>OY796658.1:13549189-14749189 GCA_963680705.1 Rhagium mordax | reverse complement strand
TATTTAAAATAACGAAGTTGATGGTAACTTCCGGTATAAGCGGAAGAGCAATGACCTTGAAATTATTTTTAATGAAAAGAGCATAAAAAACTATGTACGTAGCCAAATTTTCAGAATTAAATTATCGCTACAAGTCCCTATACTTCTAATGAACGGTTTGCGTGAATCACCCTGTATAGATTTATATATTTTTGCTAATTTGTCCTTTAAATTATACAAATTAGGTTTGCCTACTTTCTACATTTGTTTATGCATTAGAACAGGTAAGTCTCATCGTTTACGATTATATCCTGCATATATTTACAGAACTGTTCAGTGCAATTGTAAACTTGCGGAGTTAAACAACTAAAATAATTCAAAAGTTCACGGTAATTTAGCAAGTTGGTAATATATTGCCGAGTTTAATTTGAAGATGCACACTGTTGAAACCGAAACAGATATCCAGAAAACGAAGACGTACGCATTTCTTGAATTGCATTTAAGATCCAGTTACAAAATTATTATTATTAGTTATACAAAATTTATCATCAGTAATTTCCGGTGGTTAAACCTACAAACTATTACATTTTTTTAAATTTGCATAAGGAATATACAAACAAATTTTCAATTTTGTAGATTTATAAAAAAAATTTATTGCTATAAAACAAATTTTTTATTGCTATAAAACACAATGCTCTATTACAATTTTCGTAGAACGATTATTACATTAGTCAGTAGACTTTAAGACCGTATATATCGACCATATGGAAAAAATGTGTATAGGGTGGTTTAAATTAGTATGATTATTTCGGTTCCTGAGAATCCGTAAATGATAGAACAAATGTGATGTGGATACAGAGCTCTTTTTTAAGAATGGCGCAAACCACATCCTTTTAACTCCCACTGTTTTCGACTCTTAATATTTTACAAAATCTGTAACGTAACCCTATATCTCTCTTTTCACACTAGATATTGTACAATTGTTTAAATATTCTACTAGCCCCGTCAGAGGGGATTAAAAAAGCTCATTGCCTTGCAAAAGGTAAGTAAGTAAGGTAAGTAATGACTTTGAAATATGTTGTTTGAGTGGCGAACCTGATGAATAATACAAGTTTTCGACCTTGGGAGAGGTGAGTGCGAGCCGCCATCTTGACTGGAAAGGTGCAAAAAACACGTTTGCACAGAATAACTCGGTAATATGAGAAAATAAATGTTGTAAAGGATAAATTTTCGCAACTTCTGTATTTATACTTTTCTTGTAAGTTTAACAGGGACTCATATACAGTCGAGGAAAGATGCAATTTAACGAAATTTTTACCCCAAAAAACATCAAACTTTATTTTTAGTAAATTTTGAAAATAATTATATCAAATATTTTTTCCTCCTACCATAATGGAAAGTACACACTTTCCTCCCTCATATGGGGGAGGAAAATGCCACTTTTCCTCCCTAGGGAGGAAAGTATTTTCTTCCCCCATATGAGGGAGAAAAGTGTATTGCACATTGAATATAAAATATAACCAATAATTCTAACATCTAAAAATAATGTATTTAAGATGTATTTAAGGATTTGTTTTTATTTCTTTACTCAATAAATAGTTTCAATAAAATCAAATAATTGATCTATTTACATATATAAGTTAATTATACAGGTAGGAGAAAAAATCATATGTATTACACGGGATCAAAGTGCTTTTTCCCCCCCTTGGTGATCACTTCACCCACGGGAGGAAAAGTGGCACTTTCCTCCCTAGTGATACAAATAGCTATTAATATTAAATAATTATAGAAATAAAATCTAAAGGAGTCCATAGAGGCTCATTTTTAATATAAAAATAAAATGCAAAATGAATTTTACTATTTATGTCAAAAATGCGAGTTTTTATCCTCCTTATGTCTTAAACAGAGATGAAAACTCTTTATAGAGCTTATTCTCAAAATCTACATTTAACTGAATATCAAGTACTACGAATGTAGAAAGCAAATAATTTAATAGTGCAATAAGTGCACTTCACCGGATATTGACCGGTTTCTGGCTTATTAGCCTTCATCAGCATGGTACAGATGAAGCACATTGTAAACAACAGTCGGTTAGATGAAACTGTGGACCGTGTGGAACTCTGGTGAACCTTATTGCAATGTGGACAGTGAAAATTGTATGATACAATAATATACTGTAAAATTTTTATTCTTTTTGACGGTTCTGGTTGGTCGATATTTTCATCTTCATCCTTATCGTGAAATTCGAGAAGCTGCATATAAATTTTCGTCATATTCACTTTCGTTCTCGATGGGAACATTTGGTGTATTTTCGCATGATTTGCCATTACAAAATTGACATATCAGAAAGCACTGCAATCCAGAAAATTATATTTAATAATTTGTTAGATGCTGGTTAGACTTTTGGATCCTCTTGAATTCCACACCATTTTTGGACGTACAGCATCCATTGCAGCTGGCAAGGAAGCAAGGTTAAGTTTACGTTTCGTCGTTGAAACGTTTGCAGCGGACTTCTCCAAGGTTTCATTTTCCATGTCGCCTCGATACAAAGCAACGAGGAAGCGCGCAACAGCATCTACGAGATTTTCAAATTTAGCATGTTGACACTTGAAGATGCCGATGATATTATTAAGCCTAGTTTCTTTCTGGACAAGTGAACAATATTTTTTTCCTTGGCTGAAGAGCGCAGATGTCATGTCGCACCCCTTAAACGCATGAAGAAATAAAATGTTCTCAGCTGATTCTTTAGGTTTCAAACAATTCGCAGAATATAACCTTTCAGCAGTTTTGCCTCTCCCACGAAGGAAGATGTTATGTTGAGATGGTACTAATGCTGTTAGCAGAATAAGAAAGTCAACGGCTTCGCCAATGATGAATACGGCATCAAATGTTAAGCACAAGGAAATAGCTGTATTCATAATCAGCACATTAGCATCCTCTTCAGCCTGTTTTACTATAAAAGCCGCCTTTTCAATTTATTTTTCAGCGTCGAAATAAGATGGACTTTATTGTTTTCATAGGCTAAAAATTTTTTATAGTGGAAACTTGAACCGACATTAATTCGTGGAAAACAACATCCGCAGAAGTCTTCTTCTGTGGTCAGCGAAGTTTTTCTGCAGCCTTCATATATAATTTGATTATTTGCAAAATTTACTAACAAATGAAGTTTGACGTTTGCAGAAAGCTAATTGAGAAGACTAAATAAATGTTGTTTTAGAATTTGTTAATTTGTTAGGCAAAATCCAGATAATTCATTTAGAGAAATAGAAGAAAATTCAAATATTAAAAGAAAAATGGCTCTTAGAATCCTGAAGAAACATGATTTTCTACCTTATAAAATAAGAATAAATCATCACCTATATCCGGATGATTTCAACCAAAGAGTGGAATTTTGCAACTGGTTTATCTTCAAAAGTAGTCAATATTCTGATTTCCCAAAATTTGTCGTATGGACAGATGAAAGTTATATAAGTAGCGATGGGTTTAATCGCCATAACAAACATCACTGGTCATAAAATAATCTTCAAGTTACTACTTACTACAAGACAGAGACAAGGCCGATTTGGGTTCAGCGTTTGGTGTGGATTGATTTTGACCAATTGACCCCGCTTTTTCAATTGCAACCTAACCTCAGCTTGTTACATAAATATCTTAGAAACTTATTTACCACCACATTCAGAATATATACCACTAGCATATTATGGAAGAATATACTTTCAGCAAGATGATGGCGCACAAACTACAAGACATCGCCAAGTGCTTCCGGAAAAGAGAATTGGTAGGAATCAGTATGTTCAGTATATTTTTGCTCAGTTAAATGAATGAGATTTCAGGTACAAATGGACTTATTCGTTAGCCAGCTGGATTCTGCGATATTATGCAGAACCAAATAATTTAGAGCAGCTCATGGAAAGAACCAGAAGAATTTTTCAAACTATCCACCAGAGTGATGATGATTGGGAATGTCAATCTTAAAACAACAATCTTGCATTGCAGTAGGAAGCAAGCAATTTGAATATCTAAGATGAGTTTTAGTTCTAACGTGGACTAAGAAATTACGAGCCATGTTTAACAAATTTAACAAATTTCAAATTAGCAATTTCTTGCTCGTCTCTACTGGCTTTATAGTAAATTCTGTTTCTTGGTTCAATGTAAAGTCTGTGATTTGTCAAAATGAAAATTTATTTTCTTTAATAGCTGTGCATGTGCAAGTTTGACTGTCTCTGGATATGTTAGAAAAACGGAAATAGATTTCGTTGCTATTTGCATTTTACTTTCTTAGAATTAAACATTTCCAAAGGTTCTACATTCATTGTCATTTTTAAAATAGGTCTATATTGTACATTTATAGGTACTGACACTACTGACCACAATAGAAGTAATTGAAATTGTCAGTAACATAGTGGAGTCAATAGAGATTTTCAATTCGGAAAAATTCCGGGAAGCGGTAACTTTTGAGAGTACATCTCTGAACATGTCAGGAACAACATTCCAAAAGTTACCAACAATAGCCCTTGGGCGTCATTTTTTATTAAACAAATTAGTTGCAAAATACCAGTTTTTATCAAATATCTCTTAAAATATTTTTTTCTTAAAAAAACTAATTACGCCATTCGAAAGTATGAGAAATTTCACATAAAAAATGTAGGCTCCAGATTTTTTTGTTTAACGCACGAAAATGGAACACGTAAGTATGGAGCCCGAAGCGCGCGCGGCGTCGGGCGCGCTACATTAAATTTGTTTTAACTTTTGAATTAATCAATGAAATTGAGCCCAACAAAGCTTAAATGAAAGAAGAAACATGTAGGTATTGGATTATTATATTTTCAAATATAGAAATGAATGTATGTCGAAATAGTACATATGTATAAGAAGTCGGAACATAAAGAGATTTCCGATGATATTGGTAAAAGCTCTACCATATCTACAATTTTTAAGATAGAAACCTGAATCTTGCACATAATATTCTTAAAGTAATGTATAAAAAGAACCGATGGCTGAAAAAAATCTCAAAAATTCATTTTTGAAGATGTACTATCGCGGCCGAAAAAAAGTAATCGATTTTTTATCAAGTAGTATGTTTTTTTGAAAAATTTTCCTTTGTAAAGGGGAGTTTTTACATCAGTTATGTCAATTAAATTATTTTGACAAGAAATCATTGGTGGGGTCGTATTTATTAAAAAAAAAAACTAATAAGAAATAAGTTGTTAATATTTTTTAATTATAAGAAAACAATTAATTAGTATGGTTTTGAGAGAAGCAGAAAAATTCTACATCATCACCAAACTTGGAGAAGGGTTTTCTTAACAACGCAAGTGAAATTAATTGCAGCAAAGGCACGATTCAAAAACTAAACAAAAAGACAGAATGCCTTCCTATTATCTGTTTTGTGCAAATATTCTTCATCAAACTTATGACCCCTGGGACGGTAAACTCGCAGTTGACCAATGTAGCAGTACTGAAATATCTTCTTGTCGGAAAAGACCACTCGCTCCCAGTAACGATCGTTTTCATTAATTAAAGTATTTTCAAACTGCATTCTTGCCTCTTTATTAACATCTGTTAGTAGGGGCTTTTTAGCACTGGCACAGTTAAATAGACCTTGCTCTTGCAACCGTTTTCTTGCTGTCCTAACAGGCGCTGGGAAGTTGGTTTGCTCTTTGGCTTCAATAGAATTAGAAAATGGGTTTAAATTCACATAATTAACTAGGGTATTGTCGTTTTCTAGAGTACTCTTTCCAGAACCCACTGCCCTGCTCAGATCATGAGTTTCTATCTACTTTTTGTTTAGTTTTTGATCGTGCTTTTGCTGCAATTAATTTCACTTGCTATGCATTTTTAAGACCACCCTGCTCCAAGTTTAGCTATGATATAGCCTTTTTCTTCTTCACTCAAAACATGATAAGGCATGATTAAGTAATAAAAAATTTATTTTCGCTTAATATGACAATGACGTTGACACTAATAAAAAAAATTTTGAGATTGATGCGACACTGAATAGAACCATAGTTACAACGGGAAAATCAGTCGATTACTTTTTTTCGGCCGCGATAGTACACTTCCAAAATTTTAAAATTTTGAGAAGTGATAAAATTTTATATGTATAACTAACTTTAACAATCTATTACTCCGATTTAAATTGCGTTATTAGAATTCTGTAGGTGCGATTTTTAAAGCTTGAAATGTGTACTTTAAGATGCTTCAAACGGATTTATCTTAAACATTAAATTAACCCTCTTTATTTTACAAAAATAAAAAAATTATTTTTTATCTCCAAAATTCGTGAAATTAGGGGTGATACAATCGTTAATAACTTTTATAAAAAATTTATGTAGCATACATATCTAGCATATATTTATAGTAGGACCTCAATATAAGTAAATTTGATGTAAAAAAAATTTTGGAATATACATAAACCTACACTTTTCACGAAATATTGAAAAAAAAACAAGTTCTTTTGTTAAATCGCCTCGATGTCGATGTTTCTAAAATTTTTTTCATGTTTAAAATATCGAAAACATATTCAAAATATTCACGTTGTACAGAGCCATGAGTCAAATTATAATGCCTGATTAACAGAAAGATATATAAAGCAAAAGGACATCTGCGCGGCAAAACTGGTTGTGGCAATCAGTGTGGCTGCAGGAAAGCCGGTTTACGTTGTACGGTAGCCTGCATGATACAATGTAATTTATTGTGTCATAGGTAGCCTGCTCTATTTGTGCTGGATCTGATTGCACAAACTGTCAAATATTTTTGGAAGAAGAGCAGCAACAAGAAGAGCAGATTTAACTTCCATTCACAGAAGAAATCGATATTTAACAATGAATTTATATCGTTCAATATAATATGAATATGTATTGTGTTTAATAAAAATCTTTTATTTTGCGTAAACCATTTTTACTTTTTCTATTGAGACATATTATTTTTTGAGACCTAACCAATACCATATAAAATTTTGTTTGTAGTTTATTTGTGGCGGATAATTAATATTCATTAAACTTATTTCTGGGAATCACGCCAAATTCTAAAATATATATAAAATTTATCGAGTTACTTATGTCATTTTTAAGGAAATTTTTATCGAAAAGTCGGCCATTATTGCATCAGCCATTTTGATTAAACCTTTTTCTGACACCATAATCCGTTTCAGAGACCTCGAAAACCCATGAAATATCAATTTGAATTAAATTGCCTTAAAATTTCTCAACTTATAAAAATTTTGTTAAAAAAAAAATTTTTTTTGTTTAAATAATTAATAAACAATTTACTCACAATTTTGATGAACCTTTTTTTGACACCATATCAGCGACCTCGAAAACCCCTGAAATATCAATTTGAATTAAATTGCCTTAAAATTTCCCAACTTAAAAATTTTGTTATAAATAAAATTTTTTTGTTTAAATAATTAATAAACAATTTCCTCGCAATTTTGTTTAACCTTTTTTTGACACCATAATGCGTTTCAGCGACCTCGAAAACCCCTGAAATGTCAATTTGAATTAAATTGCCTTAAAATTTCTCAACTTAAAAATTTTGTTAAAAAATAAAAATTTTTTGTTTAGATAATTAATAAACAATTTCCTCGCAATTTTGATTAACCTTTTTTTGACACAATAATCAGTTTCAGCGACCTCGAAAACCCCTGAAATGTCAATTTGAATTAAATTGCCTTAAAATTTCACAACTTAAAAATTTTGTTAAAAAATAAAAATTTTTTGTTTAGATAATTAATAAACAATTTCCTCGCAATTTTGATTAACCTTTTTTTGACACAATAATCAGTTTCAGCGACCTCGAAAACCCCTGAAATGTCAATTTGAATTAAATTGCCTTAAAATTTCTCCACTTATAAAAATTTTGTTTAAAAAAAAAGTTTTTTTTGTTTAAATAATTAATAAACAATTTCCTCACAATTATATGTTTATAACTTTTTATTTTAAGCTATTTAAAAGTGATATCAAAAGGTTTTAGGAAAATCGAAGCTTCCCGTAATTATTCCGAAACAATGCATATTTTCAGCCTCTATTGACTCCACTAACAGTCTAAAACCCCAAAATTATCTTGTTTCCATAGCCTACCATATCGTTAAAAAACAAAAGTTGTGCTCATATCTCAAAAAACGAAAAGGAAAATCAAAATTATTTTTACACCATCGAATGTATCTCAGATAGTGCCTATAATGTTTAAACCATTTTACAACATCTAGTGTAAAATAAAAACACTAACGTGTTAATAATAATCGAATTCTTTCCAAATGCTCCTCTGTCTATCTGTCTCTATCCATCTACTCGTGTGTCTGTTCGATCGTATCGAAATTTTGTTATTGTTACCTAGAAAAAGAAGAGGCAATAGAAGAGTTAAGAATTCTTTTTGTTAGAAAAATGATTAGGGAGTTGGCAATGAATCAACTATCTGCAAGAAGCATAATGTTTATCGCCAAATAAATTTCATATTACTGCTTTGACCAGAGATTGTATTTTATGCAAGTTTTAGGTAAAATAACGGCGGCAACTTGTAGTAGGTGCAAATATTTTCAACATATATTTTGCCTGATACTAACTTCTTAGATATATTGTCGTTAGTTAAGTTTTTTCAATAAATTATAGGCGAAATAAACAGCTACTTTGAACATTCGGTGGTAAAATCGACTAAACTTTTTTCAGCATATAACGATAAATTTACTGTTTTTAGTGTTCGTGTTCGACTGTGTTAAAACTATTTACATAAATCTATTCTATCTTGTATCTTATTTATGATATCAGAACGCTGACGCAAGGTATTTAGAGAATTTTGGGGATAGGACTCGATGTAAGCTGCCATGAATTTTATTCTCTTATCTTGAAATTTGAATTTCCCCGATACGATAGCTGATAACGTATTTATTTATTTAACTTCCAAGTGCGTATGTGATCTGTTGCCTAGTTTCTGGAATTTAAATGTTCCCGTGTTTTATATACAAATAAATGTATACAGCAACTGCGGAGGTGCAAGCTTAAAAGAAAATAAGGAAGAGTCATTACTACAATTTTAAGAAATGTCGAGCACAATATCTTTAATATACTTATCTAAATGAAAACTAGTACTAAGATTAATAATTCCTGACCTTCAAACTGTTATATAGTGTCAATCAGTTTAATAACCAAGCGATGAACATAGATTCGGGAGTCGAAATTAATGAAGAAAGTTCGTATAATTATTCTGAATATATTCTGTCCGTATTACTATTAAAAATTAAACCCTCTTCCTTTCATTTCTAATATTAACATTTCCGCAATATTCATGCATTATTTGAAGAACTATTATACAAGGCCACAAAATAACATAGCTGCGGTCCTGCACATCAAGATCACCGGTTAGTTATCTTCGAACCATGCACTGTTTCAAGATTCAGTCCAGGTCTCAGGGTAGTTTGGGGTGGCTAAAACCCTTCTCTTATTTACCGCCCCGTTACAGAATCCACTTTTATAGTTTAAAGTCGACCGGGATCAGAATCACGTTTCCTAGTTCACACCTCATCCCCTACCAATTCCCTTTTCCACTTCGTCTTCGCTCGTATTTTTTTCGTTTTATGCAATATCCCCGTAGTCCAGGAGTATATGTCTACGGAAATTGGATTGATATAGCTGCGATATGGCTGAAAATTTATTTAAATTGATTTTAAGTAATTATTCACGGGAAAACTGAAATCTTGAGTAGGTATATAATAATTAATTATGTGACAGGTTAGTGGGTGATGTATCTTATAGGTACATATTTAATGATAGTAATCTTTATATGTTAAATGTTTTTTATTTAAAATTATAAATATTTTTATTAAATGTCACTTAGAGAGATAATATTTTTTATTTTGTCATTGAAACCGCTTTAGAATGCATTTATTGTCGAATCCGTTAAACCAACTACTTTTCATAACTACCTGTATGTTACGAAAATTGAATTCAACAACAAAGTTCATAACATCCAAGAAAAAAAATATTGAAACCACTTTAGAAAGTTAAATATGTTTTTAATTTTAGTATTGTTTCGTTTTGGCCGCTTTTTTATGACGACTTGTGAAGACCACTGTCCGGAGATAACCACTTGGATTTAGTTAATTTCCTTACGTCAATTTTTTGCTGCAGAAAACCACTTTATGTATATCACTTAAACCGGACTAATGCGAGTACATTTTGCTTATTCTCTAAAGGAGCTGAAAATTCCAAACAGCATATTGACAGAATTTGAATTTGTATACCCACGTTAGTACAAGATACAATTGGATTTGGAAATAGAGAGGCAATTCTGAGGTAAGGCAATAAAACGCAAACAAAACTGACACATACTTTCAATATAAATTTATTTGTGAAAAATATGAACTCATCACATATATACGACATTCTAGCTAGTTGATCGAACGTGTAGAGTGTTCCATTTTTCTTTTATGCGTCTCGTGAAAATATTTATATTTCTCCATAGTTCATATGATGAAAAGCTGTTTTGGCGTACCAGAGTAAATTGCTAGTAATTTAAAATCCAAATTCAAATGAAAATATCCTGAGGTATTTGCAATATAGGGCATGGTGTTTATATGTGTAGTCAAAGCTGATCGCCATAAAATCACCATTATAAATTTCAATAACAAATGTAAAAAAACACTAACCAATATGTAAATTTAGTAGGTTTACTGTGAACGTCAAAATCAGTGCCACGATCGTAAAGTGAAAATCGTTTAAAGCAAAGGGTATTAAAGTGCATATCCAGAAAATGGAAATTTTGCGAAGAATCTAAATGATTATGGTTTTCCATAGAGATATGATAAAAGTAAGATATTAACCAAATACTTACTAGTTTGACGACCTGAGTTCGTATTGAAGATTCAAATAGGAATATTGTTATTTAATTTTACATTATACACTGCAATAATCTGCAAGGTAATCCTGAAGGATTACTAATATGCAAAAATAAATATTCAGCATTGTAAGGGCCAGTGTGCTAATATTAACACGCCTTTATTTGGTTTAAAAAATATACTTAAAAAATAAAATCGCTTTCCCTACCGCAATTATGTAAATTCAAATTTATTCCCTTTTTTGTAGTTGATACCATACAATTTAAATGTATGAAAATACAAAGCCCGAAATTGTTATTCAATCTTTTCAACGCGGATTGTAACAAGCAAAATGTGGAGAAGATGAAAGGATCAATAAAAAAAAGTAAGAGTAGCTTTAACTCGTATAAAATGAAATTAGAAACTTTTTCAAACAGAAGTTTTTAAATCTGCAATTTTATTTATGAATTAGAGATCAAAGAAATTAATCTTTATTTCATTTATCAAGTTTCTACGTTTTAAAATTACGTTATGTAGTTTCATATCTCGCTCAAAGTTCTATAATGCGGGGCACAAAGTTTATGTTAATCTAATAAAAGCATTGATATTTTATTCCATTTCATATTTCTAGTTATTAATTTGCATAATATAAAAATCTAGAGTTGATAGAAAAAATATATTTGCGAAGAAACAAACAATTTTGCAATTTATTAGTTATAATTTATTTTTCTTTGGTAACAATCAATTTATCAAAATGTGCCCAAAAACAGATTGGGCTAAATATTAGTTACACCACATCTGAGACTTTTATCAAATAGGTACTCCAAAAATATTAACCACATTTATCTATAACCACCAGCAGCAATTAAACATTTCCTTTGCTTCTGTTTCTAATGTACTCATGAAATGACTGGCAGTAAAAGGTAACAAATTGCAGTCCTCATGTTCCTCAAAAAAATTATGTTTAAGCTAGAAGCAGTTCGGCTTCATGCAAGATGATACATTTATTAGAACCCATTTTGATAGCTCATGGATGGGATTTATGCCTCTTTGGGTATAAAATGCCATTATTAGTAGATAGTTTAAACACATTTCTATTTTCCAAATAAGCAGTTGGCAATTTGAGATTTTCTTTAATTTATTATTAATATAAACGTCTTGAGCGAGGCCTTATAATATTAGGTCGTAAATTGGTTCGACAGCTAAATTCACGTATGTCAAATACGGAACAGCAACAAGTGAAATTCAATAGTATGTACTTGATGCCATTAGGGGCTTCGTATTTATAACGGGCAGACACAAACAACAATATTTACTGTAGAATTTATTGCTTATCGGTTCATACATTGTCTCACGTAAACATTATTATTATTTACCCTACTTGCTGAAACTACTAAGATAAACCAGATCAGAACAAATCAGGAGCAATCATGTGGGAAATCTATATTTCGAGGTTCAACAAACCATAGTTGAATCAGCATAGCTCTACTTGAATATACTCGTATTCGACACGAAACGATACAGAGACCTTGCCTCACCTTCTAATAGCTTGTATATCAGTGTACAGAAGTTATGCAACTTTAGGCGAGAATTGTGTAGTTATATGACATTTTCAGAGGTAATTTAAAATAACCGATCTGTTGTTTTTGGAGAATAATTATGAAAAAAGGGCTTATTTTTGATTTTCTGACAATTAAACAGTTATTTACTTTCATAAATTTATTGACATTCAATTATTGTCACAATGAAATTTACTAACTAGTTTTTCTTTAAGCACAAAATTATTTAAAATATATTTAACATTTCCAACAATCTCCCACCTTTGCAATTTGTAAACTATACAAAATTGTAAACAAAATTAAATAATATATTAAAATTCAAAGACGGAACATTAAAAATATTTGTTTTAAATTCCTAGACGATTCGGTGTCTTACTAAATACATGGGCCATATGACCAGTTGAGTAGTGCACATTATGAGCAACAAGAAAAAACTCTTTCACAAAATTTTTAAGTAAAATAAATATGTCACAATGTAACACGTAACTTAGAGTGTCGATCCTCCAAAATTTAGGTTTGTTTTTCAAGGTTTCCCGATGATTTCACCAAAACACTTTCATTAAACTTTATTATTCGAACACCTGTTGTGACGCCATAATCTAAACTAGCCGGTATTGCCGATATTGCCGGAAGTTCGGCTTGTTATTTACAGAGGACGCTTAAACGTATTGAAAGAAACTGTGAACGTCAAGAAGTTGGGTTTGAGGCGGTTAGTTTAAAATTTAAGGGCATTGGGCCATATGATCGTCCGGGCCATATCTACCGCCACTACCTTAGTCTCTCTTAATAAAAACTCCTGCTTACTTTGGAAATAGTATTTCTGTTCAGAGTGTTAGTATTTTCTGTACAGGGTGACCAGAAAAGTCCATAAACAAAACAAACAAACAACATTTTTGTTTCTGATTTTTCGACAGAAATTATCTCTTAATAAAAACTCCCATTTACTTTGAAAATAGCATTTCTGCTAAAAGCGTTAATATTTTCTGTGCAGGGTGACCGGAAAAGTTCATAATCTGAAAAAAACTTTTTCATTTTCGTTTATTGGTCGTTCAAGAATAATGTAACTTTTATGTTGATTTAATATGAAGTAAAGTGGTATTAAAAAATAAACAAATTAATCTGAACACACAGGGATTTCAAAATATTACCAAACTAAACTAAATTAAAACTATAAAACTTCAAAGATCTACAAAATAAAAACAGGGTCCAGTTTACTATTTCAAACCTCTTTAAGATTTGATATTCTGCTTTTAAATGAAAATAAAAGTTACGATATTCTTGAATGAGTGCTTTTATCAATAAATCATAAAAAAAATTTCAGATTATGGATTTTTCCGGTCACCCTGTACAGAAAATTAACACTCTTAGCAGAAATGCTATTCTCAAAGTAAGCAGGAGTGTTCATTAAGAAAATAAAAAAGTTTTTTCTATTGTGAACACAATCCGGGGAAACACTGTATAAAATTGTTACAAATGGAATATACAGGATTGTAATTAGAGATTGAAAATTGTTATATTTATTTTTAATATAAATAAAGCGTAAGGAATAAAACGGCTTCAGAGATTTCAATATTCGACTTCCAAGTGAGGCAAAACCTAGAAAAATCAGAGGCTTCTGTTGTCTTTTGAAACATTGAACTTTATAGTCCTTAAGTAACAGTTTTAGATTTTACTGAACTCAGATAATAGGAAAGAATAATAACATACACATCAGTTAAACATGATATTTGAAGTTTCATGCATTCGCTTCTAATTTTATTGCAAACAAAACCTTACCTTAGGAAAAATTATTTTAAATAAAAATATTGAGTACGGTCCTGTTCCAGATTTATATTATCTTCTTCGCTGAACGAGATAAGTGCACCGATGCGTCACGGTGGGACTCTTAATGCCGATTCTAATTCATGCAACTGAAAACCCCACAACGTATACGACAGTTACAGAAACAATATACACATACAGGGGCGTAATTAGAGATTGAAAATCGTTATAGTTGCAGATTTGCCATATTTTATTTCTCTAATTCAATTCTGACAGACAGTGTTTTTCCTGAATTTTAATAATCTGCCAAAAAACAAACAAATGACAATCGCAAAATGGCGAAATTAGGGTTTTTATAGAACACTCTATTTATTATTATATTTTCGAAATCTTTAATATTTCCTGACTTCAAAAATATTAATAAGTTTATATTTGGACATCCGTTCTTCAGTTATTCAAAATCAAAAAGGTGTAAAAACATGATATTGGCTATTGCTTGGGTTACTAAGACAATAATATCATGTTTTTCCATACATTTTTATTTAGAATAATTGGAGAACTCAGAGTCTAACTATAGACTTATACTATGTTTTTGAAATCAGAAAACTATAAGGATTTCGAAAATATAATAATATACAGGGTGTTCAATAAAGAAAACCCTAAGTTCATAAAATTTCACCATATTGCGATTGTCATTTGTTTGTTTTTTTTGGCAGATTATTAAAATTCAGGAAAAATATTGCAACTTTTGTATATCAAATTTTTCTGTATTTCTTCAAATAAACTCTGTGGTGGCTAATTATAAGAAAAAACCCTGTACCGTCAAAATGGACGGCTTCCAGTTTCGACGGAAATGACATCAAATTTGATTTTTTAAATAAAGCACTCTGTATATCTTATTATTTTTGGAATTTACAGACCAAAATTCTGTGACCATGTTGCAAAATTTTAATTTTTTTCGGAAATAATTTTAAAGTTTTTTAATTATTTAATTTCTTAGTATTAAATGGAAATAAAACTAGACATATCATATATCGTCGTATTCAAAATAAAATGTTCTATCTAATGTTGCGGATGGTCCATACACGTTTCATTTAAAAAAAAATTGAATTTTTTTATCAAAAACCAATACTTTAAAATTTATCGGCCCACAATGCACTTAATATTAACTTACTACTACGAATTATTATTTGTGTGAATGACAGAATAGGGATAGATACATTTTTCCCTAGGCACAACCTTTGGATTGAAAAATTAAATTAATAATTTAAAATTATTTTTGAAAAATGCAAATTTTACAACGTGATCAGATAAAATTTGTTCCGTAGATTCCAAAAATAATAAAATATACAGGGTAGTGTGTTCAATTAAAAAAATCGAATTTGATGTTATTACCGTCGAACCGGAAGTTGGCCATTTTGAGTGTATGAGTCTCTACATTGGAAAATAGGTCTTATATACATGTTACAAATTTCAAAACAGTTGGTTCATAAACAAAGGAGCTATGCGCCTGAGCCGGTTCTCGTGGCAACCCGGCATACTATTATTATAATTTTTGTATATTATTACATCACTGGTAGTATACAGTTACTATTAAGATTATTGATAAGAAGTCATGTTTTTTCAATTCTATGACTACTTATATTCGCTGTAATCCAGTATACTGGGAAATCGAGAAAAAACACGAGATATCTTGTCCGGCCCGATTTCACTTTCACGTCGAAGGTCGAGTCCCGACAAAGGAGATCTCTAAAGGCGGCATCATGATGGGTTACATAAAATCCCCCAAACAAGAAAACAATACATCAGCCAGGGAGAACGGAGGATCAGTTGGTTGACCGTGCCGATGTGCTCTTTGACCCGTGGCGCAGTATTTGTGACCCGGGTCGTTACACGTGAACTCAAATGAGTCGGATATAACTTTGGAGAAAGTGGAACCAATGGAAACTGACTGATAGCAACCCTTCTCAATGCATTTTACGTACGACATGTTCACAGAAAAGAACAATTTCTAAAACCGTCCTAATCGCTGTCGTGGTTGATTATTATTTTCGTTTTGTTTCAACTGTTAATGCACTGACTAATCACTCGAGTCAGTTTAGGAAGTTCATAACAATTTAGTTATTAATATTTACTTATTTGATTGCCTTTAGAGTTAAAATTAAATTAGTTTATGTGGATAAAGGAAGAAGGCTATAAAATCAATACAGTTTTATTCCGTTGTTTATGATGAATTCTCAATGATCGTAATTAAGTTAAAACTCCTGTCTACTGCTTAATCGAGGGAACAATAGCTTCGAGCATAAAAAACGTAAAATATCCGTCAAGTTGGCCGCTACTTCTTCAAACAAAGTTTTCACATTTGTCAAATTATATTGATCAATTCAGACTGTATGGTCCTAATCCGACGCCATTCAATTATCATTGAGGCGAGCGTGAGAAAGGCGGAGAGAGAGATAATTCACTGATAAAAAATTATGCATTATCTTATTGTTCCCAACTCCGTTTATAAGAACTGTTCGTATTTGAAAAATATATTATATCAATACCGATTACGCATTATAATAAACCGCATCCAAGGTAAAGACGGCCAGTACGGGATCTTGATAATATAGGCATCCCATCTTTGAATTTATATTCGACGAAAATTCTTCCATTCCTATCCAAATTCATTTCAGAAAATCAAATAGATATAATTCACACCCTACAATATTTTGAAATGTAAATCTGTAAAATATGAATAATTCATTTTTAATTATTTGTCGGCTGGTCCATCGAAGAAATTAAATAAGCAATCACTATCACAACAAGACACCAATTTACATAAAATTTAAGAAGGGCTTATAAAAAAGTGCTTAGTTCGAAGAAGCAGTTAAATGCAAGTTATCACGTCATGGTTCAGTTGGTCCATTTTTTATAGGTACATCAACTGGCACTGCTTTAAATTTTCATTTAAAAGCACGGATATACTGGGACGTCAAAAAAATTGATTATCTTTAAGAATGATGATCAAATAGCATCACAAAGACAGTGCGCAATATAAAATCTTTAAATGCAGTATGGGGATATTTTTATTTATATGGAACTTCCCTTGTTCATTACGGCCAACAAAGTCAGCAACCAATCCATTAACGGTATTTGTACTCTGCTATACACACCATTAGTATCATTATCATTGACTAATATTTAATACTAAATATTTAAAGGAAAATATTTAATTATTTAACAGTCACTTTTATTGTAACGTTTATATTACTCTCACTATCCTCTTAGTTTATTTATAGTCTTCCGTAGTCTGTACATCTCACCAACACTTTGTAGTTCAAATTTAATTACATGCATCTCAAGATAAACTGGGTTTAAAAAAATTTGTTTAGTTTTGAACTTGTGCCTTTACTAAAACTAATTCATTTAGTAAACAGTTAATTTATCAAATGTGAAATTGGATTTGATTCGATTTATTGCGTTGATTTGATTAAAGACGGTACACGTCTTCTGCCTCTTGTTGACTTTGTGTGCAATATTTACTGAAAACATTTGACGTCTTAACCGAGAGCGCTGTCATCTTCCAAACAAAAACGTAACACCAAAATAACACACATAATCATATTTTAACGAATAAACAAAACCGACGATGTTTACTTTCAATTTAACAAATGAAATGTATATTTCATGTTAGCCTGTGTGTATTGGAGCTTTTGGCTTGAGGCGTTGTCTTTGAAATGAGATAAAACGATATATTCGACTAGGGATTTTTTTCTATCCACACAGTCTAAAATTGAAATATCTGGTTGCTTGTTGTTTTAGTTGCTTCTCCTCTCCTTAACAATAACATGCACAAGGTTTGCTAAAGAAGGATGAATAAGTTTTAATAAATAACGAGTAAGCAATGTTGAAAATAGGTACTTATTTTCTTGTCAACGTCCATAGGAAGTTGATCAAGTTCTGAATAAATTATGCACAATAATTTTCTTAACACACCGCATGTAAGGCCAAAAACCAGACAAAAAAATAATAATAATAATTTTCTTAACTCAATTATTAAAATTGGATATAAATAATTTTCTTAACTCAATTATTAAAATTGGATATAAATATATACGCGATCACTGGTAAATTGCTTTGTCCAGGAGGGATTGTAGTGTCAGAATTGGGGGTCGAACTCAGTGGTAAAAATCTGCATTTCTTTAAGTTCGGTCCATTTTAATCCGAGTAATGCTGTGTGCTGCAGCTACTAAAAAATAGAATAATTTTACCAGCAAATTTTCTGCCCACAGTTCTAAGCGACGAATGTTTAACGTAAATTGGGATAAAAAAGGTTTTGCTATAAACATGTTCGTCCTACGCCATGCCAAATGGTGTGATTGATATATTTTCGTTACTGTATTGTAATTTTTTTGTGTCGCTAAATTAAACTTGAATCTGTAATTTATTCGGCTTGCTAACAGTAAAAGCCTGTCAAATAATTTAAAAATTATAGAAGACATTAACTTTAATATCTTAACTTTCTACCCACTTTCGACCTTCGGTAAGTGTAGATTAAAAAAAAACAGGACGAACTGTAAACAGGTGAATGCTCGAGCCGCTTCTGGGTTTAATTAAACAACAAAATATACTTCCGCCTCATTTCCCTTCCAGACGGAATGTTTTCCTTTGCGTGACAGAAAAGGCAGGAATCCAATTTTTAGGAATTCTATACGCACGCAAAGAGGGTACTTATATAAGTTTGATGCAGAAAGTGACGCTGTCAACGTAACTCTGGCTGGGATTCCAGCACAATTGCTTATTCCGATGTCACAGGGAAGAACCTGTCGGGGGATGATATACACAATCGTCCCCGTTTAAGTGATATTGCGTCTGGCTTTGCCATCCTATTTCGTTTTTTCCAACTTGCACAAAAAAAAATTATACGTAAATCGCCCTTGCTACAGTTACTATACCAAGGAATCTTAGTAGAGACAACTTTCCTCCATATTTATATTATTGAATGTGACGAAACCATATTACCTTGGTATGTAAGTTATTTGCTTTAAATGGGTCGCTTGAAACATATTACCAGGCCATAATTTTGCTATTAGAAGCTATAGATAATTTGTAGGGTCATTTTTGATACAAATAACAATTTTTGTTACTCAAAATTTGAAGTAAACGGATGAGCATTGTCTGATTAGCTAAATAGTTAGAGATATACCTTCGAGCAGTTGTTGGCTCTTCTTTCTACAAGAACCATACAATTTTAAAGATATGCCTCCGCAGACCACAACACCTCCACCTCTAAAAGGTGTTCTTTTAGCGAAACTATACATAACGCTATTCAAATACGTTTACATTCGTCTGGTGAACGTAGATTGGGTAGTGTAGAACAAAACTTTTTCCCACTGTTTTATAATAGTCCAATGGAGGTGTTGTCAGCAAATTCTAGTGTAGTCTGTCGAAGATGTGCTGATAGCCTAGAACTCTCCTCCGAGATCATAACATAAAACATATTCCTGCAGTTTTCAAAAAACTGCAGCTCCACAAGTGTTTCCCAACTGCTGTGCTAGAATATTTGCAGTCATAGAGCTCTCTCTTATGATGATATTCTTAAAACGGTCTCCTTTTTCTGCTGTGCACCGATTTCGAATAGAAACTAGATGCAAAATATCGTCTATGCTCATCATCTACAGTAGTTCTTGGTAAATTTAACATCCTAGCAATATGATACACATTATGATTGTCATCTCGAAGAGTCGCTGTTTTTGCAACCGCTTCTAATCTCATTTTAAGTCTACAAACTTAAAACAACTTTACAGTAGAAGAAAAATAAAATAATTACAATAGAATTGCTAATAATGACAGTTACTGTACTACTAAGGATTAAAATGCATGGCACTATAGATATGAAAAGAAAACGGCAATAAGAAGAATCAAAATTCTGTAATCGACCTAAAATTGCATAAGTAATAGCTATTTATACAGTAAGGACGTAAAGTCAGTTCCCCCCCTGCTAACTTTTTAAGGAATTTTAATACATTGAAATAAATTTAAGGTCATTTTCCCAGATGGTAAAGCAACTTTTTGAACGAAAAACAATTGATCATTTTTCCAAAATGGCGACCGGCCGCCATATTGCTTTTTTCAGGAACGTCCTAGAAGGCCGAGTCCTCCGTCAAATTAAAGGTATTTGCATGCTTAGTACTTGTCTAGAGTTTGGTTACATTTTATTGACGAATACCAGAATGGCAATAATTTAAATATGTGGATACATTTAAAAACGATCGAAAATATTAGGTACATTTTAATTATGTAATAATTAAACAAAACAGTTTGCAACTTGTAGGTACTAATAATAAATAATGCTAACGTCAATACATCACTATTTTAAAAACTGTTCGAAGTAACCTCCATTTTAATAAAAAAATATTCGATTTCTTCTTTAAAATTCCTCACGAACTTTTAGTAAAATTCGCCCATTTATGTGAGATATGACCTCTGTAATATTTTGTTCCAACTCCTCGATATTTTGGGGCTGATTGTGGTATACTTTTGACTTCACGTACCACCATAAAAAATAATCCAAGGGGTTCAGATCCGGCGATCGGGCCGGCCACGCTATAGGCCTCCCTCGACCAATCCAATGTCCGGGAAAAGTGGCATCTAGGTAGTCCCTTACAGGTCTATAAAAATTAGGCGCGGCACCATCCTGCTGAAACATGATGTTCCCTTGAAATTCGTCAGGATGGCCTTCAATAATTTCATTTATAAGTGAGACTGTTTCTGTACGCAGAATATTTAAATATAATGGTCCCGATAAGTTACCCTGAACAATTATCGGTCCCACGATATAATTTTCCAAAATATCGGTCCACACATTCACTTTTTGGGGATATTGTGTATGCACTTCTCGAAAAACATGGGGGTTCACGTCGCTCCACTACCTAGTTTGTTGCTTGTTCATCTTTCCATTGAGAAAAAATGTAGCTTCGTTGGTAAAACAGATATTCTTAATAAAATTAGGCATTCTCTCAATATTTTCTAGAATTCTTATGGAAAATAATCGTCTATGATTTGGGTCTCCCTCTCGTAATTCATGTAACAGTTTGTATTTGTAAGGGGTAAAATGTTTTATCTTTAAAATTTTTTTAACTGAAGTTTTTGATATGTGACAAATATTAGAAAGCATTCGCGTATTTTCGTAAGCGATTGTTGAATAATCGGACAGCTTCTCTCCAAATATCAGTATTGCTTCCACTTTCTCATTCACAATACGTGCCATTTTTTATTCTAATTAATAAGAACAAACAAGATTCATTAACGAAATACTTTTCTATTTTTCTTAAATTCGGCTAATATGATTTTTAAAATTATTGCCATTCTGTTATTCGTCAATAAAAGGTAACCAAATTCTATACAAGTACTAAGCATGCAAATACCTTTAATTTGACGGAGGACTCGGCCTTCTAGGACGTTCTTGAGAAAAGCAATATGGCGGCCGGTCGCCATTTTGGAAAAAGGATCAATTGTTTTTCGTTCAAAAAGTTGCTTTACCATCTGGGAAACTGACTTTAAATTTATTTCAATGTGTTAAAATTCCTTAAAAAGTTAGCAGGGGGGGAACTGACTTTACGTCCTTACTGTATAATATGTGCCATATGAGGTATTTTATAGCACCCGTCTGAAGTTTGCAAAACGAACCTAAGGTGAGTTTTGTAAACAAGCGAGTGCTATAAAATACAGATATGGCACGTATAATATACAAGATTTTATCTATATGCTCGACTTTTTTATACATAAAAAACTACTAATCAATTAATATTATTTATTGTCAACACCACACAGTATCTACAGGTAAGTAATAACTAAGTTAATAACAATAGTTGCTTGTTGATATCTCCCTGGCAACCGGTGGTTTGCGTGCTTTTTTTTATAAAATGCATACGATAAATATACATAAATCGCACTAGTGCTATAAACAACGTCATTATGACATTGAAATTAGTGTCATATTACTGTCATTATACAGGGTGAGGCAATAATGCATCGGACCTCGATATCTCGAGTTCTACGATAGCTAGAAATGTTTTAAAAAATTGCAAATAAACTAAATAAAAAAGTCTATAACTGGATATTATTTTCGAACATAAAGGGCGAGCCAAGACGAAATTACAAAACCAAGTGCCTTTTTTAAAATGGAAGGCTATGTATGTCAGTACATTTTTGAAGCCTCTTTCTAGGCTCTATTCATTCCTATATTAGCATAGAATATCTCCCAACCACTTGGATGTAATGAATTATTTTGGTTGAAATAATGCAATCTGCAGATGGATATTACAAAAATCACCACAGTCACAATTATGGGTTTTAAGAAAACTTATGTGAATACCAGTTACGAGACATCTAATTAGTGGTTTTGAATCATTTTCATTTCCTAAAACTGTACAGGGTGGCCAAAAATTATTTTTCAATTAAGAACTTTTTAAATTTTTTTTTCAAATGGTATATGGTATATTTTTCAACGATGTGATGTAGAAATGAAAAACGAACATTTTTTGTAAGTACTTCCCCATGGCTAATTGCAGCCAATTTCGTTTTATTGAGCAATAATTACAAAATTCAAAAATAAACTTAAAGAAGAGGTTTCTTCAAATAACTCAGTAGAAAAAATTATAATAAATGTTCCACATGTTGCCCATTTTCATTGACACACATCTCTATGTGCTTTTCAAATCAGGTTCCCACTGTTCCTAAAAAAGCCGGTGTGATAGATCTAAAGGCAATATTATTCTTTCCTTCATATTTTGTACTGTTTTTGGTGTGTGTAATTTTTTCTTTGTTGTCTCTGTTTATTTTTAAATTTTGTAATTATTGCTCAATAAAACGAAATTAGTTGCAATTAGCCATAGGGAAGTACTTACAAAAAATGTTCGTTTCTCCATCACATCGTTGAAAAATATACAGGGTGTTCCATTTGAAAAAATTGAGGTAATTCAACAGTTCTTAATTGAAAAATAATTTTTGGCCACCCTGTACAGTTTTAGAAAATGAAAATGATTCAAAACCATTAATTAGATGTCTCGTAACGTAACTGGTGTTCACATATAGTTTTCTTAAAACCCATAATTGTGACTGTGGTGATTTTTGTAATATCCATTTGCAGATTGCATTATTTCAACAAAAAAATAAATTACATCAAAGTGGTTGGAAGATATTCAATGCTAATATAGGAATGAATAGAGCCTAGAAAGAGGCTTCAAAAAATGTACTGATATACATAGCATTCCATTTAAAAAAAAAAGGCACTTGGTCCTGTAATTTCGTGTTGGCTCGCCCTGTATGTTCGAAAATAATTTCAAGTTATAGACTTTTTTATCTACTTTACTTGAAATTTTTTTAAAAATTTCTAGCTATCGTAGAAATCGAGATATCGAGGTCCGACGCACTATTGCCCCACCCTGTATAACAAACGTCGATAAAATCAATTTTGAACCTACTAGGTCGGAACAATTAAAAGTAAAGAAATATTCAATAATGAACATTTAATTATTCAGCAGCAGATTATTTGTTAGCTAGGGAGAGAATTGAAATGTCTTCAAAGAAATATATGAACAAAAAAGTTAAGGGTTATTATTACTACAGAGAAATGTTCCTAGAGTGAGTGACCTTTAAAAGTAGGCCTATTTTTAATTCAGCATGAAACAACATCGTACTTTCTGGCATTACATTATTATTAACTAAATATATTAAAAAATGCGTAGAGCCATTGAGGCGCAAACGTGCATTTCGAGATTTTAGTATTTTATTTTTCTGCCAATAGCTTCAGGATTCTCATCAATTTTTAATGCTGCGGGAAGGTATTTATAATTTGCCTGCGTAGTACTAAAAATTGAAGACAATCTTGACGCTATTTGCAAAAAAAATACAAAACTAAAATCTCGAAACCTGTTCGGTTGCACCTCTTTGTTTTTCTTTTCTCAATGGTAGAGCATATAAATCTCAACCTTAATTTTATTGATATTAGTTATTTTATTATTGCATGAGAAATTTGTCAACATTATTTATATGAACTCTGCACCCCACATTTTCCTCAATTTTTTAAATAAAAACCAATTTGCGGCTGTTATAAATCTCTTTTAGTTTCACATTTTAAAACGGTAAAACTGATAATTAAAAAATTATTGGAACATTAAAACAGAATCATGAAATTACCGTGTAACATTAAAAGCTTTTATAATAGTTATTACACCTGGAAGCAGCAAAAATTATAAAACAAAGCTCGAAATCTGTAACAAGTAAAAAATATTAAATTTCCTGTAGCTCAATGTGTAGCTTATTGATTTGATATAAATGATGGTTATAGAAATGCATAAAAACAAATATACAAACTTTTATTCTAAATGTATTTATTGAATGGCTAAGCTGCATCACATTTTATTAATATATTTATTTAAACGTTCCTTCCTACACGTCACACGTGCGATATTTAATAATAATTTTTGTAAAATATTCTATATTCTTCAATATGTTTTCTCATTCTCAATCGAGGTATTAGAATAAATTTATTTATTTTTTTAACTCATTAATATGATACATTATATCGACAAGCGTACTCTCTTCCGTGCAACATATTAGTTTAGAGACACAGAGGGTTGTAATACATATGCAATTGTTATTATTTTCAACGTAATTAATAGCCACAAGAAAACCACCTTATAAATATGTTTAAATGCGGCCGATCTAAGAGACTAGTATGAGAGGGTTAAACAGTGTTTACTACTTTTGGTTATGTTTTTTATAAACGAATATGTCAACAAAAACTCTGGTAATATTTATGTTAGTCATAATTAAGAATTATTTTTTAATTATGTTAATTGTGTCAAGAATTAATTCACTTGAAAATATGAGTTGTACAATATTTGATGATCCCGAAATTTAATAGTTCATTATGTATCAAGGCATTAAAGTTTAACTTGGGAGTGGGGCAAATAAATCACATGAGTGATAAAAAGAAACTTTAAAGCTGAGGTGCATATTAAATTTTTTTTAATCCAGACACTGATAATTATTTTTAATTGTCAAATCGAAATAATTTTTTGTCTGCAAATAATTATTTTTAGCAATTATAAGACTTAGTGATACAATTCTGAATTTAAAAAATTGTATTTATTCACCTTTTTTTTAAATCGGCATTAAAGTATCTCAAAATCGTCATTAAAGTGATAGAAATAGTCATTAAAGTAATCCATTATTGTACGATTTTTGTAGTTGCAGAGGTGACAGATAAACGTAAACATTAATTTTTTATTGTATGTGGTTTTCTCTGTATAGTTGCTAATCAAAAATTTCATGTTAGATTTTTGGAGTTTTCCAATACATTCCAATACATCCTATAGTAGAGACTCCATGTTTTAAGAAAAAGTGTGGACTGAGAGGAATGCATTTTTGGTGTACGAGTTAATTTAATTATAATGTGTATAATACCCGTTTATTAAATTGAAATAGTTGTCATAGTCCAGTCCATTGAATTTTACGTAGAAAAATACAATCAGGTAGGAGGAAGCAACATGTTTCAATTTATTCTCCAATTTTTAATATTACATATTTACAAGATAATATTATAATTCATATCAAAATTAACACTAATTAACACAAATTCACACTACCTAAGTTTACGTTTTTTCGACACTTTTGTGCTCTCATTTTCTGCGTTATCATCGTATTCGCAGGTTTCTTCGACGTCGCTCGAATATTCTTCTGATTCTTCTGAGTTGTTTTCCGAATATTAATAGCGATAGTATTACAAAATTAAGGTTTTTACGAAATAATTAAACTAAGGATATCTTGTATTTTTCTACGTAAAATTCAATGGTGTAATCAGTTTTATAAGATTATATAAAAATTTCAATAAATTATAAAAATATACAAAAAAAATTGATTTTGCGAAAGTCATTTTTTGTTTTTTTCGATTTTTGAGCGTGTTTTTAAATGGAGACTACTATTTTTTATCATTTACTAA
Source organism: Rhagium mordax (assembly GCA_963680705.1). Lineage (NCBI taxonomy): Eukaryota > Metazoa > Arthropoda > Insecta > Coleoptera > Cerambycidae > Rhagium > Rhagium mordax. Next base: position 14,723,088 of record OY796658.1, on the reverse strand, counting down.
AAAAGTATAAGTAAAAATGAAGAAATTAAGACCTAAATCAAGTCGGTGCGATGATTTCCTGAAGGACAAATTTCATTTAAGAAAAAATGTTTTTTTCCAAAAAAAGGGAATATCTCGGAAACCTATGAATTTTTTGGTCTGAAAAAATTTGTGGATATTTAGGAGACCAAAAGGTATATTTCCACCAAGTTTCGTCAAAATTAAATTTTTTTAATAGAAATAAAAAATTAAAAACAGAAAAACCAGTTTTTCGCATTTTTCTCGGATATTTTGAGGATATGTGAAAAATTGATTTCTAGAAAAGTTGTAGATTTTTTGACAATCTACAACTTTTCTATTAAATATTTTTCTCTCCGACTTCAATTTTATCCGAAAACCGCAATAAAACACAATTGACCCCTTTGACCCCACCCCCCCCCCAAATCCCCCCCGGAACATTCCTGCTAGTGCATGGATTTTTTTTTTGATTAATATACCCCACTTTACCATTTACAACTGCCAAAGCCCTGTTAACAATTTTTTCCTTTTTCGAAAAAAAAAAAATGTTAATTTGACTGGTCTATCATAAATATAGAGGTCCTAAAATAAGTAAACTGAAACTTAACTTTTTCCTCTTTAGTTTGCTAAATCATTTACTATTTCATCGAAGTCAACCGTTTCAATCTTTAGTTCATTCTCTAAGGAACCAATTTCGTTAGGTATTCTTGTCCAGTGGGTCTTAAATACATTTTTATAGGCTTTAAATAGCTCACTAAAACTTCGTTGGTAAGCGAAGAGGTCAACAATTTAAGTTTTTTCATCTACTACATTTCAGCTATAAAACTTTTTTAAGGGCGTTACTTGGAACTATATTCCTTCACAACGTTCTAAAATGATTTAAGATGAATATTACCCTTTTATTAGTGGTTCTGGCTACGAATAATAAAATTTTATTAAAAGTTAAATATAATAAAAGCAATTTAGTTTTTATCTAAGCTTCAGGGAATTCATAGAACTTTTTTATAATTCTCCTTTACCTTCAAGTAATATTTGCGTTTACTGTAACAATTTTAAAAGTGTATTCATTTTCTTAGTTACAACAAAATAAAAGTTTTTAAAACGAAAATCTAATATTACAATTTATTATTAGACATACACAAAGTATTATTTAAATGTTTTTTCTTATTTTATTAACATATCAAGTTTTGTAATTCGTTCACCTTGCACCGACTACAGCTCTGACTTTAATTAGATAAAAAATAATACTTTTTAGATTTGCTATATCTAGTCAATATTAAATTCTCAGTGTTTATTTTATTTTATACACATGTAGACATTATGCATGAATTTTATACACAATTTAGAAATACTGTATGAATTATTTTTCCCAATTTTTGTTCACTTTATTCAATAACGTGTATGCTAAACTCAATTACAATAGTTTGCGGTCAGCGTTGTCAGATAATTTCACTTGCAAAAGTGCACCTTCTGGTAGAGTCGTGCAAACAGAAAATCATAAATTTAAAAATTCGAACAGAAACAACATGGAAAAACGAGCAAATACGAATCACATTGTGGCCCCGAATACTGTCTCGGGTGTTTGATTCCTTTGTGAAGTCAGTCAAAGCCCACTCGTCTATATTGACACTGCGGAATCAAACCAATAACATGGAAAATAGATGGACACGGGTCGGTCCTATCCAAACCCTATCACGCATCAAAGCGGGTGCTACAGGAAAATGCCGATATACAGTTTCTTTCTTTGGCTCAAACCGTCTTAAATTGAATTTCAACGGAAATCTGACATCGGAATTTTTTCAATGGACGAGTTAAATATAGGTATAGCGTCAGAGAATTATTTATAAAATCCTCTACATTCACGTTCCAACATATCAACAGCCTGTTTGAATATGCATTGATATTTAATAAATTTAATGGACTTGCTTTTTGAAGAATTTATATAATTTTAGTTTCAGAAACGTATACCTACTAAAATAAAAAAATGCGTGTGTCTGGTGTTCTGTCATTAAAACAACAACTTTCTTATTTTAAATGCGATGTTTGCCTATATTTTTCATTTTCAGTAATGATAAATGAAATTCTTATTGCAGCGTTGGCATTTGTTTAAAAAATGACGTCGAGTGTGAAAAAACTGAAAAACAAGTATTTTTGAATCTTATAGAAAGTAGACGTTGGATTTAATTCATAGGCGTGTTTTTGTCACTCTATGTATCCAAAGTTCTTTTTTTATATTAAAGAATCGTGTTTTCTCCTCAAGTTTTAAATTTTTGAAAATTCATGGAAATCAATTAAATTTTGGCATTAATTGATCTTATTTATTGCCATTCATTTATTTCCATAAGCATAAACGAGCAAGTTATGAACAAAAAGCAATAAGTGGAAGCTGTTATATTCCTGCAATGTCTTTGAGCATACATTAAGCATTTCACTAGATAATTTTAATTTAGCCTGTTTATCTTAATTTTAGGTATAATAAACAACCACAAAAACATTAAGGAATGGCAGACATTTTGACCTACATCTTTCATTGTATAACAAAGGAGCGCCTCTGCAAGCGTTTTCGTAAGAATTTATATGTCAAACACAATAGGCAACTTGGTGGTGTTTTGCTCAATATTTTACCAACAGCAACATGATGTATAGGTGTAATTGTTTTAATTTTCTTTGTAGCGTTTCATCGTTTATACAAGTATGTTATTTATTCCTCTATTATCTTTTATTACCCTGTTACCAAAACTAATGTTGCACAGTTCAGAAAGAATAAAAGATTTTTTTACCTCGTTGTAATTATGGTTGATTGCAGCTAATTTCGGCGAATGGAAATGATGAATTTTAGCATAAATAAATTTAATATAAGGGCCATTAGTTTTTTAAACCATTATGTAGCTCAATTGTTGGTTAAAATATAATTGTAAGGAAATATGTGGCTCTAGCACACGCATAAAGGTGTCAGTAATGATAGTAATGTTATTGATTCAGTTATCCATGAAAAATATTTTTTCCCAAACCGAAAGCCGTCTAGAAATATATTAGAAATATTACACTTAGGTCTATAAACCAAAGGGAATGAATTACGCCAGAATTAAGGCTAGAACACGCCGCAGGATTCGAGTCTTCATGGAACAGGATCGGAACATATGAGAACAACAAATACTATAGAAAACTCCTTACTTACAAAATTTTTCAACACCATTATTGAGTTAAATTTATGTATCGTGATTATTGAGCACTAACCTAGTAAGTAGACGGGTTCAACACTTGCTGCTGCTAAGGTGACATCCAAACTGGTGTGAGAAAGTAAAAAAAATTTAAAACTTTAAAAAAGTAAACCAGAATCAACTTACCCTGGATACTATATATGATACTCTGAGAGACAAGGCAATTAAAAAAATCTAAGAACTTACTAACATCGTCATCCTGATCTTGGGCTGGAAATTTATTAAAGTGTAACTAAGTCGAGAATCAACACATCACTTACTGGAGGAACGTTTAAATACGTCACTGCACTAGTTAAAGATTCTTGCCCTAAACACACCTAAATACGGATAGTGTGTAAATAGGATGTTCACTGCAGACAATGGGGAAAGGACCAGAAACGTTGGACTGTGTCATACCTACTCAAAATACGGTAAATATAAACAAAACCGAAAACTATCAAAATCATCCAGTTATGGATCTACATTACTAAAGGAAAAAGAGATGGATTGGTACCTAACGTACTTTCTAATTTCAATGATCAATTTTGATGCTCTTGAATGTATGGACCTGATACAATGAGAAATATGGATACAATTTCAGATCTAGATTACCACTTCGAATTAAATTAGTTTTTATAAATTTCAATATTTCTTGGGTTTATATTGAGGTTAGAATGACATTGATTTCTGAAAGTACAGAATAATGTGTCAAGAGTATTACGGAAGCTGCTGCAGAATTTCAATACGAAGCCAGCTGTATAATAGTGTATAAGATCCTAACTCGATCAGTGAGAAGTTGGATTAATTCTCGTGGAGCCCGAGTAGACCCTACTTTTTGTGCTGCAGATTACTTTCATGAATATCATAAATAAACTAGGAGATGCTTTAGTCACTTCACACTTTTTGAAGGTATTTAGAAAAAGATTGCTGGACCTCACTACCCGTCTAATATTCTTTGTATAATGTTTGTACATTTTCTAACAATATCAAGAAAGCTGTACTATTCAAGGCATGCATGTTTGCATTTATGCCAATAACCGATCTATTTTCTAAGGGAATAGTGGAATGGCCGAAATTCAACAAATCCATTTCCCTTCTGGTAGGTATTGAAAATTTGGTAGTACACCTTGTATAATAATTTATTTATGGCATATGAATCTTATGTCAGTATTTTTTAATACTATGTTAAACTATTAGAGTAGTTAAATATAGGTAGTTCGACATCAAAAAGGTCAAGTGGTGGTTAGTTTTCGATTAACGATAAACAAAGTCATACAGTTGCTAGACAGTTATAATATCTTTGACATAATTTTTTTTTGCGAATGATTATAATTGATTATAAATGACTTTATTTAGGCTTTAAACAAGCATAATAACAAAAACTGTATCCAATTTGATATACTCAAGCAAAGAAATGTTTCTCTGATATGAAATAAAAACTATTCGAAATGTTATGATGTCTGGGATAACAGTAAGACGGATCATATAGAGATAAACATCGATAACACTCAAATAGACTGCTGCTTATAAATCGGTTTCGACATTTATGAAGATGGTAATGTAAAATCAAGATTTAAGTTATACATTTTGATTTGTGTGGTCAAGCAAGCTAGACGTCTTTGTCGTTGCGGATCATTTCTGTTCTAGTATAACAATTTACTTGAACAGTGTTTGTTTCTATTTTAAAATATAATACAGTTCCTCGTAAAATTATAGGATGGGGTTTATTAAACAACAAGAGGAAGATATAAAAGCTGTCTAAAAAAGTGTTTAAAGATAGTCTAGTTGTTCCGGATTTCATGTATAGATTTGCTGATAAATTAGCTGAAATGGTGCTTTCTAGACTAACAGAAAAAATAGAGCGCCTAACATCCAAACTTTTATCTAATTCATTTACTTTCGGTATACTCTCCAAATCTACAAGGCGAGCTTGGCGCTTCTGATTCTAGAGGATATGAAAAAAAGAAGAAAACAAATTATCATTCTCAGAAGGTTGTGTCTACTTCTGCAGCTAGTAAAACTATTGGAAATAGAGAACTGTTTAATGGTTCAAGGAAAGTTGCAGTGAATTTGAGCCTAGTTCCAGTATTTGATGTCAAGCTCGGTTTCAAGTGTAGTTGCTGAGCATCCAATAAAACCAAAATATCCGAATTTTCTTTATTATGTAGTCTCTGTGGTCTGATGATAAGAAGTAATTTTTATTTCTTGAAACCGATCGCAATAAATTGTAGAATTTTTGTGAGAAATAGACTTTGATTTCTTTCAATATGAACCACTACTCACATGGGATTGACCTTTCTTCGTTATAAATTATATACTACGAGTACAAGTATTCATTTATATTTGTTGCTTTACATTAAACTACACCCAGCTTATTACATAAATCCAGTGCGGGGAAATAAATCATATTCTGATTAAGTTATTCGCCGAGAAATACCCATTGTTACTTTACCAAACAAAAAAGTAATTTTAGAGACTTATGAAACAGGTACCCATCACCTTTGACAGCGCCTATATTATTAAAAAATACCTGTAGTATGAGTGGGCAGGTGAACTCACGTCGGATCATTAGTTGCAACGACCGCAGTGATTACGGCAGGTGTAACCGGTTGTTTCGGCGAACTTGATTCTGTGATTCACCTGCTTGATGATGCACTTCTCTGGACCAGTCTAGTATTCATTCACCTGCTCGGACTTACCGAGCCCTTCGTGCATGCATTTGCTACAGGTGTAGAATTCCTGTTTCACTTTTTAATGCGATGCGATATAATCTGTAGCCACCAACGAAACCTTACGAGGTATGTTTTTTATCACCACTTACCAGGACAAGACGTTTTAAGAGGAATGTGATTTTTAAAAGTTTGGATTTTTATATTTTTATTTATCTGCTGATTTTACTAGGTACCCATCGAAATGTGTTAATTTTTTTTATTGATCATATTTTTTTGTTATAACTATTAATTACTGGTTCATAATTATTATTTGCTGGGTAAATTTGTTTATAAGAAATTTTATCAATTAAACATTAAACTCATATACCAAAAGGACACTCACCTTTTAATTTCTTGATATTTTTATTTTTGGTTGATATAAATAACAAATATAGAGTTTCAGTGCACCTGATGAAAGCTCTAACCGAGATTTCCTGGCTTTATTTCAGTTAAAATGGAACTTTTGAAACTCTTATATCATTTTTTCTTGAATCTGAAGTACAAAAGGGAGGGCAATTGCCGTTTAACCAGATATTAAATTTTTCCTTAAAATAGCATTAATTATCCTAATTGATTATGAACCGAAGATAAATACATTTTTAGACTCTTTGTGGTTCATCATGTCACTAAAATTACCAAAATTTCTGAAATTAAAAAAATGGATGGTTATCTACATCCACAAATAAAAATGTTGCTGACAAAACTACAAGGGAAAACGGTTTAATCAATTAAGGCGAAGTTTTTGGTATTTGAAGAAGAAAAATGGCCAAATGAACAAAGTCAAGTATTTGATACTTCAGAAATAAACAAGAAATTTGCTGGTGTAACTATCTAAATAAATGATAATTTTTCTGTCACGTACTTCAGTTTAAATTGAAACATTTTCTTCATGTTTGCATTTAATTGGTTCCAGTGCTTGGTTCTTGCAATTTATAAAGAAAGTGAAAAAAACCACTAGTTAACTTCATGAATTAATTGTGGCTGAATTAGTAACTGTTAAAAATAAATGGATTATTTGTGTTCTAAGAGAAAATTTTGTAAACGATATTAAAAACTAAAGTAAAACTTACACACAGAATTTTCACCTTTTCTAGACTTTGAGAGCATTTTAAAAATCAGAAGTAGACATTTTTATCCAAGAGATTAAATTTCTTTTGATTTTAGAACCAAAAAATTATGTCACAAAATTATATATTTCTTATTATCACATTGCAGAATACAGAATCTCAAAACTGCCCAAAATATATGAGAAAAAAACAAGCAGTAGAGAAAATTAACTCTTTCTCAAAATAAAATATTTTCCTTCCCTTGCATATTTGTCTTTTTACTATTATATTTTTAAAATGAAAGAAAAAATATAAAACACACTACCAATTAAAAACTAATTTCATTTTCTCCGTTACTATTGTCACTTCTATATTTAAGAACTTAATACAAGAAATTACGATAGGTGTTCCTCAGGGTTCAATATTTTGAATTAATAAAATGAAATTGGGAAAACAGAAATAATTGATTCTTTATGTTCAAAAATTAAATTTATTTAAATACGGTCTAAATAAAGTAGTTGACCAGAGAAGAAAATTACTAAATCTAGCCAAATTCAAGAGCTTCTTTTGTAATAACGTTTACTCTAGTCAAAATAGATTATTTCAGGACTGCGTTTATGACGTCGAAAAGAGAGTAGATCGATATTGGGTGTTCTTTTCATACACGACTCACTTAGAAATTACTCACAACCTTAACACCAATTTGGCTATTAATAATAAGTAGACTATTAACTCAACTGGTCTTCTGATTGCAGATATAATCATATGAAATGATTTAGGTTTCGGTGGACATTTTTCGCCAAAAAGGACAATTACAGCTTTGCATCGTAACAGAGATGTTCATATTATAATATCGAAGCATGAGACCCAACTCTTTGGGAGGCATCATTGTCAAAACCATATGAGAAAATTTTGCAGAAAATTTCACACGTCATATTTTCTGGTTTCGTTACCATGGCAACCCAAAAATTTTCCGGAAATATTTATCCTCCAAGGTACTCCGAGTGAAATTAATAAGGAAATTTTTCTGTCAAATTATTGAAATATGATAGAGGATCCAAGTAGGAACTACATCGCGAATCGCATGGTCTCGCTGCGATTTTCGGAGGTGCAAACGAAAAGTGGTGACGTCTACCATAAAATTAGAAGAATTTTCTAACTTCATTTAAGTATTTTTTCATTTAATTTAGGTGTGAAATTTTCTTACCGAATCCCCCACGTGTTTGAACTAATAACTGGAATTTTTTCTCGTGCATAAATTTCCGTTAATAATTCAAGCACTAGGAGATTACTAGTGAAAAAAAGATTTAATTAAAATTTGCGAAAAATCTTTATATTCGTAAAAACTTTGCAGGTGTTGATTGAAAAGAAAAGAAAAAAGGAAGTGTAGTGGCTTTGAGTTGTTGAAAAAGATTAATAAAAGTACTATCAATAAAAACACAAATTATTGTTTAAATTCATTATTAACATACTTAATTATCGTGTATTTAATCGAAATATTTCCAGAAGAGGTAGCCAAAGCTCCCATCGACCGTATACTCGCGTTCGTGGGAGGAACGGATATCATTGGGAGACTAAGGAGGTACAAGTTCAAGCTTTAGTACAGCGGGTCAAAACCGCAACCCGTAAGAAAAAAAAATCACAGAAAATTTTTTTTGTCTGAAATTTTGTGTATCGTCATAATTCGTCGAGATTCGTCCAGAAATGCAATAAAAATTTTCAATTTTTTGTTTTCACGAATGCATACCTTCCTCACTTTCGGTGAGGAAGTAATTGTGCTCAAAATAGCACTCCTTTGTGCCTAGTATATGAAAAACTGAATCTTAGATCAACATCTCACTAAGAATAGTTTATTGCATCTAGATTACTATTTTGGATTACTGAAATATTTTTAAAAATAGACAGGATCATAGCTGGATCAAACTTAATTCATTTAATTTGTTTATTATTATTATTCTAAAAGAAATTCTAAAACAATTGTTGACAAATTAGAAGAATAAAAAATTGTGCTCAAAACAGCATTCCTTTGTGCAATGCCTTGTATATGAAAAACTGAATCAGCTGAAAATTTCGCGAAAAATCCTTTGGATCTAAATTACTGTTTTGGTTACTCAAATATTTTCAAAAATAGAGAGAATCATAGGTGGATTAAACTTAATTCGTTTAATTTGTTTAATTAAAACTAATTGGCGTCAACTTGTATACTGCTTATTCATTTGTCGAAATCCACATCTCAAAACACTCCTCCCCGAGTAATTTTACCATAAATTCATCTTTTTATATTCATTGTTATACCGTAATTCAGTACCAGGTTTCACTTCCAATTTAACCAAAACGGGCTGAATAAACCCACCAAAATTATACTACTAAGACCCACTTATTGAACTGTTACACCGAAACGCTTGACTTGAATTATTATTGCATCATTTATATGCAATATCAGTCCTGGTTACAGAGAAGTGCAGTTCAAATTGCATTGATTATTGTGACTATCAAGTTGGTGATTTATGGGGCATTAATTCAAGCTTTGAATACAATTGTAAATGTGGTAAAATTTCGATATTGTTATTATTCATGTAGGCTGGTGAACAGTTACGTTTTATTAATAAAATAATATGTATTGACATATAATTTACTTGTCTAGTCGTATATTTATTACATAGGTGTGTAATTTAAATAATTCTCAGCTTTTGAATTTATACGTGTACGGCTTCTTATGGTGATGAATGAATCTCAGTCATTTCTTAGATGATTTTTTCCAAAATTTTTATTAATAGGCAATGGGAAGGGAGGGTTAAGAAGTATTAAAAGACCCACCATGTATGTGTATCGAACCCACGTTAGATTGCTTCCACATATCCGGCAATTAGATGCCACGCACTGCGTATTTCGGGGGAATTTGTGCCATTTGTTTTCGTTAATTTGACAAACAAAATATTTATACAACCAAATATCCCCATAATTTTCCACGATATTTGAAATCTAAAGGCCGTTAGTAGAGATAACAAAACATTTACATACAGTATTTTTCAAATTCAGAAAATTCGATTTGGGTTGCTATTCGCCTGCCCAGTCCTGGTAGCAGTAAATCCGATTGTTGAAAACACATTCCGTTTGAATTTTTAATTAATTTTAAATGTATTGCGTGTTGATTAGCTCTGCCAAGCTGTCGTAGCCAAGATGGATTACCGGGATAATACATTGCTTATCACCACCGCCTCAGCAACTACCATATAATTACAGTTATTCGAGTCAGAGTGAAAAAAAAACATGCAGGAAAGTAGCCATTGTTATCTGATTGAGAAAGAAAAACCATTTCTTATCTTTGTACTTGGTAATAAGCAGTGGGGCCGTGCAAGTCTACAAGGTGAGGTTGGGACAAGTTGCGTGAAGCAATTTTAAAAATGAAATTAGTTTTCCTCCACTTGTTTAACACAGCGATTTACATTTTTATAGTAATTACTTCTTTATGTTAAGTGACTTTTTCGCAAAACGGTGTTGTATTAATTGAGGCTCCGAAAGTGCACGCGAAACAATTTGATAGCAACTCTTAATTGGGATATTAAATTTAGTGCTTGGCGTAAAGTAATCTCGTGTGTTCTTTGATGAAGGAGTATAGTGGGTGGTACCGTTGTTTTCAGAAAAATTTATAGATTACGAATCATGATGGTTGCTACCTCATAGGCGCGACCGTATTTTTTTTTAGGGGGTTTTGTGTTAAAAAAATTTAAAAAATAATTAACACTTTCATCTGTCATATTTTTGTTGTGATGCATTACTACTAACTCTAGTTAATGGCCATACACAGCCAATGATAAATAAATAAATAAATAAATACACCACATGTAATTACGACCCCCTTTATCCCAGAAGGCTCTAGGAGCCTTGTGCGGGAAGGGGCTACAATTTAAAGACCAGGGACACACATCCAATATCCGTGTATAATGGAAAAATCCCTCTCACAGTATTTCCCATTGCCACGACCGGGAATCGAACCCGGAACTTTTGGGTGAGAGGCAGATACGCTACCATTTCGACCATCAGTCATATAATGATATTCTGAGTTAAAATGTAATACTGATTTTCTGCAATTTTATCAGACGTTTCATGTTGGGATGTAATTCAGAATATGGTAATATGATAATAATAAAAAGATTTCATTGTGATATAAATACAGGGTGTTTCCTGAGTGACTGGTCATACGATAGTGGGAAGTAGAGAAGTCCAAGGCGGTTTCAGAATGACCCTTATTTCATCCCCTAATGCCCCTCGTTTCTGATATATAGCATGTTTTCTATTTTTTGGAAAAATTTCAATCGGCCATATTTTTTTAATGGCTTCACGGAATTGAACCAAATCTGGCAGATGTGTTTCACTAATGGATGTTTATATCATTCAGTGAACAAAAGAAAAAGTTAACAGTGCCGAGGGCAAATATTTTTAGTAGGGGAAGTTACCTAAAAACATCACCCTTTGTATGGATTTTGGCAGTTTTCAATGGTAACTTTTAAAGTACACTAATAGTGTACATAAACCACGTATTTAGTTTTTTTGGCACATATTTAATGGTTCAAGAATTAACAGGTACGTTTCACGATAAGTCCATTTTAGAAATATTTACGTGTCCTCCTGCAACAAAAACATAAGCAATATACAGGGTGTCCCGAAATAATGTCCTCTTAAAGGTAGATTTCTCGTCAAAAAATAAGTATAGTCTTTTATGTACAGTAAGGTCGAAAACGGCCTCCTTGAGCCGCTAAACCTCCTCAAAGGGGGGGCACCAAAAAGTGATTTTATTTTTTTTTCTCGAAAGTGACTAAAGTTGGCGGAATGAAATTTGGGTACGACTTTGTACTTATGGAAGGTCTTCTTTTCAATGCATTTTTATTTTTCTACTTACTTTTTAATTAAGTTAAATAAACAACCCCTATTGAATTTTTAGTCAGAACTTTTAAACAGATGAATTTTTTTTTCAAATTAAATTTTTTTCAGAAAGCCACATGTATTCTACTACTTTCAACTCTTGAAAATTTATCGTGAATCTCATCAATTTCAAATAAAAAAATATTTTCTGACCCCTTACATAATAGCCGTTTCTGTTAAATTGAAAACGGAGTTTGATACAAAAAGAATAAGTAGGCATGTGTCACTGTTACCATAATGTCATGAATCAAATCTGCCAAAAAATCACTTTTTGCTGCCCCCCTTTGAGGAGGTCTAGCGGCTTAAGGAGGCCGTTTTCGACCTTACTGTATATAAAAGACTATACTTATTTTTTGATGAGGAATCTACCCTTAAGGGGTTTCACGTTATTTCGGGACACCCTGTATATGGGCGACTTTAATAGTGTGTGAAAATATTTTATTTTACTGCCTATTGTTAGAATTTAACTTAAAATACTATAATTCATTAAATATTAGGGTCGGATCTTTTTGTTAAATTTATGTAGTATTTTTTATATTTACAAACAAAAAAGATTAAAAACCACAAATGAATTTTGTTAGAATAAATACACAATATTAGTAATTATACAAGAGTAAAATAACGCATCTAAAATTAAATTAAACACATAACAAGTTTTAAATAAATACAATTAATACAAATTACAATAACACATCTAAAATCCAATGGACAAAAATAATACAAAACAAACTACAACAAATTTTCAAACGTTCACCACCAACCTCAATACATTTTCTGGCACATAAATTTTTTTTATAGCATCTCTGATCGTGAATTATTCTTCAGTTCAGTGCATCCTCTTCTATGCATTCTTAATTCTTCTCTGGTTGCAACTTCGGTTATAGGTAGCATATATACACTTTTTACCTTTAAATAGCCCTATAAAAAATAGTCTACTGAAGTCAAATCTGGGGACCTTGCAGGCCAGGAAATTGGGCCATTACGACTAATTCGCCTATTGGGGTAATGATCATTTAAATGCTGCACCCTCTCTCTCTTAGGTTGTGAGGAGATGTACCATCGTGCTGGCCTGCAAGGTTCCCAGATCTAACTCCTATTTAAAACAAAAAGTGTATGCTACCGAAGTTGCAACCAGAGAAGAATTAAAAGAAACGCATAGAAGAGGAGTCCACTGAAGTAACTTATGATAGATGGTATAAATAATTTACAGTTACATGCAAAAAAATGTGTTGAGGTTGGTGGTGGAAATTTGAAAATTTGTTCTAGTTTGTTTTGTATTATTTTTCCCCATAAGATTTTAGATGTGTTATGTATTAATTGTTTTTATTCAAAATTTGTTTATTTTGTTTAATTTAATTTTAGAAGAGTTTTTTTACTTTTGTATAAATACAAATATTGTGTGCTTTTTCTAGCAAAATTCAACTACAAAAAACGCGGGTGTTTTAAAGTTACCATGGCAACTTCAATAATCCGAGAAACGTGAAGTGTAAATGTCAACTTTTTTATTATTGATCTGACAGAAGTACCTTGCAACGTCAAATAAAATATTACTGACAAATGTTTTAAAAACTTTAACTGTGATGACAACAATCAATCTTATATGACAGATTGCAAATTAATTTTTGTTTTTCTCATTTCGATGACAACTGAAGGTATTTTACATTATTAGTTCTTATTTACATTTTTTAGTAATTATTTATGATTTCAAAGTGTACCAATAAAAAAAATAGCGTAAAGTATTCGTGGATAACTGGTCTTTAAAATACTTGCTCTATTTCGCTGCGCCGCCGTCGTGCTCGAAAAATCGCGCGTGTTTTAAATCTTAAAATCCACTTATACTTTAATATACTATTATTATGTGTACACACATAAAAAAAAATAAAAATCAGTAAATAATCGAATCAAATCGAATTTTTCTATTTATATTGTACAAGACCCCCTAAAAAAAAAATCGGTCGCGGCTATGAGATGGCAACCATCGCGATTCATAATCTACATATTTTTCTCAAACGGATGGTATCATTCCCTATACTCCTTCATCAAGGAGCACACGAACCTCAATTTTATTACTTTACGCCAAGGACTAATTGTTCAGCAACACAAAAACACGTTTACAAATGCACGAAATCGACCAAGTACGACATATCTTCCAGTTTATGGACTAAGTAAGGGGATCACAGCGTGTTGCGGATGATCTGGGTTGACACAACATGTTCGGGATAGTTTTGAAACAACCACAGCACATTCTGATCTCCAAAGGACATAATTATTCAGTTATTTTATTATTTATTTTATGCGCTTACACATAATAGTACATTTAACTTGAACAGGGCGATTGGAGAAAATAGAAAAACTTTTCATTTTTGTATTACATTATATAATTTGTTTAACTTTCATTTTGAATTTCGAAGAAAAAATTGTTGATATCTCTAAAAATAACAGAGCCATGAAAAATACCTTCAAATCATAATTAAGATATTTTAAAAAATCAAAAATTTTTTTTAAGGATTTGGGTGGATAATCACCCTGTAGAGAAAAAAACAACCACAATTTAAAAATCTTTTGACGGTGGACGAAGGTCAATGAATATTACTGATCACAAAAAGCTGTATCAAGATAAATCATCTAATTCCAGAAATATTGAGGTTCAAATGTTGCCCGAATTTTTCCAATATCCACTTCAATTGTGCACCAGTTTATATTTAAGACAATTTTCGAAAACTGCATTCAATTCAGTTGCTAACATAACGGCTACTAAAAATGTCAGTGGTCCGGTACTGGGCATTAATAAAAATATTAACTTAATTTGGCAGAAAATATTTCCGTTGAGATAAATTAGACACGAATGGAAGAACTGTCAGAAAAGCCGACTTAGCAATTCTATCAAGTTTAATTCAGGATATCTTCTCAGATTTTCCCTTTCAGAATGAAAAGCCACATCGCGCCGGCTTCTGTAGGTCATTTGAAGAAAATGCGATCATGTCGCGTGTTGATTAGCACTGCCATGCTGTCGAGTAAGATGGATTACCGGCGTAATGCATTGGCTTATCATTTTAAATCTCGAACACCATGTTTTGGTGCGGTTATTATTTTACTTGATGTAAAATAATGAGGAAAATTTAACGAAACCACTTCACCGTAATTTGTGTTTGGTGATTGCCTTTCTTTGTACAGGAAACGAATTATCGCAGCATAATAATAATATATTTTTGAGTGCAAAATGATTGTTGTGTGCTTTTATAGCCTTGGCCAATCTTAAATTTTAATTAAGCAAACGTAATATTTTTTTAAGATAAGATCAGTCAAATATAAAGTGGCATTTTAATTTTCCTCAAAACAATACCTATAAAATTTTCTATTACAGTACGCCAAAAGTAGCTTTAACCGTGAGATTGCAAATGAAAAAGTGAATTAAGTCGCACATTTACGATTTATGTTCGTAAATTTTTATCCAGTGCCGTATTAAATATGTCTTTAAAAAATACAGAAAATGTCAGTTTTTGTCATCGAAACGTTTTGAAAATCAAAATTTTTGATAGGTCATGGTCATAGCTTTTAGGAAGTCCAAAGGTAACAAAAAATAAAATAAAAAAAATCCAGATCCGTATTTAGGTACAAAAAATAAGTTGATGATGGTTTCAGGAAGACGAAACGTCGGATATCAAATTTGACAGCGTCATCTAGTAGAGGATAAATAGTGGAAATGACGAGGTGCTATTCGTATTGAAATTTGTTTTCCAATAACGTTAGAAAAAAATTAAAAAGATTTTATGAAATTTCGATGTCTTCCGAATATTTCCGAAAGTAGTCGGAATTTTCCAAACCGCAATACAGCATTTTGATAAGCATCAAATTACGCAACTTTGCCGTAATTTAACCGACCTTGTATTTCTTGTATGAGGCTCGAAAATGGGCCACCCTGTACATTGCACAAACTTTGTTAATATATGCCTTATTAAATTTATATAAATTATATACTTTAATTAATTTTATAATAAAATTTTTAATATTTTGAATTTAAGTTTAGGTTTCGGAGTGGATTATATTTTGGGTTAGGTGTAAAAGTAGCCGTAGGCCAAACCTCGCCCATTTTGCACTAAGTTAAGAATTAACGTATATTTTATTCTTGCCTACCCCTATATAAATAGACGTTTTATTCTTTAATATTAATGTTATAGAAAAAGCCGATCAGACCTTTTGTTGTATTTTTAAAATAAGCGCTTTAGTTTAAGCTATAAATTTTCCATAGCTTTTTAACAGTTTATTACGAGTAGCTGATTTGTGAATAAAATTTAAAACGAAAATACCATAAGTTATAATGCAATAACTCTTACCTTGTTATTCTGCATCAGTCCTATCACCTAATGAACCTACCTGTTAAATAAAAAATCAATATAATAATTATTATATTAGGTTAATCGTTTAATCAAAACTACCTTTATCATCCTTCTCCTTAAGGACCTTAAGCCTTTCGTTTGATATCACCATATCACATAAATTAGCCATCACTTTTCACAACTCCTGCAACAATACAAAACACATATTCAAACTCTGAGTCCACGCGTTCGATGAGAAATTAAAACTTGAAAATATAAATTTTTACGGCGTTCGCACTCACCACGACTAACAAAATGTGAAGCAGGCAAAGCGTATATTGGTAGTGCAAAAACTGGGTAGAATTTCTTATTAGTATTTTAATTTAATTATTTGTTGACAGTAGTATTTATGTAAAGCATGGTCATTGTGAAATACGTTTTAATAGATTTATTCAGACTCAAAATACAGTCAGTTCCATAAAAAGTGACGCATTCGATTTTTTGGGGAATTTTAAATTTCTTTAGTGGTTTAAAATTTTCGCGTTTTCGCAAAATTCGCCAAAAAATCCATAGTGCGTCCGATAGAATACACCTGATAGACGATCCAGCGAAATTTAATGATTTCTTAATATCGGTTCTAGGACGGAACCGAGTACAGTTTCGGACTCGGGACGACTCAGGACCCCAAAACAATTTTCTGTTTCTCGATAGTGCCTTTCCTTCACTTTGACATTTAATTGTATCGAGTATTGTATCCAAGTAAGAAACTGCATGTTTCAAGAGCAGGATTAAACAAATGTTTTTAGTTTCCTAGTAGGGGGTCGAAAATCAGTTTCTTGGCAGAATGACGTAACGCGTGAGATTTCAGTGGTTTCAGAACGATAGACGTCAAAATTACACTTCTTCGTTCACTCCTATTGAGCCTAAAATCAGAGCGTGACCGTGCAATTCACGATGTAGTTCTAAGTTCGACCCTCTACCTTGGATTTCTTACCAAAACAGTCTCTCGAAAATTCGTTTGGAAATAGTATTTGAAGTTTTCGTGTTTTGCAATTTTTTCAATTTTGTCAATGACTTGCGATTTGACAAATCATAGGGGTGGATTTACGATCGGGGTTGCTCTGGCAGGTTGCCGATCCCTAATTTGTACGTATTACGGAGTGTTAGAGGTTTGATTGCTATTACTTTAACATGAGGTAGATTAAGCAAAAGTAAACAAAAAATTATTACATGGGAATTTATCGCTGCGTTAGAAAAGTCACGCCCAACAATCTGCAAGCCAACTTAACATCGAGAAGCACGTCGAATAGCTTATTTCCTTTTGTCTCGTCGAAATATGTATAGCCGAAAACCATATGTAACTTAAAATTTTGTCGTTTTTCGCAATTTACAAAGATAGGCGGTGATTTGAAGCAAAATAAAATATATATTCAACTCCTCTCTCAATGCCTGATCCAATGATATGTCACACGGTTACAGTACAGGCAAAATGTACCGAAATTAATCAAATAAGCAAGAAAATTGCGAAATCTTTGTAACTCTATACTTATTATTTATGTAATTTGAAGGTGGATTTTTATTGCATCCACATTTGTACGACGTATGTTTACTACGTTAAAACCAAATTTAGGCAAAATTCAGTAATCGTAGCCCTCCCTCAAGAAAAGTTTTTGTTAAATGATATAAACGAAAATCGATTAATTTCAATGTTGCCAAAAATTCTTTAAAACAAAGGATTGTTTGTAAAACAAGCTGTAGATGATGTGGAATACTTAAAAGGGTTTTCGCATCGTGAAATGTATTTTCTCAACTATACCGAAAAAAATTATGGGATTTACTAATTTAAAAC
This sequence comes from Rhagium mordax, assembly GCA_963680705.1. Lineage (NCBI taxonomy): Eukaryota > Metazoa > Arthropoda > Insecta > Coleoptera > Cerambycidae > Rhagium > Rhagium mordax. Next base: position 14,705,046 of record OY796658.1, on the reverse strand, counting down.
TAATTATTTCATGAAATTAATTGACGTTTTTAATAAATTTTATAGTTTAGGAGGCTGCCTGTGAAAATTGTTTCCATGGCAACGAAATATTACACATTTTAATTTCTGGTGGTTTCAAACTAAAATAAACAAATACATATGTTTTGTGGCGATATAAATGGGAATATTGCTTGTGCCTTGTTTTACCCCAAGAAATCCAAAGCAAGGTATATGCAAACTTATGAAGCGTTTTTAAAATGGAGTAGGTAGGTACTACGTGCAGACAAAAATGTTGGCGTACTTCCTTTATTAATATAAAACTGTTTAGTTGTATTAATTTGATCAAATAGAAAGAATTAATTTCGTTTAAAATTGGTTTTTCTACTTTTCTGTCCTGGTCGCATAAGTTTTACTTTCGTAGATAGCAACGCCTTAGCAACCAGGTAACTCGAATGTTTACTTTCGTTATCGCGCGTGTTGCTAGGGTTACAAAGTTCATTTATATAGACGGTAGTAGAAAAATACAATTTTAATGACTCATGCCTTCAGTGGTTATGATACCACGTCTAGAATATTTCAGAATGAAAAATTAAAAGTCGTCAAACTTCTTCAGAAAGAAATGCAGCAATGGCAAGAATTCAACCCCCTCACAAGTAAAATAGGCTGGTGAAACTCTTTTCCTACTTGTATACGGTGCAAGGAAAATCACAAATGTCTCACTCAACTCATACAGATTTAATCAATTAAAAAAATCGCTGCACAAAAATCAAAATTGGAATTATTACCACCAACTTCAGAGGCAGTCGCTTAATATTCATACGAGTATTCTACAAAATTCAGAAATGGCTTGGCAATGAAAAAAATCCACAACAGTGGGAATAGAAGAAAATTAACAGCTCCTTACAAACTGTGACAACACTTTTTGTGCCAACAGCAGAATCAATATTGCAGCTTATCTCCTGCAACCGCAGCAGAAAAGCAGGTTGAAGATGCTCAAAAATTTACGGAAATTGTCAGGGAGTGCGATGTCTAAATTCATACATGGATAAAATTATCGAGGATCTAAACGACGCAGAAGATTTAGATGTTATCGATTCCGATCTTCTTTGTATCTACAAAGTGTGTTTCATTCAATATAAATAAAATTTTAAACAACTCGATAATCCTCACTTGTACAGTGATTATGTACTTTTCTCATTTTGCAGAATATACTCACAGATAAACAAGCAGAAAGTGAAGGAAACAAACGTAAAATTGGTAAAAAAATTTAATAAAGAAGTCAAAAGTTAATATTTCTCTATAAATGAAAATATTCTTATTTTTTGAAAATTTCTCATGGTTCAATTGCCAATTTTTATTATGCATGTGAAAAACCTAGTTCATCCCACGATTTTTCAGGTAGGCAGCTCCGACCCACCCCTTACGGTTCGGAATTCTTAAGTTTCTTGAAACATATAATAGGTATATATTTTTAAACGTATATGTCAAGTCTCAACGAATTCACTATGTTCTTGTTCAGTTTGGACACTACTCCTGTACTATTAGCTGCGTTTAACAGTTTGCGATTAATCGATATCGGTATTTGTAATTGTTAGGAATCACTTTTCATCTTCCCGAAATTATATTAAATTATTTCAGTTTTATTAACATTAAATGTTTGTTAGTGAAAAAAATTTGTATAATACCATTTTAGTTTTCATTATGAGAATGTTTTTGTTAATAAAATAACTTTTTATTTTAATTTCTAAATAAAACTACCGATAATAAGATTTTACTTTTTGAAAATGTTTTGTGTTAATGAAATAACTATTTACCACTTTGCAACAAATTTTCATTTTTATCACATCCGATATATCACAAGATTTGCGTTCTACTTCGTCCTTTCCAATGTCTCCTCCGGTTGCATCTTTGCGAAGGACTGTGAATTTTTTTTCTCAGTTTATAGCAAAATTCATTCTCTATGAACCGGATTGAAGGCAATGGTGAGTTCTTCCATATTTCATGGAAATTAATGGAGAATTTTAAACCTAAGTTTTTTCACAGGTTTTCAAAACACCCTGTGGATTATTCTGGCATTCATGGAAAAATTATTCATTCTGCATTCGATGAACCATTTTTTAATAAACATTTTGTTTTTTGGTCACTGTATTATCGCTGGTACTTTCCGAGATAGATATAACGTTTTTACGTGAACCCTGCTTCTTCGTGTATTGAGAAATGATGCACATGATGAGTGGTCATACTTACTGCAGAATTGTATAGCATATAAACCAATAGAAATTATCAAGGTTTTCAAATACACTCACTTCCAAAAAAAAGTGACGCATTTGATTTTTAACCTAACTTTTTTCTTTTTTTTTAAACCAGTGGACCGATTTTTAATTTTTTTTTATTTATTGGTGGAAATTTATTTCATTGTAGGATCACATTGCTTTTGAAAAAGCAATTGCCGTTGCCATAGCAATTAATTTGTTGTATGCATCCATACTTTGTTGTGGTGTCATTAAAGAAGTTTTAGAGACTAAAATTACACAAAATGCCTTAAAATAAATAAATCCTGAACAAGCTTATAATTTTGTGTTTGATAAAATTTTTTTTTTAAATTCGTATCAGTTTATTTCACTATAAAACTCGGTAAATTCAGAAAGTTGGTAATACGCAAGGTTTCAGCAAAAAAGCTGTAATTCGGACAATTTTAGAAATAAATCAATGAATAAAAAACAATATGTTTATTAAAAAATGATTTATCGAATGCAGAATGAATAATTTTTCCATAAATGCGAGAATAATCCACAGGGTGTTTTGAAAACCTGTGAAAAAACTTAGGTTTAAAACTCTCCATTAATTTCCATGAAATATGGAAGAACTAACCATTGCTTCCAATCCGGCTCATACAGAATGAATTTTGCTATAAACTGAGAAAAAAAATGTTCAAATCGGTCCACCGGTTTAAGAACTAAAGAACTTTAAAATTACCCGAAAAATCGAGTGCGTCACTTTTTATGGAACTGAGTGTAATTTGTCATTTTGAACACCGAGTCACCAACATGCAAGAAAATGATATGTAATGGAAGCCCCCTTGGTTTATTTTGTGATTAATAAACAAAAAAGTATCTTGCGTGAAATTTTACAGTACGTCCTGATAAATATTGGTGTTTCAGTTGCAAAAGATATCCCAGAAAAGGTAACTGGGATCATTCAATTCCTGATCTAAAATTTATAATGGTGAAATATACCTATGAATTCCTAAACCAGTCGAAAATAATCTGACGAAGGTTTGGAGGTTTAAATTAAAATGATCCAAAAGAGCCACTTGCTCGGTTTTATTTCTGATCCAAAACAAATGCTTTTGTCGACTATTAATTCCACAAACACTAATTTGTTAATAAATCTTGATTCCCCAAAGAACAAATCAGATTTTCATTTCTTTTATTTTGATAATTTGTTTAATTTGTAAGATATAATATTTTTTAAACTATTTCATTTATGTTGAATTTACAATGGCCTTAGCTCGGGCCTTAGTTATATTAACATCCCGGTGGATGGCTGTTGTATAGTTTATCCAATATCAGTTGAGACACTGATGTTTGATCTGCACCACCTTAGAGGTAGTCGGTACTTTGTCGGCTCTTTTAAAATATAAAAAAGCTTGAAAAAAAAAGTGTTTCAATTGACTTTGGATAAACTATATCATTCAATCAGGACACACATACAACACAATCAATTCTTGTGACATTGTCAATTGAAACAGCTTAAGATTCGAACTCAAGGGAGCTATATTATTTAACAATCATTGTGCTATTATTGTTTCTGCAACTATTTCCACTGCAACTATTTTGAACGAAACAAACCTCTGTTTTAATTTAAATCATTCTGAACTAGAGTCTATTAGAGTTCAAATGCAAGTTTTTTTGTCCCTAAAAATATTGCAATTGTCCGTATACTGATAGTAATAATTTTATTTATTTTTTAGGTGGGTTACTTAAGAAAATATTGAGGTATGTATGCTATTATTATTTTATAATTCTTTAGAATAAACGTTAATTAAGTATTATACTGGGTAGCCACGAAAGTATTGAAGGGTATAATTTCAGCTTTTATTTTTATGAATTATGTCCAGATTTGTTAAGCCTGAGTGTTCGTAAAATCTGATTCTTTTGATAGACAAGACAACATGCGTGGAGATTATTTTTAACTGATTTTATTATTCATTAACTATACCTATCTACAAGAAATCTCATATCCAAAGACATGTTACTTACTTTGCACCCAAATTTTACAACTTACTGCCACCCCAGATTAAAAATTTACCAAATAATCATATAAAAAAGAAGAAAAAAAATTAATACTTCGAAATTTAAATCTATTTATCTTTTTTATAAAATTGCAAATTTTAAATGGCTATAAAAGCAAAGTTAGCTCACATAATATCCTGATTTTATTTTTCCAATACTCAATGACTCAGAAAGAAAAGTTTTTCAGCAGTCATGGCTTCCTAGATGCCAAATTAAATTATCCTAAAAAAATGTTTGAGGTTATGTTTCTTCCTCGAAGTTGATACCATCGTATGCAGAATGAATCCCTGAATCCAAAGATGTAAAAATATACATATACATTTAAAAAATAGATGTTACGGTCATATCCGGTGAAACCGGAAGTGCTAGAATCATTTTATCATTTTATTAACATGCATTAATTCAAATTTATATGTTGTTGCAACTGCCAAAATCTTAAAATGATGTCTGAAAAACAAAAAAGTTATAGGGGTGAGCCTAATTTCATTTACACCCGGTATATACAATAATTAAATTTTAGTAATTGTATTCTTTGTTTGTATAAAAAAATGTACCTAACAATACTGTAAATAAGGACAATTTTAATTTGAATTTGATTTTGAATATTACATTATATTTAACAAATCTATACATAATTCATATAAAAATAACAGCACTCAGATTTTTTGTAATATAAATTATATTTAGCTCGTACATGAGTAGTGTATATTGTATATCTGTAGAGATACACTATAAAAAAAACATGTAATTTACTTTCATAAATTTTAAAATACAGAGTGGTAAAGATGACTGTCTGAAGGTGGTCTTTTCTAAATATTTCCGAAACGGGAAGATAGGTTAATGAAATTTTGGGTTAAAATATTTTCCCTTTCAGACTAGCTGAAAATTATTCACCAAAAAGTTTCAGGAGTGGGTGAGATTGGGAGTGCTAAGTGAACTCTTGCCCCATTCTTTTGATATGCAGATTGTTTGCCAATCTGAGACAAGAATTAGAAAACTTGATTTTTTTTAATAAAAAAGTGCCTCTTGTTATTTTTTGATAAGATGCATCACTTTCCAGTAAAATAAGTTAAAAGATTTTACTTCTTATCCGAACTCCCTAAAATAATTATTCTTAGCTGCCCAATTAATTTTCAGCCAGTCTGAAAGGGCGTTAAAAGATTAATATTCGTACAAAATTTCATTAATCTACCTTTTCCCGTTTCGAAAATATTTAGAAAAAAACTATCTTCAAGAGGTCATCTTTAACCCTGTATATCTGGGTGAAATTATCAAACTCATACTAATGCAAGTTGTTTACAAAAAAGAAGAGTGCCGTGAAGTAGTTTTTCACTAATACCAAAATACTGCAATAGGGGACTTAACGAGCGTTTCGCCAACCAAGTTGGCATCATCCATGGATGATTAGAAGTCAACTTAAACGAAGACTGGCTCTATTGGTTAGTTTATTTAAGTATAATTAAATAAAAAAAGAATTGCAAATCCTATTTTCAAAATGTACTCTGTTTTCACCACTTAAATGTTGCTAAAAAATGCCAAAATGTACTTCTCGACTTTGGAGGTCAGGGCCTTTTTATCTCCAACCACTTAACAGGGCAGTATTGCGTAATGGTTGGGTCATAGTTCATAAACTACTGGTCACTATAAACATTATCTAATTGCAAAAAAAAATTATAAGATAAATATGCATATTCTCACAAGAATGATTAATGAACGTAACAAAGTTGGTCAAGTTTTTATATTTTTTGTCGTAAAAATAAGTTTTGCGTATAAAAATTAAAAGTAACACGGTTCAAAAGTCAAACGTGGTAAAATCGTAAAAAAGTAGGTAACTTTAAACGACCGACTATCTCAGCCAATTTTTATCAAAAATACTTTTATCGGGCGCCATTTTGAAGGGAGTTACGTCAGCTTCCTTTTTTGTGAACCAATACCTATACCGAAATCCGCTCAGAAAAAAGTTATACAAAAAATAAAAAAAGAAAATGAAGTGTTTTGGTTTTATTTTAAATAGTTTTTTTGACTCATTTTGTTGAACAGAGAAGTTTTTTGACTTTTTAAAGTGCCATTTCGATAGGAAATTTGATATTCCACAAAAAATCGTATCGTGTCCCACTTTTAATGCCCCCCCCCTTCACAACTCAGTTATTAGTTATCCAATTTTAACCAAATTTGGATCGGTGTCAATGACCTTTGGTGTGATCTTTTTGAATTAAACAAAATTTATTTTTGTCAGTAGCCTGCATTTTAATTAAGAAAAAAAGGGTTTTTCGAGAAATCATATTAGGCATTTTTTTACACAAAAACTTATACAAAATTATTAATCAGCATGCTTTAGAACCCCCATGCCGAAAATTACACAACATTTTGATTATTGGTTTCCGAATAACGGGCCCAGTAAAAATAAATATTTTCAATCGTAAATAATTGACAGCTTGAAAACGGTTTGCGTTTTGAAAAAAAGTCTTTCTTCATTTTCAATTTAAATTGATTTACTCTATCTCCCCATGCCTTCAGAAGTTCCAAAAGCTGCAAGCAAAAAATTTTTCATTGGACGATAAAAAAATATTTTACCCGGTCCTGTATTATTTGGGCATTAAGTGGTAAAAAATGATCTTATGTGATAATAAATCAATTTTATACCAAAAGAAAAAAGGTTGCTCTGATATTAAATTAAACTATTTTTCGAAAAATAAACCGTTGTTAAGATAATTATTTACGACTGCGGCATTTCAAACTTTTGAACACATAATGTGATAGAGTAAATCAGTTTAAATTGAAAATGACGTATGACTTTTTTTCGAAACACAAACCGTTTTCAAGTTATCAGTTATTTACGACTGAAAAAATTTATTTTCACTGGGCCCGTTATTCGGAAACCCTTAATCAAAATGTAGTAAAATTTTGAACATGGGGGTTCCAAAGCATGCTGATTAATAATATTGCATTAGTTTTACTGTAAAAAAATTACTAATATGATTGCTCGAAAAATTGACTCCGTTTCTCTTAATAAAAATGCACACCACTGACAAAAATAAGTTTTGTTTAATTCAAAAAGATCACACCAAATACCGTTAATAGTAACCCAAATTTGGTTGAAATCGGATAACTAATAACTGAGTTGTGAAGGGGGGCCATTAAAAGTGGGACACGCTGTATAATAAAAATCCATAGTTTTTCAGTTATGTTATAGTTAAAAAACTATAAAGTGAACAAATTTACTCCGTTCTCAAAAATCCAATCCTAAATTTGTGGATTTATCATTTTTTGGGTACAGTTGAACATATGAAACAATAAAGTACCTTGAACGAATTACATAATTCCTTATTCAATTACCTAGTCAATAACTTATAATAACACTGATCCAAAACGCATTACAATTTTAAATTAAAAATAGTAAAATAAAAATATACCAAATACTATTTTGTAATATTGTAATGTATGAATATTGGATACAAAAACAAACAAGAACAACCACAACTCGCATATCAAGTTCTACTTTTTATAGTTCTTAGTGGTCAGTGGATAATACTTAGTAGAAACTTCTTAAATGGTTAATGGTTTATAAATCCATCAAAATTACTTTAAAATGCATAAATATCAAGTAATAAAAGCATACTTACACATCCACAGACAATTAAAACGCACACTAATAAATAAAGCACACACAAATAAATAAATACACACACTTTGAATTAATTTATACTTATTATCTAGTTCTAGACGTTTCATTCAAATCATTTTACTCCACGATGCACCGACGCCTAATTGAGCGAAACGCTTGTAAACTCTGTAACAATCACCTCGAAAACAAAAACAATTCTACGAAACAGTTTTTTAACCGTTGCCATAGTGTCGTCTTCTCATTGCTCACTGCTCAGTGCTGATATTCGGCCGCCTGTGTTTGTAATGGTTACTAGAAACTTCAGCAACGCGGCTTACTCGTTTTTCGGAGAGTCCATTACATGTGACGTGTTGTTATTGTTGAATATTCAGCGATTATTTCAATAAACTATTTCATTCGTCTGTGTACAATAAATTTGTAGTTTATTAAAGTAAATATATTATGTGATAGTGTAGTGTAGTGCGACAATTACGCTTAAAATAAACATTAAACAAAAACTATGTTAGATAGACATTTTTCGTGTGTTTAAATTGTTTCATTGAACGTGACTTGGAACTGCATTTAATAAGAACAAACAGTAGGTTCCATTTAGCTTTTACCGATATGGTAAGTGTTTTTAATATTTTGAAATCCAAGAACATTCATGACTACATTTTATTGAATGGTATAAATACCTACATTCTTACATATAGTTGATTTTTTTATTATAATCCATGTTCAGCTGAACACTATTCATAGATATTACTATTAAGTGTTTTTAATGGTAATGATTGTTTAAAAAGTACACTACTGCCTCGCAAAATCAAGGCACTACTGAATATTCATCATTAATTTGGTGATCATTTAGAGGTCGTCCTATTTGAAAGATTTTTTTGGAATCTTTGGGAATATTACTGTGTAACTAATTTTATATCCAAATTCAGTAAATGAATACCGTACGTAAGCACTTGTTTACAAAATCTGCTTATCAAGCAATTAAAGCAATCCACTAAGTTTTGTGAATGATTTTGTAACGCACGAATTTATTTGCTGTTTTAAGCGTTTGGTTGGGCAATACCTAACTGTGCACTTGCTATGGCATATTTCTCAATTTTTCTTTTTTTAATATACATAGAGAACAATAAAGGATGATTCTACAGAAGTAAATTTTGGATAAAAGTCTTAAATTTTAAGTTAGATATATCACTAGTAAATGACCGTTTTTGGCGTTCTTGTCGAATAAAACAAACTCTCAAAAATCTAAAACTATAGAATCATCCTTTATAACTTTCTGTATGCATAAAAAAAAGAAAAAATCAAGAATGTCCAAAAAAAATGAACAGTTATTGTCCTACCAAACACTTGCAAAGCAACATTTTAGTCGATGGCGAGCTAGTATGCTTTTATATTTACAGGGGAATAATGAGAATGACAAACTTAAAAAACGTATTCCTAAATAAATGCAAATATAATTATTATTGTAAAAACCTTATAAATAAAACAAAATGCATACGTTAAGTGTCGGTGTTAGAACAGCCTTAAAACTGTCCCAAACACATAGTAGGTAGGTACTTGCAACAGTTCTTTTTTTTAATAATGTCATATTATATAGGATGTCTCACTGCACTAAGAAAATGGCCAGGAGAAAACTCTTTGCTGACTTTTTTTTGGCTATTACTGCAAAAATCTTTATAGGAATAGCAGTACTACTTTCCTCATTCAGTAAAATGCACTTTACTGATTCCGCTTTATTGTAATTGATAAGTACCTTACTGCCGCTAAATATAATTTTCGAGAGATTCTGTCTGTGACACTAAAAAAAAGGCAAAAATAATTCTCTTTATAATCACAGTGAAGCATTTAGTTGTATTAGTGATGTAAATTCCTAGAACAGTAAAAATATTTTTTATAATGTTTCATTTTGCTATAACACGAAAATTATATTTAGCGGCAGTAAGGTACTTATCAATTACAATAAAGCGGTATCAGTAAAGTGCATTTTACTGAATGAGGAAAGTAGTAATGCTATTCCTATAAAAATTTTTGCAGTAATAGCCAAAAAAAAGTCAGCAAAGAGTTTTCTCCTGGCCATTTTCTCCTGGCCATTTTCTCAGTGTAGATTGATGTAGGACATTTTGAGAATTACTAAAGTCAGTGTAACCAATCCAACAAAAATAATTACAATCTTTTGGTAGGTACCTACTTCCGGTTATACCGGCAGTCGATATCAACTTGCTTATTTTAACGAAATATATAACACTAGGTATATTTATCTTTTTTTTTTAAACTATTTAGTTTTTCATGCAGCGTGTTACTATACAAAAAATACAAGTTTGTATTTTAAGTGTTTTTAGCGTTACTCAATTGTTTTTCTGATATCGTATTTAAAATCTACGCAAAAATAACTAAAACTTCTGACTTTCCACTTTTTTTCTTTTTCCTAAAATAACAAAGTTAGGGGTGTAGCAATAGAAATGATCACCCTGTACGCTGTACAGGGTAAGTCACGTAAAAGGTCCACCCCATTTATTTGGGTAATTTTAAATATATTTTTGGTTTTCGGGACTCTATCCTATATGAATTTTAACGTAGATTACGATTCTGATAAAAGATTTTTAATTCAACCAAACATATACAGGGATTTTAAAAATACGTGTTTTTTTTAATGACACACCCTATATATTTCTACACATTTCTATGCAGCTATTCGAGGGGATTTCAAAAATATATAATACCTGTATGTTTGTATCATAAATAAATAATGTGTAGAAATATATAGGGCGTGCCATTTAAGATAAACACGTATTTTTAAACACCTTGTATATGTTTGGTTGAATAAAAAATGTTTGATCAGAATCATAATCTACGTTAAAAATCATGTAGAATAGAGTCCCGAAAACCAAAAATATATTCAAAATTACCCAAATAAATGGGGTGGACCTTTTACGTGACTTACCCTGTACATACCCTATTAGACGTTGAGCCAAGGTGCCGACCAGGCTCATCTTTCCAGAATAAGGTTATCATACGTCGTTCGATTCCTTTCTGGACCAGGAATCGAATGGTGTATGATAGCCTTCTGAATTTGGCAGCTTAAGGCCGCCATACTGAAAAAAATGCCGCCATTTTGGTGTTTTTCACGTTTTTAGCGTTTATTTCAATTTGGGTCATTCTGGCACAAAAATCTGCGGTTACCAAATTTGTAGAGCGTCAAATTTTCTTTACAATGAATAAATAAAAGTTGCTAAACATTTTACCGTTAGGCCGCCATATAAAAAATATGGCGGACATATAATTTCTTTTGTCGCTTTCTGCAATTTTAATGCTTGTAGATGATTTATAATAAAATAAAGAAAACATATTTTTTATTAGAAAATTTTTTGATAACTTTTTATCCCCACCTCCTACATACTAAAGTTAGTATTATGGTAGGTGCAAGCAAAAGTTGTCAAATTTAAATCTTATTTGAAATAAAAAAAAAAACAAAAAAATTGACAATGTATAAGCAAAACTAATCCTCATCCGAATTATCTTCCTCAAACAGGTAGTACTTTTCTTCTTCCTGAGATGGGGTGTTTGTGCAGTTTTTAAGCCGACACATCTCAGTCCATTGTAAATTGTTCTTTATGCATGAACAAAACGTCGGTACAAGCTTTTAAGCATGCACCAGGATATAAACTCCACAACTGAATCAGGGGCTGGGGAACAATCCATCCAGTCTAGATCCAGGGAAATTTTTCCATAATCATTTTTTTTAATCCAGCCATGGTTTTCTGGTTCTGGAAGATCTGACTGATTGTTTAAATACATTTTCCATATAAAAGATTGGTAATTTGCACGAATAATATGATACAGGGATCGGCAGAATAGACTTTAAAATTTAAAGTATAAAGCATGCTTTGGAATTTCTTGACAGTTGTCAAAATATTGGATCGGCAGAATTCACTTTATAATTCCAACTGGAAATAAATATTTTATGTATGGAGGTATCAATATGTAACAAAGAATTTTACAAAGAAAAAGAATGGGAGTTATTTTTAAAAATATTTGTGTGGGTTAAGTAGCTCCCTTTCTCTCCATACACTCTTCTAACCGGCCGACGAACGAAATTACTCATTACAGCTCTTAACACCGCGCCAGGAATTCCATGAATTTCGTCGCGAATCGCTCTTTTAATTAGTCGATGTTTCGTGCCCTTCGAAATACCCGACTTTTGAGAAAACCGCACAAAAAATATCGAGTGCAGTCAAATCGGGTGATCTGGCAGGCTAATTTATGTCACCACGACGTGAGATTAGACGTAAAGGGATTTCTCTTGAGGTAGTTAATCTTTTGATTTTTTTGTGTTTACTGATCGCTGACGACCTGAATGTTTAGCGTTGACAACGAATCTTCCAGTTCACCATTTTCTGATCCAACACATAATTATTGTAGGACGCGATGAAACACTTCCCACGCCAAAAGTTCTTCTAAAATCACGTTGCACTTGAATAGTACTATTATTTTTGACAAAATCTTCAACACAAAAAATTCATTGGTCTATTCGGCAATCATTTATTTTGACAACTGTCAAAGTAACTCCAAAGCATTCCTTATTTAATGGATAGAAACTTCTGAAGTTTAAAAAATGTATATTGAATTTAGAGCAATTTTATTTTAAATTGTAAAATCTATTCTGCCGATCCTTGTATAAGGCATTCTGGTATGGTGGCAAATTGTAACAACTGAATTATTCTCGAGGTAAGACAAATTGCTATTAAATTAGCAATTGTGCCGTGAAGAACAGAAACAAACACAAATGTCAACAAATCGACATTTAACATTAGTTTCACAGTTTTGTTTTATGATGTTATAACAATAAAATCTCTTTCCATGGCACAATTGATGATAATTTAATAGCAACTTACCTCGGAAAGAATTAAGTTGTTAGGAGGTTATTGGTGGGAAAATATTAACTTGTAACACATTATTGGAAAGGAAATTTTATGCTTAATAGAGATTTTAAAAAAAATGTATAGGGTGCTATTTAAAAAAATGACCATGAAGTCACATCCGGTAAAACCGGAAGTAGTACCTCCATATTTTATATGCTGAAAAGAGCGTTTTGTGGGCCAATATATATTCCACAATTAAAAAATAAAATAATTATATTTTCACTGAGTTATACCTTTGGCCGTTTTTTAGAAGTATATTAAAATTTTTTGAGGGAGTACATAACCCATTTTTAATAAAACCTAAAAGAAATTTTTTAATATTAAATAGATTTAAAAATAGCGCCAAAATTAAACCTGTTTTAGTGCACAAAAAAATTACAATAAAGAAATAAAAGTAGGCTCTAATAGTTTTTGAAATTTGTATTTTTGAAAAATGATCATAAACTATTAGAATTATTGCAGAAAACGACAAAGAAAATTATATGTCCGCCATTTTTTTGATATGGCGGCCTAACGGTAAAATGTTTAGCAACTTTTATTTATTCATTGTAAAGAAAATTTGACGCTCTACAAATTTGGTAACCTCAATTTTTTCTGCCAGAATGACCCAAATTAAAATAAACGCTAAAAACTTAAAAAACACCAAAATGGCGGCCTTTTTTTCAGTATGGCGGCCTTAAGCTGCCAAATCCAGAAGGCTATCATACACCATTCGATTCCTGGTTCAAAAAGGAATCGAAAGACGTATGATAACCTAACTCTGGAAAGATGAGCCTGAAACAAGATTTTTAGGGGTCTGGCTCAACGTCTATATACCTAAACCCAGCAGTTTCGGAGATATTTGACGTTTTATAAAAAATTTGGCGGGTGCAACGGTTTGCAAGAATCGTAATAACTCTCTCCGTGTAGGAGATCCACATTTGCTCATTGGCACGTAGGAAGAACACAAGGTGAGCTACGTTCTACAGTGAAAATAAGTTCCATAATAGTATACCAAGTGATTCACTTTTCACGTTACATTTTGGCAAATTTAAACCTCAAAAACTTTTTTAGTTCATATTTATTTTTCATGAAGTAAAATTAAATTCTGTTTTTTCTAGTATATATCAGGCATTGTAGGGGTTAGAGTTGCAATTTTTTTTGGTGATTGTTTCGAATCATGGCTAAGTTGATGGCAATTTTTACTAAAATTTCTTTGGACAAGTAAGAAAATCGCGAATGATTCAAGAAGTTGTAACTTCAACCCCTACAATGCCTATACTAGAAAAAACAGAATTTAATTTTACAAACTTGATGAAAAAAATACAGGATGTTCCATTTGAACTAATAAAGTTTTTGAGGTTTTAATTAGACAAAATGTAACGTGAAAAATTGATCACATGGTACACTATTTTTTAACTTATTTTCATTGTATAACGGAGCTTACCTTGCGTTCTATCTACTTGCCAATAAGCTAACGAGAATCTCCTACACGAAGAAAATTATAACGATTCTTGCTTCTTGCAAACCATTGCTAAATTTTTTATAGAACGTCAAATATCTCGGAAACTGCTGGATTCAGATATAGAGTATGCTACATGTTTTCGACCCAGAATTATATGCTCATTTCGAAAAATCGAAAATACACACGGTGTTCCATTTAAAATAAGCAAGTTGGTATCGACTTCCGGTATAACTGGAAGCAATCGAGCCTGGAACTTTTTATGGGTGAGAGCCAAATACGTCCATTAAAGATAAAGAATCTTGTAAATGTGCCCATCATCTATTTTCATCGAGATTTTCATATAGTCACAGTTGATTGCGAGGTTAATTGATAAAGATTCAGGATTTGGAAACATATCCCTCTTAAAAAAAAAAAATGTTTTCTTAACCGCCTCTCAAGTTACCGAAGTAACCCCCGGAAAATCCTAGGATTTTGTATTAGCTCTATTTACCTACATGCTCTGTAGGAGCTACTTTTGAAAAGTCGTATTTTTTGAAGGGCGAAGTCGACAATCAATATACAGCGTGGTCCAAAAAAGATTGCATCGCATGGGAAACTTTTTTTTCTCAAAATTTTTTATTCTTGATAAGTGGGCGAACCAGCTCTGTCTTCACCGTATTCATATGAGATAGGACAAATTAATCAATGCAATTAGCGACTAGTATTAGTTGCATGGGCAATTCTTTTTGGGACACCCTGTATATAAAAAACAATTATTATACCTAAACCTTTTTTTAGGGACCTCAACCGAGTGTACTTTAATAATGCATGAGCAAAAAAAATCCTTAAAAAATATGAAATACGTTAGTTGGGGTCCGGGAACGCCCCACGAAAGACACGGGTCCACCTCTGCCGTCAACGTCGGGGATGGCGACCAACACGCACTGGGCGAGACTTTAAGGCACGCATACCCTTCGAATACCGTTCTCAGAGCACGCTCTTCGGGTTTCGCTTGATTGATCTAAGGCTGCCGTGCATGTCGTGACGTACTATCAATTTCTGTGAGGTGTGATGCCGCCCTCGAATATCTTACTATACTCTTCCTCAAATAAAACTCATATTACTTCAATAATTTATAGCCTCTTCACATGAGATTCACCGTGATCTATGCTGCCGCCTTCCGACCGTGTCTTTTTAGTAAACTCGTTTTTATTATATAAATAAATCAGACCTATCCCAAACACTGTTTGTTACGAATACAACATATATATGAGTTTTGTTCCATATATTGCGATCTCTGCTAAAATATAAATCTCCAGCACGAAGTGCCACGACTTCTCCGTACTCGCAAAAATACATATAAATCCTCGGAACGTTACATTTATATATGTTCAAACAGGTTTTAGATCACTTTAGATGTATATTTCCAGTCAAAGAAAATCTTGATTAAGTGCACATTTCATGTAGTTATTCAAGATAATTATAACAGGTGTCCCTGTTAACTAATCATGTAACACCATAAGTAATAATAGCTCCCTTTGTCGCTGAAAAAATTTTGTGCAGGAGGAGGCAACACATTTTTTTTAAGGGTCCGGGAATCAGATCCAGGACCCTAGGTGAGAAAAGCATATTTTTTAAAACATATGGAACACGATAAGCAAATATTATGATTTATTTTGTAAAAAAATGCATTTACAAAATATTTAGATTTTTGTAAATGAAATTTTTTTTTTCTATTTCAACATGCCAGGTTAATAAAGCCGGCAGATATATCGACCGATGGATATTGTATATTTTAAAAAGTATGTATTTTGAACTAGATCACCTATACGATTACCATTTATTATTATTGGGTGTTTCTTAAAAAAAAAATTCACACCAATTCTTGTACTTAATTGCGTTTTCAGAATCCTGAGAAAATCTTGACTTAAACATTAATGAGAAAATGCAACTTTTCAAGACCAATCCAACGGTACCATCAAACCCAAAATCCATTGGGTATTGCGTACAACAGCAGCTGTCAAAAAATTTTTGTTTTCCATGGCTTACTTAAAAAATCGTATACTATTTTTCTATCATAATGAAAAACAAATAATTTTTGAGTTTAACACTCAATGAATTTTAGGTTTGATGGTACCGTTGGATTGGTTTTGAAAAGTTGTATTTAAATAAGGGGGTACTGCTGCAGAGTGATGCCATTAAAAAAAAAACTTCTTTGGAAGAAACTAATTTCGAAAGATTAAAAAGCACCTAGTTATTAAATATTTCTCTATCACTGTTGCAGAAACGCACCTCCGTCTTTTGTAGTTTTTTAATATTTGGTATAAGATAAACCAATTTAAAACTTATATAGGTATTTCCAACATATTAATAAAAACATGCAAATATTCCTGTTCCAAATGTTGTAATTTATTCCAAAATTAATTTTGTCTCTCAGACTTAATTATTTACATTTATTTATCATAATATAGCGCCTTTAACTTAATTGGATTTTGGATTCACACTATAAGAAAATTAATAATAAAAGCAGCATGATAGCCCTATAAATTATTTGGTTTCCCCTCAGGTCACTACAGAAATTAAATCTTTGAATTATTACGGGCATTAATTTACCAATCTATAGAAATGGGTGTGTTATTATTATATACAAATAAATACATAAATATATTATAATGCTTGGATAGCTAAAATAAACAAAGCGTATAATGCAAATAGCGTAAATTTACTGTAGGAATGTTTCAAGTAATTTTTTTTCATAACTGTATCCTGGCAGGATATTTCAGGTGCATATTATATTACTTGCTAACCGAGTATAGAAAAATTCGTATAACTAATTATAGGTAAACACGTTTATATATCGATGAATTTATTTAATGATGTATTTTAATCGATTTTTGCAATAATAAAATATAGAGTGCAGTTCTGAGTTAGGTTTGAATTTTCTTGTTCATTGAACTAGATAAATAATACGTCACAGGACTCAGGCGGGGTGAAAAGTCAATGAGAATCCTTGTGTGTATGCATGCGAACAGGATGGGTTTCAAATTTTGAAATATTTCCAAATTATGTAAAATTCCTTACAGAGAAACTTTCGTTAAGGTAAGGGTTAACAATTTAATATAATAAATACTTTTCTTAAGTTTCTGGACCAGCTGTAGAGTATTTATAGTTTTTTGGGTTGTATAAAAAAAAACAATAATTTTTAATTTGCCGACGTTTCGGTAATATATTTTACCATCCTCAGGGTTATCATATATTATCTAAACAGGGGCAAATTAAAAATTAGTATTTTATTTAAATACGGACCTACAAACCCAATAAATTACCTAAATACTAATTCAGTCCCGCTTACTTAAATTTTAAATATACATTGATTGTGGCTCACAAGCTCTTTTAAAAATTCAAAATTGGGATATTTGAAGCAAATTTAAACTTTCTTGAATTTCAGTAGAAAATTGAAGTTTTTTTATCGTTTTGTCATTTTAAGTAAATACCTAACATCGAAATAGCATGTTTATAATGAGCAATTTTAAGCTCTATTAAACTATTTTTTTCTATTTGAAACTGCACGTCATTCGGAAATTATTAAATTTTTTCAAAAAACAAACATATTATGTACAGAGTGGGGCACATAAAAGTCCACCCCCTTTATTTTGATCATTCTTAACATTTGAAAAATTTCAAAACATTTTCCTGCGTATTTTTCCCCAAAAGTCTCAATTTTTCTACGAAGAGTGTATTTTGAACTATGTATACAGGGTAGGTCAACAACGAGTGTGTTATCTCTTATGGAAGACTATGTATATTTTTACACAATTCGAAAGATATACCTATATGTCAACTAAAAATTTTTTTTGGTTCAAAAGTTAAAAATGTCAATGATATTAGCAGTCAAAGTTCAAAGTCAAAATCTTTAGAACTGACAAATTTATTATTATTTGGTAAGTGTAAAAAATTGAATAATCCTTAACAACATTTTCGACGTAACTTCCATTATTTTGTATATACTTTTGACACCATTTTATGACGTTTTCAAGCAGTAATTCATTGTTATTCAAATTAATAATATCATTGGTAATCATTTCTTTCAGATGATCTGAATTTCTTGTTTGTTCTTCGTAAACAGAATTTTTTAAAGCACCTTATAAAAAGAAATCCAGGGGATTGAGGTCAGGACTTCTAGGTGGCAACTATTCACAAAACAACAAATAACTTGTCATATATGCCAAACTAAAATGGTAGATGACTTTTTATAACTTTTGTTTCAAAGACTATTTGTTAATAAAAATTAGCTAAAAACATTTTATATAGTATAATAATATACTATATTTCCTTAAATTGCTGCTTTCATATTATATATTTTAGAGTATTAAAGTATTAAGTATATAAGTATAAGATGTCAAATATTAGAAATGCATAAAAAATAATTCAACAGAATAAAAAAATTTTTTCATTTCTAAGATTTTGACTTTCTGAACTTTGAATGCTAATAACTTTGTCATTTTCAACTTTTGAAACCTAAAACTTTCAGGAGATATATAAATCGATTCTCTCTTTTGAAATATTTTGTAAAAATATAATTGAGTGTTCTATAAGAGATAACACATGTGATGTTGATCTAGTATACATAGGTCAAAATATACTCGTCGTAGAAAAATAGAAATTTTCGGGAAGAAATACGTAGAAAAATGTTTTGAAATTTCTCAAAATGTTAAAAATAACCAAAATAAAGGGGGTTGGACTTTTATGTGCCCCACCCTGTACCTATCGAAAAAGATCACTTCCGAACAATCGAACCAATAATAAGCTCCACTTCTGTCCATTTTTCTTTGACTTTTTCAGGATCGCAAGCTGAAATGTTTTACGTCACAATACCTCTTATTAAACTATATGCATATTAATTTTAACATTTATTAACATTTGGTTGGATAAGTGCTTTAGTGATACGTGCATGTATAATATTACGAAATTGTCTCGGATTAAGTGTTCTGCATTATACCTATCTAGTTACTTACTATACAATATAATACATTCAAAGTGGTTCAAATATGTTTTCTAAACCTATCATAGCCGCCTTTAACGAGATATCCTTACAATGTGTTAATAAAAGCCATAAAATCGCCGAGGCATGCACAAACAACAATAGGAAATGTAGATTTATATTATTCCGCAATGGCAGAGGCAAAGTTGAAATGAACATTAAATGCAAAGGAGTAAAAGGGATTCCCTAGATGTATAAATTTACAATTTAGACGAATAGAGATCGGTTGTAGCAGCCTAATGTAATTAGTAACATCCTAGTAACACATCCCTGGTTGTTAAGTTAACGCAGCACCGGCTCGCACAGGGTAATGAGTCCGGACCGCAGCATGAAGCCGTCCTCGGGGGCACTCGCGTAAGGACCTGGTGTGGGGCAATTAGCATACAATACCTAGAGACCCTCTACTGGACTGTCGACCCCTGTGACGACAAGGACTGTGTCTTATTAATAATAATTACAGCTCTGTTAGTCTTGTGTCTTGGTTTCTGGAAACGATCTGGAGAAATTGTTACGACGTGAAAGGAAAGTAGAATTGGCGCTATAAGTACTCATGCGAGACTTGAGTTTGTTTTTCTTTACTGGGATTGTACGCAGTTTCTGAAAATCAACTGAGATTTCTTGATATAAATTTAACTACAATTAATTAGGTACCAGCATATAATTTAGCCAAATTTAACATGAAAAGGGGGTGAACGCTGCATCAAATCAGGTATTTTTGCTTTTATGATATGTTGTTCACGATGGCAGCAGACGACCGGGTCATTGTCAAAAATCAAGAAAATCTCGAAATTATTGGCCTTTTTTCAGTTTTTGTCAATTTTGAACCGGAGGGCTGGTTTCTCATCAAAGACCGTTATAATCATTTTTGGAGTATATTAAATTTGAAACAATTTGAGGCCAGAACGGTTTTTATTGGACCAATAGTTTATATGTCATGTTTTGGTAAAGCAACTTATTGCAAAGTTCTTTTCTGTATTTCAGTGACTTTATATATTGAACATTGAACTATATATTATAAACGAAATAAGAAAACACAGAAATAGTTTTTATTAATAATTTCTATTTCTACATTTTCTACATTTGCGTTCTTAAAAAATCATAGACAAAAGGAACTAGAAAATTTTTTTAATGTCCCATATACAGAATGAATTTAAAATACACTGATTTTTTTTTAATCTGTAATTTCTTATAGCATAATTAATGCATTCGCAGTATTTTAATTTCAAAATTCCATAGTTAATGTTTCAACAAAAAAATACCTAAACTCGCTTGGGATACACTGACCGGTGAACTTAACATTAACTTTGTTACGAACAAATACCTCTACGCAGTATTTGCAGTGTTGCCTCAAAAGCAATAGAAATAGAAATACTAAGTTTTACCAAGTAAAACCAAAACTGAAACACAAGGAAAAATTCACACTTTCGACACCATGGTTGTACAGGCTGAACTACGCCAGCAACGCGGGAGCTACGAAGACGAAACTGAAATCTAAAACACTAGAAAAAATTCACACTTGACACAATAGATGCACAGGCTGAACTACGCCGGCAAAGTTGTAGCTACGAAGAGTGGGGATGCATGAATTTGTGTCGTTACTCAGATGAGCTATTCTGCTTAGGAGCAGCGCCGTGAATATTTACATAAATATTTAAACATTTTTTTCTCGGTTGTACTTCATTTATTTTTATTTTTATTTTGTAGAATTTTTACGGACCATAAAGCTTAACTGATTAAAATAATTCATAGTATTTAAAATTCACCCTGTATAATAGCAGGACCCAAAAATAGAATACCAAAACTTTTTACCAAATTGTTTAGCCGTTTGAATTTAAGTCAAAAAAATTGCGAAAATATAAGTGATAGTAAAAAATCAGGAAATAACATTGCATAAAATACATTAGAATTGTGAATGTATTGAAAAACAATAACATTCCATCCAATTTCTACCATTACCTAATGTGAAGTTAATTTTAGGTGTTGCTTTAATAAAAGGATATTTTTTCAATAACAACAATTTATTAATCAGAAACTCTTATATGCTAAAAAACTAGAAAAACTCCTAATAACAAATCACATAATGACATAATTTTGATGTATTTTATGTACAGCTGGAATTTTTAAAAATTAATCTCAAACTAAATTCCGAGCTAAATTCCAACCACATGTCGATGGTTTTTAGCAATTTACTCGAAAACAGTGCATCTTACAAAAAAATTACAAGAGAGCTTTTTTGTAAAAAAATATCACATCTAAATTTAAATTACTGGTTAGAACCAGTTTTGGTAGGAAATAAGATCAATACCCCCTTTGACGACACTGATGGTGTTCGAAAACTTTTGTAATGGAGAAATATTAGTGCACCAAATATTTCTTTAATATTGTCGTTCGGTTGAGAGATGTTTAAAAAAAGATCATAATAATGTAAAATAAAAACAACAACACGCTGCGCTGTATCTCAAATACGGTATGTTTTATAGGCAATATTTATGTAGCAAACTAATATTTTTTTCTCGATGTTCTATCGTTTCTTTAAGCTTCCACCTTGGAAACTGGGTCACCCTGTATAAATTGTTATGTAAAACAATTGTATGTTATTCTGGAGTACCTCATCCCTTACATCAAAAGTGGTTGAAAAGAACACGCGTCAACATGGGTCGTGGAAAAAAACATGCCAAAAGTTCCAAATCTGATTAGACCGCTCTATCTCTAACTCTAGTGATGCTAATTAGAAAATAAAAAGTGACAATAACATAAAAAGTCCTCGAAAATAAAGGCAGATGATACTTTTCATATACAGGGTGTCCCGTAATAAAGTGCAAAAAATTTAACTGGAGATTCCTCGTCGAAAATTAAGGTGGGTACTACATGTAAAATTTTCCAAAATAAGCTTTCCCTGTTCGGCTACACCCCCTTAAAGGGGTGGGCTAAAAAATGGTTTTTAATTTCTATCTCAAAATAGCGTAATCGGAAAAAGATGAAATTTGGCACATCTTGGTTACTAATCAAAAGGCATCTAACGAAATCATTTCATCCACCTAGCATGTACACAAAGGGGTGAAATTAACTACCCTTCTTGAAATTTTGTAAATATCTTTCTGCCTGCTATTTTTTTTTTCAATTAAAAAATTAACTAAACATTATGATTCATTTAGAAACTTTTTTATCTCTTGAAAAAATTTCGTAAAATTGACCATTTTTTAGAAAAAAATTAAATTACATCTGCCTAAGTGATCAATCAAAAGCTATGAGCACGATTATATTAGTGTAAAATACTAAAAGCAGGCTGGTGTCAAATTATAAGCACCAAATGATCATGTCAGTACGTAATATTGTCAAATTATAATTTGACACCAGCCTACTTTTAGTATTTTACACTATAATCGTGCTCATCGCTTTTGATTGATCACTTAGGCAGATGTAATTAAATTTTTTTCTCAAAAATGGTCGATTTTACGAAATTTTTTCAAGAGATAAAAAAGTTTCTAAATGAATCATGTTTAGTTATTTTTTTTTAATTGAAAAAAAATAGCAGGCAGAAAGATATTTACAAAATTTCAAGAAGGGTAGTTAATTTCACCCCTCTGTGTACATGCTAGGTGGATGAAATGATTTCGTTAGATGCCTTTTGATTAGTAACCAAGATGTGCCAAATTTCATCTTTTTTCTATTACGCTATTTTGAGATAGAAATTAAAAACCATTTTTTAGCCCAGCCCTTTAAGGGGGTGTAGCCGAACAGGGAAAGCGTATTTTGGAAAATTTTATATGAAGTACCCACCTTAATTTTCGACGAGGAATCTCCAGTTAAATTGTTTGCACTTTATTACGGGACACCCTGTATAGTCGAAAATTATTCCCCAGAAACAGCAGGAATTATGAGGGACAGTTTTAGATACAAAACCAATTACTAGCAGGGTTCTCACTCGGGATCTCACTACCCAAAAGAAATTTTGATAAAACAGCCTCTACACAAAAATTAGTCGAAACTCGAATTGCAATGTGTAATGTTATAATTGCAGAAAACTTTTGAGAACTGCTGAAACACCATGTGAGAATTTAGGCAACAGCTTCAACAGCCTACGAAGACATTGGTTGTTATCTAGGTACATGGCATTAAATAAAATATCCGTAAAAATTCAATTTCCAATGTCTATAATACAAAAATTTAATAAACTCATTCGAAGGCTATACGTACACTACTTAACGATGGATATCACCAGATTTCGCTGAATCTGGAAACAACTCATTGAACTACATTCCTATAAAGAAAATGAAACGTTTTAAGCAAAATGATATCAAGTCTTGCTTAAATTGTCAAAATAAAAATTTTTAGATTCCGTATTCTCTCTCTTATTTGCGTCTCATTCCAAACATTGAACATTACCCATTGCACATTACCCGTTTGTAAGAAACCAAAACGGATACAGCTGTTTATTGGTTGTAATAGATGCCTTTCTTAATTTCGTATTTCCAAGAACTGTGCCAGACACAAGACGTATTAACGTAGTTAAAGAATTAACAAAAATATTCACTATACATATTCGGAGATTCCAGTAGACTAGCTACAGGCTCTGGTAAAGCATTTACATCAAAGGAATTCATAAAACACTGCGATGACAGAGAAATACGTTATTTACGACAGCTGTAGATTTACCAAAAGACAATGGACAAGTGGAGAGATCCAAAAGGTCAATATTAGAAGTAAGAATAGGAGCAGACCCATCGAGTGATAATTGGGATTCTAATTTAGAAGCAATTCAAGGCAATTCAGCTCGAAAGACAAGACTACAGATCCTGCCGAGTTAATATTTGGAGCAACCTTAAGTCTAACATTCCTGCAAATGATAACTGGAGCAAAAAGCTTCTCCCGAGGTATTGTCCAACGGATGTTACCGGGTAAAAGTGAATATTCATTCACCTCGCACCATATTTATGCTACATTAACAGAATACCAGAATACCAAAAGGGTATTCCGTATTGATGTTGATGTTAGTGTATTGATGATGATCCAATTCTTTAATATTAATATATCATGATTAAGCCAAACAAATTTGGAAAATGAAATTTACGTTTCAACAATAAATAGTCGAACCACGTTATACCTAGTTTAAGAAAAATTGAAAAACTCAGTCTTGTTACTTTCTTTTGCAAAGAATCTGAATTTGTAGAAAAATTAGAACTAAACGTCAAATATAATAAGAAACTGCCCTAGAAAATTTTACTCCCTGTATAAAAATTGATATAATCTGTTATTGCGAATATAAATTCAATTAATGCCACCACCTTCTATGTGATCTAGTAAATAATTGTTCTAACAAATAGTGACAAATAATAAATCAATCAAGTCGAAACGTATATTTGTTTATTATTAAAGCAGATAGGTATGTTCATAAATCGTGTTTGTGTAAATTTAATTTCATATCAACCGCTTGTGGTCAAATAACTCGCAATAAAATGTGGTTTTAACAATATCTGGAGGCAAGTTACAATGTACTAATTGTATATTGGAGTATTAAAATTTTTAATACTACGCGAACTATAAAAGTTTCTGGTTTATGGAAGTAAACTTCCTTCGTGCCAAACAACTTCAATGAACAATGTATTAAAATAGAAAAGTATTCTAGCGAATTTTTTGAGAGTTATCAATAGATAATATAGCGCTACTGCCTGCAACTTATTTTAAGCTAACAAATTGTTTTTTTTTTGTTCACCACCAAAGCAAAACAGTGAAAAAAATAGTGGCACACCGCTTAGGCCAGGCCAATTTTGCAGTAACTAAGAAATAATTCGTAACAGCTACTCTTTGGCATAGTTTTTGGAATGATGAACTAATAAAATCTAAGTGTTTGGAATAGAATGGAGGTGGAGGCGATACGCGTTAAAGGTGCAATTTTTCAATATCTTATTTATAACTTATTAACAATGGGACTAAATTAAATATCTTCTATTCATGAAGAGATGGACTATTTTGTTTGTGACTAATGAGTCTTAAGTAAAGAATATTTTCGAAATCGAGTTATGATACGAAAATGGAAATGAAGGGAAAAAATCGTATTTTGGGGTCCTGCAGATCCACGTTCGATCTCCGGAACGTTTTATTGCACTTTTTGGGTCAGATACAAGAGGCTATCTCGATATCCATTAATCGTAGAGGGATGAGTTCATTTTACGTGTAATTTAATAGAGCACAAATAAGTATAGAAGTAGTCTTAGCGTTAATCTCATTATTAAAACATTATAAGCAAAAAAACTAAAAAAAGTTACCTTTAAAATTATTAAAAAGGTATGTTTTTGAAATTGGAACACATTCTCTAATTTATTAACCGTTCTATCCACCTAATAGATTCTTTTAAAATATCCTCTAGCAATCTCAACTAGAAATGGCAAATAGACACATCGATCTCTTCTAAAACTAAGACTTTTGGATTCGGTAAATTAAAAAATGTGATGAAATGCTGCTTTTTTATTTATTTTCTACCTCTCATTATTGACGGATATTATTAAACTACCTACTTAACTTAACAGCTCATACTGTGTAACGATCAAATATCATTGAAGAATCTCAAAAGCAACCTTCTCAAGTTATGTAGTATAAAAATGTTAGACTCATTAGCGGACATTTTAAAAATTCATTTTTTATTTTTTTGGTCCTCTCTCACAGTCTTTCTTAGGTTTGATTCATTGAGAAAGTTATTGGGTGAATATACATTTACTAAAAAAATTGTCTAAAATAACTTCTTCAACATTCTAGAGTTAACAGATTGAAACCTGAAACATAATAAAATACTTGTTATTTGCTCACACTTTAAATTAATACATATACATTTTCAACTCCTGTGGAGAATACTCAAGACGATTATTCCATGATGACTGTTCCATCCAATTATCTAAGAGACGAAATAATTACGCATTAAAATTCCCCTTAATAAAACAAGACGCCTCAACACATTTTCAGTAATATCAATTTGCTTCAGTAAATTGGGTAGAGTAGGGCTGAAAGGTGCCAAAAGGAGCTGGTTGTTTTTATAACAATATTTACGTACAGCCATTAACCCTTACCTTGGCTAATGTATACGGAGTTTTGAGACGGAACATGTTCTATCTGGGATCGCGTCGTATTCATTTTTTGATTAAATACAGAGCCGGGCGACGAGCTGATAAGAAACCCGGAAGAAACTTTAAGCTTGTCTACGTCGCTTTGAGCGCTTTAGGGGCGAACCAGGGATAGACGAGACGTCCCCGAAACCATTTAAAGAGGGGGCGTTGTTAAAAGTATGAGAAAAATTGTAAAAGTAATTACGAAATGTTACGTTTGTTAATACTGTTTCATAGGGTACAATTATTGGAAGGGAACAAATAAGAATTTTTGGTAAGTTTGGGGATTGATAAACTGATATAGGTAATTGTTTCATCATGATTCATTTATTGTACACGGTGAGAAACGAAATCTTACAAAATCATTCGTAGATTGTAGATGTCATTTTAGAAGGAACTTTTAAATTCTTTTTCTTCAAATTAAAAACATGTTCCTTGACGAAACATCTCTGGATTGTTTTGAAATATGTGTCGATATTTCTCCCATAACGATTTCCTCATTTTTTTTATTCATCTATGTTGTAAATAGAGACGCCAATTATTTTTTCAATTTCGTCAGAATCAACTAATTTTTAAATCTCTGCACAATGAAATTGCATGTTTAGGCCACCATTTAACGAAATTACACGAGGATAAATAGTGGAGTTTCTGGTACTGATAAATTAGTTTCGTTTCAGAATTATATACACTGGGGACCTTTCCAAAATCATATTTTGCTGATGATGATTTGGAATCTAATTTAGACGAAGCTAATGGAGGAGATACTTCAATTTTGCTGAAGCAGCACTTGCTCATAACCGTTGGTAACCAGCTCTCTAAATTTTGAATTATCGTCGTGTTCTAGAACTTGACGTAGAATAATGCTGCCAAGAGTAGTTCTTTCTCTAACATTTAACTTGTTCTTCTGTTGTTCGTGTAATTCGTTGTCTTCTTTAAGGAAAATGTTGCGTATGAATTGGAGAAGCGATTTTGTATGGTAACCTCCAAAGTTTATACTCGATATTGCTTTGCATCATCTCATAATATTGACGATATTAAATCCAGTGTAGTGTCTCGATAATACTTGAGACTGTTTTGGTCGTGATGGTTTAAAGAAGTTTTGTTCACTCAATCACAGATAACCAATTCATAAATCAGATGATATGTTTGTATCATAAGTTTCACGATTTGTCTGCATAGTTCTTATCCAGAAGTAAAATTTAGTCCCATGCGGAGCCAACCTCCTTGAAATAAATGATAATAGACTGATAATATATCTGTACCTACTTCTGCTTTCTGTGCGCAGCTGTTTGGATGTTGTTAAAAAGCAGACAATCTCTTCGGAACTTAAAAGAACGTCTTCAACTTATTTGGTATAGATTTTTTATTAAGTTCTCGCAATAAAAACTTTTAATAAATCAACGCGATGAAATGTGACAATGTCGCAGGCTCGTTTGGCAGATACTTTTTATATACGCCACTGTTCATCGCAGTGTATTTGGAGCTAATTGAAACGACGCCTCGATAGCATGCCAACTTGTCCAATCAATGTCTGCCAACACGCTACTTCTTGCCATTTTAATTGAACTACATTCAATTACTTGTAGTATTCCTTCGGATTACTATTAGATTATTCCTTGTTGTTCAGAATAACCTAGCTCCTCTTTCATTAGTGGCTTTCCTCCAAGAAGTGATAATATTTTCAGGGATAAATCCAATTTTCTTTCGTTTTCAATTTCACGAACGAGTAACCGGCAACATCCTTTTTTATACTTTATAACTCAAACTCTTCAATATGCTGTCAGCGTTCTTAAATCAAAAATAACTCTTACTTTCATTACAAATATTAGCAGTTGTCGAAATAAATTATGTGGCGTTAAGGACGAATTTTCTTAGCTTTAAATGCATTATTGGGCCATTTATTTACTCTAAAATATTACAAATTTTTATATTCTTTCTGGATGCCATGTGAATGCAGTATTTAGATGGATCTATTTGTGGTTTACTTAATTTCTAATTGTTTGGAAACACCCAATGTGTTGTTGAATGCGTCAATATTTATTTAATAAAGTTATTTCTGTTAATATTTTTGATACCATGCTCGATACTGGGGTAGCTAGCTCCTTATTACAGAAAAATTGATTCTTGACTTACTGCATTCAATGATTATATGTGCCCTTTAGGGAAGAAGGAAAACGGCAGAATTTTTATTGATGAAAGAGAGACAATTTTTTTTCACCGTGTACCGTCAACTATCCTTTTTTTTAGCACATATTTATATGATATATGGATATACGAGAAACACGGTATACAGCAATTTTATTAACTTGTAGTTTAAAGAATCTGAAAGCAGAGTTTTTGTAATTTGACTTTTAAATAAACATAATAATACAGATTTCTTTACAGAATACTAGGTACATGAATGAATAACTCCTGACATCAAAGATCATATTGAAATATATCTGCATTATCTTTTTATTAAATGAAGGGCATATATTAAAAAACTTCGATTTGAGTCACTCACCGGCAGGATTTTATATCCCCAATCCTTAACTGTAATTAATTCTGAAAGTTTTTTTTTCATGAAGGCATCGACATTGGTTGGATAAAAAGTTTGCTATAGATTTTAGGTTTTAAAGGCTTTTATAAACGAGATTCCTTGTCGACGGTTAGGGTGGTAAACAGAGAAATCAAGTCTAAGTCACAAATCCACCAATAAAATATTTGAGTTAGAGACAGCGGCGATAATAAAGATTTGCCGTAAGCGGGGGAGGATTCGATTCCCCTTGGCCGTCTGATCAGAATTTACAGCGAAGTCGCACCCGAAATATGGTCCTACCTAGTTTGAATCTTTAAAATAAAATTGCCACGCTCGGTTTCAGATCCAGGTTATTGGCTGCATAATGTACTTCCCAATTCGTTCGCCTCGTCGACCGCTCGGCTTACCTTGCAAATTTTTGGGCTTAATAAAGATGGAAGTTTTAATTTTATTAAAATTCCACAAGTAATTTATGATGCTCATTATCAGCCTTTTCTTAAAATGTTTTAACTAAAGTGAGTTATAATATTAGGGGAAGGTATTAGGCGGGATATTTATAACGTTATAACGCTGCTTTATGAAATATTAAATTTTGCATTTTGCAAGCATTTGTTACGGGGGGCAGCGCAAATTGCGACATGAAACTGCAAGACTAAGACTTTTCATTTCATCTCATTAATTATTTTATTGATTTACCCTATTGGTACGAATATAGTTGGTATTATATCGGGATACCAAAAATTATCTTGATCAAAGATGGTCTACGGAATTAAAAGTTGCTGTTTTTGTTTATTTCATCCTTTTGTACGTTTTTCAACGTTCCACACGGACATCTGCAATAATATGCACGTGTTTTTATTCCTAAAAATAAAATATTAATACAAGTACTAAATAAAAAACTATTAATGTTTTTATTAACGAACTAGCAAAATTAAATAACAATAGCAGTTGTCCTCCGCCATGTTCAATGCATAAGTTTAAGGCGGGTCTAGGAAAGTTCATGCACCGACTACAATTCATCGACGGAAAGTTCACCGACAACAATTCACCGACAACAATTCACCGACTAGAAAATTCGTCGAAAGGATAATTCACCTCTACAATTGCCTAAGATTGGATTATTAAAAACCAAGAAGCTTTGTTACTCGAATAAATTTTTTTTTTTTTATTTTTTTTTTTTGGCATTAAGGACGGGGTACATTCAGCCAGAATCAATTGATTTCATATTAGATACATTTGATACAATTGATTTCATATTAGATACATTTCACGTTTCCAGCTTTTTTTTCCTTTTCACTCATAACAAACTGAAGGGCCATAATGGGTAAAGAATATTCGTACCTGAAGTTCTACACTCGAAGAACTTTAAATAAACTGACCGACTCTTTGAATTCTTATGTTTGAAAAGTTAACCTCACTTAAGCCAACTAATTCAAATCAGAAATCGTAATTGTGGAATCGGTTAATAATCCTTCTACGAATTTCGGCACGGTGAACTTTCCAGTCGGTGAATTGTTGTCGGTGAACTTTCCGTCGATGAATTGTAGCCGGTGAACTTTCCGGATACACTGATATCATCCGGAAAGTTCACTGACTGCAATTCATCGACGGAAAGTTCACTGACAACAATTCGCTAGAAAGTTCACCATGCCGCAAATTTGCATACGTTTAAAAATTCAAAGGGTCGGTCAGTTTATTTAAAGTTTTTCGAGTGTACATCTCCAATCACGAATATTTATTACCCATTATGGGCCTTCAGTTTGTTATGAGTGAAAAGAAAAAAAGAAAGTTTGGCGGACGGTCACTTATTTTTCAAAGAAAAACAAGCTGATTAATGTGATTAACAAAGTTTCTTGGTTTCTAATAATTCAAACTTGGGCAATTGTAGAATCGGTGAATTATCCTTTTGACGAATTGCGGGGCGGTGAACTTTCCAGTGGGTGAATTGTTGTCGGTGAACTTTCCGTCGATATATTGCAGTCGGTGACATTCCTAGGCCCAGTTTAAGCGTTTGCTCATGCAACGAATAGCATTTTGCAGTGTTGATGGCGTTATGGTAACAAAATCTTTAACAATCCTTTGTTCTAATTTTGGCAATAGATACAGGACTTCTGAAAATCCTATTCTTCACAAAAGAAACAACAAATTAATCCATAATAATCAAACAAGATGACCTCGAAGGAAACTCAACTTGTGTATGTAAATTTATCAGCCGGTTATCAAAAAACTTGCAGCTCTATTTTTCTTAAGTCGGCTAGTTGTTGAACAAATATCTACAGACAAAATGTTGTTTCTGTATCTCTCAACATGGCTCCACATCCATATATTTTGAGAATTGATGTACCCCAAAATATGAAACTACGCTTCATCAGAAAAAAATGTCAATAGGTTTCAATTATCAAGTTTTGTACTCTGTGGTAGTAATCATAATTATACATAATTTTTGATATCCCGGTATTTCAACATATTTCAAATTCACCCTGTATAAATAATATTACAATTCAAATGTAAAGTTAGTCCTTCGAGGAAAATGCAACAAAGTTTCAATTAAAGCGGCAGCGAATTCGCACCTTCTAAGGAAGTAGAGCTGAGTACTTCGCCGATTCTTTCGCCCACCCCACAATTCCCAGTCTTTTGTGAATAATTCAAAGCAAGTGTTTTTGTTTAGAGATAGCGTAAATTTTCTCGTACACCTGACTGAATATGTATCTAGATGTAAAACGCTTGAAATATAAAAGCAGTTTGTCATTTTGGGCCCTGAATAATGTGTGCTCGGAAGCGTGGAAATCTAAATAATTATTACTATTTCTCGAGTTGGTCTTTAAAAGGACTTTTGTTGTGTGCGCGTCATATTCTTGAAGTCTTTAACAAATAATGTGCAAGTGAGTATGAAAATGGCAGGAGAATTATACACCTCGTTATATATCATGATGCTTGACATGGTAACATACATTTTTGAAACGCATATATGTCGGTTAGGGGAAAATATATTGTATTTACAGATGCTACAATATCCAAGTTGGTTTTAATAAATAAGTAAAAACGTCTAAAATATAGCAAAGTTTTATAATAATTAACATATACAGGGTGTCAATAAAGAATGAGCCAAACTGCAACAGTAAGTTCCTTGAGTAAAAATGAATCATTTTAACTGAACATATCAGTATAATATTTTGCTTCTTTAAAAAGTTATGGGATGTCAAAAGCAATTTTTTTATTTAAATTTTCTCTTATATGTCTACCGCTATTAATGTGATTTGATCCAAATTTGGTGTAAGTGGGTTTTCTGATCAGCTAAGAAAAATCTTCTTAAATTAAGGCGAATAATGTAGAGGGCGCTGCGAAAGCTTAATTTTTTCTTCTGTTTTGGTCATTAATTTTTTGAGCATTAACTTAAAAAAAATAGTATTCATTTTTAATGCAGCATTACATTCTATGTAAAAAAGTAATACGTATTTTGTTTATGTGCCGTTTCGAGAAACATATACGTACCCTCCCAATTACAAAAAATTAAAATTATTTTAATCTAGTAGTAGTAACTGATAGTAAGATAATCAGTATGCAGTTATTAAGAGAAGAGATTTCGTTAATTTAACAAATTAAAAAATTAACTAAACAAGAACCAGTGGAAAGGAAAAATCAAATAATAAAATATTCACGAAAAGGAATTGGGTACTGGGTACTACAATTTAATTTCAAAATGTCTTTCATTTAACTCAACACATTTTCGGTATCATTTAAAGAAATTTTGCTTAATGTTAAAAAAGGATGGATCAAATTATGGATTTGGTTTGCAGCTATCACGATTATCTGCCACAGGGCATGTTTTGTATTACTTGTTTTAGAATATACAAGGCTTTTCATGTACCCCCCCTCCCATGAAGAAATCCATTGGAGTCAGGTCTAGACTCCGTGGCTGTGGGTGTTCATTTCCACGTTCTATACAATGCCTAGGGTATGTTACATTATCTAAATAATTTGGTACAATCAGAGCAGAGTGAGTACCGTCGTGTAAAAACCACATATAATTTTGGATATCTAAAGGGACTTCATCCAACAAATTGTGCAAATCATTTTGTGGGAATTTCCGATAGTTGTCCATTTAGTAGAGGTGAAAGTTCAAAAGGACCCACCCACAAGATAATCTCCAACTATTCCACACCCAACATTAATTTTGAATTCATGTTGAAAATGTGTCACGCGGCTCTTTAATATTCGTCAGCCCATAAGTGACTTTCCTGTTTACGATTTTCCTTCAAGTCAACGTTGCCTTTATCCGAAAAATATCAATTTTTGGACGATCATTAAGGTTTTATTTGTCATAAATTTATCAATAAAGTGTTCAAAATTTGACTCTTCCTCAAGGGTATTCTTGTGTACAAATTACAGAGTACCTAATTAGTAAAATTTGAAAAATATTTTTCCAGAAACACCAAATTCACATTAAAATTTCTAGTAAAATAATAAGTATTTATTGTTAGTAGTCCATTAAATAGTAATTATGGCTTTATTGTAGTGCTTGGCGTAAAGTAATCTCGTGTGTTCTTTGATGAAGGAGTATAGTGGGTGGTACCGTTGTTTTCAGAAAAATTTATAGATTACAAATCATGATAGTTGCTACCTCATAGGCGCGACCGGATTTTTTTTTAGGGGGTTTTGTGTTAAAAAAATTTAAAAAAATAATTAACACTTTCATCTGTCATATTTTTGTTGTGATGCATTACTACTAACTCTAGTTAATGGCCATACACAGCCAATGATAAATAAATAAATAAATAAATACACCACATGTAATTACGACCCCCTTTATCCCAGAAGGCTCTAGGAGCCTTGTGCGGGAAGGGGCTACAATTTAAAGACCAGGGACACACATCCAATATCCGTGTATAATGGAAAAATCCCTCTCACAGTATTTCCCATTGCCACGACCGGGAATCGAACCCGGGACTTTTGGATGAGAGGCAGATACGCTACCATTTCGACCATCAGTCATATAATGATATTCTGAGTTAAAATGTAATACTGATTTTCTGCAATTTTATCAGACGTTTCATGTTGGGATGTAATTCAGAATATGGTAATATGATAATAATAAAAAGATTTCATTGTGATATAAATACAGGGTGTTTCCTGAGTGACTGGTCATACGATAGTGGGAAGTAGAGAAGTCCAAGGCGGTTTCAGAATGACCCTTATTTCATCCCCTAATGCCCCTCGTTTCTGATATATAGCATGTTTTCTATTTTTTGGAAAAATTTCAATCGGCCATATTTTTTTAATGGCTTCACGGAATTGAACCAAATCTGGCAGATGTGTTTCACTAATGGATGTTTATATCATTCAGTGAACAAAAGAAAAAGTTAACAGTGCCGAGGGCAAATATTTTTAGTAGGGGAAGTTACCTAAAAACATCACCCTTTGTATGGATTTTGGCAGTTTTCAATGGTAACTTTTAAAGTACACTAATAGTGTACATAAACCACGTATTTAGTTTTTTTGGCACATATTTAATGGTTCAAGAATTAACAGGTACGTTTCACGATAAGTCCATTTTAGAAATATTTACGTGTCCTCCTGCAACAAAAACATAAGCAATATACAGGGTGTCCCGAAATAATGTCCTCTTAAAGGTAGATTTCTCGTCAAAAAATAAGTATAGTCTTTTATGTACAGTAAGGTCGAAAACGGCCTCCTTGAGCCGCTAAACCTCCTCAAAGGGGGGCACCAAAAAGTGATTTTATTTTTTTTTCTCGAAAGTGACTAAAGTTGGCGGAATGAAATTTGGGTACGACTTTGTACTTATGGAAGGTCTTCTTTTCAATGCATTTTTATTTTTCTACTTACTTTTTAATTAAGTTAAATAAACAACCCCTATTGAATTTTTAGTCAGAACTTTTAAACAGATGAATTTTTTTTTCAAATTAAATTTTTTTCAGAAAGCCACATGTATTCTACTACTTTCAACTCTTGAAAATTTATCGTGAATCTCATCAATTTCAAATAAAAAAATATTTTCTGACCCCTTACATAATAGCCGTTTCTGTTAAATTGATAACGGAGTTTGATACAAAAAGAATAAGTAGGCATGTGTCACTGTTACCATAATGTCATGAATCAAATCTGCCAAAAAATCACTTTTTGCTGCCCCCCTTTGAGGAGGTCTAGCGGCTTAAGGAGGCCGTTTTCGACCTTACTGTATATAAAAGACTATACTTATTTTTTGATGAGGAATCTACCCTTAAGGGGTTTCACGTTATTTCGGGACACCCTGTATATGGGCGACTTTAATAGTGTGTGAAAATATTTTATTTTACTGCCTATTGTTAGAATTTAACTTAAAATACTATAATTCATTAAATATTAGGGTCGGATCTTTTTGTTAAATTTATGTAGTATTTTTTATATTTACAAACAAAAAAGATTAAAAACCACAAATGAATTTTGTTAGAATAAATACACAATATTAGTAATTATACAAGAGTAAAATAACGCATCTAAAATTAAATTAAACACATAACAAGTTTTAAATAAATACAATTAATACAAATTACAATAACACATCTAAAATCCAATGGACAAAAATAATACAAAACAAACTACAACAAATTTTCAAACGTTCACCACCAACCTCAATACATTTTCTGGCACATAAATTTTTTTTATAGCATCTCTGATCGTGAATTATTCTTCAGTTCAGTGCATCCTCTTCTATGCATTCTTAATTCTTCTCTGGTTGCAACTTCGGTTATAGGTAGCATATATACACTTTTTACCTTTAAATAGCCCTATAAAAAATAGTCTACTGAAGTCAAATCTGGGGACCTTGCAGGCCAGGAAATCGGGCCATTACGACTAATTCGCCTATTGGGGTAATGATCATTTAAATGCTGCACCCTCTCTCTCTTAGGTTGTGAGGAGATGTACCATCGTGCTGGCCTGCAAGGTTCCCAGATCTAACTCCTATTTAAAACAAAAAGTGTATGCTACCGAAGTTGCAACCAGAGAAGAATTAAAAGAAACGCATAGAAGAGTAGTCCACTGAAGTAACTTATGATAGATGGTATAAATAATTTACAGTTACATGCAAAAAAATGTGTTGAGGTTGGTGGTGGAAATTTGAAAATTTGTTCTAGTTTGTTTTGTATTATTTTTCCCCATAAGATTTTAGATGTGTTATGTATTAATTGTTTTTATTCAAAATTTGTTTATTTTGTTTAATTTAATTTTAGAAGAGTTTTTTTACTTTTGTATAAATACAAATATTGTGTGCTTTTTCTAGCAAAATTCAACTACAAAAAACGCGGGTGTTTTAAAGTTACCATGGCAACTTCAATAATCCGAGAAACGTGAAGTGTAAATGTCAACTTTTTTATTATTGATCTGACAGAAGTACCTTGTAACGTCAAATAAAATATTACTGACAAATGTTTTAAAAACTTTAACTGTGATGACAACAATCAATCTTATATGACAGATTGCAAATTAATTTTTGTTTTTCTCATTTCGATGACAACTAAAGGTATTTTACATTATTAGTTCTTATTTACATTTTTTTAGTAATTATTTATGATTTCAAAGTGTACCAATAAAAGAAATAGCGTAAAGTATTCGTGGATAACTGGTCTTTAAAATACTTGCTCTATTTTGCTGCGCCGCCGTCGTGCTCGAAAAATCGCGCGTGTTTTAAATCTTAAAATCCACTTATACTTTAATATACTATTATTATGTGTACACACATAAAAAGAAAATAAGAATCAGTAAATAATCGAATCAAATCGAATTTTTCTATTTATATTGTACAAGACCCCCTAAAAAAAAAATCGGTCGCGGCTATGAGATGGCAACCATCGCGATTCATAATCTACATATTTTTCTCAAACGGATGGTATCATTCCCTATACTCCTTCATCAAGGAGCACACGAACCTCAATTTTATTACTTTACGCCAAGGACTATTGTGGCTTGTTCAAGAATTTTTATTATTACTATTCAAGAGTGTGACTATTGCAAAATGGCGCACAAGTTCTCAAATTAAGACGTATTTGACATGTGAATTTGGTCATTTCTAGAACAGAATTTTTACTAACTACTTTGCATGCAAGATTGCCCTTGATGAAATGTGAAATTTGGACACTTTATATTGATAAAATTGATATTTTTAGAAAATTCTACAAACAAAGCTATTTACTGACTGCTAGAAGTAGATTTTAAGTACATTACACAATAATTAATCATAATCTGAATAAGCAACTTTCTCATCTTTGGCTATACAAAAACTTTTTGATATTTCATGACCTACTACATATCCTCATCCGAGTTCTAACCAAAAGTGAAAAAATTCGTCGTTGATGAGCAAAATTGATCCACTGGAACGGGATCTATCGGACCCTAACTTTCTTATTCCTAACCTTAAAAAACTTAACAAAAAAATTTATTCGAGATAAAATATTATAAATAAGATCTGATATACAAACCCATTAAAATATTGTGTCCAAATGTTGAAATAAACAAAATACGTCTAAAATTACTTTTACTATAAACTCCACCACATGGTGAGAAAGTTCTGATCCCATAATTGGCAGCGGTTTCTTGTTTTGTTAAGCAATGGGTAACTTTTCTTAAATTAGTCCCTTGAATTAGTTATTTTTGACGGTAAATTGTGGAATGCCACTTTTGCATTCGTGAATGAAAGGAAAGAAATCATTCGAGAA
Source organism: Rhagium mordax (assembly GCA_963680705.1). Classification (NCBI taxonomy): domain Eukaryota; kingdom Metazoa; phylum Arthropoda; class Insecta; order Coleoptera; family Cerambycidae; genus Rhagium; species Rhagium mordax. The sequence continues at coordinate 14,667,444 of OY796658.1, read as the reverse complement.
TGCAAAAGAATTTCGCAATCGAGTATCAAAAATTTTTTAGAAAATTGTTTCCCACAGTTCAAAAATTACTAAAAATGTAAAGAGAAAATTTTGACATTCACAATTAATTAATTTGACATACAGTAAAGACCGAGGAGGTTCGAACATGGGTATTAGTTTGCGCGATTTACTTGTGCCCGTTGTAGGCAAGCGGACACAGTGGTGGGAATCGTGGATCTCCGCGCTGCAGCCGATGGCTCTCGCGTCTACTGTTCCTTGTTTGGATTCTTTTATAATAATTTTTATTACACCTGCAACACTCGAGGTGCAGCGACAATTAATTTTATGTTGTAGAATCACATTTTTGTTGCGAAAAAACAAACAATGGAAATATTTAAATGTGTTTTGAGATTTTTTTTAAATTACAATAATTAATCCTATCTGATGAATCATTGAAGTTGGTCCAGAATACGTAAATCAAATTTCTTTCAGACATGAGTTCTACATCCCAACACGGTTAATGATATACTAACAACAGTCTGCTGACTGCTGGCTGGGTCTGAGCAGTGAGTGGTCACAGCGCACTGCCGCTCCCTTCTCCAAATGTACAAATTTCGAACTGAGGCGAGTTGTCGCCAGTCGGCCACTCGTATATTCCTTCCAATCCCTGTCTGGACTTATCTGTATATGTCATTTGTCAGTTTTCACAACTTTACAATAATTACGGCTTTAAATTTAAATGAAGTGTTAAATTCATTGTTAATTAAATTGATTATTAATGATTGATCAAATATCAAATGACTACCAATGAAGAATAGAGTAATGATAAATTTTATCGGCCTAGGCCAATATTGGTGTCATATCAATGAAGAATAGAGTAATGATAAATCATAATATCAGAATGGTATAATGAAAAAGACTTTTACGTTCTGTAGAAAAAAAACTGTCGTTTTGATATTTGATAAATATCATGAAAAAGTCAACTTTTAATGGCAGTTTTCAAAAAAATAATTTTTCCTCGGCTTGTGATACATCATTTGAAAGCTATTTTTAAGCGCAATCTGAAAAACGAATAATACAATAAGGCTGCTATAAGAAAAACAAAAGTTACCTCGGATATCCCAAAAACAAATGACTATCGAGCATACGTTTTTACACCAAAATATTAGTCTCCAAAAAGTGTCCTATTAATTTCGTTTTTGGAAAATTTCAAAAACGGTTTCAATTAGCCATAATTAGCAAACTGAGAATCAGAATAAAATTTGCTAAAATTTAGCGGCCCTTGTAGCTCTTACCGTTTTCGAGATCCTAATAGCGAGCTTCGAATTTGGGACACAAGGTCATCAAAAAGCACGTACTTAGGTCATGAAATAATATGAAATGCGGATCTGCTTATAATTCCTCAGCAGCTTGCCCTTTGAACAATGTAAACAAATCGTCGCAGTACCCGATCGAGGTGGAATTTCAATGGTAAACCTTCCTGCTGTAGTCTGCTCGTTTTAACATTGCAGCTGAACTTTGGTGACACTCTGCTGCGTATGCTACACGTTAACATGTTTATTATTGTTTCAAGGGTGTTAAAATACTGGACAACCATTCGTTATCAAAATCACCACAACAGAACCAATAAACTGCATAATTTGCAATTCACAACCCAATAAATCCCAGTTTCCTCTAAATTGCTGGTTTTCTCGGTGGCATGTAAGGGACCGGTTTCAAAATACCAATAATTTTTCATTTGTTTGTTGTTGTTGATGATTCTTAGGCCCATAGTTTCATATGACTAGTACCAATCAGTGATAAAATTAAATTACCGTTTTCGAAAATAGAAAAAAAAATTGAAGAATTAGTTTAATATCGTGGAACCACCTACAGCTTCGTAACTATTAAGAAACATTAACGCTACCTATATTTCTTGTTACACTTTTGTTTCAGTCACAAAAATGCGTGTTTTTTGGTGACAAATTGCTTATTTGTCCGCAACAATGAATCTTTAATAAACTGCAACAGAACTATTACTTTACAGAATTGGGAAACAAAATATTCGTAACAAATGCCAATTTACATTTGTAATAAATTCGGTTTTACCAAAATTTCAAAAAGAAATACAAAATAATATATTACTTAGCAAAAGTTTTAGTTAAACTCACAGTAGGGTCATTAGGTAATAAAGAATACTCAACAATTCAATTTTACAATTAATACCTACTGTGCAAGTAAAGTAGATTAAAGTACATGTAAGTACACAATTACTACACATTCAGACCCACTTATTGTGCTGAAGCCGGAAACAGTTCTTCGCGCTGGCGCGGCTCAGAGTCCCAGAATTCTATTGGTCGTTTGAATTTTATCTTTCTCTCAGAAATAATTCTAGCCTATAGAAACAACGTATTTGGTTGAAAATGTATAGCGAAAATGTAACGTGTTACTAATTAAGTATGTAAATTTTTCAACACTTCACAACTGAAAATTAATTGTTTCAATAATTCCGTAATTGTTTCAGTTTATAGCTACTGAAGGAATACCGCATCAACAATTGCGTAATATTATCAAATTTTAACCATTGAAAGTATGACGTAGTTGTAAAATAATTTTTATTTTATTTATGACATGAAAATAACTATACGAGCGTCATATTTCTTAAAACTCGAATCTTCTACAAGAACTGTAGTGTTTTATAGGGAATTAAAAGGAATTAGCGTATTCTAAATAAGCGAGTTTTCTCACACTTCGCTTGGCATGTGCACTTAACAAGACCTATAAATTCGACTCGCTCTTTGATTTCCTAATGAGACAAACAGCCCTGATTGTTTCCGGTCGCAGCGCCATAGCACTATTTTGTTGGCCACGTTTACAAGTTCCGTATGCTGCGCGCTAAGATCCCACCCAACCTGATGCAACCTAGCCAAGTGTTGATCGTGATTGCGATGCAAGTCTAATGAGACTTCGCGCCTTGCGGACGACCTCTCCTTGCTTTTAACTGGAAATGTTGATTAACAGATTTTCTCTTAATTAAGTAAATAGTATCTAGATCTGACAGACTGGAATATTGTGTCTTCGTTTTAATGCATTTGCGAAACTGCACTGTGTACACGTTGCAGATGTTATAGCTTTTGGTATCGGTACAGGATAATCAAAAAGTAATTTTAAGCTTAAAATGCCCTTAAACACGTCTTATATTGACTACAGTCCTTTAACGAGGTAAAGAAACATTTTTAATGCAAATATTTTTTGCATATTTTACACACACATTGCAACAAAAACTTTTGAGTACGGCCTAACAATTGAAAGTAATAGCTAGTGCATGTAGCACCTTGGAATATGTGGCATCCTAAAAATGAACAATACAGCTGTTTTCCAAACAAAATAAAAATTTAATACCTATAATGGGGACAAAACTCAAAAAAAAAAATTCGCCTAAAACAAAAAATAAATAATTTTAATACATAAATTAACTAAAACTAATGAACAAAATATTTAAAAAGTTTTCCAGATTGGCCCAAACATTCCAAACAATAACCTAGACGAAAACTTCATTTTTGATTTTAGCTCACTTCAATCATTATTAGGCCAATCATGATGGTGGACATAAATATTATATTGTTTGACATAGAACAATGGGATATCAACATATCGTTAAATCTCGGCTCACCCTGTATATTCGAAAATAATTTCCGGTTGTAAACTTTCTTATCTAGTTTTCTTGTAATTTGTTTTTAATTTCTAGCTATCACAGAACTCGATTTATCGAAGTTCGACGCGCTATTGCCCCACCCTGTATACAAACAATGCCATATACCTTAAGGCTATAATCATAAAGGAAGTCATTGTAGGATCAGGACTGCTATAAAGGAAAATACAAGTCGTTAAAAGAAGATTTTTATTTCAAACTTTATCATTCTCTATATCACGTTAGTTATAAAAATATTATTACTTTCCGTAGATTACATTTTATTTGAACTGGAACGTTCACAGGAGCAAAATAATCTCTTGTTAGTTGGGTGGGACCCGTTAAAAACAAATGTTGGCTACAATAAAGTTAAAGCGAATTTCTGTATATGACTACATTAAAATTAGTTTCAAGTTAGTGTTTTTGAGTAAAAACATACGAACTGTTTTGTTTCTACATGTTTAATCTGAGGATTATTATTGTTATATTTATTTTTGCTTCAGTCGCAGTTCTATCCGTTTGTTGACGCTATTTACTCCAGTCACGTCTTTTAGAGATGATTAACAATATGTTTGTTTTTGTAAACAAATAATAATCAAAAGCTTTGCATATCCCTGTAGACCCTATATTTGTTTCAACAAAAATTTGTAATCATCTTTTTGCATGTGCCAATTAACGGCATCTTAAAGTTTATAAATTGTAACGAAGTGATTTTTCCAATCAAGGAATGTTCATTTTTGCTTTAAATATTACCGTCACTTGGGTACACCCTGCCGCTGTTTTAGTAAGTAAGTCCTGTTTTAGTTAAGTTACTAATGAGTTGTTACAAAGTCCGCTGGTAAACAAGCAGTCAAGTAATTATTAATTGATTAATTTTCGACAATCCCTCGTATAAACAAAATCCGAGAATTATTCTAAATAATGGCCGAGTCGGAAATAAAAATCATTCGTTCCTAAAATGTTAATCCGTATCCGTTTTAATCCGTTTCTTTTTGCAATATAGTATAGAAATTGCAAGCAACTCATTTCCGGTTATATACGTTCTGAATTGATGCGCCTAATTGCATAATCCGCTGGACCTCTGCAAGTTACGCCGGGTTGTGCATCCGAATCCTTCGTTTCAAGTCAGTTTCAGTTTCAGGTTCAGTCCGAGACATTCCGCCGCATCAGATCCGATCTACCGCCAGCAATAATTGAAGACCAATCCAAAGCCGTCAAAATTTCCGTACCGCCGCTCCGAGTTTTTAAAATTTCTTTGAATATAATATTGGTAAGAATTCAACGTAACCTGCTACATTCTGCAGGTACTGCCTTTAGTTAAGTATAGATATTGAGAGATCTTATTTTCCGTGAGTATCGCCGTATTTTGCTACCAAAGTAAACTAGAGCTAATTACTAATACCTCCGTTGGTTGATTCTTTTTATTATTTCATAAATTGTGCATCAACTGATCAGATTTTCTCACTCGGGTGATCTGAGAGGTTTCCATGTACAAGGGTTTCCGGAAAACCCACTGTAATTAGAAAAGTCATTCCTAAATGTGCATCCACTGATTAGATTTTCTCGCTCGGGTGATCTGTGATGTGTCAATGTACCAGGGTGACCAGAAAACTTGCTCTAAATAAAATAGCCGTTCAAAAATAGCTCTACGTTTGTGGCAGTAGTTCGCCGTATTTTCAAATACCAGTAAAAGACGTAAATATCTATAGCTAATTGATTGCCCGCCGTTTATAATACATACTAGTGGAAAGGTCCGTTTGTTTGTCGTACATAGTAATTTATTAATCCAACGTATCCGAAAATTCCGCCGTAAAATCGCCTCTTGATTGCCAGCCTGCTTGATTTTTAATCATTTTAAAATAGTTTTATACATACTCGACTGTAAAGTCGTGGGGGTTTTACAGTAAACTAATTTGTTGATTATTACTGCTGAATAAATACGTTAGTTTAAAAAGGTAAAATTCACGAGTTATTATTTCTGTCATTTATTTCTGATTAACCCGTTTGAGCAGCATGATCGAAATCCATTAGATAGATCTCCAGCTTCGACCTCTGGCTATTCCGTGTCTCCGCTGTTTCGCTATTCAGGGTTGTTCTCCCAATTAGGAGAGCCAAAAAAGTGTAGTTCTTTGCACTTAAAAATTAAAGGACTGGCGCCCGAGATTTTCGTATAAAAAGATTACGTAAGTATATTGACAAAAAGCACCGTAATAAATAGGCAACATTACAAAATGAGTAAGGATCGTTTCTTTGAAAATATTTTCTTGATTATTATAGGTACTGACGTACTTAACTAACACTAACGTTGTACTTCTAAGTTGGACCCTCGGCCTTCGATTTCGATTTTTGCCAAAACGGCGGTCCAGCGACGTATTTGTGGTTTGGAAACGCCTGACGTTTCAAACATGTCCCAGGAAAACTTAGGACGCTCCAGTTGCAAATACTTTCGTGCACTGTTGGATTGGTAGAAGATTATGCATAAATAAAAAAATGTCGAGTATCGTCCGCGATTGAAGTTGTTCGTGGCATGGTGAAAATTCCAAGAGGATTAATGACAATTTTATGAGAAAATGTTGAAAATAAGAAGAAAACGTAAGGAAAAGGTGGCTCTTTGTTTAGCAGTATACCTGCAGTTACAGTTTATGGAAAGGAAAAGAAGGTTTTGGGTAAAGAAATGGATGGAAGACACAGATTTGGACATTTGCCACTTTTGAACGAACTACGTGAACATTTCCCTGTTGATTTCAAAAACTATTTGCGTATGGATTCTGCAACATTCAACTAACTAGTATCGCTGCTCATTTCTAAACAAAACACAAAACTGCGGGAAAGTATTGGTGCTGAAGAAAGGTTAATGGCTACCCTGCGTTATTTAGCCACAGGACGATCGTTTGAAGATCTAAAATTGTCTACTGGGATTTCCCCATCTTTAAGCACAATTATTCCAGAAATTTGTACAGCAATTTGTACACATTAAAGAAAACATACATGAAGGGTTATAATAAATGTATTTAATAAAAATGCAATCCAACATAAAAATGAAAACTAGTTAACGCAAACTAAAAATCCGGGGCTGTATCGAAAACTGAAATTAGTGATGGAGGCGATGTACAATCTGAAGGATTGTTGGAACAATAATTCTCACTGCTAATTGTGTCACTCGGTACTGTCAACTGATGATAAACTGCATTTGAAGCATTTGAACCCACCGAATATTGACTAAAAGAAGGTGAAGCAAAATCTGAAGGTGATAAATTGGCCAAATTAGTTGATGTTAATTGTTTCAACAATCCTCGAGTAAGTACTTTATTTATAAGTGCTTTAGCATATATTGCCCGTAGTGTATCCATCCTCTTTAATTTTTTGCCTACTGGCATTATAACTGCATCATATTCATCAAGCTCTTCGTTGGGTTTCTCCAATTGCCTCTTGCAATAATCTATAAATTCAGTACCTATTTCTTTGAGCTGCAGACCCCTTTCGTTTTTTGGATCGCGTTGAATTTCCTTCGAGTATGGTTGAAGTCTTAACCTGTGAAGTTGAAGTTTGATCAGACATCTGAAATGGAATACTAAAATAGTAATTAAAATTGTTTTCAGTTTCCACATACAAAAGACTAATGGAACGAAATAGCTACTGAATTTAAAAATAAGTGGCAGTTCATCAGCTTTTGACGATAAACATATTCGCATCGTGCCGCCACCACCACATTCAGGCGCACAATATTATAACTATAAAAGATTTTATAGTATAGTTTTAATGGCGTTAGTAAACGCTAACTACGAATTCATTTTTGCCAACGTTGCACAAACTACTATTTAATTAAATTTACGAAACTTCTTGACCAGATTGGATGGTTAGGAAATCTTTCTGCATCCTAGCAACATCGTTAGTTCGGACGTATCTAAATTGTTAATTTCAATAATGTTTCTTTGCGATAGTCGTTTTTCCAACGTCGCATGGCGCCCGGAAATGAGTTGCAACTATAACGTTAAACACTGGGGTCCGCAATAATCTTAGCAAACCCACATCGTTACTGTTTATCTTGGACCCATGTCAACTATAATAAAACTCGCATTACTGCTACTAAACATATCAATAAATCACCTGATAAAAACACTAGACCCCATCCAAGAAGGCTGAGACAGTTTAACGTCATCGTTTTAGTAAATCCGCGATAAAGCATCAACTAGTAGTTTACAGTGTATGATTGATGATTGTTAGCGTTGTTAGATATCCTTTATCCTTTATCGACTTCGTAGTGTGAAAGTTACATCATACTTACCATCTCTTTCCCTTATATGGCGTTATATGGGCGGCTAAAATATTATTCGGTGACGCCTCATCAACGGAGGGCTTCTCGCAGAAAAATCGAGGCTTATTTTACATATGTGACAAAGCTTGTTATCTATATATTAAATTTTTCATAAACGCGTCAAATCATTTCGGGTGATATTAAAAAAGTGTTTTTAAGAACGGCCTTTTGTTTGTAATTTGATTTTTTAAATTTATATGCTGGTACCAAATGTGGTAAACGGTCAATTAGTGATTTTGAAATTATCTGGAAAATTTATTTTAATCAACTTCATGCGTGTTCGAATTCGGGGAAGAGTGCATGAGGAAATTTCAGATCATGCTCTAAGACTGAATTACGAATTTTGGCCAAACATCATCAAAAACCCTAATTATTAGTAGCTGACCAATTTAATTAAAAATTAAAAATTTAATTGAAAATATTTTTGGTTAAGTAATATAACTCCCATATTGGAAATAAATATTTAGTAGAAAAATATATGTCTTCACTATTTTGTGTTGCAGTTGTAATACCTTCTATTGCAAAATTATTAATTGCTTCATATTTGTTATCGTTGCTCAATAGAACAATGTACCGTGATATTCTTCAAATTATCCGTCTATTCATTCCCAATGTCTCATTATTATCTTTTAATACGTTTTGGATAAGAATTTTGCTTGATATATATTTTCAAATGTACTGAAAATAGCAAAGCCGTCACCGCGGCTGTTACTCTGTGCCCTTATATAGACCCCAGATATTGTACTTACGCATTGGCGGAGATATCACTGGAATGACAGTTAGTATAATGCTAAATAACTCTGAATTATGTGCTAAATACACACTATGGTTCGTTATCATTGTGTCGTTATATTTAGTAGGAAATTAATGGTCGATATCAAAGCAAATACGCGGGTTTTATGTTATTGTATAAAGATGAATAGCTTTTGTGGACACGTTTTAGTGTGGGAGCTAACAACTTTTATGATGGATTAAATTTGACACTGGTCGATTAGCTAAAGTCAGAAGACATTTCTCTATTTAGGTTTTAGTTGTGAACGTTAATGGAAATTATTAATTTTCGTGATTTATTCATTGTAATTGTAAATGTTTTTGGCCAAGAAGGAAGAAGGAAGCTTTAAGTGTTCAGTATGTGTTATATCGTGAAATAATAATTTGAGGTCCAGATTCATCCAAATTTGTACGTATTTAATTTTTAAAAGAGGTTTTCTTTTTGATAATTCGATGAGCTAAAATATATCAGGTATACATATATAAAATTATTTCTCCCAAAAGACAGTTTATTGATTAGATAATTCTTCAAACTTTGATTATTTGTTGCGTTTGAAAATGGAGAAGAGGCTATTGAGAAATAACACTTGTTTCTAATTTCTCAATAAATGAAATCTACCCATATCGATTCCGTTCAGGATTAAACGAGGAATATTATTCTATCAAGTGATTATTATGGGATTAAGGAAACAAAAAAACTCACATATAGACAATCAAATGATTTTAAGAGAAAATAATCGCATTTGATTTTTAAAAAAGTAGAAAAATTGTTTTACAATTTTAAGAAAGAATTACAAAAAAAAACTGCAGGATTTACCAAATTTGTAAAATGGAAGGTTATTCAGCAAGATTTACATGTCACCATAATTTAAATGTTGCAAAACTTCTTTATGGAGAACGAAGTTGATTTAATGAGAATATACGAAGATCTTATAGAAAACTAAGATAATTATTTATAAAGCTATAATATGCTTAAAATTATCTGATGAAATTTCACCCTCTCCTAAATCGGGTCTTCTGAACAAGAGAATGAGGTTTTAACTCAAGCAGACAATTCATTAGGGTATTCCAACATTAATACAACACTGACTTATATCCAAAAAAGTATTTTAGCCGAAACAATTCGATCTCAATATCTTGACTTGTCTTGTGATTTGCGGTTTACGATTTGTGGTTTGTTACTGTATTTTTATAACGAAATTAATGATTCTGACTGTGTCTACACCACTGCTGAAATATTAGCCTTAAGCTCATTTAGTCGATAGCATTGTTTAGCAAACTGATTAATTGATCAAATATATTATCGTCCAGTAAGAACCAAGGAGAAAATATGAGCATTGCCAAGAAAGGATGTGGGTATGATTTGGTTAGGTTTGGTAGGACCTGCCATATAAAAATAAATAAACGAATACTTTACACATAAAATAAATAAAAATTATCTTACGCAAAAAAAGATATCTATGGCAATATAAAATAAAAAAGTCCCTGAAATTTGTACACCATAATCATTTTAAAAATATTGCGTTTTCAATACAATAACAGTTTAAACCATCCGAGTCATCACCAGAACTGGAGAGCTTAAAAACTTAAAAAAATTATGAAATCTGTCCCTGTGTCGTCCCTCTTCCTCAACCGGTATTCGGCCAAATAACCATCAAAATGTTGATTTCGATGACCAAATTGAGGAATACCAGCTCACAGCTTCTTCAACAACTTTCAATATTTTGGAAATGTGCCCTAGTGTCCGGATCAACAAAATTTTTAGAATGGTTAACCGTTTTATGCTGAAAACTTTCGTCTGGCAAACAATCATAGGCTTTCCAGCAATCAGGCATTATGACGGTACCCGATATATGAATAAACAGAGTAGCTTTCGATCAATTTTAGATCAGAGCAAAGGAACACTTTTTCAGGCCCGGTTCAAAATCTCCAAAACCCGTTTTCCGTCAATTATTCTACCCCTATCATTTTCTTTCGCCTATTTTCGATTCATCAATTTTCATAACCATTACAGGCCTTCCGATAATCTCAAATTCATCAATTACATTTATGCCCTGCTTGACTACGACTCTGCATGAATACGTAACTTTGACGCTTTTAAGAGCAGGACAAATTTTCACTATAGTATTTGTAGATCTAAATCTAGAATGTGGTCTCGTTTCCGGTCAAGGTCCCTAAACTGAGGAAAATTTGTTTCTCTACAAATTCTTTGTATTTCAAAAAATTGTAAATAGTCTTCATCTACTCTCTTGAATTTTCTCTTTTGGAATTGTTTCTATAACACCATCAGAATATTTGGGCAAGTAGGTTTCTCACTAAAAAATTACAATAAAAGTTTAACTCAACAAGTGTAAGAATATGTTTTCTAAGGGAGTTACAGCAATTTAAAGATGATAACCAAAATCTTATTTTTGTTCTTTACTTCAAAAATTATTATAAGGAAACAATTATATTTGATAAAATGAATACAAAAATGACCAAACAGGACCATGAGGAGCGGTCGGAATGAAGTTGTTTCCAAATCCAAAGCACTAACGTTGATTTATTGAGAAAAATCCCTGTTGATTTCAAATACTTTAACAATCATCAATTACCCGTCAATCAACCGTACTTCCGTTGCTGATTGAGCGAGGCATTTCGAATAACCTCAAGCGGAATAATTCCAGGATATCAAATCCGGTGAGCGAGCTGACTAGGCTACTGGTCTGACTTCGATCAATCCACTTTTCAAGGAAGCCATCATCCAACTGTTGCTTTACGTCTACATTAAAAACATATAGCAAATTTAGCTCGCTTTGAAGATAATTTAGGTAGTTGATACCCATGTGATTTGGAAGAATAAGGGGTCTAATTAAATAGTCTTCAATCCCAACCATCTAAGAGTCAATTGAAAATTGATCCTGGTAGTATGCTTCACATGTAGGCGTGAAGGTTTTCTTCAGACTACACGTGGTTGTTATGAAACTTCATTATTCTATCGCAACTGAAGCCAATTTCATCAGTAAGAAGTAATTTATTTGTAATTGTTGATGTTTGAATATTGATTCTGAGATTAACAAACACTTTTTGTAAGATTATCTTTTCAATATCTATCAGTTGGCATCTGTAGTCTGTTTTTGGTTTTACAGTATCAGATTCTGAATATCTGCGATAGTTGTTTGAAAAAATTGAGATCTAGGGCAGTTGTCGATTTGGGAACTCAACACCATATAATCTACTGGGTTTCCATATTACTTTTCCATAACACAATTGAATGTGAGCAAATTCTTTATTTGAATATTCAATAATTTTTACCCAGTTCATACAAAAACTTTAAAAGAGGTGACAAAATGAAAAAAAAGACTTGGTTAACGGCACAGGTAAACATGAAATGTGGGATTTTTTTCAATTCAATAATTTATTTAATGCAGTCTTTCTTATAAAAGGTGCATCTTATCTTGTCAGTGATATCCACGGTCTTTTTTGATAAAACCATCAGATTGATCATGAAGACATATTTCATTGTTTAAACTCTCATAATCTTCCTCAGGAAGTATTTCGGACACCTCTTGACTTGAACTCTTGTTATTTTTGATTCAGGAATCTATCTCCAAAACTTTCTATGTTATTCCCGAATCCCCTGTATTTTCAAAGCTGCTTACATATTTACCAAATTTCATTGTTTTACCAAAAGCATATTCCTGTTGCCATCTTGAAACTTCCAAAGCTCCATCAGGAACCATTTTCGACACCTGTTAATTTGAATTCTGGTTATTATTATGATTCAAGAATCTATCCTCAAAACTTCTGATGATATTTCTGACCCCTCTGTATTTACAAACTCTGTTTATTTAAAATACCGTTTTTTTAAGTTTTACTTGGAATTTAAAATACTTTCTTCCATGGCTAGCATTGTTAAGTTAGCATTATTCCCACGAGACGTACAGCTAACGTATAACACAATATCCATAATCACCATGACAATATCTGGGCCCGGCCTGATAGAATTGCTAGAACAACATGAGTAGTGTGCAAGTATGGTATAGCATGTTTACAATTAATCACATCCCTAGTGAGCATTATCAGCGCGCGAGGCTGGCTGTGTTTCAGAGATATCACACGCGACCTTATTTATCCACGACCATTCTGTTGGTAAGCCTTTAGCTAACAACGTGCGCTGCCTAGGGCTCGACCCAAATATACGGATAATTAGCTTCCTTCTGCATTACCCATTTCTAATTACGTCACGTTGTTTATAAGTTTATCAATATTTCGGGTTAATATTTAATCTAATACTAATGCAGCACCTGAATTTTGTCTGTACATACGCATGAGCTATCTCAAATTTATATATGCTCGTAATGACATTGTGGCATTGGCGACTACCAATTCTAATTTAATGTGGTAAAAGTAATGTGTGATAATTATATTTATATTTACTTCAACTTTAAAGAAATTGAAAATTCTCACCTATGCATTTTTAATCAGCAGGGCACCAACTCTAGGGAAATTCTAAAGTTTAGATATTATGGTGAAAAAATGCACATTGCACACTCTTATACCAATACAACGTTCTGTATTTAGAGCAGGTATATTGTTGGAAAGTGAATTGTTTTTAAATTGTTAGTAAACTGCCAAAATTTAAAAATTTTATTCCCAAAATTAGTTCCTATCTCCATTGGCATGTTTCAATATATGGCGTTCAATAAATTTAAATCCCATTCATCATCCTAGTGTTCCGCAAAGTTCTAATTTGGGCCCACATTTTTTTCTTATTCTTACATATGACCTTATACAAACTTAGTAACTTAATCGCTATGAAATACATGTCAGTTCTGAAACATTTCCAAATTCAAATTATTTTGAAATTATTGAAACTTATCTTGCCAAATATATTTTATTTTGGCCCTCATTTGGTTCGAAATGGAAAAATAATTTGTCAACAGGATAGGAATCCTGTATATTTTGAGTAGAAACTCTCTTATATTGATTGATTTTAATTGGGTTTTCCAAAATTATAAAATCAGTGGGAATAAGATCTGGACTACTATGTGGCTGCTATAGAACCTACTCTTTTTGGGCGTTGTTTGATTAAATATTACATTGCATACGTGCACGTGCAAATATCATCACTTGGCGGAAAGTCCTGTCATGGCTTTCTTTTAATTCTTGATGCAGCTAAAATCATCATCATTCATTCATTGGACCTGTCTGATATCAGCCTCCCCATTCCCCGAGGAAACGCACAACAGAAACATTAGGCATTTTGTAATAACTAATGAAAAGGAATACGTCGTCATATTTCTGGATACTCAATGCGACAAAAACTCCTGGCCGCTAACATATACGAAAAAATTCCAACACTGTTATTTGTCTTCTGTGTGTTTACTGTTAAAAATAAAGCCCAATATAAATATCACTGAAGTTAAACCTCATTTTGCGACTGACGTGACACATCACGGTTAAACCTTACATAAAAAAATGACCCAGATAAAATCCACAATAAATCTTTCTTAATGTATCAAGTTAAAGCTAATGTCAAAGAGCAGCAGAGTACATTTACTCCTGATAGTTTGTCGTTATGGATGATCTTCATTCTTCCAAATTATCCTATCTAGACAGATAAGTCTCATCTGATTAATACTGCGCCCGTTCGAGAGTTGCTCGTAGCTCTTTGACGGGAACTACTAACGATCCTTTACATCATCCAACACCGTGAGAGTGTTTTGTCGCATGATAATGACTCGGTAATGGGTGTAAGAGTTCGCAGCCTAGATTTTACATACTCACTAAATATATTATTATTACGAAATGTCCTTTGTTATTTGTTGAGATGGATGTTTTAAGAGAACGGCTGAAATGAGATAACGCTGCATTCGCGCTTTTATCACAATAGAACAAGTTGAGATGTTTTTGCTCATTTAAGTTTCATATTTGGATGTTATGAAGAACGAGAAATTGAAAGGGTTTTGCTTTTATTGTTTCTACTCATTGTCGGTAAACGTTTGTCTTGGCACCAGGATGTCTAATAGCCAGGATCATAATGTGAATAATGCTCTTTGTTATTATTTATTCACTTGATCTACTTTAACTGTGCGGTAACTTTACTTTAATTTCGAAGTCAAATCGAGTTAGTATTCTGGCATAATTGTCGTTCATTTTCCGATGCAACTAGGAATTGTACTGCTAGTGCTGGTAATTACATTTTATTAAATATTCGTGGGAAAATCCCGATAAATGTAACTGTGGATGTTCTAACAAGAGATCAACAAAAAAATATGAAAAATTGCATTCACGTTCTCATCAACGAAAGGAAGTAATGTCGTTACTACTCAACGTTGCAGTTGCAATAATTGCATAGTTTCTGTATATGGAAATTATGCTCAACGGATAAAAACAATTTTCTCTACATCGTATAATAATCCAATGGTTGAATAATCCAAGGCCTGCCGGAGCAACCCTGTTAAAGAGCATTTATCTATCCCATTATATAAGCAGCACGGCCTTAAAACTGAATGTGGGCTAAAAGTCTTTTCAGATACTTTACCGAAACACGTTATGTGGCAGTTAGAGCCTAAGAACTTTCGATTGCGAATTCAGACTGAGTCATGACCAAAATACTTGGTAAGCTCTTACACATTAACTTTATCTAGAAAGAATAAACTGCCAACTGGTAATCTGAAACTTATTTCAATTTTTTATGCAGGAATGATACAAGTATTTTATGGAATCATTGTCGGAATCAATATTAATCTGGTTCCACTTCTCTATATATAATCGTAACTATAACGTCATTACAGACTGCGACAAATCGTCAAAATAAATAAAGATTAAAAAGCTGAGGGGTTTTAAAGTAAGGAACATCACCAAGATTTATATTAGCTTCAAGTTATTTATGTGTCAAATAAGCTATAACCTCAAAATAAAATTAATATTTATTTTTATCGACAAAGCATCCAATCTTCAAAATTGTATTTTCAATTCTCCAGTAATTCTATATATGACTTTGGCATTTGTGGTATGAAAGCACTAAAGGATCTGTTAGAAAATTGTCAATGACAAATTAGGGTAATGTGAGGTTTGCTACTCCGCAAGGGAAATAAAGTGATAGATACATTGTTGTTGTTGTCATTGCTGGTTACAAATACAACACACTGAAAACGGTCGCATTCCCAATGGCAATTTATATACGTTAATAAATCATTAGAAGGGACAGGACTTGCAAGTTTACAATTTCAATGAAAAATATTTTCAATAATTTATTCAGGAGTTTATTAAGCTAGTTTAACCGCACATTCTCGCTTTATCTTCATTAAAGCTATCAGGTACCATCATAAGTGGCCTGCCTTTATTACAACTATCATATGACTGCTTTGTTTAATACTTGTGTATGACTTTATTTTGGTAAATACACGAATGCTTCTTTCAAATATTATTTATTCAACAGGGACTTATTTGAATCACCAGGTAGGTTTATGATCAGCACTAACGGCATAGGCAGCTACCTTACTACATCTGTGAATACCCCAACGGTTTTCCATTTGTGCTCAATCGATTGTCAATTATATTAGTAGTTTCTGGGCCTGTATTTAAATTTTATGAATTAAAATTGCTCAAGAGGAACCGCCTCGTGGAATCTCTTCTAACTGGCAATTATTCGAAATCACATTATTTACCAAACTATTGTTAGTAGGATTCTCGTTGATGACTAGGGTTTTGGTTAAATATGGGCCATTTAACTTCCCACACAGGAATTAGAGAATTAACTAAGTAAATCGGAAGGGATTGCAAGAAGGGGTATATACATTCTGACAGATGTTCAGTTTCTTCTAATCTTCTGGAATTGGGCAAAGGGTTCGGAGATACGGACATAATTATTTCGGCGGAATGAAAACAGGATTAGGAATGGGCGTATAATTTATCATGTAATTTATTCAATTGTTTACACGTAAACAGGGTAATTATTTCCGTGATGAATGGTGGTAAATAATGTTAAGAATGTGTGCCATTCGCTAGTTCAGTTTTGTCATTAATGAATACAAGAAACTTAAAAATACGAAGTTTTCAATTTGACGTCTATTTAAGTTAATATTATAATAATATATGAAAAGTTATGTTTTATATTCAATATCTTTAGAAATGAATATATGAATCAATGAATTAAGTAGCAATTTTATTCAAGTCAAATTGTACATTCAAAATCAACAATTTCTTTCTATCTCTAGGTTACATCTAACATTTTGTTAATTATTATAAATTAAACCTACTATGTAATATCCAACATCTTCCCCTTAAATTTACATTAAATTTATTAGACAAATAAAAATTATTTCAGTAACATATTATTCCAGTAACATATCTTTATAAGCTATTTAAACATTTCCAGATTTTTTTAAATGGTTAGAATTTCGTCTGAAATTTCTTTTAGTATTATTATCACTAACAATATACGATCTAGGAGTACCTGCTTCCTTCACAACCTTTCCTTTATGCCAAACATCATTTTTTCTATATACTACGTTATCTCCCGTTTTAAAATCTACAGATTTGTATGCATTGCGATCATATTTTTGTTTAATTATTTTGTTCCTTTCAATTAATTTATTTTTTATATTTTGGTTTACAAATGGTGTTAACAGTGTATTTTTAATCGGTAGTTTAGTTTTTAATCTCCTACTAGATTATGTATCCACTCGACAGGACCATCCTCCTTAACTATAATATTATTTTTAATTAATTCATTAATTGTTGACTTTAATTTATCCCTAACTTTATTTGGAAATTTTCTTGCACCTTTTATTACCGGTTTGGCTCCTTCTTTCAGAAATAATTTACTTTTTCCTTTAAATTTTCCTATACCATTAAATATATCCTCATTATTTTTTATAAATTTTTCTTTTTCTAACTCTATAGTAAGTAGTGAGGGATAAGTGCATCCCTCTGGTGGTCAGTTGCTACTACCAGTCGAGACATCGAAGATGTCTCTGTGACCGATAGCGGCTTGCCAAGCAAGCACCAAGAGCGGCGACCTCTAGCCCTGATGGACTAAAACGTGCATGATAAATAGGATTTATAGGAAACAACTACTGGACGGGCAAAGGCCCCTACTCCCATTGAATTATACCTATAAATCCAAATTGGTAGCCAAATTTGTTATTTGTCTTTTCTCCACCAGACACAGACCGGTTTCGAACTCTTTATGTTCTCATCAGTGTGCCACAGGTAGCTGAAAAGACAAATAACAAAGGCAAACCAAACTAGTCTATGGCAGACCCAGCACAAGTAAGTAGTGAGGGATAAGTGCATCCCTCTGGTGGTCAGTTGCTACTACCAGTCGAGACATCGAAGATGTCTCTGT
Organism: Rhagium mordax; assembly: GCA_963680705.1. NCBI lineage: Eukaryota > Metazoa > Arthropoda > Insecta > Coleoptera > Cerambycidae > Rhagium > Rhagium mordax. The sequence continues at coordinate 14,649,372 of OY796658.1, read as the reverse complement.
GACCGATAGCGGCTTGCCAAGCAAGCACAAAGAGCGGCGACCTCTAGCCCTGATGGACTAAAACGTGCATGATAAATAGGATTTATAGGAAACAACTACTGGACGGGCAAAGGCCCCTACTCCCATTGAATTATACCTATAAATCCAAATTGGTAGCCAAATTTGTTATTTGTCTTTTCTCCACCAGACACAGACCGGTTTCGAACTCTTTATGTTTCCTATAAATCCTATTTATCATGCACGTTTTAGTCCATCAGGGCTAGAGGTCGCCGCTCTTGGTGCTTGCTTGGCAAGCCGCTATCGGTCACAGAGACATCTTCGATGTCTCGACTGGTAGTAGCAACTGACCACCAGAGGGATGCACTTATCCCTCACTACTTACTTGTGCTGGGTCTGCCATAGACTAGTTTGGTTTGCCTTTGTTATTTGTCTTTTCAGCTACCTGTGGCACACTGATGAGAACATAAAGAGTTCGAAACCGGTCTGTGTCTGGTGGAGAAAAGACAAATAACAAATTTGGCTACCAATTTGGATTTATAGGTATAATTCAATGGGAGTAGGGGCCTTTGCCCGTCCAGTAGTTGTTTCCTATAAATCCTATTTATCATGCACGTTTTAGTCCATCAGGGCTAGAGGTCGCCGCTCTTGGTGCTTGCTTGGCAAGCCGCTATCGGTCACAGAGACATCTTCGATGTCTCGACTGGTAGTAGCAACTGACCACCAGAGGGATGCACTTATCCCTCACTACTTACTTGTGCTGGGTCTGCCATAGACTAGTTTGGTTTGCCTTTGTTATTTGTCTTTTCAGCTACCTGTGGCACACTGATGAGAACATAAAGAGTTCGAAACCGGTCTGTGTCTGGTGGAGAAAAGACAAATAACAAATTTGGCTACCAATTTGGATTTATAGGTATAATTCAATGGGAGTAGGGGCCTTTGCCCGTCCAGTAGTTGTTTCCTATAAATCCTATTTATCATGCACGTTTTAGTCCATCAGGGCTAGAGGTCGCCGCTCTTGGTGCTTGCTTGGCAAGCCGCTATCGGTCACAGAGACATCTTCGATGTCTCGACTGGTAGTAGCAACTGACCACCAGAGGGATGCACTTATCCCTCACTACTTACTTGTGCTGGGTCTGCCATAGACTAGTTTGGTTTGCCTTTGTTATTTGTCTTTTCAGCTACCTGTGGCACACTGATGAGAACATAAAGAGTTCGAAACCGGTCTGTGTCTGGTGGAGAAAAGACAAATAACAAATTTGGCTACCAATTTGGATTTATAGGTATAATTCAATGGGAGTAGGGGCCTTTGCCCGTCCAGTAGTTGTTTCCTATAAATCCTATTTAACTCTATAGTATTAATACGTTTAATAAATTTTAATAATTCACATGATTTCAATCCTAAAATAGGTTTTACATTTTTATCAACCAATATAAATTCTTGTAAAAAACATTCATCATTAGCTTCACAAATTAAATTTACTTTGCCTACAGTTTCAATTTTAAAACCACCGTATGCTTCTAATTTGCTTTTATTTTCATTTACCAATATATTTTTATTTTTAATTATTTTCTGAAATTTATCTAATGGAATTAAATTAACCTCAGCCCCTGTATCTATTTTAAAATTAATCATTTCATCTTCAATTAAAATATTTTCATACCAACAAGATTCAGAATCATTATAATTATCTATATTCTCGACTTTCTTAATAGTATCTATTTCAAATTCCTCGTCAGACTCAGTAATTTGATTAACGTTTTTTAACATTTTTACATTACATCTTTTACTGAAATGATTAAATTTATTACACTTAAGACATTTTTTACCATATGCTGGACATGAATTGATCGCATGTGAATAACTACACCTTGAACAATTTTTTATTTCTTGATTATGCTTCTTATTTCTCCCATATGAATTTCCAGTGTTTGCCACCTTGGAACCATAATTATTTCCATAATTTTCTGTTTTGACAGGACATCTGACGTTTTCCCTCTTGACATCGTAACTGACATTTTCTTTCTTGACAGCATCAATTTCTAAATTATTCTGTACTTTTCTCGCCTGTTCTTTTGTAATTTCTGAAGTTCGACATACTTCCACTGTTTTTTTTGTATGTTAATTCTTCTGTGCTTATTAATCTCTTCTGGAGCTTTTTATCTGATATATTTAATACAATTTGATCTCTTAAAATCGACTCTTCTTGTTCACCATATTCACAATGCTTAATTTGTTTTTGAATATCCTTTAAAAAATTATCAAACGGCTCACCTTCTTTTTGCTGTCGTTGCATGAACAAAAATCTTTCATAAACAATGTTCTTACGTGGATTGCAATATTCTTCAAAATTTTGTATTACTATTTGTAGTGAAATATCTTCTTCTAATTTAAAATTATTAAAAACATCCAAAGCTTCATCACCAATAATGTTTAATAGAATATTTATCTTAGTGTCATCATCCAAACTTGCATAATTTGATGCCTTCATATATATATCAAACCTTTGTCGAAATTTTCTCCAATTTTCACTTAGATTTCCTGAATTTAATTCCAATGTTTGTGGAACTTTTAAATTATTTATAACATTATTTTCTTTTTTAGATTCCATTTTATCATTTGTTTCACTCTTACTCGAAGTTGCTTGACTTGAATTAGTTTTTGGGTCAGTTTTCGAGGCTTTACCTTGCTGTTTGCTCATTTTTCTGGATAGTTACGTCAGTTCGTTTTTTAACTTGTCACTTCAATTATTATTTATTATTTTTAATTTTCGATGCTACCTTTTTACAAACTTTATTAATTATTTATTATTTCTTCGCTTTATACCGACTGCGCCATGTTTTATATTCAATATCTTTAGAAATGAATATATGAATCAATGAATTAAGTAGCAATTTTATTCAAGTCAAATTGTACATTCAAAATCAACAATTTCTTTCTATCTCTAGGTTACATCTAACATTTTGTTAATTATTATAAATTAAACCTACTATGTAATATCCAACAGTTACGCTGATTTAAGATCGCAAACTTTATATAGGAAGAGAAGGCTAATATTGTTAGCAAAATTCAATCTTTAGAAAATGTAAAAAATATAGCATCCCGCAGGGGTCTACATTGGGCCCTGTTCTATTTTCGATATTCATAAATAACATGATCACAGTTTTTTTTAATTATATTTGTCTCTATTTACTGAATATAATATACTAGTACTACAGTCAATAGATAGATATTATGGTGATTTAATTATTCACGTTTTACCAGGCTGGGAATATTTACAAGTGCAAATCAATATATTTACAAATTGCTAAAAATAGTTTGGAGTCTTAGAGTGAAAGTATTTGTATTCGTTTCGAACTAATTTTTAATTGAATTTTTTGCTGGAATAAGTTCAACTGACAATACTGATTATGAAATTCCATGTTAAGAAACGGTAAAATGGTCTGATATTGTTTAAAACAAATTTGTTTATAACAAAGGGAAAAATTACATTTTCTCAAAGAAACTAATTTTTTTTATTTTGACCGATTTCCAACAAAAATATTCAATAACTCTTTTTCGTAAAGTTGGTTTTCTCAATGTAATTTTTGAAAATTGATAACACGCCAATTTCCCATTTTTTGACGTTCTAAAAGTATATAAAAAAAAACTTTATAATACATAATTTTTTATAATTTTGCGTATGAACTTCTAAAAAAAGGAATTGATGATTTCTAATTTTTTATATACAGGGTGTCCCATTAGTGAGAAATAATATGATTACGTTTAAACGGTTAGAGATAGACGAAAACTGAAAAGACCTTGCTACCTTAATTTTTCGAGTTGCATCTCGTAACGATATTTTCTAGTATACAGGGTGTACCATAAAAACCTCGATAAAAACGCTATCGACATCGCCTTTGTTTTTTTAAATACCACTCCCCAACATTTTCCTCGTTTTAGAATACTGCATAAAATTTGGAATCGTCTGATACCCCGTAGTCGACCTTTAGCTCTAACCGTTGGCCCGCCATTTTAACTTTTATGCTAAAAATGTTGGTTACAAAGGGTATTTTGCTATAATTAATTATCACAAACTTATTAATTAATTAAATATTTAATTTAACACAGAATTTTCATTAAATTATTGCTCTCATCAAGAAAGTTTTAAAAATTATTAACTTTTTATTAAATAAATTATTTATACATACGTGTATACCGGGTGTAAACGAATAGTGGGCCACCCCTGTAACTTTCTCGTTTTTAATGATATCGGGATAAAATTTTGTATGGTGAAATTGGGTAAGATTTCCAACTTTTTGAGACCTATCTGCCATATTTGTCACTTCCGGTTTCACCGGAAATATGGCCCCCAATAGTCGTTTCTAAATGGACCACCCTGTATGTTTTTACATTTTTGAGATAAAGATCACATTTTGGATACATTTATACTATTTTAAACAATTTATACAGGGTTGCAAGAAAAATAATTCGAATTTTAGTTGTCAATCTAGATGGCTCCGAATATGTTAAAATTATTTTTGTTCCAATGTAATTCATACAAAAAATACGATAACGTTAATACGTCCAATAATACATTGGTGGTCCATTTAGAAAAGACTATTGGGGTCATTTCCGGTGAAACTGGAAGTGACAAATATGGCGGTTTCAAAAAGTTGGAAATATTACACCATACAAAATTTTATCCTGATATCTTTAAAAATGAGGAAGTTACAGGGGTGGCCCACTATTCGTTTACACCCGGTATACAGGGTTCGCCAAAAAATTGGTTACATATTATGGAAAAAATGGAAATATATACTGGAAATACTTTCAAAAAATATATGTATGTATATGTATGCTATGTTGAAATAAAAATGAAATCAGTAAAAATGTACATACAACCACTAACAATTTTAATATTAGGTTTGTGTGCAGCCACTTCATATCTAGACCTATGCAATATTTTAAAACGACGCCTAGTTAAACATCTGTTTTCATTAGAGGATCTAGGGCGGATTTAACAATTTAATTATATAAGCTTTTTGTATATTCCGGGTAATTTTATTTGAAGTAGCTAGTTCAAATTAAATTGCATTAAATCCGGCGGCTCTGTGGTTCCTGTCTAAGGATTAGCTTACAATTTTGTTTTTTCGTTTAACTTTAATCAAATGTATGTTTTCCTTAATAATTACATAATTCCAGAGGTACAGTGTTCATCAGTGCCTGAGCTAGCTTTACTATTTGCTACGTATATAGTTCGGTATATTTTTCCTTGTTCCAAGTGTACAGGGTGTCCCAAATTGCTTGATTTTGGCTGGTTTTCCCATTTCCAGACCAGGTAGAGAAAAACTGACATATGAGTCTAGAGCTCGATTTTTGTGAAACGCCGATTGGTGAAAACCACATTTCGATATCTCTAACCGTTTCCGAGATATCGGCAAAAGTTGACATTTTACAGTTTCCGAAAAACTTTTTTTAACGTTAAAAAATGTTATTTTTAAAGAGAAATGTGTTATATTGGCAGCAAGGATGACTAGACATATCTTTGGCATATATATTTTTGGACAGCTTATTTTTTTTTCCTATTTTCTAAAGTCAAAGCCAAACTATGGTTTCCATTTGAAATAACAAAGTTAGCTTTGATATCAAACAATCGAAAAGCGATATATTTTTTTTGACAAATGCATCTTATTCTACGTCAAAAAGTTTTTACCGTTTGAAAAAATATCCACAAATAAAAAAGTTGACAGTTTTTCGGAATCTGTAAAATGTCAATTTTTACCGATATCTTGGAAACGGTTAGAGATATCGAAATGTGGTTTTCACCAATCGGCGTTTCACAAAAATCGAGCTCTAGACTAATATGTCAGTTTTTCTCTACCTGGTCTGGAAGTAGGAAAACCAGCCAAAATCAAGCAATTTGGGACACCCTGTACGTACAGGGTGTACCACGTAAGATGCTCACTCGATCCCCTGCCTTTATTATTGGATTAAAATGAAAAACCAAAATCTATTCTCATGTATTTTTTATGATGAATTTGATTGTAAAGGTCGAATAAGCGATAGAACCTCTAATATACGAGGTATTGCCAAAAAACTGATTTTCCATTTTTTTTTCACCCGGTATGTTATTATGGAAATCGATATGACGTATTATTGTGGTTATAAAAGCTTATGTCATTTATACATCTAACTTCCGGTTTAGCCGGAAATAACTAATATCCGACAAAATTTTGGCAACAACCTGTATGTTATGAAGTAATTGAAAAGTAGCCAATCTCCTGATTTTAAAAATGTCATATCCATTATCTTCAGAAATTTTCTTTTTCTTTAGTTTTAAGCTATGCGTGAATTTTTAGAAAAGTATTAGAATTACCTTATTTTATGACTTTATTGCATTTTGTTTCTTGAAAACTACTAAAGATAATGAACAAGTAGGTATTATATATTTTTGATATCAGGAGTTTTGATACTTTTCAATAATTTCATAATATACAAGGTTGTCGCCAAAATTTTGTTGGATGTTAGGTATTTCCGGCTAAACCGGAAGTGAGATGTATGAATGGCATATGCCTTTATAACCACAATAATATAGAATATCGATTTCCATAATAACATACCGGGTGAAAAAATTTGGAAAATTAGTTTTTTGGCAATACCTCGTATATTAGAGGTTCTATCTCTTGTTCCTCATAAAAAAGTATATGAGAATAGATTTTGGTTTTCCATTTTAGCCCAATAATAAAACGAGGAAATCGAGTGAGCCTCTTACGTGGGACTCCCTGTAGTTGAGTTTGACTACTTTGTAACTTAATGTTTATTGCAATACCTACCTAAAAATTTCCAAAATTACTAATTTCTTAGTTTCGTTGTAGGTTTCAAACACTCCAATAATAATTATTCTAACGTGTAAACGGATTAAAGAGATTAAGTTTTTACAGAGGATTTATGTGCAATTTGGGAAATATCATTTTTTATTGGAAGAAGCATTACAGCCATTAAAATTAATCTATGCAGCTATAAATCCTCCTAAAAAATATTCATGGAGGTATCAGACGAACACGCTACCTACTATTATAAATTATTTAACGCGGTTACTTTAGATTAAGACATTTCGCCTGCGTCTCATAAGACGTCGAGACGCATAGGCGTCGGGAACGTTCCCAGCGTAATTCATTTAACGTTTCAAGTTTATTCACATACAGAAGCAGTAATCACAAGCAAACAAATAAAAAAAATCACCACTTCTCGCGATCATAATTTTTTTTAACAAGAGGAGAGTTGTTGGAAAACTATAAGGGCAGGGGTTAGACAGCTTTTACGTGCTTCTTACTTGATGCGATGCATAGCTGGGATTGAAATTGCATTGCCTTGTATCAAGTAAGTATTCTCTGCCATTTTAATTTAACGTAAATATCTAATAATTAAAAATCCAATTTCTTGCTGATGTACGCCTATGCCTCTGGCTAAGAAACGCGTGAAACTTAGTTCTTGGTGGTATAAGAAAATGAAGAGGAATAATATTAATCCCAGAGCTTGCAAAAGTCTGCCAGAGAATCAAATAATAAAAGTAGAAGAAAACAACATAAAAGGCATTAAAAATATTGAATAATAATTTGCTAGTTTGAATGGAACGCTTTCAGCGGACATTAATTGAAAGAACTATGTAAATGTTTGTTGGAAATAATTATTTGGTCACCAATTCTGCTGGAGAATTAAATGAAAGTATAGGAAATAGCAAAATTAAAAGTGCCTGAAAGTATATTTTAATATGTATCATTTTCGTCTCTAAACTTTTAAGATATTTTCCTAACTTTGTTCAACACAAAATACCCTCAGAGCTGTTGAAAGCCCTGCATTATTACATTAAGGATATTAATCGTCTGCTTTTCACAGAAAACCGGGGAATTATCAATGTATTTATTTAACGTTAATATAAAGCATCATAGTGAGCTCGGTGTTGACATCTGTTAGCGTCTGTCATGTTACCATTCTAACCCAGCCTCGTTGTTGACAACAATCTAATTATTACGCTACTTTCCCAGTCAGATGCTGTAAAAACATAAAGTGAAGAATTTTACTTAACTAATATGTCTCCCCGCTGACACCAGCAGGTCGTTCCGCAGGGAAATCATTTCTGAATGATCGATCAATTGTTTACAGTCTGTGCATGATTTTTTTTTCAATGCATATGTACCATTTTTGTTAGTCTATGAGAAAGCACAAATTTATTAAAAATTATAATTTATAAAAAAATTTATTTTAGGGAATTAGTAACAAAATAATAATGTAACGGTGCATACAATATGGTCGAAAATGATTGACGCAGGTCTTTCTATCGGTCACTTATTACGATTGGAGGATACCGATTTGCTTCGATTTAAGAGACCCGAGGGAAATTTTCAGAGATGACATGATTGAGCAACGAGTTTCTAACTTTGTTATTCAAAACAGAAATGATGCCTCCTAAAGTGATGCTAGACAGTTATGAATCTTTAGGGCAAAGCGATGAGTTACTATGCTTTCTCTGATAGCACAAGTATAAGTCGCTGAATTTTGTATGCGTGACGCAATTCCTGCTAAAAAATCTCCGTGAAATCATCGACAAAAACCTGAGATTCGCTAATATTACACGGGGGTCGCAAAAAGGCAGTTGGAACGGTACCAGTATATCTCAGCGATGTTTTGGGTGCAGATTCCATACAGAATAGAACAGTTTAGAATGAAACCAAATAAGGAGTACAGAAAAGAACATGCACATTGCATATTAACTGTAAATTAACGTGAGTATGAAATTTGTCAATATTTATATTAAACTAAAGGCAATCAACATTGAATAATTCATTTTCATCATCTATTTCTTCAGCCATAACTACCAACGCAATAAGATTGAGTAAGAAGAGGAAACTGCCCCAAGCATTGGACCTTAGGGAACTCCAAAGATGTATATCTGGTTTATAAAGTGGTAGTAGTTGCTGTTAAGTAAAGGGGCCACTATCTCTGTAGAGAGAATTTCTTTACGGTTGATGAAGATTCTTGTTATATTTCTTAGGAACAATCCAAATCCAAATACTACAGTCGAACTACAGTCGAACTTTGCGGCTAAATATATTCAACTAATTCCTATCTATCAAATTGTCAAAGAGTGTTTAAAGCTGGCGTTAGAAACAGATCCTTGCGGAATGCTACAATTTCTAATGAATCATTACCAGCACCCAAAACGTTTACACATTACATAAATTTTCTTTTGTCAAAAAAAGTCCACTTTACGTTTGGTTAATTCATGACAATTTCAATCGTTTTTTCTTTGTACATTTTCCTTTGATTATGTAAGGAAAATCTGTCTTTGCGCCCTGCCGGAATATCCCGTCCACCCCTGTCTAACCGCCGCTTACTTTGCTTAAAATTCTTCTCATGTCATGTCACTGTTTGCTTATGTTATATTAGATTACACGTAACTTTTTGCTGCCCTACTTATCTGATGAGACTCGGGGTCCTTAAATTGGATTTTGACACAAAATTAAATCAATGTTTTGCCGTGTGTTTCAAGCTTTAAATTTGTTGTTCCAATCCTGTTTCACGGACTGGAATTTATTTATTACGTCTGAGAAGCATTAATAAAAAATCATCTGTACCAACGATAGCTGAAAGGTTATTTTATTGACCTTTGCTATAAAAGTACGCAAACAAAATAAATCATGTATGTACGACGTGTCGTCTATATAACTATAGTTTTTAACGGCAGATAGTAGTTCTAGACGATTTATGTCCGTAGCTTGTGGGATAGGTCTGATACTAATTCAATAAAACTGGAATATTTTTTCACCTTCTCCTTAAATATCCTTGCAGATTAGATGACAATGAATGCAGTTTTACAACTACCCCCTATAAAAAGAACGGTTATCAATCATGCCTATATACTGAAGGAGGTTATATCAGCATTGCCACACTTATGAATTCAATATAACTTTACAAAGCACTTTGATGGTAAAATTGAATTCTTAAACGGTTGATTAGCTGTGTCCTTTTACAGACGACCATAAAAAAATAAACTATCTCTTTCCTTCAAAAACCCTGATTTGGACTTTAATCTCTTCAATACATATACCCCAACATTCTAAAGGGATAGTGAGAATCATGCAGACACCACAGTGGCGCCTTTTGTAAAAATAGGAGTTAAAAATCTATCACCATACCAATTTTTAATGAGAATTTACATCATTTGGTACACTAAAGGATTTGGGTACGCTGAATTTAGTTTTCAAAATGGCAGTTTCGAAATTTTAGTCCGAATAAGAAAAAAGGTGAATAATTCAATAAAATTATTGTCTAAATCAGGAAGTCAGTAAAAATTTGTATTAAAATGTTGTGTTTGGATGTATACATTCATATAAGTAATTTTGGTACAGATATTTTCTAAATTTAAAATAGCAAATCCAATATGGTGCCCAATGAGGCCAAAGGATCAAAAATCACTCTGAGAACAATTTTTTGTGTTATTACCTTTATTTTTTGTAAATACTTGGAAAGAAGCCCGTTATGTTTTTAAAATTTCTCAATTCTAATATAATGGTAAACTGACGAATTTGGCAGTTGACAGCTGTCAAAATCGTTAATCTTATAATTTGAATTCAGCAACTTCAAAACCATAGAATTTCTAAATTATTTCAAATTTTCAATATATAATGGTAATTTGACACTATTTTGACAGCTGTCAATTGTAGAATTTTTAATCTGACGTCAGACTTAAATACAATAGCCTGAAAAATATTTTTCATTTCAAGATCATTATTATAGATTATTTCTAGTTTTTGAATTGTTAATGTTGACTTGGCAGTTGACTGGCAGTTGTCAACTGTCAAAAAATATATACGGACTCCTGTCTAATTATTCTTTAAAAATTAAGGCAATAGCACAGGAAATTGTTCTCAGAGTGATTTTTGATACTTTGGCCACAATGAACATCGTATTGGATTTTCTATTTTAAATTTAGAAAAAATTTGAAACTACCATTTTGGAAAACAAAATTTAGGCAGCAAAACTAAATTCAGCGTACCCAAATCCTTTAATGTACCAAATTTTGTTAATTTTCTTCAAAAATTAGCGTTGTGGTATATGAATTTTTGACGCCTATTTTTAGAAAAGGCACCACTGTGAGGTGGTAAAAGAGCCCACAAAGTCTGTGACGTACTTCGGTTTTAGGCAAGTGTCACTATTGCACTCGAGGCGGCGGCGGTGCTTTACTCGGGCGCCAGTTTCGGTTTATAGTGCAAAAACACCACCACTTAGGCAGCTACAGTGAAGAAGCGGATATTCCAGTGGGTCGTTGGGAAAATTAGACTTCGTTGCGGAATAAAAGGCACAGTTAATATCACAATTAGATTTACTCAGGATATATGTGAACAGGAACAAAATTAGCAAATATGGTTACTATTCTACAAGCTCTAATCTAGTTACATAACTACATCTTAGCAGGGCTTAAAAGCTATTACTATTATATACAACTACAGCAAAGCACAAACTACAGCGGTGCAAATATCAAGCAAGGCAAGCAGGCGGTTAACTAAACGGTTACAGGCTACAGGCTGGAATTAATACTTTACCATAGCTAAGTCCTCACTTACAATCTTTACCTGTATACCTTACTTACTTTTGCTTATTTAGGCACGTCTGGTCAGGAACAGCAGCGGACGGGTACTGAAGATAGTTGTGTCGAATTCGGACTATCAATGCTCCATAAAATATCGGAGTAGTAGGGATGAACGCAAATAAGCAGCGCAGTGAATAAAGGCGTCACGGCGGGACTTGGTTGAAATTCGGGCTCCGGTTAACTTACTTTGTGGTGGGTACGTCTGCTTGCTCTCGACTCACCTCAGCTCTCCTGGATTCGGAAAATTAATCTTCTATAAAATAGCGGAGTGGTAGGGATAAACGCAATGTCGCAGCGCAGTGAATAAATGCGCCACGGCGAGGCTCTGACGTAGGGCAGCGTTCTAACTGCTGGAGCGCTGCATCGACACGTCTACATTCGCTGGCTGTTGCGGCCGGACTGGCTTCGAAGCAGATACGCGTTTCACTAATAGGTGTTGCCGGGAAGTGGGTATTTCTATCTGGTTACGTTGGACAACTGCAGGACTAATTCGAGCCTGGTCCTAAATAAGACTAGCCCCAAACTTAATCAATAATAAAACAAGGAAAAGGATGAACTGTGTATAATTATTGATTGTAGGTAGTATTTTACTTATTACTGTACTTCATCGATACATGAATCAAGCAATATTAGTAAATGTGTATCTGATTGCACTAATCTTATTTGTAGACAAAGCCATAAAATATCATTATTTAATCATGATTAACTGCAGTAATATTGATTACCACTTTTTAATAATTTTCTTAACGCAATAGGGTTAATTAAAGGCTCTGGTATGTTTGGATAAATGTAGCGAATGGTTATCATACTACCATTTCCCGGAATTTATTTTCATCGGAGGTCCTGGAAAGAAGTTCATATCAGTTATTATAACATAAATCTTAATGCATGTCGGTCCATTCTTTAGCGACATTTGTCAAAGTTCGAAAAAAGGAAACCCATAAAGAAGTCTGGAATTCCAGGCAGAGGACGAAGTTTCGATTGCAAAACAATCAGAGGCAGGTGGCCATGAAATATAAGAATAGCATTTGCACGTGCGTCACACACAAAAAACCCTTTAACTTTGTTCATTTCTCTTTTAAATTGGGTCACGTTGTGTATCGGTTATTCATTAGGAGCCATCTTAGTAGTCTGGGGAAAAATTACTTTTTTCGTGAATACTTTCTGATTGGTACTGGGGTTATTTACTTTTATGTGTGACACACCTTTTTATATATATTTCAAAAAGATTTCTTCCAGACGATGCAATTATCGAAATGCCCCAAAACGGTGAAAATCAAATTATACAGTGACCCCACAATAGTACGAATTGTATGAAAAACCTATTCATAGTCGTTAATAAAAGATAGACTTCTGAAATTTGGAAAGTGAATAGAATTTGACACAATTGAGTACAAACTATTTTCCGGTCTAAATTTTTAAATAGAATTTTTAATTTCAGTTATATGTCACAAATTGACATTCATGAAAAAAATTACGTAGAAAATGTGAAAAACCGAAAACATAAACAGGATAATTCGCGACTTTGCAGTCGAGCGTGTACAAATTTGATAACGATATTAAAATGCGGGCTGGCAATCAAGAGTATATACGTGTGGATGTGATTTTATTTCGGAAGACTGTGAGTTTTGATAGCCGGGGTTTGTTTTGCGGTTGAAACGATTTCGGACGGCAAGAAAACGGAATTTCCAAAAGGATACAGTATGAACGGCGGGTAGTCGGTTAGCTATATTCTTGTCTATACAGAGGGTTTTACAATACGGTGAACTACTGCCACAAACGTAGAACTATTTAACAAGGACTACTTTTCGTTAGTTAAGTTCTCCGGTAGAACTTTATGCACTGACGTCTTAAAGATTGCGCGACCGAGCAAATCTAACAAAAGACAAACGGAGGAATTACTAATTAGCTCTAGTTTGATTAAGTAGTATAATACAGCGGTACTCACGAACAATAAGATCTCTATCTATACTTAACTGAAGGCGGTACGTGCGGATAGTAGCGGACCACGGTGTATTCTTACCAATATTATTTTCAAGAAAATTATTACTATAAGTCGGAGCGGCGGTTACGGACGGAAGTGAAAACGGTGGCGAGGTGTCAGGTGTGACAGTTTCGGATTGATGCGGACTACTTCGGATTGATCTTGGACTGATCCGGACTCGACTGATTCGGACTGTAGGCTCCTTCGGCGTTTTATTACTTTTATGACGTATCCAGACGGCGCGTCTGAACGAGGGACTCGTGCTAACAACGTTACTTACGGAGGTCGAGCGTATTATGTAATTAGCAACATTGACTCGGAGCATCAATAACCGGAAATGGGTTGCTTGCAATTTCTAGACTATATTGCAAAAAAAACGGATTAAAACGGACAAGGATTAATATTTTAACCGGTTTGATCTTTGTTTCCGACTCGGTCATTATTTATAATAATTGACGGATTTTAATAATACTGGGGATTATCGACAATTAATCAATTATTTATTTGACTGCTTGTTTAATGCAAATTTCAGATACATTTAAAAACATTTTAACTTTTGAGTCCGGTGCTGTTTAAGTAAAAAAAAATTCTCGTTGAGTTCTTATCCTGCTCGCGGTCCACAGTTTACTTATCTTGTTAACCGGCAAAAGGCAACGAATTCATTTGTATTTTCAAAAGTTTCAACTTCTCTTGTGCTTTAATTGATGTATAAAAATGAATAATGGAGTTAAAAACAAATTTCCGCTTTCGAGAACGCCCTATATGTTTTTATAATACTGCGATGTATTATTTTAAATTAAATTTGTGACATCTTAACCTTAATAAATATTAAGGGATGTTAAGCCGATAAGGAAATAGAACAATAAATGGGATACTGCCGTGGGGTAATTGGAATTTGGAAGCGCCATAATAATCTGAAATCAAAACGTGTTGTAGATATAATAGGTAAGTGCGTGAATTTATGTCCTTTATTGGAGATGTAGATATTACAGCTTTATGCAATTATAATAATAATTGTCCGATACATTTTCACCATTAATTAATAAATTATCTTTAATAGTGACGTGATTAATTCTTAAAAAATTGAAAGAGAAAAGTACCTATAATTAAAAATCTTCTGTTAGGCAACACTGTATCTCCCACTAATATTTCCTAAAAAATGTAATTTTGGTATTTTAAAGGATGTACACACTAATACACAGTCCTATATTTATTGACCAATTTTTATAATTTTGAATTTGGAAAACAAATTTTTTGAAAATTTTTTTTTGAGCTCTCGATATTTTACCAAGATATTTCAAAATATTTTCTAATTAATCAGTACAGAGACCGAGAGGAGATTTCAAAACGCATTTTTATGTAGAAACACACAATTTTGGTAAAATCTTCTTGACAATTTTTTACGATAGCAATATTTTGTTTCCGCTATATTTCTATCAGTGTATAAAGAAATAAAAATAACATTTTAAATAAATTTAACTTTAAAAAATCTTTCGAATTAGCAAGACTGAATTCGCCCATATACTTCAGTAAATTGATTTGGAAACACTTTCGCCTAAATAAAAATTATTTTCATAAATTCCTAAAATATTTAAGTGGGCGTAATTGAGCACTTTGTAAAGTCGACGTAGGTCTACAAATTATAACAGTCCATATCTTATCTGAAATTAATTTGTCTAACAAGTTTTATACATCCCATTTTTTACGGAATAAATTAGTAATTAACATTAAGAACCCAACATTTTATTAGAAAGTTGTTAAAAATACAAAATTACATAATACAATTTTGTCCATTTAAGTCTTACATTAATTACCAATTAAAAATCCTATTTCTGGGCGTTTCAAGTTAATTAGAATGGAATTATAAACAAGAGGAAAGCGAAAACAAATTTTAATAATTCCGGAAAATATCACCGGCCAATTAAATATAAATCAATCATAATAAAAAAATCTGTTGGGTTCAGAGATACGCTGGTGGTCGCGTCCCGAAGTCAAGCCGTCTTTTCAAATTAATTTAAATAAAGAATAATGATCCTCTCGGTACTATTTTCCAAGTCATCTTGAAACGTTTACAAAACATGTTTACCACCTCTTTAATTGACACAAGTTTTATGAATATTAATTTATTTTTTATGTACCTACCCAAGCACCCAAATTATATAATAAAAGGTGCATGAACTCTGTGACACGCCTTAAGTGATTATAAATTTACGATACAGTAACAAAAATGTTCACATAAGCATTAAACAACATATAGAGTGTCCTCGAAAAATTGACAGTTGATAATGATTTAAAAGAATTTTATTGTCTATATTATTATGATATTTATGTGGAAACCTCTTGCAGAAAATACTGTAATAAACCTGATAAATCTATTCTATAAAATATAGGATGTTTACGAACTTTTCAAGCAGGGAAATCTTTTCACCAAATTTTAACATTGAAAATGTTTGGAGTCTGTGAAGCACAGGGGTGAAGTTCAGGGGTGCAAATTTGAGGTACGTTTTCAATCGGGTGATTTTTTTTGTTGATGTTTTGATGAGTAAAAATGTCGATCTGGGTTTTTAGCATTATATGGACGAATCTGTGAATTATTCAGAATTTTGGGGTTGAAAAATGGGAAAACATTTTAATTATCGGAAAAAACTGAAAATCGATATACAGATAAGTCCAGGATGCTTCGAACACGACAGGGATTGGGACGAATATACGAGTGGCCGACAACTCGCCTCAGTTCGAAATTTGTACATTAGGAGACTGTTGTTAGTATCTCATTAACCGTGTTGGGATGTAGAACTCATGTCTGAAAGAAATTTGATTTACGTATTCTGGACCAACGTTTCGAAATTTTTCTAACTTCAATAATTCATCCTAGATAGGATTAATTATTGTAATTTTTAAAAAATCTCAAAACACATTTAAATATACTGCTCCCAATTTGAAGTGGGACACTCGAAAAATGATCACAATTCAAAATCCCGTAAAATCCTTAAAACTTTACAGATTTCGACGGAACAGGCACTATTTTAAAAAACAATTCTTTGACTTTCATTATAAGCAAACCAACGGGCCAAAACATTCAATGCAAATACTCTACAGAGTGTTCAATGCATCCATGTCATTTTGTGAAAGTTTGACATTGTGTGCGGACTTAATGGGACATACTGTATATTTTGTTTAAATGATATCTTGTAGCCTGGAGTGTCGCGATAAAATTGTTTTTTGGTTTTTGTTTTTATCTCCACTAGTTTCGAAGATATTAAATAAAAAGAAGATATATTTTTATATGATTTTTTCTTTTTTAATCTTGCACTAATAAACTGAACTAAAATAAATAAACAAAAATAAAATATAACATCAGTAAAAGACCATTACAGAAGTCAGCTAAACCTAATAATGTGTAGGGCCTCCTCTTGACCTCACAATCTCTTCACATCGTTGATGCATACTTCGTATTTTACTGTTTACAATTTCAACAGGTATTCGTGTCCATTCTTCAACAAAAGCATTTTAGATTTAGATTTTGTGGACGATTACGACGACTTGAAATTCGTATCTGTAGCACGTCCCAAATATGGTCAATGGGATTCAGATCTGGAGATAGAGCAGGCCAGTACATTCGATTAATGTGTTCTCTGTGAATACAATCATTAATTATTCGAGCTCTGTGAGGCCTTTAAATTTAAATGAGCTTCATTTAAACGAAGCATTTTTACCTGGGGGTTTGTTTTACTTGTGCATTTATTTGAAATGTCAAACTGACGCACATTTTATTTTTAATTTCAAAGCCAACTACTGAAAACAAGAAGCTAATCCAATTTTTATGGAAAATATGACTTAATTGAGAAAAAATTAATATCTTCAAAACTAGTAGAGATAAAAACAAAAACCAAAAACGATTTTATCATGACATTCTAGGCCACAAGATATCATTAAAATAGAATATACGGTATGTCCTATTAAGTCCGTACACAATGTCAAACTTTTACAAAATGACATGGATGTATTGAACACTCTGTAGAGTATTTGCATTGAATATTTTGGCCTGTTGGTTTGCTTATAATGAATGTCAAAGAATTGTTTTTTAAAATAGTGCCTGTTCCGTCGAAATCTGTAAAGTTTTAAGGATTTTACAGCATTTTGAATTGTGATCATTTTTCGAGTGTCCCACTTCAAATTGGGAGCAGTATATTTCCATTGTTTGTTTTTTCGCAACAAAAATGTGATTCTACAACATAAAATTAATTGTCGCTGCACCTCGAGTGTTACAGGTGTAATAAAAATTATTATAAAAGGAACAGTAGACGCGAGAGCCATCGGCTACAGCGCGGAGATCCACGATTCCCACCACTGTGTCCGCTTACCTATAACGGGCACAAGTAAATCGCGCAAACTAATACCCATGTTCGAACCTCCTCGGTCTTTACTGTATGTGTGAAATTCGGTGTTTTGAAACTTTTTACGGGTTACGGGTAAAAATTTTGTTGCGTGCTGAAGTTTTGGTGAGAAATCGTCGAGTTTTGATTTTGGCAGTATTTGGATGAATCTGTTGGTTTTTAAGAATTTTTGACAGAGTTGGATTTGAGGGTTGAAAAATGGGAAAAAGTTTTAATTATCAGGAAAAAACTGCAAATCGATATTTATGTGAAATTTGGTGTTTTGAGACTTACGGGTCGCTTGTAATTTTTAAGAGAATCCACGAGACGGTTGTGGGGGTGGTTGGGGGTGATTTTCTGTTGATGTTTTGATGAGTAAAAAATGTCGAAATGCGTTTTTGATAGTATATGGACGTATCTGTGGGTTTTAAAAACTTTTCTGGCCGAGTTGAATTTGGGGGTTGAAAAATAAGAAAACAATTATAGTTATCAGAAAAAGCTGGAAATCGATATTTGTATGAAATTCCATGTTTTGAAGCTTTTTACGGGGCGACTGTAATTTTTAATAAAAATTCCTAATAAAAACATTTTACAAGCCTTGTAACAACTTAATAAAAGTTTGAAAATTTTTAATCATTTTCTTTATTTCTATCCCTTGTACATTTTGCAGATTTTGTAAATATCATGTTAGACTTGAAAGTTTAATGTTTGAGAGCCACTGGAATACATAAATAGACCGGGAAAATTCAACATAACCTCATACCCCTATTTAAGTCAGTTTACAGTTATTTAGCCAGTGGCTGATTTGCCCATTAACTAATTTTTGTTCTGATGCACCCGTTACACTTATTCAAGTGTCCCCTGTAATAGTGCCAAAATTGGCAGTTTCTGTTTAATATTTGATACCTAAATCCAAGCCTAAATCTAAATGTATTCATAATAAATAAATTTATAAATGGTGGTTTATATGGTAATAATACGAATATTTTTAAAAAATATTATAATATACCTGATAAACCTATGCTAAACATTACAGGGTGTTTACAGGGGGTTTTATTTATTCTTGTTTACGAACTTTTGAAAACCGATGAAAATTAATGAACAAATAAAGCCACGTAAGAATATTTACTGGAAAATCTTCACTCATCTTTTTAATGATAATTAAAATGGAATAACTAAATAGACCGAAAGGAGTCAACGTTCCCCTGTCTGCTGTCAATTAATTCAGTTTACAGCTAATCGACTGGCGGCCGCTAATTTGCCTTTTATCCAATTTCAATTTTGATTTGCCCGTTACATCTTTTTAGTTTATTCACAATAATAATTATTGTTCATTGTTTTTATTTGTCACCTAAATCTATCTGATTATTTTTTTAATGAATTTATATAACAAAAATTTAATGTATGAAAACTAAATGAGAGGAACCTATGCGATAACTTCGAGCTCTCAAACTACAATATTTCGATTGTCTCAGAAATTATTAAAAACCTATTTTATTCTTTAGATTCAACAAATTAATTCACTTCTTCATATAAAAAAAGTAAACACTTTTCCACAGGGTTGTAATCACCTTATATAAATGTATTCTTCACACATTAATGTGTGATATGTGGTAACCATATATCGATTTATGTTTAGTAATGTGACAATAAACACCGATACGCCCTTGTATATAACTTATTACTTCCCGTTATTTCTAAGTACTTTAAAATATGGAAATAATGGGAGCCACAAAGTTAATCTATTAATCCCTGGCATTTCCGATTATCATCGCTCCTTTTAGGGAATATTCATTTTTGGTGTAATCCGGTTTAATCCAAGGGATTTGGATTTGTCTTAGCTGTCAGTAAGTTATTGGTTTTATTGATTTTATAATTAATATAAAATAACGACATTAAACTCCACAAATTTGGAAGCGGGCGACGATTTTACGGTTTATGTTTTAAATTATTTGTTAAGGCTATTAATTGTCTTCTGTATTATTTTATCCATCCTAAAAAAAATAGAAGAAACAAAGTAGAAGATTAGAAGCTTTTTAAATTGTCGACGTTTCGTATTTAATTCTATATTTTATTTTAAAGACAATAAACATACAGAAGCTAGTGAAGGACAGTTTAAATACATTTCTAAACTATTGAAGATCCTCATTTCGCATTTATTCGCTTGGATTATAATACGTATTTAAACTGATAACATAGCTCTTATTTGCTCTTGGCGAATAGGTTTTTCAGTATAAAGTCTGCAAAGTTTAATTGATACTATACAAGATTTTCCGTCTGAACAAAATATCTAAGTTAGTACACGATTGCATCGAGCCATCCGACCGCGTAACAGATGCCTGTCTACAAGATACTAAATCTCTTGGCATCTGAGGGGAATTAAAAATTTGGCAAGTGTTTCTGCTCTAATATGATTACAGGAAATCTTGTTCACCAAAAATAAGAAGTTCTAAGTAATTGTAATTTGTACAATGAACTCTCTTAAACACAATTTTTATTATTCATGTTTAAGGTGCAGATATTGCGATAGGAATTTAGCACTTGGATTAAGAAATATTTATGATGCGTACAAAGTAAAAAAGTAATGGAGAATTTCGTTGATTTTGTTAATGCAAAGAAATGATAAGTAGATTTAATGAAACACTATACACAAAAATAAAACTTGATATTTAAGTTGTTTAATTATACTCTTTCCAATAATTATTTATTTTCGCTGTTCAGGTTGGAGAATTTGTTTTGCTTTTCATGTACATAGAGATTTACCAAATAAACAGAGCCTATAGCCTATACTTTGATTGCAGAAAATACAAAGTTTAGCAACTTGTTGTGTAGCGGAACTTGCTATAATAGCGGAATTAGCTATAATACCTTTTTACCTACATGTTAATATTAATCTTTGTTATTTAGTATTTTTAACGTTTCTCTAACCAAAACCTCTAACCAAAAAAGTTGAGGTGGTTGACAGAAATATAACCTTAAAATTAGACAATTGTTGACAACCACATAACCTGAGATTCTATTTTCTGATTTAACAAAATTCCCTAACATGATCCGTAGATTCTTGGATCTGATAGGTGGAGCGGAAGAAGTCAATAACAAGAAGGCCTTGGAAGAAACAGAAAATTGGGTATCGAAGCAACGAAGAAAATAATTATGAGACATAAAAATATATACACAACGAAAAACGAAGAACTTACATTTTGTATCTTCCATATCTTGTCGACGTTAAATTATTATAATTATATCAATAATAAACAATTAAAAAAGTATGACTATTTTACAGTTTTTTTTATGGCAAAATAAACGAGAACTACCCCATGCCATATGGCATGGGGTTTTTCGTTGTGTATATATTTTTATGTCTCATAATTATTTTCTTCGTTGCTTCGATACCCAATTTTCTGTTTCTTCCCAGGCCTTCTTGTTATTGACTTCTTCCGCTCCACCTATCAGATCCAAGAATCTACGGATCATGTTAGGGAATTTTGTTAAATCAGAAAATAGAATCTCAGGTTATGTGGTTGTCAACAATTGTCTAATTTTAAGGTTATATTTCTGTCAACCACCTCAACTTTTTTGGTTATTACAGAAACGTTAAAAATACTAAATAACAAAGATTAATATTAACATGTAGCTAAAAAGGTATTATAGCTAGTTCCGCTATTATAGCAAGTTCCGCTACATGTTGAATCTACATATATACAGCATTAGCGGTCAAAGTGATAGTTTGAAGTAAGTATGAACATTTGTTGAAAATATCAGGGTTGTTTTCCGTAAAACGCATCTGGAATTAGCCAAATCTCTGCAAGCGTTTTCAATCCTTCCTCTAATCTCATCTAGGGTATTAATCGGTTCTGCATACAATTTTTTATTTAAAATACCCCAGATGCCATAATCCATAGGATTCAGGTCAGGCGACTGTGGTGGCCAGTGCACAGGAGCATCTACTCCGCGGCCTATCAATTTCCAATAAAATCTTCATTAAGCCGATTCATAGCTTGTCTTGAAAAATGAAGTGGCGCTCCATCATGCATGAACTTCCGTTCGTCAGAAAAGTCATCTAGTAGATTCGCCAAATGTTTTCTATGGAAATTGTACATAACGACGTCCTATAAATTGATCACAAAATTACTCCAGCTCAAGTATTAATTTTAAACCTGTGCTGAAAATGTGTAACCTTCGTAGCATTTGGGTTTTCATCTTACCACACGTGCTCATTATGCAATGCATGTTAAATATGCCACTTGACGTGAATGTTGTTTCGTCTGTAAATAATAATAATAATAATAATAATAATTTATTGGTGTAAATAACAAAAAGAAAAAAAAATTTTTTTTGTTTTACACAAGTCAGATCACACAAAATAGAGAACATATAGAAATTTGCAATATCCAAAAGCAGTCAGTAAAAATACATAAAGTTTATAAATAACAGTCACTTTACATTAACAAACAACAAATAAATATTTAGGTATATATTATGAGTGTACAGGGTCATCACGCGAAAATGTCCTTTTTTGAAATAACTCAGCCATTTTTCATGTTATGACATAGATGTAAAGACATTCTGAACTAGTTTTTTCCACAGAATCTAAATTTTCTATCAAAAAAACAATAACGAATCGCATTTCAGAAATACGACATAATACTTTCTCTTTTAAATAGAACACTCTGTATATTTTGAAATATTTCGATTCTGCTTCTCTTTCTGAATTCAAAAATATCAACATATCTTATGTTATCTCAAATGGTTTCTTAGATATTTAGATTTGATGATATTAAAATCTGATATATAAATCTGACGATATTAAAATAACGTGACCGATTTTGTTAAATAAATTTTGAAAACAAAGAAAACATTAACCATAATGAGAAAATGATCTCTGAGAAACATAGAATGTTGATTTCATACATTTAATTAACAAAGAAAATATTAATAAACATTAAAAAAATAAAAAAATATTAACAAAGAATTAACAATGTTAAATATTACAAGGTTAAATATATTAAATAATTTTAGATACATTAATGCATATATTCAATTTAGTAATTACTCAATATGTCTACCTCTATTTTCATAACAAAGTCTAAACCGCCGTCGATAAATCACCTAAGTCCTAAACAATCACAATTATATGATCAGGAATTCTCTAAACAATTTAAAACGGCGGTATAGACTTTGTTTGAATAAATGCATTAATGTATTAAATTTAACATTGTAATATTTAACATTGTTAATTCTTTGCTAATCTTTTTTTATTTTTTTTAATGTTGGTTAATAGGTATTTTCTTTGTTAAATAAATGTATGAAATCAACATTCTATGCTTCTCAGAGATAATTTTCTCATTATGGTTAATGTTTTTCTTTGTTTTCAAAATTTACTTAACAAAATCGGTCACGTTATTTTAATATCGTCAGATTTATATATCATATTTTAATATCATCAAATCTAAATATCTCAAAAACCATTTGAGATAACATAAGATATGTTGACATTTTTTAATTCAGAAAGAGAAGCAGAATCGAGATATTTCAAAATATACAGAGTGTTCTATTTAAAAGAGAAAGTATTATGTCGTATTTCTGAAATGCGATTCGTTATTGTTTTTTTGACAGAAAATTTAGATTCTGTGGAAAAAACTAGTTCAGAATGTCTTTACATCTATGTCATAACATGAAAAATGGCTGAGTTATTTCAAAAAAGGACATTTTCGCGTGATGACCCTGTACATATACGCACATATATATAAAGAGGTCGTTATTGCAGAAATCGACATCGCTTCTTATCTTCCAAAGAAACCATTCGTAAAACTCAGTTCTGGGTTCATAATCTGCAGCCAAAAGATCTTCTACTTTTTGTAAATGAAAATAATTCAACTGCATTTCTTTCAAAACTCTCATAATTGATGACTGAGAGACTGCAGTTTGTAATGAAATTCTCCTTGTACTGATACTAGTGTTAGCTTATTAATCAGTGGAAAAAAAAATACCGCGAAAATTCAGTTTTTGATTTTTACTAAAAAAATCGTAATTTGAGTACAAACAATTTTCTTATATTGGGGTCATTATAGAATGTTGCTCTTTTATTAGCGAAAAAATTGGTATAGAAAAAAATTGTGGCAATATGGTAGATTTGAGTCCGAAATGTTTTTGCATTTTCCAATATCTCCGCAATAACTATTCAGTTATGGTTTAAAATTATCATTGTGCCGACCATATACCCTTAAAGGTTGTTCATCTTTAAACAAATTTGAAAAAAATTTTCGTGAAATGAAATAAATCGGACTTTTAAGCCATAAGAAAACACACGTGTCTCCTAAATTATATGAAAAATACCCAAAATTTGGTATAAATTAAAAAAATTTCACCGAATTCCGTTGATGAGTTGAAGTGAAATGGCTCCATAACCAGTTGCCGAAAGATAAGAATGAAAGAACAATTTTAGCAGTTTAGGGTTTGAGGATTTGCACCAAATACAATATTAAAAGTTATGGATTCAATCCAAAATCGACTTTTACAAGCTCGATAACTACTTTGGAACATCGATCGTTTCATGGTAGAAGATTTCACTTTACCGATATATTCATGACATTGGTTCTGCAGAAATAACCTTGCTAATACCACCACGTGCGACGTATACTCGTATTAAGACAAAATGTAGCAACTCATCCTTTTACTCTGAAACTTCATAACTGTCAAACATCTTCTTTATTTCGAACCGTCACATTATTCTCAAACCTTCAAGTTCAGAGTGAATTATCGTCTCTAAACTTCCCGCACTCACAGAACCCGGGCAGGTCTGCCGCTCAGTTAAAAAAAAAATACCACATATTTTCTTGAATATGCCTAATATTCCGATTATTAGAACTATTAATTTTTACATAAATAGGCCTTAAGAACACTCATTTTTGCCTCTGTTTTCATGTAGTAGGTACCTATTTAATTTGTAGCATCATTCAATATTGAGTGTAAATCACGTAGAACTGTTCATGTTTCAATTTAAACATGCATTTCAATCCCATGTTTTCGATAATCAAAATTACCCGAGAAACTCCCAAGACGACCGAAACTAGTTAAACAACAATAATCGACCCTGTGGCCCCATAGGAGCATATGCTACCTCTATCATACGTATATAAAAATTTCATCTGCTTTTCAAAACTAGGTATGTCCACACTTCGCTCCTGATACAATATATAATATTAAAAAGAAACCAGGACGTATGAGGTGCAAAGGAATTATAAAGAACACTGAATCCGGCCAGACATCTTTCAAGAGGTACAAATAATGTAGCAGCGGGCTTCTGTCTTATTGAACTTTTTTAAATTTCGAACAGACTGCTCGCGATTATATTCACTTCGTTTCACTCTTATTTAATAACAATGGCTGAAAACTTGAAGACAGCTTTAAATCAGATCGTTTTCTACCGAAATGCACCAAAAGTACTTCTCTCAGAAAATTGTTATTCGTTTTAACTTCTTATTTATTTTGCCTAATGAAAACATGAGTTTTATATTTAACGTTGGAAATAACAGGTTGAATATAGCGACACCTATTATCAATATTTGTGTACGACAAAACCAAAGCTGTGAGCTGCCAGGGCACAAATATATTTTTTAGAATATCTTTAATTTGTAATATTTTGAGGAATTAAATGAACCGCAGTTAACAATGACAAAGCTGCCAGAATTCACACCAGTTAATTTCAACCGAAACTGATTTTTGAATGATAATCTCCGATCACCAAGTATGAAATTCTGGAGAACTACAATTGAAAAGAAGGAACCTCTATTTTTTAAGTTTATTCTTGAATTTTATTGCTCAATAAACCGAAAATGGTTACAAATAGTTATATGGATGTACATACTGCGTTCGTCTTTCATTTCTTCACATCACGAAAAATATACAGGGTGTTCCATTTGGAAAAATTGAGAAAATTAAAATCAAAAAGTTCCAAATTGAAAAATCGTTTTTGGCCACCCTGTATATTTTTAGGAAGTGAAAATGATTCAAAAACATTAGAAAGATGTCTCGCAACTATCGCTCACATATTTTCTTCTTATAATCTCCCAATTGTGACTGTAGGGATTTTTTCAATATGCATCCGCAAATGGCATTATTTCAACAAAAAAATTCATTATGTCTAATTGGTTGGACGATAGTCAATAATAACATAGAAATGAAAGAAGGCTAGAAAGTGGCTACAAAAAATATACCGATATTATGTTCCATTCCATTTAAAAAAAAGGCATGTACTTGATCCAGTAATATTATCTTGGCTCGCCCTGTATATTCGAAAATAATTTCCGATTATAGACTTCTTTAACTAGTTTAGTTGTATTTTTTTTTCAAATTTCTAGCTAACATGGAACATATTATTGCCCCGCCCTATATACGTTGGAAATGCCTTATTTCTCTACATTTTTTTTTAATTACTATTAATATAAAAGGAAATTCATTTTAATAAAAATCACTGTCTCTGAGGCAAAATAGAACATTAGACTTGTATTTTATACGTTCCACATGTCTGTTCTCCTCAACACAAAACATAATTACCTATACGCGCCCAGTTTTTTTCGTAGTAAAACTAATTAATCACTTTAGCTAAATGGACCATGTAAATGAACCGAATAAAGTTCAATCCATTACACCCCTAAAAATGATATTGTCACTGACTCGATTTTTCCAAATGAAACCCACCTGTCAAGCGTTCAACGTGGGGACGGTTACCGTGTAGGAAATGAATAGGGTGGGATTGCATGTGTGTTGGAGAAAATAATGGTGTTGGAAAAACCTCGATTGATGTGAATTAATCTGGATAGTAGTTCTGGACAGTGGGGAATGCAACTGTTTTAAAAGTATAATTTCTATGCTCCATTACCAAACGTATGTTTGATTTGAAATATCACATAAAATCACGAACAATATAATGCACGGTTTTTTATGGGATGTATTAATGGCTGCTTTGATTAAAATATCACGAGAGTGTGAAGCGCAAATGTTCATGTTTCCATGTAATATTTTAATTTAAGTAAATACACCTCATGCGTTCAGGAACTGCAGTATAATAAACTGGCAAGCCGTGTATGTGATTTATTGAAAAATGTGTATAATTGGACAAGAATTTAATAATGTTCGCACAAAAATTTGCCCATTATCAAACAAAATACAGTTTCTGTATTCAAGTTTAAATAAGTTCATTAGCTGAAGTTTCAACTTGAATCGATTTGATGAAGAATAAATCAGTATTCACCATTCACCTCAAAAAATAAATACATTTAGGACACAAATTATTTCTCATAAATTGTGATAGAACAAATAATGTAGAATATAATTTATTTCAAATTTAAAAAAAGGATAATAAAAGATTCTTTCAGAATACAAGAAATACTCAAGATTTCGATAAAACTCGTGGCGTTGATCACCTGCAATGATAAACCTTAACCTGCTTTAACTGCGTTACCATCAATTTAAAAGCATGCAATGTTTTAACGCTTCGATGCTAATTATAGGAAAATGGAAAACAATAGCACATACCTATTTCCAGAAGGAAAAAAAACATAATCCACAATGCAATTGAGGTATGAACAACAAGGACGAAAAGCCCTTCTTTAGCAATGGACTAAAAATCCATTAGCCAATCGCTATATTAGATTAATAATATATAACCTACACACATGTAATAATGAAGTTCAGTAAAGAACACGACTGGAAGAAGGGATGAAATTCCTTGTCCTTATTTTTTGAAATCATTGTTCACCTAACTACTCACAAAATTATTACGAGCAACTCGAAGTTCCCTACTTATTGATACCAGTCGTTCACAATCAGCAGATTGCTTCTGAGAAATAGGTACGTTGAAACTTAGGCAAAAACGTATTAAGAATTCGTTCCCTTCCTTTCTTCAGTTTTAGTAAGTTTGGCTTGATCAACTAGATTCGGGTTGAATTGTTTTAATTGACTTCAGGCACTAGTTTCCTGTTTGAAGATTGGACAGGCCAATTATTCTTTGCTAACGATGCTAAGTCGAAATTTTAGAGTAGTCTTTGAAAGGAATGAATAATTCGCCACAATTACAATCTCCAAGATATTAACAATTCCAAGGTGCACAAACTGTATTAAGCAGCATTTCATTCTGCAACACTATGAGCTCTGCACATTCTTAATAGTTTATTCCCCCTCATACTGTTCGTATTCTCCTTATAATATTTTGTTCTTAGCTCTTTTTTAACCACCACATGACCATCCGGCAGATGAAGAATCAACATTCACTAGTGAAGGAAGAGTTTTGTCAATAAACTTCAAATGTGTGCTTGTCGATATTGAAAGATCAAGGTGCAACCGTAGTCTTGGAGTATAACTGCATGGATAGTTTTCCTACAATAAGTTTGTTATATACGGTGGTAAATTCATGAAACGATGGCAAAAGAGGTTAGGTAGGAGCAGCAAATGAGTCCAAAGGCGCCGAAGTATTGCGAAAGTGGAGTTCATTGTGTCAAGCGATTTGACTTACTAACTACAATTTTACCTAACCTTATCTACTGATCACACTATAAAGTGTGGATAACCACTCACTGTCAGTCGGTGTGGGCAGGCTGAGATCTTTAGGGAACAAAGTGTTAAAGAATTCGTTATTGTTCTTCCTCAAACATTCTGGCAAGGATAAATTGATCAACTGATCATCTAATCCTCTTACCAGATTCAGTTTCAATCGACTCCTGACATACTCTATTAGTTTTATGTCTCCCAGGACCAAACTCGTCAAGCGATAATATGCTGTCAGAATTTCAGCATTGTCGTTGACAATAATGAGTCCTTCACCACAAATTCAGGCCAAAGTACAACCAATTCTAATATTAATTTCTGTATTCAGCAGAGTTTCATTCTGCAACACTATGAATTCTGTACATCCATGGTGGCTAATTTCTCCCAAAACTATTCATATCCTCCCCATGTCAACTTTCCCTTATCTCCCAATAGGCTGATGAAATGTGAATCAGAATTCACCAGTGAGAGAACAATTCTGTCACTGCATAAATGTCAAGGTGCAAGTAATGTGTAGTGATAGATTGTGGAAATCGAAGTAAAAAAGGGTAGAGAGTAGAAAAGCGAATTAAGGTGGAGGGATTGAATAGAAAAAAAAACACTGCCTTGCCCCACGATCGTCAAGCAAATCTTATCAAAATATTTTTTCCGCCAACTAATTGGAGAAAGAAATAATTGTGATAAACAATGTTGTATCCATCAATATTAGTAGATGCTTCAATGCTATTGGAATAAAGGATCCAAAGTTGGTTGACATTTCCTGCGGACAAATTAGACATTTTGTAAAGATTACTACAAACTGTCATATTTTTTTGAAGAAATGTAACTATTTCTTTCACAAAATTTTGTCGATTTGCCTCAGATTTGCTCTGGTGACCTATTTCTAATTGTCAGCCTATTCACGAAAGTTCGATTTACATTCAGTTTATTTATCCCATAGCAAAACGATCCTTTTCTTGTGAAGAGGAAAACTTAAAAAACCTTTACTACATTGCCACTCATTAAGAAACCATAAAAAATTATTATTTTGTCGCTTCATCATCTGATTTCACCAAATTCCAAGTAAAAATATTACTCCAGGAAGTCGTAGCCGTAAATTTTCAAATACGTCCAAAGAAAGAAATTATATGATCAATGATTTACAATAGCCTAAAACGTTTGTAAAATCTCTGAAACAAACAAATTGACTTTTACTCCCATCATCTGATTTCACCAAATTCCAAGTAAAAATATTACTACAGGAAGTCGTAGCCGTAAATTTTCAAATACGTCCAAAGAAAGAAATTATATGATCAATGATTTACAATAGACTAAAACGTTTGTAAAATCTCTGAAACAAACAATTTGACTTTTACTCCCAGATAAGTTACGTAGGAAAGAACGAGTTTTCACGTGAAAGTTACTGCAAGTTTCAAGTACAACATTCATTTCATATTTGATATAAAATAAGGGCACTTTTTTTCTTTATTCGCAATAAGCCATATACCTTTTCACTAAACGATTTGGTAGGCCACAAATTTGCAATGAGCTTTCAGCCATGGACGCCGCGTCCAAATAAAGTGTGATAGAAGTGGTGGAACAAACAAGGACCTGTTCTTTATTAAGCCTCACGAAACTGCCGCGTTGCAAATTTCTCTCAACAATGTAAAATTTTATTGGAAAAAAGTGACTGTTAAGCACGCTATGCCACTGAAAGGGCAGGACATGCAATCCATGACTGGCGACAACGGGCAACACTCAAATCAATTGGCGACTTTTAAAGTGGAGCCTGGCATTCCATTAGCGAGATTACGGATTGTTAGACTTAAAGGGATTTGCTTGGAGAGCGCGGTCTGACCAGCATTAAAGTGACAGAAGCGTTTTTCATAGCACAATACTCGGAACTGCACTACCCTGCACTTTTACTGCATCATTTACTGCTTTCTCTGATTGAGTTTGGTTTTATGGCCCGGGGTTACGTGATGATATCAATAAATGACGCGGCTTTAAACAATCCGTGAGTGGTTGTAGGTATATTATAAAATAAATAATCACAAAATCAGAAACATCTCGTGCGCATACCTCGTGCCAAAAATTAAATGTACTTGCATAATGATGTACAGTGCTTGTAAATATTGTAAATAAATTTGTACTTAAAATTAATTTTTAGTTTTAGATGATATTACTTGGCAGGTGGAATTTCTATAAATTAAACTGGGGTTTTGTCTATTTCGGAAACAGATAGAACGAAATGGTTGCACATTCTCAATCTTATTTGAGAGATTTCTCTCTAATGGTGAAGATTCCATTTCGACACCTCTTCCCATTCTTGCGCTGTCTGTCAACATATATTTTATATACTTTTTTAACTGGTGGTTAACTGACGCTGAAAGAATTTTATAAGGTACAAATTTTTTGGATCAAAATTTAACGTAAAATTGAATTTTAGAGAGAAAGATAGTCCCCCGCTTCTTTGATATTTCTTTATATTATGAGACACTAATGTATTGTTTTCAATGGAAAATAGTTGTCTATGACGTACCATGAGTTTCCATGGTTTTGACAATTACGTGATTTTTTAAACCAAGGTGATGTGAAAAATAAATAAGTCCCATCAGCAGATTAAAATAAATTAACGTTAAAGAAGTTGTACTTGATTTATTTAGAAATTTCTTAAAGAATAGGACTAAAAAAAAGTAAGAGTACCTAAATAGTTTATAAGTGAATTTCTAACAATTACCAAAAACGTTCCACAGGGGACAATATTAGGGCCTATTTGGTTTATAATATATACTTAAATGTAAATGAAAATGGAAATGTTATTTCAATTTAGAAATAATATTTTTAGGTGATTTATTAAATAATATAAATAATGAAAAAAGTTTTTTGGGGAAGTTAAATTAAGCTAATTAAGCTACGCTACGCTGATGAGAAGCAATAACTCCGAAACACGTGTCCGTAGCTGCATCATGTTTCTTTCTTGGGGTAAATGGCAAAAACTTTATTTATTTAACATAAATAATATTATTTATACTAATAAAGAGCTTTATTATTTATTGTTATTATTTCTTACATTCGGTATATAGGATAACCGAAATTCAATGCAGCATATATACAATGTTGCTTGAGTGATAACCTCCTAAGTCTTAATGTAAGTAAGTCTAAATTCATAAGTTTCATAATTAGTAAGAGCAAAGAAAATTAGGAACGGAGTTTATATGGTAGAACTAAAAAGTGAAACAGGTAAAAGTGTGAAAATGAAAAATAAAACCAAACTGAAAAAGATAATGGAAACATATGTATATATAAACGATGAAATTAGTAAAATTGAAAGAAAAATACGGGAAAAAGTACTGAATACAGCCGAGAAAGAGAGAGCAGAGAATTGGATTCCAGAAATTAATAGTAATGAGGTGGAGTGAAAATGGAATAAAGACAGAGAACGCTTCGGAAAAGCAAATAGATCTGGAGATATACAAAAAAAACTAGATAATAGAATTATTAATAAAACGACACACGCCACGCAGTGAATGAGAACGATTAGCAAGAGAAAAGATAAATAGTAGAGGAAGTTGAAAAATATAAGTTCGACATAGTAAGACAAGAAACGAAAAAGTTGCGCCAAACAATAATAGCAGAAGCTGGAAACTGCATATCTTTTAACAGTGGAGGAGCAAACAGGCAACTAGGTACTGGGTTCATTATTAGGAGAAAATTGAAAAACAAGATTAGTAAACTTTTAGCTGGTATCTGATAGACTACGCCTATTAAGGCGAAGAGGATTATACCAAATATCACGCTAATAAATATACATGTACCAACCGAGAAGAACCTGGAAGCTGGAAGCTAAAGAGGAATTCTACAACGAGCTTGATAGAACGTACGACGAAATACCAAAATACGAAATGAAAATATTGCTAGGCGACGCGAATGCAAAAATTGGAAAAGAGAAAATATACAAATTTTAGCAAGCTCGAAATAGCAGTTGAAAATGGACAATTTGGCTAAAGGAGAAACATGATTTTTAAAAGTACATACTTTCAAAGGAGGGACATAAAGGTACGTGGAGATCGTCAAATAGAAGATGATTGACCGTAATGCAATAGAAATGCTAGATGAAAATTTTATTGCAAAAGTACGAACAGATAGAGGCCCCGATTCTGACTCTGGTCATTACTTAATTGGAATACACATGAAATAAATTATATGAGAGCAAGAAACCAGGTTTACGAAAAATAAGGAAGTAGATATAACCAGATTGAAAACTACAGAAGAAAATAAGGAATACGAAAATATGATTAATAATGAGCTTGATAGTATTAGCGAGAAAGGTACAGTAGAGAAGAGCTGGTCAGATATCAAGAAAAAAAATGAAACGCATTACCAAGAGTTGCGGGAAAGTGGAAAATGGAAGAAAAAAGAAACAATGGTTGGCACTGAAAACAGAACAGAATTGCATTTTCGGAATAAACTAGCACTACAGATGCTACAAAGAAAAACACGTGGTACTAAAATTGAATATGATCAACAAAGATGAAAAAAATTAAGGCATAATAAGAGTCCAAGAAATGATTTTTATAACCGTAGAACTATTTAAATATGTAGAACGTTAATTGAACACATGCAGAAACTATTAAGGAACATAATAGGAGAAGAAGAAACTACCAAAGGGCTGGAAGCATAGTCTGTTCTATGACATAAAAAAGAGACACGAGCGAGTGCCATAACTATAGAGGTAAATGTAGCATACAAAATTTTAGTCACCCATGTAAAATAGTTATTTATGCAACAAGTGCGTAAGGTGAGATTTTTTCACGAATGGGAATCACATGAGTGAAAAAAGCTCACCTTTCGCACGAATTGCGTACAATATTTTTTCTACTATCAAAATGGTTACTAAGAAATATGTTTAAAGTACAATTTACTTTACGCACTAGTGCGTAAAGTATTTCATTTTTTACACTAGTGCGTAAAGGCAGTTGTTGATTGATGCTGCATTCTGCTTAAACTTACCTGTTATATGAGAAAAAATTAACACTTCTGTACTTAACAAAATTTATTGTAGTAGGTAACGAAAATTACGCGATTAATTTTATATTATATATGAGATATTGTTTCTAACATTAGTAATTTAAGCAAAACTTAACCCGTAGGACGTCATTAATATGGCCTTTTGTGCCGAATTGGCTATATAAATGAAACTTCAAAAATCATATTTAATAACAAATTTAAAGGCTTCCTTACTTAAATTTTCTAATAATAATATGAAATGAACCTCAAAATGTCAAACTTACTTATACGTCAAAATTTAACAATGACAGTATTGCTATGGCCTACTTAATTTTAAATCAGTGACACTAATCAGTTTTGAAAGTATAAATAAAACTTCAAACTTATAAAAAATTCAAGGATTATTGTTAAAGAATACTGAGAATTAGGTATGTTTTATAATAATATACCGTGATTTTAAACAAATGATCTACATAAAATTAAATAACCACATTTAACATTTTTGAAATAAGATATGATTATAATAGGTGCTTATAGATGCTCTAATATGCAATTTCTATTTTACTTTACGCACTAGTGCGTAAAGTTTAACTTTACGCACTATAAAGCGTGCGGAAAGTTAGTACTTTAAGATCGGTAGTAGAAAAAATAAATTAGTGGAAGAGACGGAACCTAAAATCAAATTTTCACTCTTAGAGAAATACAAGCAGAAAGCTACGAAATAAGTAATGCAATAATTTTTAAAGAGGTTCTTATTCATTCTGAGATGTAAGTAATACTACGTAATATGGGTAGGTAGGTATACCTATATATTTTTAAGACACGTAAAGCACAAAACAATTCGTCTAATATTTTTCACTCACTTTGAGTGATAATTCTCTCCCGGAATTTGTATTTAATTCGATAACTTTAATTAAATATTATCCTGTCGTAGCGATTTAATTTGAATAGATCAGTAATTATTGGTGAATGGATAGTTAATGTCAATCGAAATTACCGGATCACTTATTCAAATATTATGTATGGCCAATGCCAGATTTGAATGGAATAATTTTGATGAATTTCAGCTTTGTCAAAATTAATTTTGAGTGAATTTCGTGGAAAGGCATCATACTTTTTTATTACTATTAGAACCGGTCATTGTGTCGAAGACGGGGATTAATTAATTAAGACTAGATCAGACCACCAGCGATGCTGTGGATTCGTATGATAAGAAATTGTATCAGAAAAAACATTATTAGGATGATTAAAAACAACCAGAGTAACAGGACGGTGAGGCTGAAATTAATATATGTTAAATTTTAATAATAATCAAATCTTATACTATAAAAAACAGACATATTTCACCGATACATTTTCTTAATGAAATATATTGTTACGTTTCCACCCCTTAGTTAACATCCAAACGTGGATTCAATAATTGCAACAAGATTAACATTAAACCACTCGTATCCGGAAAGTTTACCAACTGCAATTCATCAACGGAAAGTTCACCGACAACAATTCACCGACTGGAAAGTTCACCGTGCCACAATTCATCGAAAAGATTATTCACCGATTCTGCAATTATGATTTTTGATTTGAATTAAAGTTATTTGGCTTAAGTGAGTTTAACTTTAAGTTTATTTAAAGTTCTTCGAGTGTAGAACTTCAGTTATGAATATTCATTACCCAGTATGGCCCTTCAGTATGTTATGAGTGAAAAGTAAAAAAAGAAACTTTTAGTGGACGGTCATTTATTTTCCAAAGAAAAACAAGCTGCTAAGACATATTGCAAATCTGAAATGTATCAGGTATTTTATGATAAGAAAAATATTGATTTGAGTAACAAAGTTTCTTGGTTTTTAGCTCGGTTTTTAGTAATTCAATTTTAGGCAATTGTACAATCGGTTACCATTTCCATTACCATTTCGACGAATTGTTGTCGGTGAACTTTCCGTCGATGAATTGTAGTCTGTGAATTTTTCTAGACCCACCACTAAGTAATTCATTAACCCACTAATTACCTTTAATAATTAGCCACTTAAACTATAAAACTAATTACTACTTTTAACCACTATTATTCACTACTTGTCACTGAGGTAGTCACTGTTCTTTTTCCTCTGTTAAGTTCACTTCACACAATATTCAACTAACTGTAGAGGACTTTCATGGCCTTTATGTACCTACAGATATATCTTCTAGAATAATTTAGGTGTTCCTCTAGAATGCTGCATAATTCTTTTGTTTTCTAATTCGTTTTCAAACCTCTATTGGACGACAGCTGAACCACTATCAATTTACAACTCTGCTTTGGTAATATATTCTAAAGCGGCGTGAATACATCACATTATCATTTCATAAATTAATTGCTTGTGGTGTACTTACTAAATTTTCTTGCCCTTTAAGCGTTTCCTAGTTTTACATTATTTACTGTAATCTTTGCGTCTTATCTCGCAGTGTCGACTATCTCTCACTATTAACATTATTTAAATCTTTTGAAATGTCTGTTCTTCAAATATTCTCCTTAAACATCGTTTCATTGATTCTAAAGTAGCCCAAAATGGCGAAGCCTTACGTCGAACATAGAGAGAATGTCTCTGCAATTACTAACGGTCAGCGCATTCTGCTTTGTTTTAAAGAATCCTTAATAAAGCGAAAGCAAACACGTTCCAAACGGAGAAACACAAATACTTGGATAATCATTCGTAATCGTAACCATTCCTGCTGATGCCAATTTCACTCTGTGCAGGATTAAAGTAAACCAGTCAGACGTAAACAAACCTGCAAATAGTTATATACGTTATATATACCATGAGGAATCAAATAGTTTGGCTGATTTACAAAGCGTGCTCGGAAGTCTTGCTGCCTTGTTGATTGCTACACTATTCTTGTGCCAATATTGGCATGTGTGTACTTTCCATACCTAGTTTACTTTCCGTGCTAATTTCGTGACCTAGTTTTAAATCCTAAGGGTAAGGAAAAATATTTTCTTCGTTTCTGTGATTTTTCGAATACATAGTGTTGTTTATGAACAAATGCTTGCACATGAACTGATGACTGTTGTTAGTAATGGATTTTTTTAACGTAGGTTGTTGTATTCAAAATACTTTAACTCTTACATTATTTTTTTCACAAAATAATTTCTTAATGATGTTGACTTAGACAAATTACGTTTTGTGCTTGCTTTAACAATACAAGTAATCCACTTTTTGTTACATGTCGTGCTGTTCTGGCTCCGGCCCCATGAATCTGAATGCAGGAATTGAATTTTTAAATTGGTTCTGTTGTTCGCTTTAATTTGAACCAATTCTATCGAATAGGGATAGGGAACACAATGTACTTAAATAAATAAACTATTTGTATCCCTATATCACTGTATTTTAAAACATTTTTATTTTACGACCTGAAATTACCGATCGATCAGCATTCCACTACTGAGATTAAATTAAATGTAGCAAATAAGAAAGATTCTTGATTTTCGCTTAATCCTAAAAGAAATTTAATGGAAGAGTGCAAGTACAACACCTCCAGTAGCAATAAAAATTTAATTGCGTTTTCGATAAAGTTCGATTTAAAACTTTCTTAAAAATTGAAACCTTTTCAAATGGAGTAGACAATTTGCGAATATCTATAGAGAGGAATTTTAAAATGCTATTTATCGTTCAGAACTGGTAAACGATATTTTGATTGGAATTAGGATGTGAATTTATTAAAATCAATTTTATCAAAAACTGCGAGAATTAAATTAGTTACGCTAAAAGTTTAAAAACTACATTTGTATTATTTTCATACCATCCAAAGCAAGAAAATATTGAAAACACTTTAGAATGCAATTATTGTCGAATCCGTTAAAATTACTACCTATTTTTCATAAATATGTAAATTGGACGTAAAAGTAGCATGCAAAGAATTGTTTTTGTGGAGGTCTTCCCTTTTTTCAATTTCCTGGTGGACATATTTAAGAAATGAAGAAAATTATATGAAAAGCCTTTTCTAAATTATTTCACCAAAAATACAAGTTTGTTTTGATAAGTATTTTTTTTTATTCATATATAAATTAAATGTGATATGGTGTACCTATTATGAATAAGTTGGTCAGCCGGCTATACGACGTCACTGATTCTGCTTCGCGGCCTCATATTATCGGAGGCCCTATTTCAGATTGATGAATTCAAGAAGCTGAAAATTGTCGATTTTTAAAAATAAATTAAAATATATATTTTTACGTAGAATTCAATAAACCTGTTGCCAGTTCTATAGCTAACATAATTTCCGGGTTACAACTTAAATTTCCTTTTTTTTTATGGAAAAGAAATGCAAAAAAGAATTTTTCCTGATTTTAAAGATATAAAGTATGTCTATCTTTTTATATTGCAATAATATTCTATTTTTTTTTTTAATAAACCCTTTAAAAATAAATCTATCTATTTGGTTTTCCGAATTGTAGGTAATTAAGGTCCATATATTAATAAAATTAATTAAAGTTAAAAAAAGGTTATTTTCAAGAAATTTTTTAGATTATCTGGAACTTCAAAATATCCAAGAATTTGGTAATAAATCCCAATAGGAAAGAACACACTCACCCTGTATACAGGGTGGTCCGAGTAAATAGGGATCTTCACAAGTGGATAATAATAAAATTAAAATCTTTTTATTATATTATTAAACATATATGGAAAAGACAGTGGATTTTACTTTTTGATCTAAAATTAACGAGACGGTCCCAATTATAAAATTTATTAGTTAGATGCAAAGATCAAATAATTAATATCGATCGATCAGTTACGTTTTTAATAGAAAAAAGTGTAAGTATATTTTATGTGCGAAGCTTCTAAAAACTGGTGCAGACTCGGATGTCTTAGAGGCGGAAAATCGAGCGGAAGATGGTTCAGAAGGCAGTAATAATATAAAAAATATTTTATCAATTTTGATTAATCAAGTAAAATTACTTATTAGAAAAAAACGCAGTTCATCTAAAAGCATAATTATGGCAATTTCTCCATGTGCATATGATTTAATGCGAGATTATTTAAACTTGCCAACTAAAAGATATAATTAAAAACCCATATGCTACAAATTATCTGCTTGTAACATCGTAACAACAAATACTGTCAAAAAATCTTAAAAATCAACTCGTAAAACTAGCAAAATATCTGTGTCAAAGTAGACAACTATCTAACGTTTGGCAACAGCGCGCCGAGGGTCTCTTCATGGCCCGTTAGTTAGAGTCGGCCATGCCATAACAGTTGACAAAAAACAAAAACACCGGAGGCAGGAGAAATTAAGTGGAGAGTTTGAAATTCAAATAAATTGAATAGTTATAAAGTAGAAAAATATAACAATGGGCTTAAACTAGTAAACAAATAGATCATGATGAATTTACACTCACTTAGTATGCCCTCTCATATCAGGTTCCTAAGCCACACATTATAGGTGGCGAATCTGCAGTCGTCCCAGAGATGGCATCAATGTACGAAACATTCTGAGGAGCATCTGGACCATGCTGGAAAGTATAATATATACCGGGTGTAAATGAAATTAGGCTCACCCCTATAACTTTTTTGTTATTTCAGATTATATCATATTGAAATTTTGGTAGTTGCAATAACAAGTAAATTTGAATTAATGCATGTTAATAAGATAATTCTAGCACTTCCGGTTTCACCGGAAATG
Organism: Rhagium mordax; assembly: GCA_963680705.1. Lineage (NCBI taxonomy): Eukaryota > Metazoa > Arthropoda > Insecta > Coleoptera > Cerambycidae > Rhagium > Rhagium mordax. The sequence continues at coordinate 14,610,193 of OY796658.1, read as the reverse complement.
ACCGTAACATCTGGTTTTTAAACGGAACATCCTGTATATGAAAATGGTTTTTTCGATTTAAGAATTTTCTTTTTAAATGGAACCATTATACCTCATTATGCCATTTAAATAGAGATTTTCTTTACCTACATTTCGATAACAAATACTTCACCATTAGTTCATAAATAACTTACAAAAGATACTTTACCTTGGTTCAAATTAATTTTAGTTTAATAAATTTGGCATTCCCGATTAATTTCATGTCAAATGTTTAACTTGGTCAGAGCTTACTAAAATAAATTTGAACTAAGGATATAAAGTATCTTTTGTAAGTTATTTATGAACTAATTGGTGAAGTGTTTGGTATCGAATTGTAGGTAAAGAAAATCTCTATTAAAATAGCATAATGAGGTATAATGATGCCTTTAAAAAAAAAACTTATATCGAAAAAACCATTTCTGAGATGTTTAAATGGCTATAAAAGTAAAGTTAGCTCACTTAATATCCTAATTTTATTTTTCCAATACTCAAAAAAGTTTTTCAGCAGTCATGGCTCCCTAGATGCCAACTTCAAAATTATATCTGAAAAAACAAAAAAGTTATAGGGGTGAGCCTAATTTCATTTACACCCGGTATATAAAGGCCAGGATGGTCCACTGCAGGTAGTGAAAAGTAAACTGAACACAACAGAAAACGAACAGCTACTAGTAGTGAATAATAGTGGTTCAAAGTAGTAATTAGTATTATAGTTTAGGTGACTAATTATTACCACAATAATTTTTTTGTACGCCACTGATCAACTTTAATATAAAAATTTTAATCAAGATTCTTTTTAAAACAATAAAATATGTTTGTTAATTTTTAGAAACTGCATAATATGCATTTAATGAAATTGACATTTTCTGTAACGTATTTTAGGATTCCAAAAAAATATATTTTTTTACAGCAATCTCAACACCTTGTAGGTATTTTGAAATTCATGTATTCTTCGGTATGATATGTTTACATAACAAAAAGTTTTTAATATCAGACATAGCATCAACTGGCGAAGTTTCCCGATGTAAATCTGACCACCCTGTAAAATATGCCACAGTGATTGGCAAAAAATCAACCTACTCATAAAATTCTTCAGATGACTGAGATGACAGTAATTTTTATGGCGCAAAAGTGGATACTTAAGTATAGTTAGAATCATTAGGTAAATAAGATTAAACCTCGAGGGGGCCAGAGTACTCTTACACGATAAAGTGGGAAAATTATACGTGGTTCACGGGCCGGCATACTTAATTATGCAAAGCGACTTCTAAAAAAAGTGCACTATTTCACGTCACAGGGATACGGTCTGCTGTGTAAACGGCCTACCATACTTAGTGTAATTAAATTTTAAAGGCCTCTTTTCGTCTGTTTTATGTGGATGTTGAGCTTCGTGATTTCGACGGTCGTATTTTAGATTTAGTAAGATCAGGTCAAAGCATTAAAGAAAGTTCAATTTACTGCCTGAAATTCAGTTTCAATTAAACTGAGTATAAGTGAATTAAACTCGAGAGATATAAATTAAGGAAATCTCATATTTATTCAACAGTGTACACACCACCAAGTCAGTGGCATTTATTTAATTTGTGAATATTTTCCATTTGCATAAGAAACTTTCCAAACGAGGTTATTAAAATATGTTTCAACTTGGAACTTTTAAATTTTCTAAGAAATTAATACGTAATTAGAACAGAATAGATGAAAATGTGGTAATTTTTGTGTATTATATTACAATACTTATTTAGTTTTAATTCAATTTTTGTCTTCATCTTTTGTTTATATTTTGTTTCTCTTTATTGTCAGAAATTTTGACGCAGGAATTGATGATAAAGAGTAATTACTTTATCTTATTTCTATGGTGCCCAGAATATTATAAAAATTTAAAGAACTCGTTGAAATTATAACTTTTAATGTAAACAGCAAACACAAATTTAATTATCTCTAATTAGATGCATTATTTAACTACCACCCAAATTGTATGAAAAGTTTTAAAAGCTTACCTTAAAATTCCAGAGATAAATTTAAATTAATTATGATTTTAATTATTTGCCCCAATTTGTGTAATCTGAAATGAAAAGAATTATAATGATTATAATTTAAAAGAAATGTTACATAGTAAATCGTCACACATGCAGAAATATATACACACAAAAGTAATATAAATTATACGTTTTTTTTACACATTCTGTACCACCATAGACAAAAGAGCCTTTAGAAGCTAGATATAAATTATTTTAAGTACAACTCGCTTACAGAATAAAATTGTATCGAATTAACAGCGCCCTTTTAAACAATCCTACGTATTCTCTTTTGTATATTATTTTTCCTGTGTTTTTTTATTTGTAAACAAAATAGAAGGGGCAACAAATTTCAATTTTCAGTTTGGGTTTGCTGAAATTGACATTAACATGCCTGAAACATTTTATTTCCTGAATAAACAAGTGTTTTTTATGTAAATTCGCGTTAAGTATACTACGTTTCCTGTTTCGTAATGAGGTGCACAATGCTGTTATTTAATTTGGTATCGATCATTTTACACAAAAGATTTCCTGTGAGGTTTCTTTTTAAGCGGGCTAATGGAAAAGTGCGTAAGATTGTAAACAATTTTAAAATTATTCTTCTTCCCATTCATCTCATAATATGAAAAGCAAATTATGAACCCGGATTTTCGGACAAATCCGTGAACTGAATAATAATTGTATTAGCACAGCGGCGGCCCGGCCCGAAATTTCAAGCTCCAATAAATATTTGGAGATACCAGCTAAGTTAATAAAAGTTCACAAGAACATACATATACAGTGTGTCTCACTTTTCATCAGTACACCCCAATATCTAGGCCATTTGTTGATCGATTTTAGGTCATGCTGCACAAGAATCTGCAAAAACAAAAACCCTATCTCAATCGCTAATATAAATTCCTAATTTTTGCCAATTTCTTTTGATCATAGTAGGCGTATTTAAGTTTGAAAAAATTTTGTATTAATAACTTTTTAAACACAATCTGAAAGAAAACAAGTATACCAAATTTGATCTAAATCGATCAACAAATGGCCTAGATATTGGGGTGTACTGGTGAAAAGTGAGACACACTGTATATTTTTTTGAACTATTGGTTTTTGGCTTCAAGTCAAGTAGGTTCAAATTATTGTAATATTTTTCTTTATTTCCCACCTTATATATAATTAAAATTTGAAATACAAATTTCACACATTCTACACTTTTGAACGTAGGACGTACGATTATTTACGATTCCATGATATTCCACCACGGGCGAAGGCACATCTAACTTGCTTCTACCTTGATTGTTTATAAAGAAATGGAACAACAAAAACTGCAGGCTATCGACTACGTGTGACCTTTTTCCGTTAGTAGACAAAGGACAGAAGTAAATCTCCCACACTGATAGGCGCGTTCGTACCTCCGTGGTCTTTACTGACACATATGTATATTTATTGCTTTTCGTGTTCTTTAAGATGCCTATATTTTTTAAATATTAAATTGAAATATCAAACCGCGTTTAATTATGTTTTGTAAAATTGAAATAATTACCAAGAGGTGCTTTTTGTTTCTCCCCTAATTGGTAAATGAAATGAAAAATTAAGACCGATCATAGTGATATTTTAACGATGAAATAACTAATGTCTTTACTTCTCGAGATTGCAAATCTCCCCAGTCCGGGCCCGACGAGGCGGGTATGCGAAATCTGGTAAACATTTTTGAAAGATGCAAATACTGTTTATTAAACGAGCCGTCATTTTCCCACCCTAACGTATTATAAGGGAGTATTAGAAAATTGCCGTTGATGGATTTGGTTCAGTTTAATTAAATTCTCCCACTTCGTATAAAAAAGGAACTTTTTTGCAAAGGAAACTCGTTATTGATATAATGACTTGGGTTGGGTTGGTAAAAGATGTGCGAAAACACGAATCTACTTTAGTCCTCATTAGTTCATATTAAAAGAAACTTATGAAAAAGCTTCCGTGCCGCATATTTATAGCTCTCTGTAATTTCCTCAAATACTCCATTTAATGACTTTAATCACATTCACGTCGGCCTTATGGTAGATGACATATGGAGTTCCCTTTAGTCAAGGTGTACATTAAATTCATGTTTCGGAGAGATATACAAACGTCGATAATGTATTGACATCACTTATAGTGTGAATTGAATTGATATCACGCGTATAAAGATACACATCAGGATATGAGGGACATAAATTAAATTAAATGGAATATTGATTAATCCTATTATGGCTTAAATAAACTTGTTAAATGTTAAATAAACTATTTTTGAAAACCCAACGTAAATCTATCTTAACCAGATAATAAAATGCTTTTAATAAAATAATACAGGTGATTATAAATTTATAGGTACTAGCGAAACTGATTTTTTTTTTAAATTTCAGATTTTGACAGTTTTGAATAATTTTTGAGTAACAAGGTATTATCTAATGTTTATTTTATCCGAAAAAAAATTTACTCTTCGACTTAAAACGCGCTTTTGTCCACCTATGTGAAAACTCATTTGTTTTTTTTTTTCTATCGTTTTTCACACTAGTCCAGAAATAAAATTGCTTGAAATAACAATTAATTTATTAAAATAAAGAAACAAATCGTATTACCTACTACTTTTATTCTTTAAATCAGAAAACTTCTCTTTTGACGACGGCAATAATTGTGAGGTGGTTTCTACGTTATGCACTTCGTATTATACGATATTTTCTACTTAAGCCTTTTATTCAAACATTTTCATAAGAATATAATATTCCTTCGGCATCACTTATGTATTTCCAAGTTTCTCACCTGGAGCTGCCAATATCGAATGGAAGATCTTCTGAAACAATGAGCAAGTATATGTTGGTCAGGATTTAGTAATTTTGCTAAGACGAATAAGAGTACCTGTAGGTTTAACTATACGGTTTCAATCTTTGAATACAAAAAGTAAAACATCGTTGATGAGCATTTAGCAAAATAAAGCCCAAATAGTTACAGCAATTTTCAATTATTAGTAATTTAGACGGTTATTGTGAATTCCCTTTAAACCCTCGTTTCTGTATTGATATAATTATTTTAATAATGAACAATTCTACCTTTCATATGCCTTCAGCGCATATTTCTTATTGGTATAGTTGTTCCTAAGATACAGTAATGGATTCGCAGTGTTGAGGATTTTTGAAACTTTCGCTTTCTACTCAAATTACGTTAGTCAAACAATTTCTGTCCTCCTGAAAAATAACGCAGCTTTGTCAATAGACACAACAAATATAAGACAACTAAGAACATATTTTTATTGTGTTATATCTTATATTTTATGAATACCTGCTCTAACTAACGTGCCATGAGGAGATAGTTGTCTACTTTGACGCTGTTATTTTGCTAGTTTTACGAGTTAATTTTTGAGATTTTATTGACGGTATTATTTGTCGTTACGATGTTACAAGCATGTAATTTGTCGCATATGGGTTTTTATATATATCTTCTGACAAGTTTAAATAATTCCGTATTAAATCATATGCACATAGAGAAAGTGTATACAACATAAAAGCTATAATAATTATGGTTCCAGATGAATAGCGGTTTTTTTTAAATAAGTAATTTTACATTGATTAATCAAAATTGGTAATATATTTATATTATTACTGCCTTCTGAACCATGTTCCGCTCGATCTTCCGCCTCTAAAATATCCAAGTCTGCAACCTGTTTTTTAGAAACTTCGCACATAAAATATACGCGTTTTTCTATTAAAAACGTAAATGATTGATCGATATTAATTTTGATCTTTGTATCTAACTAATAAATTTTCTATTTGGGACCATCTAGTTAATTTTAGATCAAAAGGTAAAATCAAGTTTAGATATTTTTAATGTCAATTCTGTATTATCAACTGAAATTTGATTAACAATACTAATCATGTCCTCTGTTAAATTTAGAATATAAAATAGTATTTTAAATAACAAGTGTTGAAAACGAATCTTTTTACACGAGTGAGACAGTTTGGTGGGACGAGCCGAAGGCGAGGCCCACAAGTCGAATGAGTATATATGTTTTGAAACGTGTTGTTTACAATATTTTTTCTACGATTGGAAAAAAGCAAACAATTTGATAGATATTTTTATTTAACAAAACCAATTACATTAAAAATTAAAATTACAAGTCCGTTACTATGAAACTGAATAAACCTAACCTACCTAAAAAATACAAATAACAAATGTCCGTTCTGTTTTTGACAGGACTGTGTGAAAAACATGACAGTACTGTGTGAAAAATGATAGTTTCATATCGTAGTTGCTGTGGGTTTTTTGTAATTTTCGAGGGCAGTCGTAGAAAAATAAATTTTATTATCTTTTATTACTTTCATTGTCCAAGATTCAGAAATATTTATTTCAGATAATTTTAAATTAAGTCCTCAAAACTATTAATTTAGTCTGGTTTTTCAAATGATTCGTTCAATTCATTATGACGAGCTAGGTTTTCATTATGTCTCTCTTCTGGACTTTTTCTTGGGACAGGTACTTTTTTAGATAAATATTTTGGTAGATTTGGAAAAATGGAAGGAACTGAATCAAATTTAAGTTTAGTTTTAGTCGAAATTTCAGTACTGTGTGAAAAATGATAGTTTCATATCGTAGTTGCTGTGGGTTTTTTGTAATTTTCGAGGGCAGTCGTAGAAAAATAAATTTTATTATCTTTTATTACTTTTATTGTACAAGATTCAGAAATATTTATTTCTTTAAGATAATTTAAAATTAAGTCCTCAAAACTATTATTTAACTCTGATTTTTCAGATGATTCGTTCAATTCATTATGACGAGCTAGGTTTTCATTATATCTCTCTTCTGGACTTTTTCTTGGGACAGGTACTTTTTTAGATAAATATTTTGGTAGATTTGGAAAAATGGAAGGAACTGAATCAAATTTAAGTTTAGTTTTTGTCGAAATTTTTTTCACAGTTCCATTTGGTAATAAAAAAATATTCTCCCTAATAATATTATTATCTGGAAAATGCATACTACAGACAATACAATTTTGAGAAGGAGACCAGTTATTTCGGGGAATAGCTTTCAGCTATTAACTTTCTAAAATTGAATCTTTTGGGAAACCAAAAGTCGCTACCAGAGATCCTCCAACTCTTAAAGTGATATTGCAATCGGATTACCATCCAGGGACACTGCAGGTTTTTGGCATTATGTTAAATGTTTAAAAACTTACCTTTTTCAAGTTACAGCGTTTACAATAAAATAAATAAATGCTAAACCTGATACCTAACCTAAACCTAGAGAAGCACACATTATTTTTTAAAATAACTTACCGTATAAATTGAAATAGATTCGACGGTAAGTCAAACTACTAGGAAAAAAACACAAGATTGTCTAACGTAAAATCAAAATGATTATTTAGTTCCACCAAATTTTAGTGGACACTTTCGGCACTTTATCCGAAGGATCTCCTAGTGCTTGGCCTGTAGGTATAGAGTCGGCCGTGATATAGCTAAACAAGAGATTAGTTGATTTATGAAGAGGAATTGTTGATTATGAGGAATTTTTGCAAAACAACTGAAGACGCGATTCGATTTTAGTTGATCAACTTTAGTGGATCAAATAAATTTGAATAAAAATTGCTGTGAGAACATATGTTGTTGTTGATTCCACAAAAGATTGACTCATTCAAACTTTAAGTTGAAACGTATTTAAAACTGTAAACATTTGCCAGTAGACTTGAATGATCCGATTCTGATGCAATTTTTGACAATTTTTCTTAAACTTTTTTTTCAACATTCTCAGGTGATTTCTAAATCATTCTACATCCTCCAAAGCAAATTTTTTCAAGAGGATTGCTGAAACTCCATTTTTACGCTGTCTATCCCAGCCCAAGATAATTTTTCTCAATTTTTCAATCAATAAACTAGAAATAATTTTTACACCCGCACGAACAACTGCACTTGGTGCCATTTTATGTTACTATTTATTCCAATTTACGCTTGAAACTTGTGAACCAAAAACTTGACCGAGTTCAAGTGATTCACGAAAGTTGATCAACTATAATCGATTTGTGAGGAAGCGCCTTTAGGAAAATTAGGCGGAGGATATTAGAGAGAGAATAGCTATTTCAAATAGTTGGAGAGGAATGGGGGAATTAGATAGGTAGCCTGTCAGATACTCCAAAAGGGATTCCTGTTTTTGAACCCATATTACGATGTACAGTTTTGTTTATTGTGTAATTGATTCGATCCTCAACTTCAATAGTGATGTGTGACGGTTGTGTGTGTGTCTGAATTTTTTCAAATGTGTAACTCTCCCTCTCTGCTAGCCTTGGTTGTCGGTTTAAAGATTGCCTAATTTATATGGTGTCTTAATGACGTTTCATTACATATTTGGTTGTACCCACTCCCACACAAGGCTCTTTTAGAGCCTTCTAGGATAAAGGGGGTCATATTTGCATGTGATGTTTATGTGGTGGTGTTAAATCAAAGGAAACTCCAAGATAAATTCCTCATATCTCTTTTATGACTACAGATTAATCTCAATTAAGAAAATTGTCCTCTACAAATTTAACCGGGGTCAACAATTTCAAAATTCGTCGACGATAATGAACAGCGAAATTTCGATCCAATAAACCAAATACCAAAGTATTATGGGTTGCCTATAGTCAGTGAGATTTTGGAATGTAACAAAATTTAACAATAGTAAAACACTTTTATGCGCAGCAGTTTAAGAAAATATCGTAGTTAATAGAGCATTTTTTTATATTCATAAAAATTGTAGACGATCAATGTCAATTCATCTACACATGGTGTTCATTTAAAAACGGAAAAAAAATCACTTTTAAAATTAAATATACCCTGAATAATAATATAAAGAATATTTGATATTTGCGCTGTTTACGTAGGTACATCGCTTGCAAAATATATTTTATTAATTAAACTTGGTTGATCCTTGATAGGCTATGGGATTAAAGGCTAAAGGTATCTTAGCTTTTTATTTTGCAAACAGAAGTTTGCGACTTGATCTGTACTTTACGTAAAATATTTGTTTATTTTTCAATACATGACTTAAACTTCCAGCGCGTAGAACTTGTTACTTTTCTGTTATACAAGCCTGGAGCTACGTTGGAAAAGTAGTAAGTTTTTTTCATCTAGGCTATGTAACTGCAATCCCCAACTGTATTCTAATAATATATTTTTAAATAATTTTGTAAGCAAGGGTTTAACATTGTGGTTTGTTGACAGGATAGATAGAGCACATCCCAGCGGACCAGGACATTATCCATTGTTGTTCACCAGACATTACATACATGATTTAGGTGAGTCACACATATTTACCCTAATTCGTGCTCTGTTGATGGAATTAAATGTAATCCCTGATTTGTGTTTGTCCTGCGGACACTACTTGTTTATTAGTGAATACAATATATAGCGTAATTGATTTTGTATTTTGATTGAGTCTCCTTGTGTTGTTTGATTGAGTTTATTGATACGAAACAAAGCGTGTATACTTGTATCGGCTACCCATATTTGAGACTGTTATACTTGCTTATTTTGATAAATTCGCTACCTGATTGTTACCTACTAATAATGCAACAGTGGCGAATGTTCGAAACGGCCACAGGTTGTGGGTTAGAATTTTAAACTAACAGAAAATCGTCGACAGATTTTAAAATCATTTCTTGACCTCAAGTATACATAATAATTGTTAGAATATAAATGTTTATACAGTGTGTTAAAACTGTTATTTTTAACAGGTGATATAATGAACTAAAAAATAAAAACAAAAAAAAATTTGCACAAACGGTATTTAAGATTCGATGGTTTTGTCAGAGGAAAATGTTGATGTTTGAAAGTTAATTACAAAAAATATATATAGAAACCTATCTCCAAATTTTATGATAAGGTACAGTACGAAATTGTAATAGTTATAGAGGTTAATTAATAAATAATTTAAATTTAAATTATTACAATACATTTTAGTAATCTCCTTTAGAATTAAATTCGATAAATAAACTAACAAAAACCAAGTCAAAGGCTACACACGTGGCATCAGTTCCTGTCCCTAATATACTGAGCAAATTTTGGTAACCTATAAAAATACCTCGCTCCTCGTTAATAAGATGATGCGAACAGAGTTGATGAAAGTTTATAGTTTTTTAAGTTAACAAATTGGTGGGAGCAGATTTCATTTTATTAAACCTCAGGTGGTGGTGTTGATTTAGGACTTGTTAGCTGACAGTTCTTCTCTTTCTTTTTAGTTTTTAGTTGTGGCCGGACTAATAAAGTTTCCTTTAATTTTGTCTCTATCTGTAACTGAGTTATTTCTGTTTAATTAGATATACCAACGTTCTAATTCACGTGTAAGTCACACAGAGGAATTTTTAACTTTAATGAAAATACTCCACATATAACTTAAATATTAGGCAAAATTTACATTCTATAAGCCATAAGAATTACATGTACAACTCTCTATACAACTCTATACATACAATGAATAAATATAAACATAAGAGTCAATGAGAGAAAACTGAAATTAATTACGTTGTATAAAATTCTTCTAATCTATCTAAAATATAATAAAAACTCTTTCTACATAAATAATGTTTGATTTTAATTTAAATTTAGAACTGTTTGTAAGTTCCGTATATTAGAGTGCAAGAAACAGCACTTCCTCTCTTGTCGAAAGGCTAGGGTAGCCGCAGTAAAGAAGACGGTCGTGATCAGGGGTCTGTTTGACTGATTGTCGAGTTTTAGCGGTCTGGACAATTTACCATACAGATCTAACTAGTTTTACACAACAGAAATGATAACTCGGAGATTTTAGAATAATTTACAAAATCCTTATTTACTTGTGTCTTGTATAGTGACAAAATAAATAATATTCGTAGCTAGGTAAAGTCCGGCCGCTCTCAGAATAGGCGTTAACGTCATCAAAGAATATTTGCGCGATCGTCTGTCGAAGCCCTGCTCCCTAGTAACCACAGTAATAAGCGTATCATCAGAATATTTTTAAAATCTGTTATTAGCAACATTGAGTTTGATAAATGCAGGCCACTGATTACTTTGTAGAAGCATGGTGTTGCCAAAGCTAGCGCACCCGTTGACAACGCCTCTGGCTTATTCTTATAGCGGCCGGACTCTACAAATGTAATTCTAAAAAAAAACCTGCTGGTCAACAAGCGGTTTTGATACGTGACGTTGGGACAGGACACGGAATTCGGGATTTTCGTTTTTACTCACGGAGAGTCAAATATAATAATAATAATAATAAACGTCTTTATTTACAACCACAACTACAGTCAAAACAAAACCAATAAAGAATATTACAATTATGAGGGCGGTTATGGCAATAACCACAGCGTAGTATCACCTCAAGGTAGAGCTGTTCTACAGGGGTAGTTACATCTCTCGTGAACCAAATATCCTTAACCAAAGCCATATACCTCGAGAAAATTCTATCACCCTAACGAGAGCACCAGAATTTCAACGGCGTATAATAACTTGTCACATTCATTCGATGGCGTAACCAAAGCCATATACTTCGAGAAAATTCTATCCCCCTAGTCTAGAATTTCAACGACGTATAATAGCTTATTTAATATTAATGCGTATTCTACAAGCTCTGGTATGATTAGATATTACACTTTACTGTTATTTTCAAAATGATAAATTGTCGGATATATTTGCTTGGAAGGATAGACGGCGAGGAATAAATCTTCTATCTTGCCAGGGTACGTTTTTGATTGGCGATTGAAGAGGTGACTGCGGTTAACTCGGTACGCGTGACTTGGCAGAATTTTGTTTTAATGAGCGCTGTATCGAAGGTTCTTCGGCTGAAGATCCTTTCTTGTGCTCTCCCGGCATTACAAATTCTCTCTGAAGTACTCTTCGATCGCAGTGCTCAAGTATTCGGTTCCTGCTCAGTATTTCTTTCGCGTTGGAGTTGGATTGAACTTAGACAAGTACCTCGGACTAGGTATATTTCCTACCAAACCCTAGCGCGTTACATAATTTACAACCGTTACTCGGTATATCTGAAAACGGAAATAGGTTACCCGCAATGTTTAAACTGTATCGTCAAAAAGTACTGGATCAAACGGGCGCGGACGATTAATGTTTCAGTTCAAAGATGATATCTCCACTTCCAACACTAATAAGAAGTTAAATAAACCTAAAGCAGACGGACATTTTATCTTGATTTTGACATGTCACTTTTAATTTTTTTGTAAGTAGAAAGTCTAAAAATGTTTCGATCATTTGGAGCTTAATTTTAGCCTTTAGTCTCGAATTTTTTCTAATTTATTCAAATTTTGTTAAACTTAAATTGGTTTTGTCTCATTTAGCTCCATCCTAGCTGCACAAAAATCCTTTTATCTTTAAAGTGCAAGAATTTTAATTTTTTTAAGACAGATGTTTGACAATTTTAAACAATTTAAAGACTGTAACTAAAGATAAAAGTTAATACCTACTTCATTGTAAAAAGAATAATTTGCAGTCACAATTTTAAATGTTATTTATTTTAGTTTAAAATTAAAAATTGGTAAACTTACCCCATTTTACGGTAATAAAAAGATTACGGCAGCAATTTGTAGAGTATCTTAATTTGACTTTTTAAAATATATTCACTAAAATATTAATCAACAACGGCTTTGTTCGTTAATTTATCTGCTTTGATTCCTATATTATGCATTATTAACTGTTCGGTTAAAAAACGTCGACAATGAAAGTTTAAATAATTCCAAACTAATGCAAAGAAAATTAATCGCTGAAATAATTTATTATCGACAACAAACTGAAAGCCTCAATAATAACGAAAGTCATTCCAATTGTGCTGGTCATATTGATTCAAAATAATTCATCAATATTAATGCCGAAGACAAAGCTCGGTATACTTAGAGAAGCCGATAAGAAACTCTCAAGTTGTTGAACAGAACAAGTGACCACTAATGATGCAAGTTACTGAGTTTTAATTTCGAAATCAAGCGGGCAATGTCTCTGGGAAAATTACAGCCGCTGCGGTCTCCTATTTAACCAGAAATTTATTGCGGAAAATTAAATGTGTGTTGTTAGATTCGGCTCGAATTCAATGGAAGAGCAGGATAATTTACGATATTGGGGCTGCATCGACCGAAAAAATAAATACTCGATCGCGAAATTAAAAACTACTCCAATCGACTTGTTTAACTACACTTCCAGTACATTGCAATTGAACTGGTATTCGCCAATCTCCGGTGGATAAACATAAAACGAGTTTAAAGTTTAAAATTAACTCTTTTTTAGCAAATGCTACAGGAAACTATTTAATATGATGTAACGGGGATGTAAAGGCATCGGCTTTTGCTTTCGCCGATGATAATAGTAACATAAATGATAAAAATTAGTTTCGATGGAAGAATTTATTATACCTAGTCATTAACAAGTTTGAAACTAACTATTGAGTCATAGATTTGTTTGAAAGTATTTTACAACTATCTCATGTTATAGCTACAAAAAAAAGGTAAGTTAGCAATACTGCTTACTATTTGATTAAAATTTGCTCAACTTACATGTTCATATAAATCGTTGCAGAACAGTATTTGAAAAGTTAAAAAATGTTCTTGGAAAAAGTTGTAACGATTTCTTGCTGATACTGAAAAATTAAAGTTCATTGCTTAATTAGCAAGGAACGAACATAACCTCACTAATATTGCTTAAACGTTATTTGTGGTTAATTTGAATATTATTTAGATTAATCAATTTTATTGGATAGGAATTTGAAGAAATGTGGTAATAAATCCCCAAAAAAGAAAAGAAATGAAAATAACTTCACAATTTTCAAATGGAATAGGTACCCTATTCAGCAATATGTAACACTACACTATATTTTCGAGAGACGAGAGGTACGATTATGTACTCGGTTTTTTGTATCTAGTGCATCTATTAATTTTTGTGAAATTAAGATGGTAATGGCGGTAAATTCGTATTTTTCTAGAGGCGTTTAATGAACTTAAAAGCATTATTGATTTTCTCGTATATTTACAGTAACATAAGATTTATTCACTTATGTTTTTACTTGTCCTATACAAATGGAAATATCTACTTTAGTTATATCAAAAGACTTCATTTTTCAGAGTTCACATGGTTTACCTAAATAACCATAATGGAGCACACAATTATGTGACATCTCTTTGCCTTGGGCAGCCATAAAACTTTATTACCTGTAAAATAATTTATTTCCGCATTTCCATTTAAATGTTGCCTGACCCTTTTAAAATTTTGAATATTAACACTGCTACATTAAGAGTGGATACCGGGACAAATATTTTACAGCAAAATTCCACCGACACTGAGGAATCTCACTCGCCCCTTCCTCTTCGATAAAATGCGAATTTTAAAATGCCTTTTTAAAAGGTGTGTGGGTCATATTTTTTCCTTAATAAATATTAACAAATACATAGTGATGAACTCCTTCTGATAAACGGCATACTATTAAATAATATCAATAATTCTTAGTATATTTATTTTTCATGTAGGTACTTTTCCGAACAGTAGATTCGATATTCCTATAGTTCCCCAAAATGCTGTCTTGAGTAAGTCAATAAAAACACTCTTAAAAAAATTAAATAATTTCAAAATACCTACTCATCATCATATCTAAACGTTTTCTGTCAATATATTTTTAGTACTTTTTATTGAATTTGCTGCATACTTAAAGTTAATTTTTTCAGTTTCAGAGTTTTTTATATATTATAATTTCTACGTCAATGGTTTTTTTGGTAGCCTGATAAAAATTTGATTTCCTCAATGTCCATCATATAATATAATGTAAATATCATAATAATTTTCTAAAAGTGAGCAAATTTTCTACTAAACACTATTTTCTACAAAATATGTGTATATTATTTTCATTTCACTCCATTCCATTCAAGCACTTGCCATTACTTGGAAAGAAAAATAAATTATTAAGAAAACTGAGGCGTTAATACAGCGCTGCAGCCAGAATTAAAAATAAGTCACTTCATCTAAACAAAGAACTTTTGTGAGCACAGCAGTATACTTTGCGGAGTTTATTATCCAATGGCTCAGAACAAAAAAACCGGTATACAAAAATAAAGTGAATGGTTTTAATAGCTAACTGACGAAAAAATTAATATACTCTTTGCGCAATTTAAAAATAAAGTAGGTATTGTAATACAAAATCTTTGATGTTTCCAAGTTAGTTGAAGGTGAAGAAGATTTTAAACAGCTTTTTAAAACATCAAAAGGTAAAGAACTCATTATTTACTTACTCAGTTCACAATACGTTCCTGTTTGCTGTACTTTATAAAAATTGAGAAATTTAAAGAAAACCCACCCGATTACAACGCTACTTCCTAACATTGTTCTGAGACTATTTTATTTTTAGCGTTACTTAAATTCGCTTTACTAGAATATGCAATATCATAAACTGCTTCCTTTGCCTCACTATTTGAAAGAATGTGTATATTGGTTAAAACTCTCAAGGATCTAATTTCTACAAAATTTAATAATACCGTTTGAGAAATTCCGTTAGACAATAATAAATATTTCATATTATTTACCACATAAGTTCTAAAGAAGGGAAGAGAAAAATTAAAAATTATCCATTGGATGACCCTTAATTATTGTTATAATTTACAGTCAGATGACGTCACTCATTGCATCAACTAAAATCTAGTCATATTTAGGCATTTTTGTTATAAATCCCTTTATTTATTTCAGAAGTAGTCCACCCTGTACCAATTCGACTTATTCGATACAGATTTACGGTAATCTCAATATAAATTTTCTATTATAGAACATTCTGAGATTTGCAGAAATCAATCCTTGAGTTATATGCATGACTTTCTTAAATGTTCAATTGTTACCAAACAAAGGAATTCAATTCCAACGAAATATCTTATTTGCTTAGGTACATAAAATGTGAAGTAGTATTTACTTATGTACTTACATTAGTCATGCAGTTAAATAGGAACATTTGGATTAGGTAAACACAGATTTGTTAACAAATCTGGCGAAAAAAACACTATTTTAGGGCAAGGAATCCCGTTTTCTGCTGCAAAAAATATGCTTTCTTATAATTCGCTATTGTAAATTTGCGTGTGAAAATTCTTGATACATATTACATACCATATAATATGTCGGAAAACGTGTAACTTCCTGCTCCATACTCACTACGATTAATAAACTAGAATGGAGTTTTGTACGTTGCCCGGCATGGGAGTTCATTAATATTAGAATAAAACCTTCACTGCAGAAATATATTCCGAGTTTATTTTGACGTAAAGTCAAACAGTTTCAATAATTTTTTTTGAAGAGCATATACTTTGAGATTATGTATATGGACAGATTTAAAATGTTGCGTTCTACTGGTGCTAATAATAAATTATGACGAAACATTCTTGATGGATTAAATCTCGATTTTGTATTCTCTCAAACGGCGCAATATAAATAACTGGTTAGGTTCCAGAATATCTAAACTCTATTTACTGAACACCAACAGTTAAGCCCCTCCCCATTTGTTTAGACCAATGTATGCAATGACCAGTTTTGCACGCTACAAATTAATAACGAAGAAAGGTCAATCCCATGTGAGTAATTCATATCTTAAAGAAAACAAGAAACAAAGTCTTTTTCTCACAAAAATTCAAAATTTATTATTTTTAAAGCTTTTTTTTTTTAAATAATAAATTTTTAATTTTTGTGAGAAAAAGACTTTGTTTCTTGTTTTCTTTAAGGCAAATTAATAAATTATTAATCATAATGACTCGGCTTCTAACATAAAAAAAAATGTGGTTCTGACATTTAATCAATACCATTGAGTAAAAATTTTTACTCAATGATCAATACTAATTATTTTCATTGCGTACCATAATATACACAAATGTAGACAAAAAATACTATTTTATTAGATGAATGGGAATAACAGCAAATGAAAACAATGAATAACTAAACAGTAATATTTACTAAACAGTCAAAACCACAGCACCAGAGATTAGGGTAATCTGTGCACAGAACGTCAAAACACCAAAACTGAATGGCCGACTCAGATCGAATCTACTCTTGGAGTACAGTGTGGTTGGTTGTATTATGGATTTAAAAATTCAACCAATAGAAACATTATATTCAAATTTAGCGCCCATTTGTGAGGAGGGACTTATCTATTTGTGTTTAGGAAATAAAGTATAGCATGTTCCAAATTCGATATTATGAAGGATACATATAAAAACATGTTAAAAACATAACCTATACATTTAAAACATTTTATTTCCTTATGTCATAGTTTATTGAATTCACAGGCTACCAATCATTCAAGACAACCTGTATACAAAGTGGGGCAATAGTGCATCTGATGATAGCGAGAAATTTGATTCAAACATAGATACAAAAAAAACGAATATATAGGGCGAGGTGTGACGATTTTGGAGGGTCAAAAGTGTTTTTTTAAATAAAATACCACATTACATCAGTACAATTTTTGAAGCCTTTTCTAGCCTCCTTTGACCCCTTTATATAATTTCTATGTATATTGACTGTCTCTCAGCTTCTTGAATATAACGATTTCTTTTTTTACTGAAATAATGGCATCTGCATCTGCCATATTAAAGAAGTTTTTCAGTGTAATAATTCCATTTGTTTGTTTTCAAAATTGGACAAAAAATTACGAGGTTGTAACTTGTGAGGTCTTTATGATAACCTGTATAATTGTAGCCGTAAAAAACATAGAGTTTCAATGATATTATATGTTTCCAAATTTACTGGTTTCAAAAAATTATCTGCCCAGGAAAATTTTTTACTACGTGAACAAACGAACATCAGGTAAGAGATTTAACTTCGTCCATTGATACGATAAAATGTGGATCATTTATAATATGCCTTTTCTGAGGACCAAAAAAAGTTTAGGATTTCAGTTTTCCCGTTCAAAAAATTTATCCATCCATATGGTTTTGCCTCTCTCAACCAACGGTTTGTTGAATACGTTTTATTTTCCTTGCACCATAACATTTCGTGAAGGCCAAATTACATGTTAATACAGTGCTGATTTTTAGCTCTGTTATCCAAGAGATCCTGGAGAGGGTTGGAACCTTTGGTGTGAAAATAACTCCGACATAGTTTCCACAAACACCAAAACAACATTTTTGCACTCGAAGTGGCATCATCTGGAGATGATTAAAACTTTTAAGAGACATAAAAAAATGAGGATATTTTACATTACCACATTGCTATCTAAAGAGGAAATTTACCATCTTTAGATCGACACAAGTCACCCATTGATGTTTTTTATACTTGATTCTTTTCAGGACTAACATACTCATCTTTCTTGCTGGTGGGATGTCTAATGAGTATAGAATCATATTTGTCATCGTTGTGTAAAAGGGCGAATTTCAAACTTCGTTTTGAACTAGGTATCAATAAAAAGGCATATTCTCCTGGTTCTGACAAACCTATTTTCTATAAAAGAATACCAGGTTATTTTAAAAAGGGCAGCAGATCCTTTTCCCTGTTGGAGATAACATGTAATATTAGTATATGAATAACGCAGGTTCTTTTCATTTAATCCGAAGGAAATCAAAGTGGAAGGTTCTGGTCTCCAATGAGATCACTCAGCTCTTGTTGATTGAAATGTTGGGGACTTGCTGAAACTTCTTCAAAATCAGTGTCGCTTTCTCGAAATCTGTTACATTATCCTTCGTAAGACGTTTATGTTTTTATATCCATTCAGAACGCGATAGTGACCTACTCGTTGCATACAGGCAAAGATATGCCCCTTTTGCCAATTATTGCGATTAATGCCTTTGATGCCCTGAGGCAGAAATAACAGGCGTTATAATAGTTTTTTTATTCCCTTCAAACTAAATCTTCCTCTTTGTCTGCTGTCACTGATATTCAACGCATGTTTTACATACGAAATTTGTAGCCCCAAGACTTCTTCTGGTCCCCTAGCTGGGCATTAAAATAAGCCAGATATGTCCTTGTCACAAAATCAGAATCTTTCATTAAAAATGTACTCGACACATATGTGACAAATAATATCTGAATGATTCATACGACTACACCAGTTTGTAGAAGCCATGGTTTTATTTGACGTTTCTATTATTTGGTAAAATGTCGAACATTTACAGAAATTGGTAGCACATATTCGCATTAATACCCATACTAAATTGTGGAATGCATACGTGGACAGTGTAGGGAATATGACGTAATTCAAGGTAGAAAAGTTGGGTTTTAGGGTCAAGGGGAATAATTAAATATTTGAAAAATGCTATTTATATCCCAATTTTTGATAAGGAAATACAAATTTGATTCCTAAAGATAATATTATGCCATTAATTTTGCCTTCTATTAGTACAAAAATTTGTCATGATGTTTGCCAAAAACTAAAACTGCAACGAAAAAAATCGAGGTATTTTTGGAATAGCACCTCAAAAATATCCAAAATCCGTTAACCACTAGGAACTATTTCTTGCACACCCTGCATACTACATTAAAGTGGATATTACGACAAGTATGTTTGCTGAATCGAATTCTAATAAAAAAAAATTCAACGCACTTCCTGCTAAGCCATGGATCAATATGAAAAAAAAGTGTTTAAAGTTTAGTAAAACTAGAATAGTTGCATGCACACCCTATATTCAACATTCTCCATAATAGTTCGATAAAACTTGCAAGATAAATTCGACTGAAATTTATTTTATTTATAAAAGCTCTATTGGCTAGCGGTTTATTTACATACTTCAAACAGTCTCTGTATTGACTGCGAATTTGTTAAGTTATAAGCCGGTACAAAATAGTTCGTGTAAGTTATTCCGAATATTTGTCAGTATTACCTTGTTTACCGATACACGCGGCACAATAGCATAGGAAGTCAGCGATCATATCTGACAGTTTCGACACATGAATACAAGGCGACCTTATTCTTTTCATGCAAAGACTTATCTCTGATGCTATACAATTTATACGCTGTTATATTTATTCGACATAAACACCCCACACAAGTTTTCCAAACCACAACAATGTATTATTTATGGCAGAAGGATATTGAAACAAATTTGTTTGGAATTTGAGGACATCTTCAATGGAACGGAGGCTTTTGTATCTATTTTGAAGGAGTAAACACAGAAAGGGCTACTTTTCCCATAAATAACTGTTACTTGAGGATATGACATGAAAAAATAAGATTTGACGCTCGACCTTAAGACTATTTATAATAAAATGGCTCACGTGACGAAAATCGGGAAATTGACAGGATAACGGTGTTGTTTACAAAAATTGGCTTTGAAATTTATTCTTGTTATCTTATTCCAATATTATTTACCTAGTCAACAGAGTAAAACGGTAAAAATGCTACATTTGTGGCGCCATATCTAAGAGACCTGAAAAGAGTGTCTCTTTTTAAAATATCAATCGTTTGTCTAACTAAATTGATTAATTTTCAAAATGTGTACGATTTGCAAGTCAACTAATTTTCCACACAAAACTATAAGTTTTGCCACAGTTTGCTTGTCGCGCATCTATTAAGAAAAAAGGGTAATATTATTCCATCAAACTTCTTTTTCTTCAAAACTTTTGCATATTATTGTAAATCAAAAGCGGAAATAATAAATAGCAAATCAACTATTAGGCGATTCTGGTCCCCCAAATTGACTAGATATAACTGGTCTGACGGCCTTTGCGCCTTCCCCGGCTTGTTTGTCAACAGAGATTAGAGGAAATCCTGCACACAATTGATAATCCATAAAGGGCCGGTATAAGACACCATCGTTTTTGCGCATAGTGCCGTAAAGCGCAAATTGATTCTTTCAAAGTCCTAAGAACATGGCTGACTGAATTTCGCCATGTCCCCAGTGAATTCTGAATTATGTTATAGTTGTTCGGAATTGCATAGCTGTGACGCATCCGCTATTAGTGACATCACCGCTGGGAGCGACAAAAGAAGGTCGTGGTAATTGAATTGTCGGGACCCAAGCCATGGTGGTGACTGACGGGATTCAGGATTCACTTTGCTTCACTTGTTATGCGAATATTCTTTGCTGTATGTAACGACCCACTGATTTATTTAAGTTTTGGTGACATTTGAAATTGGTGGGTTAGCATAGGCGTTTCTGAGGGGCAATATGTTTGCTCGAGAACAGCTTGGATGATGGAAAATAAAGAATATTTTTTGTGTGTGAGAGAGAGAGAGAGAGAGAAATAGTTGAGTTGATTACCGTTATTGCGAAAATAAATGTATTATTTAGAAGAAATCTGACCACATAATTCAGTTATTAAAAGAACAGACGCATGTCTTGTATCCTCATAAATAGTCCTTGTATGCCAAGAAAAAATGTGTTGAGAACAGATTCCAATCTAGGTAATTATCTGAACCACTTTGGGTCTATATTTTTTCAATAATATTATTGTACCGCTCCACTGTTCCATCTGCCATTGAATTTAAGGATGTGTTCACATACATTGTTCCCCATTTTCCAAAACTTGTCTGATACACAGATTCTGCTGTAACTCCTAAGGACTCCTCACCGTTATATTAAATTGTCTATCAATTCTTCTGTGACACTTCCTAGCTTTTGATTTGGTGTAACAACATTCAGATAAGCATGTGAATAGAAAATAGGTTTTGTTAGTGAAAAAGTTCTGAAAAACTGGATCAGTGGCTAATAAGAAATGGTGTCCTGAACGTGAACTTTGGGTAAGAAATCAAGCTGTTAAGGTTGCAGTTTTAAAAGAAGTCGCTGATCATCCAACTTTCAGGATGTACAAATTGGCTACTGTTGCAAAAATTGGTAGAGGCACTAATGTTATCCTTACAAAATTCATTTAGTGGTATCTACATGAATGAGTGAGGATGATTTTAATCGCCGACAGGAATTTTCCGAAGTTATGACTGTACAATAGCTGCTGATAAAAATTTTGAGTACGTTTTTCTTAAACTCAATTGTAAATCGTTTTACCTGTCAGTATTGGTTGGAAGCTAATCCAAGAATCTTCCACAAAGTCCACATTCAGGTATTAAAAAATTTGAATGTTTGGACCGATATTTTTGGAGACCGTCTAGTTTGACACATTTTTCTTGTTGCTAATCTAACATATTTAAAATTACTGGAAGATATTGTCCAACTCGTTGATATTATTGAAAATTATGGTCGTTACTTGGAAGACTAATTAATGTTCCACCAAAGCGGAGTAATTGCACATTATGCACGGCCTCTTAAGGAGTTTCTAAGCACGATGTTTCTTAGCCAATGGATTGGACGAAGAGTTGTTAAGGAATGTCCAAGTAAATCTCCAGACGTAACTCTGCTCAACTTTTCCTATGGGGACATTTGAATAGTAAAATCTATTCTACAGAGCATGAAGACTCTTTTAGAACTCTGGAAGAATTTTGACGTCACATCGTTGAAGAATGCAGTCAGATAAATTTCAACACAAAAGCTTCAAAATGTTACGAATAAAAATTGTAATATTATGTGGAAGCTGGCGGTACACTGGTAAAGTTTAGAAGTTGTAATATCTAATTTTTTTTAGTGAATAAATAAAAAGCGGTTTAATATCTTGAAAACGAATCGATAGAATTTGATTCTGTTATTGTTTGGTATTCAGGGAGGACATTTCAATAGATGTATCACTTGTCTATCACGTCACTTAAAATTTTAAAAGTTCTGGCCAGTTTGTGATCATTAAGATGGAATGATATCTATTGTCTTCATCTGGGATCGGCCCCGTTACATTGTCCGCAATTCTTTCAAATGGAGCTCTATCATTATATTGTTTCATGACTCAACTTTCATACCTTGAACAGTTATTAATCCAACTAAATAATTTTCGTTTCTCAACCATGGTACCATATCCACTAGACATGAAAATCATTTTGGGAGAAGTGTTGAAAGAAGAATAGATACCAATGTAGCTAATGTTGCTCAACCACCTTGGGAAGAAGTTCTGCCAGGATTTTGTTCTAATGTGCAACCATTTCATTTGCCAGAGGTTTTAGTAATATTCTTTTATAGATTTTGAAGTATTATGCAACGTGTTTCTAATTCACAGTTTGTTCCTTGATCAGAATGTAACTGCAGGGAATTTCAAACCAAATTGTCTACGGTCTTTGTCTCACCAAAATAATTTCCATATTTTAATCAGTTTTGATGCCGTGAAACGTCCAAGACACGTAGAACGCATCAATCTAATGTACCCATTTAGAAAAAAGTGTTGAATGTAGATCCCAGTCGAATTGATATTTCTCCACCACCTTGAAGAGGTGTTCTTCTATGATTTTCCTTTAAACTGTTTGAGAAATATTCTCTAGTAGATTATAGTAGGTGTTATACCAATCCAAACACTTATAATCCACAGTTTCTCTCTTGGTTTGAATGCAGCTGCAGGTAATCCTAAAGTAACTTACCAAACTATCTACCAATTCCTAAAAGTAACACTACTTACCGTCCGATTTGGTGTAAAGCAAGGTTCCAGCCAACTAAAATAGTTTTTGGCAACTGTGATGATGTATTATTTTCTTTATTTATCTCTGAGAACAGCTCAATCATATTACTCACAATCCTATGGTCTCTTCCTCGTCGCAAAGAATATACGTTTCCACATTTTGATGGTTGTTGAACAAAGAAAATAATTCCTGTACTATAATTAGAGTTTTGTTGACGCCATAAAATTTACCAGGCGTTAAAATCATAGTTTAATGCAAACTAACCTCCAATACCTCCAATTGGTGATTATAAATTTGGTTTTAAACTTCAATTTTAAGCTCCATTTTCAATCATTAATTATTATGCAACCTGCAATAAAGCTCATAGTAGACACTAACTGCATCATATGTATTTTATTTTTATATCGCTTGATTTCAGTTGCTTTACTAACGCAACTATAACTAACAGTGTTTATACCACATGAATAAATAATATAATGCGAACAGTTTGAATGTTTAAATAAAATCTTACTTTGATTTTAAATTTTTCTCGGAGCTTATGATTTGTAGAAGAGTTTTCAAGTTCTCTTCATCATTGGCTATTTTAAGTCGTTTCGACCATTTTGTTGTGATCTTTTTATGAAGTGAAGGATGGTCGAAACGTCAAGAATTTGAAATAATCAACGGGGAACTGAACCCGAGACTGAACCCAAAAATTTATCTACAAAAAATATCTATCTTTTTAGTTATTCCTGTGAAATTTGATCTACTGTGTAAGATAGAAGTGCAAGAACGCTAAAGTTTGACATGGCATCTGCTGATTGACTGATCAACTTTGAATTTAATTGCCATTTTACCCAGACTAAATATATTTGCCAGTGCGCCTATGAATACCAACTGGGTAATATTTAAGGAGCTTAATGTCATCCCAAACTGCTCATATAAGAAGTGTTGGCTTTTATTAAATATGAAAATATTCTTATATATCCCCAGACAAAGATTATAGAGGAGAATAATATATGAAGACAGACATATTTCTTTAAAGAGCTTATGAATCTTTCTGGTTAAACTATTGGTCGATTAAAAATATTTACAATAAAAGCACTTCATTGGGGAGCATTTTAAAACATTTTTTCTATTAATAAATTTTTATATACTCAACCAACTCGCGAAATCATTGTAGTGGCTGGGGGCTCTTTACGTTGTATTTATGACCGAGTTGATGACTGAATAAAAATGTTATATAGATGAGATGCAGTATATATATACCTACCTGTAACTTTCCCAGTGTATAGAAGGCTTTTAAATAGTAGAAAATAACCTTTCTTAAATTGAAAAAAAATATTTTTTGCAAAGTTTTTTTACCTTTTTGTACTTTCACTGATGGTATTTTAATAATCATAATACCAATATGTTAATACAAACTAACATATGATCAACACTAGATAGTAATTAAGTAGGTGTTACATTATACTAGAAAATATTTTGGTGGATTTAATGCGTGAACAAATATGCACCAATTTAATCTTATGGGCTAGACGAACACGAATGCCTTTAAAAAATCAAATTGAAAGAGATGCTTAAATCTTTAAATTTATGAGACACCATTGGGTCTTAATTCTTCTCGAATACTGCGACTTCTTATACGTGCCTTATCGCCACGCATTCTGTTACACGAACATCGAATTTTAAAATGTGATTGGAAATTAACCTTTTATTATTCTAAAGCAATTTCGTCCCATGAGAGAAAAACGTTTAGCTCAGCGAAATTTTTTGCCGTCATATTTACAGATTCATTCTAGTCAGTAAGGTAGCTAGTGAGATTAAGTACCCTATTGGCGCTTGGTAGCGCATATTTTTATAATATCTACTGTCCTTCAGCTAGTAGATATCTACTAATATATGGGCGATATGAAAATAATAGTTGCAGAATTTAGGTCCAAAGGGGAAGTGTACACCCCAATCCCCCTCGAGTAATTCAATGTGTGTCTTAAAGCTTGCTTGACTCCGGTCGATACGTGACGAGTCCGGGGTCCGGGTTTCCGCTGCGTGAGGCAGAGTAAATAATAATAATAACCGAAAACCTTTTGTAAGGTGGCGGCTATCGAAATCAAGTAAAAAAATTTGTAGGCCCATTTCAATTAAGAAAAATAAATTCTCATATTATTGAAATATCCACAGATATATGTATATTGGGTATTTGATTGTCCCATAAATTATTTTATTCATTTAATAAACATCACACTAAAAGAATAATTTTTAGATAAGTAATTTTACTCTCGCTCTCTATTTCGCATTCGTCGATATACAGGGTGTTTAAAGTTTAACTGTCATTATTTTAATAGGTGATAGTGTAATTTAAAATAAACGAAAAACGTTATATGTAAAGCCTAGGTCCTAAACCTAATCGTTTTCGAAAAAATAAACAAAATCTTCGATTTGAAGTGAAGCTGATAATAGTGATAATTAAGAACCGTCCACAATATTTTGTACATAGAATACAACATAATGCAATTTTTGTTACTGATTTCAAAGGGTTTAGGTAAAATTATTCTTTTCGTTAATTATTATTAAAACTCGATAAAAGTGACTATAATAGTCGAGTCGGAAAAATCATTAAATCTTCTAATCCCTTTTGATGATTTCTTTTCTTAAATGATTGCTATATTCAATTGTTCAAGATATATGGGTGATGGGGTAGATAATTTTTTGAACCACAATTTTAAGGTTCTTTTAAAAATTTTGTGAAATTTAAAGTTTTTATATATTAAGTCCGATTTTGGAAGAAAAAATATGACGGGGTTTTGGGGTCACTGGTTACGAATATATTGTCAAAAAAAAGGATTTTCTTGGAATTTTCTCCGAATTTTCCGAAAATTTTTCAGAATTATACAGGTTTCTTTACTTACATGTATATACTCGTAGTATTTTTTTGGAAATTTGTATATAACTGTCTTCAGAGATGTTCCTCTCAAACCACATTGAAAACTAAAATCAATATATTTTCTGTTTTGATCATTTTTAAAGTATATTGGTAAAAAATGCCTAAGATTAATACAAAATTAATTTTTTGTATTACCATGCTCAAATTTAGTAAAGATTTATTTATTCCACACACATTTATTTCAGATGTGTAGTCTCTAACCCCAAAAATCCTCTAGATTTGGTTTTCTAGTCAAAGGCTTCATCAATAGGGATATCCACATTTTTCCCAATTAGGAATTAGGTATCAATAAAATCTCAATTCTTATTTAATATCCTTAATCAACGACCTCAAGAAATCACTGGACTTAATTTTCTCGGTAAAAATATAAATATTCACAATTTTCAGATTTCAGTAAAAATTTTAAATTTTAAAAATTAAAATTTGAAAAAGTTTTGAAAATTTTTCTATAACTCAATTACTCTATTTGTGATTATGTAATCCAAGAAACACCTCTGATGACATTTAAATAAAAAATTTGATAAGTATCCTATATAAAACTTACATTTCACAATTTTTTTTAAAAAAATTTTAAATCTGGAGTTCAAAAAATTATCTGCCCCGTCAGTGATTTTTAATAATTGAATATAACAATCATTGAAAAAAAAATCATCAAAATCGATTCTGTTTTTGAGGGTGCAGAAGAAAAACCTTCATTCACTAGTCTACAAGACGTGGAATAAAATGCAGTTATACTCATCTAATTCCTTCAGTTCTATTTCGCTCTTGAACTTGTCATTGTCAGGTGTACTTTACTATATTACCATTTCGACATTTCCCTATTTTTCTTTGTTTAAAATATTTAACGTCTGTGAATACCATGGTGTGCTCTTAATTTATGGAGAAGCTTGCCGTAATTCTCCGAAAACACGACGTATTTATTACAATCCTATTCCTTGAAGACTGCTGCCCAGCAGAAAGTCATTTATCCAAGTATCCCAACGTCTTCTGGATACTGGTGCCATTGTTCCTCGTTCTGATAATCGTGGCCCTAGATGCAGCACTTGTATCGCTCGAGAAATCTAATTGGACAATGGACAGTACACATAATTGTACAAGAACAATTATTATATTCGTATCATGTACAGAGAGTTCACGGATTGTTGGCTGCAGACTTTGTCCCTGGTTAATTTTTTGTAGGTGGTTTTTAAAGTGACTGTAATCCCCGTTTTATTTCAAGAATTTTAGACCAACTCATCTTTATGTATCTGTTTTTTTTCTCTTGTAACAAACTCTCTTGTCTTCAAATGGTCTACACAGCGGTATTCGCTTTTTATTTCTTTTCATTCTGCTTGGTTTCCCACCTTCCTTGGTAACGACTTGAAACCAAATATAGCCGAATATTCCATTGGTTGATCGTTCAAATATTCTCCTTCCCCCGCTTCATATTAAACTGGTCTCATGAAAGAGTTCGTCAAAGCTTTGGGCAAAGATGTCGACTGTTTCCAATCTTTAGGAGAGAAATTTCCCGAAATAAGTTATGCTAAATTAAAAGAGGGTATCTTCGAAGCCACGATCAGGAATCAGTTGAAGAGTTGTTGAAACATTTCAAGCAGTTGGGTTTATATTCTCACCTTGACTACTTTCTCGAGAACTATAGCAAATAACAAGGAAAAAGATTTCATCAAGTTATAAGTGAAATGGAGAGTCGACACCAAAGAAGGTGGGATATTAACAAGATAACAGATTTCTGTTGGATGCTAAAGAGAGAAACCAAGCAGAATGAAAAAAAAAGAAAGAGAAAACCGCTGCAAGCAAGAAACATCGATCATTTATGCTTTTGAAGAAAAAATACTGAACGGTGATGGTGCACTACCTTTTGATTCGAACTCAACGCATCTAAATACGTGAAGACATAGTTTCCCAATCACATCCAATAGATTGTCACGATTACACCTAATGCTAGCGCCTCATACAGAGGAATTTTCCGAATTTAAGGGTGGGTTTCCACAATTAATGAAAACTGGAGAGCGATGGAGCAATTCTGACTCTGGATTCGATTTCAGCACGTCAAAATACATATAGATAAGTTGATCTAGCGAAAAGAACAGCCCACTTTTTTTTGTGAGAGCCTGTGATCTAATAAGGTCTTTTGTCTTACTAGATAGATCAACAGGGGAGACACATTTGAATTCCTAAAGAACACCTTATTAGATCTAGTTGGATTTTTTCAACTGTCATCATGTTAAGTCGGATGTGGACGTTATTTTATATGCACACAGTGAAAATAAATAAATTTTGTTTTATGAAAAATCCAACTCTAAATGCCACCTGAGGTGTACTCTCTCAATATAAGTATAGATCCTTTACACGAAAATAAACCGCTTCCTTAAAACATCTTCGAAAACACACGTGACGCAATAGATTGTTAGATTCAGTCCATTGAATCTTATAGACAAACAATGCTGCCCGTCATTTCCAGTTTTATTTTTTGTTTAGAATACGATTTCCGCTGGCACAGCCTCTAAGTTATCGCTAGATATGATTGAAGTATACTGTTGAAATTTGTCCGGAATGGCTCGATCTGCACGTCAGTTCGAAGGTCCTTCTGTGATCCTTTTGTTCGCCAATAAACTTCGTAACCTTGTGTTGGTTTCGAGACGAAGTTGGAGAAATAAAGAAAATGCCGGTTCGACCCACATCGCATTGGTAATGACTTTATTGAATTATATACGTTGAAAGGAGAGGAAAGTTAATTAATTCGGTTGTTACAGAAGTTACAAATATTGGTATTGGTAGGATCGCATTGTTTAAGGAGCTCAAGTAATTAATTCAAATTTTTCGTATTAATTATGCAGATGTCGTTTCAAATTACCAACTATAATTGGATGTCTATGGAAATTTTGTAGATACAATGCGCCGCCATTAATTCAGGAAGGCACTGGTACAAAATACTTGATACTGCACTTGTTTTAATCCGCTTGTTTAGCTTTGTCAAAAATCTCTTCACGAGCTGATGCCAACATAACATGATCAGTAATCCTAACCATCAACTTCCACCATCCTAACCATCAGCCGCAGCTGATACTGTACACTTTGTTTGATGAAATCTGACCTTAAATCTGAAATTAGGAAAGATCTGTCTTAAAGATGTTAAGGCCTTATCCTAGAGCCCACAAAAGGACATTCCTACTTTCGATAGTAATCATGAACCGGTTTATTTCCTTTAGTGTTACAAAAATTATTAGTCCATTTTCCTTGAATGTAAATATGTTTATTTAATAAGTGATTTTTGTGGATATAGGTATGTAGTATTTCCTTCATAAAAATTAGCATAGGTAGCATTGTCTTAAAAATAGTGTTTTTTTTACAGAATTACAATTTCTTAAATATTAAATTTATCACCTTGATTATCAGACTTACCAAAACTAGATTTAAAAAAAAGTTACAAATTAACATGTCACAGTTGTAGGTCATCATCATGTAGCATTAATTATAACTAACTAATTTCTTGACTGATCCTGTTATCATCGCCAGCACTACAAGCTCTGAACACCTATCCAAAAAGCCACTAGACATTTCAAACAGTTTCTCAATCACGTTCAAGTTCTTGGAATTAATTGAGAGAAATGTCGAAATCCAAGTTTCAGCTTGATCCAACATAATTATCTACGCGTTCACATTCAAATACGTACAGATCTGTGAAGATCAAATTATCTAATGCATATTATCTAGTGTAGTGTGTCGTACTCTTACACGCAATTTCAAACGGATTCATCCTAAAATATGTTCCATATTTCATCGCGTAATAAAACAAATATTGAATAATTATTCAAATTAAGCTGACTTGATCCTTTTGGATCTCTATCGTATCTCTGCCAGGCCCTTCCTTCATGGGACAGCTCTTGATTAATATAGTTCCCCTCCATTCCGGAAGTCCAGTGGGCCAGATGTCCTGGCTCCTGGCAATTTATGTGATCCTGAAGGATCACACAGAGTGATATCCTGTTTTGTCCTCTTCCGTTTCAGTGAACGGGGTCGTAAGGAAAAATCACTTAACCCTGCTATAATGATGTAAATGAAAAACACTTTTTGGATTTCTAAAGGTCACAGCCAACTAACGAAATGTTACATACTTTTATGCTGTTTAATGTGTGTTCCATTTACGGAAGTAATTTTTTACTCTTATAAATAAAGTCATGTTTAAATACAGAAAGTATGGAAATAATTTTTTTTTAATTCCTAGAATACATTTCTGGATTTGCTCTCTGAGCTATTAAATCAACTTATTTGTTGTCAGCACAGTTGTCTGTAGTACAGGGTGGGCAATAGTGCGTCGGACTTTGATAGCTCGAGTTCTATAATAGCTAGGAGTTAAAAAAAACAAGTAAACTAGATAAAACGGTCTAACCGGAAATTATTTTCAAATATACAGGGCGGACCAAGACATTATTCAGAATCTAGTGCCTTTCTTTAAAATGGAATGCTATGTATATCAGTATATTTTTGAAACCTCTTTCTAGACTCCTTTTATATTATTATTGACGATCTCCCAACCACTTGGATATGAATTTTGTTTGAATTTTTGAAATAATTCCTTTTGCAGATGCATATAGAAAAAATCACTACAATCACAATTATGAGATTATAAGAAAATAACAAATATGTGAATACTAGTTACGAGACATCTAATTAATGTTTTTGAATCATTTTCTCTTCCTAAAAATATAGATAGTGACCAAAAATTGAAAACTCTTGAATAGATTTTTCTCAATTTTTTTTTAAATGGAACACTACCATATTTTTCGACGATGTAGATGAAATGAAAAACGAACATTTTTTGTAAGATTATTTGTAACCATTTTCGATTTGACAAGCAATAAGTACAAAATTCAAGAACAAACTTAGAAAATAGAAGTTCCTTCAAATAATTCAACAGAAAAAATTATAGTAAGCGTTGCTCATTTTGATTGACACAGAGCTCTGTGCGCTTTTGAAATAATGTTCCTATTGTTCGTAAATTGTCGGTGTTATAAATGTAAAAGCATTATTATCCTTTCTTCCATATTTTGGTAGGTGTATCTTTATAAACAATTCCCTTTACGTATCCCCGTAAAAGAAATCCATTTTTGTTTGATCTGGGTATTTAGCACGACATTTAGTGGGAGCATTTCTTCCAATCCATTGAAGTGGGTAAATATTTACCAGTGGGGCATATTTCCTTTTTCTTCTGCCATTCTTCACTTGGGTTATCTTTAATGGCTCAGCAACGTAGGACATGAGAGCTAATTTTTATAATCTTATACGTTTCGCTTCAAGCCCAATTCGGGAGTTTTACGATTATTTAATCGTTTATAATAAGCATTAATAAATAATCACTTTTTGTTTTCGTTCCTTTTTTTGTGATTTTTCATAACAATTCACTCAATAATTCAGGATTGCACAAATAATGAAATCCTGATGGCTCTTAAGGGAATTGAATTTTTAGCAGGGGTAATCCTTTAAAACTGGAGATAATCAAAGTTAACAACTAGCGATAAACAGGATTTACCCGCGTTTTACAACAACCTGGATTGATGTTAGACCTGTTACAGATTTATTGAACACGAGTTGAATAGATTGCTAATAAAGGAAAAATGATTTTTTGCAAGTGAAATATAAAATTATAATCGAAGCAGAATACTATCAAATTATCATTCTCTGCACATATATAGGCTTCAAACTTCTAAACTGTAACTCTTCTGTTTTTGTCATAATTTAGTAGATCCTCATTTGAATTTTCTGTAAAAAATTCCAAAAGATTTTTTTTAAACAAATCTTTAAAGATATCTTAAAATTTTACATTTATTGAAGACAAAAAAATCATAATTTTCACATATATATATAATTCCAAATCAATGTCTTCGAAAGACATACTTGTGATTTACATGAATAACAACTATTATAATGATCTGCAAAAGGAAGCTCAATGTATGATTTAGAATTCATTCCAGACTGCTTCTATTTATGACATAAGAATCCCCACACATTCCAAATCTTGGCATTGCTGGCACCACAGTTAGAATACATTTACGGTGTCCTGGACCGCACTACAGAACGCCTATTAACAAAGAAGTTGATCTTATCTATCATAGCCAGTATAACTACATACTCTCTTAATGTGATACTAGGTTCTGAGGAAAAAGGTTATCCAGGAAAATGGGCAGTTAAAGGATGAGGTGAGTGATAACTCACGTCATATTTCAATTTTACTCTTTAATTCAATGGTATTTTTTTTTACTAACTTCCCCTGCATCAAAGTCACTATCGCGATCGCCTCTTATTTAATCATAAATCTTTCTGTAATGTTTTCAATATAAGAATATGAATGTGTATCATCAACATTTTGAACCTGTAGATTAATTTTGGTTCTAAGATTATCGCGTAGCTGATGACTTGTAGAAGAGTTTTCGGATTCTCTTCCACGCTGAATATTTTGAACACTAGAAATTTCGACCATATTCGGCTGATACGTTGCAGTTCTATCCGGGATTTAGGTATAAATTTTGATAGTAAGCTCACCTTTACTGAACACATTACATTAACCTCCGCTGCTGCTCTTAAGATGCTTGGATTTATATTACGCAACTGCAGGACCTTTACGAATGTATCTGCTCTTAAAATGCTATATTTCTCACTTGTGCGTTCTAAGTTGGAGTATGGTGCGTTGGTATGGCATCCTCACTATGATACACATGTAAATATGTTAGAACGTGTACAAAGACGCTTCCTGAAATTTTTAGCTTACAAAGTTGATGGAGTATATCCCGCACGTGGTTTTGATCATGATGTATTAACTACCAGATTTGACATACAAACTTTGAACCATAGAAGAATAGTGTCGA
This sequence comes from Rhagium mordax, assembly GCA_963680705.1. NCBI lineage: Eukaryota > Metazoa > Arthropoda > Insecta > Coleoptera > Cerambycidae > Rhagium > Rhagium mordax. The sequence continues at coordinate 14,576,978 of OY796658.1, read as the reverse complement.
GTCTCATATTCTTGTTTAAACTATTACATAATATAGTGGATGCACCGGCACTATTGGCAATGATCAATTTTCAAATACCTAGACATAATTTAAGAATAAATCATGCATTTTACTGCAGTAATGTTAGAACCAATATCCTTTTGAAATCTCCCATAATATATGTAATGTGTGACAACTTCAACAAAATAGCTGATCTTTGTGATATTAACAACTGTTCATTGAATAATTTATTGAGCGTTGCAAATAATAATCTGTAACTTTATTTAATAATTTATATTTCTTTTTTTTTTTACTTCTGTTATATCTCTGTATGATAATATTATACTTTATACTCTTGTAAGTTGTCCTGTTATTGAATTTTTTCTGTTGGGCAATAAAAATTATTATTATTATTATTATTATTATTATTATATTGTAGTGTTTCTGGAGCAAAGTGAGAGTTCCTCTATTTTCTATACGTTTAGCAAATTTATCATGGAAATTAAAGAAGATGAATAACTCCTGTTTCTGGACATTATCGCATACAAGAAGAACAACGGAGGACTCAAGGTGTACAAACTTACCAACAGGTATCTAAATATGCAATGTCACTTATGCACAGTGTAAAATTAACATGTGAGGACCAATACCAGAGTCTAATAATGTCTCTATGTAAATATGGATATAAACCCAGAGGCATAAACAACGCTATTAGAAAACAGAATGTAACCAGTACAAGAGAGAAAAATAAATATATGCGAATTTCTCAAATACAAGCAGGTAGAAGAACTAGATTCATCAAAAGTCTACAGTATTCCTTGTTCGTGTTTACACCAGAGAGATTAAAGACATTTAAACACTAAACTTAAAGAAAATACGAAAAAACTAAATTTACATTGGCCAAACATTCAAGGAAAACCATGCACTGGCAAAATTCATCAAAACCACAGATTAGTACCCAACACGAATTACTGGCTAAGGGTATAAACAGGCTCGGGAAACTTCGCTTTAGATGACGACGATGACAAGATGATTGAAACGTTAGGGATTCAAAATATTCAACGCGGAAGAAAGTCCGACTACTATTCCAGCTCCTCACAGGAAATTTTAGTCAAAGGACTGGCATCACTTCATTATCTTTCTCGATTAGAAATACTCACGATTTTCCTTGCTTGCTTCTTCTACAAGCTCTTTGTCAATAATTTCACTTTCGATTAGTATTGATTTTACTTTGTTTATAATTTCCGTAGCAGCTATAGATCAAGGCATCAAAGTCCACCATAATGCTTAAAATTCTCCACTGCTCCAATACAGTTAATTTACTCCACTAGGTATATCATATTTCTTGCCGATAAAAAATAATCTATGTTCACAACTGAAATCTGTACAATAGAACCATTTGCTCGATAATCCCCTAACAATATAATTTTATTGCAGGGAGTTCAACCATCCGTTAAGCTTGGTCAGGTTTGCTATATCTATTAACACATCCCTGAGAGATTCGTTAATACGTTGTCTATCATATTTTACCCATCTCAAGCACATTCCAATTTCGGAGTGTCCAATTTTCTCATTTCCTGAACCCCTTGCCTCAGCTCCGACAATTTACAAATTATTTTGTTGTTTATCCTAATATATCAACGTTTCAGCACAGTTAAAAATTAAAATGTACCAAATACCAGCGTCTAACAGTTGACTAGATTCGCAAGTTCCATGAGTTCCCAAGATCCTAAATATCTACTTCCAAAGTAATTAAGTTCCGAGGTTTCTTGGTTTCTAATTTTCTAACTTCCTCTAGAACATAATCATTTAAAAGGCATTATACGTTCTGCCATTAAAAGCTGTGCTTCTGCATAGTTTTATAACACACATATCTATAAATGTACACTCTGGTTTTACTGAAGTTGCATTTCTTGCAATCAAATTTTTTTTAACGTAAAAGATTGTTGTATAAATACAACGTATATAAAAATAAAGCTTTTAAGAAATCCGGCTCAAATAAGGCAAGTGGTGACACTTCTTACGATTTTAAATGCGATGGTATAACAGGGATATGCCAGATAATGTATATTTTATTATTGAAGAGAAACGCAAATATCGTCATGTTTGCGTTTTAATCGACCGTTTTCTTAGAACACTTAAAGCACATTTTTTTTATTTATGTGTATTTTAGTACTTATTTCACAATCAATTAACTCCTGCAATACTTCATAATTTATTGTTTCTTTGATTATCTTGTTAATGAAGTCAGAAGAGAGTATGTTCCAATGCAAATTATATTGCGTTGTAATTGAAAGGGTCCATGCAAGGACGGCCCACTCCGGCATAGCTGGGTCCTTAAGTCGTTTGAAATTTAGTAGCAATGAATGTCCTTAAAGCATGTTGACGGTCGGCAAGCAAGTGCTGGTGGCAGCAGATGTCGTTACCGGAATCTCGAGATATTCCAGTGCTGGAATGCGCCGGCCGGATACCAGAGGAAAAGCCGGATACCGTGAAAGCCAGCGTTCTCTTGGAAACTTGCCTAGATAACTGCCATATCGTTTTTCCCCTGTCGCAATCTCGAATGTGGAGATCGTCATTCCCGACACATAATCAAAATGACATTTCGGCGAAAAAGGAAAAAAGAGTTATTATATGTCTTATCGAGTTTCCTCTGTGTGTACGTGTCTCGAAGTTGAAATACTATTTTAATGGATTATATATTGCAAGGGAGGGAGTGGCGTTGAGATGAATTGTGCATCTATTGCCAATGTTGTTGCGATTTGATATGCACATATCATCAATATATAAATACAATTAATAATTCATTCATCTTAAAAGTTTACAAGCATTGATCAGATTAATCGGGAACTTAATTGTGATATAAATCAGGCCAACCCTGTTTGTCAGTAATTGTTTTTGCAATGGTGCATTACGTCGGGTAATACTCAAACTCTCAAGTAGGTATGCCTCCTTTACCTTTGCAAAGTTATTTTTCTTGACTTGTTTTGCTGTTGTCTGTTTATCGAAGCGTAATTAAAGCATAATTTTACTTGAAAAATTTGTTCACAGTGTAATAATAAATGCATGACCGCAACAAAATTGCTATGGTTAGGTAGCTGTATATGTCAGTTGTTTGAGCATTTTGGTGGAACATATCATATATCCAGGTGTCTTGTACATAAATTTTGTTGGTCGAGAAAACATCTCAATTTTTTTTATTTCGTCAGATTGTATGCCATTCAATATAAAATATTACATACATTTAAAACTTACTCTGTATAAACATGGTAATTTAAAACTATGAAATTTTTGAAAATTGATGTATCAAATCTGATAATGTGTTTACGTTAATTTGATATGTAAGTACAATTTTTTTGTTCTATGAAAGCTCTTTTCAAACAGGTTGAGGAACTTCAGAAAATAAAAGGATATTATACAACGTGTTCAAAATGCAAATAGAGACATTTTCTCTTAGAGTTCTGATAACATCAAAGAGTAGATAATAACAAGAGACGACACTTGCCTAAATTAATCAAATATTAAATATAAAGTTAAAATTAAATGTTAAAATTAACTATTATCCTAGTTAGCTTAATTTAGTCATAAATGACAAAATAATTTAGGGTAAACATTAATTAATAGGCTTTTACGAGTGAATTTACTATTAATGAATGTTCGATCAATTGGACTCTATCATTTGTTTCTTTTTTACTTGCTTTTATTTAACTCACAATGTAGTTTTTTCAGTTTTCATAATGTTTGTGTTCAGATCTTCCAACCTGCATTTAATACTCTTCCTTATATAATTAATTGATGAAATTTTGCACAGTTACTAAGGTCGAATGACAATACAATATTACACCGTTACTTTGGAAAACTGCATTTAAGCTATGCCTTACATAATTTGTAAAAAAGGTACATCATGAACTACTGAGACGTATTTCTTTTAGCGAAATTTCGAGAAAAACTATTAGCGATTTTTTTAGAGAAAAACTAATACCTAAATAATTAGATTCAGGACCTTTTAAAACCTAAGTGGTGTAAATTTTGCGACATTAGGATACGGGGTGTTAAAGAAAATGGAGAGGAATTTTTAACAACGGCAAACTTTTTTTTGTAAACAAAATCGGTACCTACTATTTTGAAATTATCAGTAATTTAACATTTTTCACAATTATCTGGTTTATTTGAAGACGTATTAAGAAAAAATCGACAGTGGTAACGACTAAAAATGGTATCTAATTTCTGTCGATACGGTTATTAAAAACAAATAAAACAATACATTAGTTATTAAAGCTAGTTAAAACCATTCACTGGAAAAAATATTGTAATAATCCTTTGAAAAAACAAACGGTATTGAAAAATGCATAAGGGTGAATGGGGGACTCATTGAGAATAGTTCAATTGAATTATTAGTTGATTAATTTGATTATTTTTAGGAACCTTGTTCTTTTAATAATTTTGCCGTAAATCTTAATAATTTTTTATTTGTTTATTTGGTGTTCTTATTTTTACCATTTGTTTTTTCAAAGGATTATTACAATATTTTTTCCAGTGAATTGGTTAATTATCTTAAATATCTAATGTTTGTCATTTGTTTTCAATAACCGTATCAAATCAAATCAAATCAAATCAATTTATTGGTGTTATCAACATCAATAAATTGATTTGATCAACAGAAATTAGATACCATTTTTAGTCGTTACCGCACTGTCGATTTTTTCTTAATACGTCTTCAAATAAACCAGAGAATTGTGAAAAATGTTAAATTACTGATAATTTCAAAATAGTACCGATTTTGTTTACAAAAAAAGGTTTGCCGTTGTTAAAAATTCCTCTCCATTTTCTTTAACACCCTGTATCCTAATGTCGCAAAATTCACACCACTTAGGTTTTGAAAGGTCCTGAATGTAATTCTGGTATTAGTTTTTCTGCAAAAAAATCGCTATTAGTTTTTCTCGAAATTTCGCAAAAAAAAAATACATCTCAGTAGGTCATGATATACCTTTTTAAGAGGTGTAACTTAAATGCAGTTTTCCAAGCCCTATCCAGCAAAAAAAAGATATCGAAAATCGATTCACAAATAAAGATTTTTAGGAGGGTGGATACATCTTAAGTGGGACACTCTGTATATAAAAATAGCAATTTTTCTACTGCCTACTCTATGTGAAAGTGACATGTTTTTACTCTAGAGACGAAAGTTATTTTCGTCTCTAGGAGTGAAAATGGAAATGTCAAATTTATGTTACTTACCATAGCAACGACGAAACAAACAATTGATAATTTACATTGTGACAGTTGGTTTATAATTTAATAGCATATTATATGTAAGTGACTGTTAAACTTAAATAAAGTTCTGTAAATTTTAATCCAATATTTTATTATAGCATTTCCTACACGAGATGAAATACGTTTTTTTCGTTCGTGAGCAAATTCTCATCTCACGAAAAAAACAGTATTTTTATCTCTTGTTGTAAAATATACTATTTTTGGCAAAGAATTTCGCTAAACGTGCGCACTTTGTATGACTGTACGCATGATTGTATGAAAGGGGTGGAAATTGGTGGTGGGCACGCCTTGCATTTCTTGCAGTCTTACATGAGATTCTATGTCGAAAAAGAAATAATTTTTTACTTTTTAGTACTTTTTTAAGAGCAAGTTTAATTTTTTTTTTGTACCTTAAATTGCTAATGTCTTCGAAACTACTCAAAATAAATATAATATGTGGGAATCGTCAGAAAGCAAGCAATTTTATATTTGATTATGGAATAATATACGGGGGGGTGTTCAATATGTGTTTAAAATAAAAAAGTTTTTTAACTTTACATATTCGAAATTAAATTATGGACGAACGTAGACAAAAGTTTAAATTCTAGTACCAAAGTTCGTATCTAACTTAATCTGTTAAAAGGTTTAAAATTGTTTTTAATTTGAAAAATATGGCATTTTGTTTTAAGTTCCGCATCTGTCAAAATTTCGACAAAAATTTGAATATTTTGAAAAACCGCTCAAAAGAAATACCTATATGTTATACGTAATTGCTGACGTTTTATGCTCTTAGTTCTGGGTCACAAACTGTCTTTACAAAAATGCTGCCTTTATTGATATAAGGTTCCAGTTTCTAAAAGCACCATCAAAGTGTTTTTACTTATTTGAAAATTCGAAAAATCTAATTGGGCATTTGGCAGTTTGTCAACAGTTATAGTGTTCAATAGATCTGAATACTTACAAGTATTTTGAAATCTCTTCATACAGGGTATCTATTATAAATAAATAAATAAATAAATAAACCATTTATTTCCCAAAGTAAAACATTTTTGACATTATAATGATCAGAAGAGATTACAAATTTTACAATGCCTTATTTAAGGCGTAGGGAAAGAAGAAAAAATAAATAAGAAATAATAAAGAGTGAGTAACATAACTATTACATAACTATTATATAAATATAAATTATTAAATTATTATGCAGCTGTAAATCTAGTGGAATGAAATTCTGATAAACTGTAGAAAGTGTGTTGCTGTAGAAATGCTTTTAATGATTTTTTAAAAGATATTAGGGAATTTTGTTTTGTTACGGTGTAAGGGAGATTATTAAAAATTTTTATTCCAGAGTAAAGCGGGCCTTTTCTATTTGTTTCATAATTATAATTAGGTAGTAATGGAATATTTTTATTTCTAGTACTGTATGAGTGGTAATTTGCCGGTGTTGAAAAAGTATGCCGTCTGTTATAAATCATTATAGACAATTTATATATATATAAAGATTAATTATTGTAAAAATTTTTAACTGGTTAAAACGAGGTCTACATGTTTCCGTTTGTTTGATTTGACAAATTGTGCGTATAGCTCTTTTTTGTGTTAATAGTATGGTTTCGATTAACCTTGATGATCCCCAAAATTCAATTCCATACTGCGCCAATTTAAAAACTTCACAAAGTATTATGTCTTTGGAACTAAAATAGGCGTTGAAAAGATCTTAAAACGTAATACAAAATACTTTTTAATTGTTTAATTTTTAAGTAAAGCGCAAAATACCAAAACATTAAGCGAACAAGGTTGTATTGTATCGTATTGTCTTTGCATTTTTTTGTATCTTGTTAATAATAGTTACCAAAAGGATTGTTTTTGTTTCTCAAGAAAAAATTGTTATTGTTTCATTAAAATCGACTATCAAAATTTTGCTTCTGCGCGTTGAAAATTTCTATTTTTTTTTTTTCAAAAAATGTTTACACAACGGGTGAACGTGTTCAAATAATTTATGGTATTTATAGTTTTCAAAATCGTTGCGGTCCAAGACCTGCATCCATTAATAATACAAGAGCTAGGGTCGCATCCATTAATAATACAAGAGATAGGGTAAAAATTTTGAAAAATGGGATAGGTTTGTAATTGGAAAAGGAATCGACCCACGCTATCAATTTGAAGTTCTTGGTTAATTTGCGAAGATCCCACTATATTACTTCGTCAGCCATTTAGACTAGACGAATTTTGTAAGGATGGAACCTTGCAAAACTCATATTATCAAGAACTTAACGATAATGATCCGGACGGGCGAATTGAGTTTTGTGAAATCATAACCAGTAAAAAGACAATTGAGTCCCAATTACTAAAAAACATTTGTTTCAGCGATGCGTACCTACTTTTTACCTTAATTAGCAAAATTGAAGCATTGAAAAACCTCATTTCACCATACAGTATCCTAAAAAATTTAAATTTTTATAGTTTGTTATTTATTGGTCAAAATTTTAATACTGAAATCTATTAGAAAATATTAGACGAAACAATAAAGTCCTCATTAGATTATGTAATCACTGTTAAGGTTGGACTAGACCAGAAATATCCAAATAGTCAAACATATAATTACCTACATGATGTTTATAAAAATTAAATATTATATTTTAATCGAAAATGCCATAGAAGTTTTTTTAATAGAAATATTTTGTATTTACTTCGACTTTCCAATAAAAATGGTGTATTTACTTATCATTTTTGTTATTGTACTGATGATAGCCAACAGCTTAAAACATACATATAATGACGCAATAGGGAATGGACTCGAATATAGATTTCTGCTAGTAATTTGTTACAATCGTTAATCATCTAATGACGTATGGAAATCGGTTGTACTTACAAAACTATCCAAGTCAAGTCAAATAAATTCCAATAAAGTTTTAGCGGCTATTTGTTTTATAAATTAAACCTCGATTAAAGCGAACAACTTCTCCCGATATATTTATTATTTTAACTTATTCTTCACATTATAAATTTTTGATATCGTCATTTTTATACATTCCCATTCATGTCTATACCACTACCATACCATATGGTCCTCAACTCTTTCAGAGTGTGTAAATATTTTATAGTGCAATGAAATAAATTTCCCAGGATATTGTAAACACATGTGACTGCAAATAATTGCTGCAAGTCAAAACGTTATGTGTTTATTGTGTTAAGGCTTAAGCTTTCTACCCCTTCTGGAAACATTTGTCAGAACGACTATGAATAACATAATCAAATGGCAATTTACATATGTAGATTCACTTTACGCAAGCCTGCTTACTTTCAGTTAAGGTTTCTGGTACTCTATAATAATTAATTATTATCATAATAATGCGTCAGGAGCAAAATATTTATCGTTCGCGTGATTGCTATTTTGTTTTTATAATTTACCTCGGTCTTTGGCTATTGATATGTGTAGCATATTATAACAATTTATAAGTGCTCATTAAATATTATACATTGGTACGGTGTGAGAGCTTAGCGACCTTTATCTGCAATATTTTCTTTAATTTGATTAATTATTATTAAACGTTATACGAGCTCTGTACCTACTACTTAAACTCACCCAGGAGTGTAAACTTGTTATTTTAAGCCTTACTAATATCAGGAATTATTAAGTTATATGGCATAATTTCATTATGCGATATAGTGATGCAGTTGTGAACTTTTTGTTTGCAATTTTATAGTTCTTAATAAATCCAAAGAAACAAAAGACTCTAAATGTATATTTGCGAAGAATTCAATACCCTAAATAGATAATTGACATGGAAATAAAACAACAAAGATGACAACAGAAAATCCGATACACTAATATCAGAAAAATAACAAAAACATGCCACAACAAAAGATGCCAAACTCGAAACAAATGAAACATTCGATAATAACACAAGAATAACACATCATACAAATGACCATACTATAAGAACAAAATCAACTAACATAATTTAGGAACCATGTGATGCTACAAATATTATAACTAGTTTTCCCAAATTTATTAAATAGAAGAGGTTTTGGAAAAACTGTCTTAGATGCAACACCTTGTATACACTTTAGTTATCAAATATATTTTTAAAATATTCGTTATCAAAAAGTACAATATTGTTTTACACCAGATTGTATGTCTTAGTATGCAGTAAACTTGGGACATGGGGTAATATTTTGTTTTATTTATATCTTTAAGAAAACTCTAACCCCAAAAACAATTATTGTATTAAATGGAAAAAACCATTATAGTATTTTTTTTCGTGTTCTGTTCTCTTGTATATAAAAGCGCTAAAAACCATGAATAAAAATAACCTAACAAAAAGTTTCAATCGATTCGTTCATCAATTTCAAGGGTGAGTCAGCTAAAAGAGACCACCTATATTACTCTTGTTCTCACAGGAAAATAAAACTATATGAAGATGTAGTGTGAATAAAGTAATTTAAACAGCAATGAATCAATCATTATTTTTCCATTAATTTTCCTTAATAATATACTGTTTGTCAGTATATCATTTTTGGTTTAATGTTTTGTAGGTCATATTTGCTAAAAATATATTGCTTCCGATACTCAACAAACCTAAAATTATACGGTATAATTTTATATTACTCCATGCAAAATCCGAATTTAGAAATAATGTATGTTACAAAAAAGTAATGAAAAGCTTTAATTACAGGATACAGCAAAGCTTGGGAAACAGTCCTCGACAGACATGCACGTTTATGACCTCTGCGTTCGCTGACGTTTCTCTTTCCTACAATTCATGCATGTTCTACATGATAAATGGTCCTAGAAATTACAGTGGAATATCACTATTACTTACACCCTTATCGTACATTACTCTAAACATATATTATACTAACACTACTACTACTTATTGCAACACCCCAAACGTATTAGTCTTGAGAGATCACGAGTTTGTTTATGGCCGGAAACGTAATCCAGACTACTTGATTTAAACTTTGGATTTATAAATTATCTACATTACATAGTTTTGTCAAAGTTGTGATAGGAATTGGGAACGAGCTCTTATTTGAGGCAGACGGGACAAATTTTAAATTGGATATAGGTAATCCAGCTACATTAGGCGGAAAATAGCAGCATCTGCAGAAAAATCCAAGTGAGCTGAAACTTTGCATACACCTTTATATTGACCTTAGAAGGTTTCCCCAGTAGGCCTAATCCATGTTTTCCTTTGTTTTAAGTATTTTCTACAGGTCGTCCTCGTTCACGTCCTCCCCCCCCCCTCCACATGTTCCTCTTCGTTGTCTTTTCTCTCTTCGTTTATTTCTTCATCATTTTTTTCGGCTTCTCTAATATTTTCTGTAATGAGATGAACAAGATCATTATATTCTTCACCTTGAATATTTTCTATTAAGTCTTCAATAGCACTATCGTCAGAGAAGACAGTGCTAGTAAATCTTTTAGTTCTCCTAATAGGACGTGGTTCTTCTAACCAGCAGGTTCTCTTCTTCAAACCAGGTAGAGGAACAATAGAATCGTAGATATACTTACAATTCTTCTAGCACTGATTAGTTTCCCAATTGTTTGCCCTATCTTGACTCTGTCCCAGTTTGTTTTCTTTCTTTCTAGTTTTTCTCCAGTAGAACGTTTTTGCTCATTCTGCCTACTGATTCAAGATATTCAATACTGAGGGGCAAATGGAGTGGTAATTTCAATTTTCTTAATTTTTTTGGGGATTGATTACACACGAGCTGTCTTCCAGTTATTGCGAGAAGGTTCCAAAGTTTATAGACCACATAAGTAATGGCTTTATTACACTTACGATGCGAGATTTATTAGATTTCAACTTTTTGGAGAATTCACCTTATAATGTGATTTCAAAATATTATTTCTGCCATCGAAATGTCGAAGGGTGTTATTTCGAGGACAGTTTCCTTTGAGACTTCAAAGAATTAGAATAAGACATTTTGAGAACAATAATAAAAGTTCAGGTGAAATACCAATTGTACATGAATTGCTTATACAAATTCAACAAAGCACTTTCAAAAGCCTTAATGTTATAAGTATCTTATGAAGTATAGTAACAGCAAAGACAGATTGAATAAGATTTTTTCACTTACTTTTCCTCGGGAATACTAAACATTATGGCCTTACTACGTCTGCATGTGTGCTTTCATAAAGTTGAAAATTCTACTCCTGTAGATTTATTTAGAATAAACCCTGAATCTGGGGAGCGAATTCTGGAGCTGTGTTTCCATTATATGCACTGTAATTTGTATTATACGTATACCGTTTGGAAATCTAAATGAAAACGCTCCCTCTTTCCTGCTGTATTCTGTTCCTCTAAAGTGAAGTGATCATCTGGAGCTATCCCATTCAAAGAAGCACGTAATTTACTCGCGAAAATGTAAAGCCTAATAGCAGTCGTTATTTCTTTTGAAAAATTGTGCTTGTTATAAAAATATATGATTAAACAAACCAAGCCACAATATATATTTTTGCAACGTCTAATTACTCTCACTAGACTTTCTGCTGTTAAATGAAAATAATAAATAAGAAAAATAATAGTAAGTAAACTAAATTTGCGGCGTGCTAATAATTACCACTATCATTGACTGTTTTTTATTTGGTGAAAATGGAACAGTCGAAATGCCAAATCCGAAAAGTTGTATCCTCACGAGTCTTGTTAATGTCGGTAATATTGAAAAGGTATGTTTTCCCAATATGAATTGGTTAACAATTTGTTCCCGTCGATGTTATAAGGTGTTCCAATTTAAAAGTGTACTGAAGTTACTTTGGTAGTTATAACATATACAAGAATTTTCTTCTCTAAATCTTGGGCAAATATAAATTTTTAACTTTTGCACATGAATCAATGCACAAAACAGTCTCATATAAGAAACAGGCAGCGAGGTGTTATTAGTAAATGTACTAAAATTGTGTCGTTAAAAAACACAACCTATCATAAGTGGCACAAAAGCAATCAAATAGGAACAATCTGTTTATATAGATTAAGCATAATCGATAAAAGGAGAACTACCTTTAACAACAGACTAAAAGATTCAGCCTTATCGTCGAATGAGTGTTGAAACTGTTGAAAATGTTTTGGCCTGTTATCAAAAACATTAAGCTCCTTTAACAAAAAAGGAGACGGCGCAATAGCGATGGCATGGCACCAAGTGTTATCTCATTTGAAATTTCCTCCAACTCAGCAGTAGATCTCGAAGGAAGTGTTCATTGGAATTAACACCCATTAACGGTTTAATGCCAGAAGTAATATTCTGACACCGAGCAATTCTGAAAAACCCGAATACTAATAAATCGATAGGATCTGATGATATTCCAGCAATTGTCATCAAAATGTGTTCCTTATAGCTGATCCAGTGTTCTATGAGCTCTTTAATCTTTAATATAAACAAGATAATCGCTTCCAACTGAAAAATTCCTCGAGTGCAACCAATGCCCAAGAAAGGAGAAAAAACGGAATGTAACACAAATGGAAAGGTGTCAACATCAATATCAATATATCAAATTGGATATTTTTGTTATTATTATGCTAAATAAAGTTGTAAACAATACATATCAAGCGAAGAAAATAGCATAAGAAGAAAAAATATTAGATTTTCCTTCTATTCGCTAACTTCATGTTGTCTTTGATGGAGTCATATCAGAAACATTCTGTACTAAATCGGATGTTCCACAGAATACTAACTTATCGAAAAACTTTGTGCCTTCTTCATATTAATGTCTTAATTTTTGTAATATCTAACCATATGCACTGTTTCAGTAGTGACAGTGAATTCTTCAGCAGGCTATTATTAATTCTAATTTGGCTAATCTTATGGAATTGGGTTTAAAATTCTTGTGCATTTCAATCCTTCCAAAATGCAGTTCAGTATATTTGGCAGATAACCTAACAATAATGGACCAAACATCTCCAAGATGGATCAAGTTGAGGATAGAAACCTCTGGATTTCTATATTAGGATTGACTTAATCACTTCACTTGGCACATCGCTAAGTCTGCTGCAATGAAGCTTGATTTTTCATAGAACTAAATACTGCTTTACTCCACAATGGTTATTGACTTTATATAAAGCACAGATGGGTACGTTCTGATTTGGAATATTGCTCACCAATTTGAGAATTTATATTCAAAATCGTGCCTAATGAATGAATAGAATAAAATTCAAATTTTAAGTAACCACTTGAGTCGTCAATTTTTCTTCGTTAACTCTTTAGAAATTCTCTGTGGCCTTAAGATGTGAAGCAAAAATTTTGTTCACGAAACCGGTCGCTGTAAAAATAAATTAATTGAATTTTTGTAAGAAAAAAACTTTGGTTTTCTTTCAACATGAACTACCCACATGGGATTGACCTTTCTTCAATTTATTATTTGTTTCTATTGATTCTAACATTTGACGTCCATTGAAATATCCATTAAATTTCGAAATACTAACTCTTCCCACGTATATGTACAGGGTGCTTGATCTATCGTTCTACAGCCTGTAACTTTTAAACGAATTGTTTTAGCGGAAAAACAAATGAACGTCTAACAATTTTACAAAAATAAAAAATCCGAGTTAAAAAAAATGCTGCTATGTGGAACGACGGTCAGTGAACTGAAGTTGAATTAATAAATGCTGCACTCATACAGGAATTATAAAATTGCTGGAATTATTAATCCAACTTGACATCTTCATTGCACCATCTGTTGCGGAGTTATTTCATAATTGGCGTAAATATGATAATGTTCAATTTATATGCAAACAGGTTATTAATTGTAGAGGTAGTTTTTAAAAACACGTAAATTGGCGTTTATTCATTATAAGTGCTTAATTTCTATAGTCATTGTTATCGGATAAGGAGTTCCATAACTTTAGTCAGGGTAAAAAAGATAGTCAATAGGAGCAATAATTTTGTGGTGTTTGGTCCATTTTCATCAAATTTTTGTAGAAAATATAGTGAACTGTATTTAAAAGGGTTGAAGTATACCTGTAAGATTATTTGAACCCAATTGAACAATATTTTCCCAAAATCAATCGAGTTGGTCCCTCTCCATCTTGAGATATAGGATTCACCTGCATTCTCTTTTTATCTTTGAAAGGAAGAGCATGCATGCAGATAACATCAGCGATGTTGTGCACCAAAGACTTAGTTTTGGACTGGATAGGAATTTAGAATGACCATGACTCAGAAGAGAAAGCTCAGCTGTAGCAAGTAACAATGTCCCAGGGATTGGAATATAAATAAGGTATAATAATAATGCTAATGATAAATTTTCAAAAAGAGCCTAATCATCCTAAATGGCTATTTTGGAAATTATTACGTTTACTGAAGGAGCCTAATCATACACAACAACTTAATATTTTGTTAGGATAAACTTCGTCACACGAAAATCAAATTGAGAATAAATTTGGGCGCTGATTTCAAATATAATTTCAAAATAAATTTTTTTCTCAATTTATTTTTTTTTAAATCGAGTTTACTTCCTCACCAAAAAGGTATGTATTCGTGAAAAAATTTTTGAAAATGTTTATTGTATTTCTGGACGAATCTCGACGAATTATGACGATACACTACAAATTTCAAACAAAAAATTTTTTGTCTGTGTGTGTATCGCGATAGCAGCCACAGTTTTTGAGATACAGCTTTCAAATTTGGTTCACAAGGAAAAGATTGAGTTCGTTGATCAGCAAAATCTAAACAATAAAAATTTTCATTACTTTTACACACGGTGAGGAAGTTCTGATCCCATAATTGGCAGCGGTTTTTTTATTTTTCTAGAAAAAAACACTTAAAAGAGTCGAAACTAAATTATAAACAAGAGCCACATATCAAATCGTCAGAAACAGTGCAACTAAACTTGGTATGAAGCTTTAGGTAAATAAAGCATCTCTCTTGTCAGTCTGGAGGTGTCGACTGTAACCTTTGTGTCCGCTCCAATGGCAGATTCAAGGGGCATCTAATGTTGCCTTTAGAGTAGTTGACATAATCCTGGTAATACCCAGATGTGCCATCTTTGAATTTAGCCTGCTACAATTTCGTTTCTACTTAGTTTGTTCTGGATGTATTATAATTTTATACAGCTGGTAGTTAAATTATAGGCCCTACGTCCTTTTTTACCTTTATCGGTCTGAATTCATTTATTTTTGTTTCCATAATTTTATAAAAATGCCTCACAAAGTACCATTCAATTTAAGCAATCATGGATAATTACTTACAAGGATCCCTGAAAAAGGTTCGAGTTGTCTCTAATATTGTATGAGAAACTTTTTGTGGGTAACGGATTATTTGTTCCTGTCAAAACAAAGGACTGTTAGAGAATAATCATTTAAGTCTAGACGAAGAATGGGACTCGCACAGCGTAATAATGGAGTTCTTTGAAAGTTTTATATTTATTTATGAGTTTCGTTTCTTTGAAATCGATATTAGAAGGTATATGTTGAAGGAAGTAATCCACTTTGCTTCTAGGAGTCTTATCAATATTATAGCTGTGATAGACGTTCGGAGGCAACAGCTACCTAAAAATTGTTAACACTGCGTAAAAAAATCAAGGATGCGTTTCGGATTTCAGTCACGAAAATGTAAACCTAATTTTGTAATACTTTTTACTGTGCAAGAGTCGAGGTAAAATTTTCTTTTACGTATACACTTTGTAAAAAAAAATTCTGAATATTAAGGGTTTATAATAGAACATATAGTCGACCCTGTAGCGATAGTGGGAGTGAATATATATTTGAGAACTGACTGAAATATAACAAGAAGCACAACCGGACAGGAAAAGGGATTTTACTGTTTTATTTTTTCCATAGCTTCAGGCTTATCGTTAATTTTTAATAGAATGCGAGTAGTATAGAACAGAATATTTATAATTTAGATTTTATTTTTTGCATGTTTTGCAAATCGAAAGTGGCTATATTAAAAAGAAAGTGTCCAAAATATGCACCCTGACATTAAGTTATCATTTCAATAAATTTTAATTTGTTTCTTAAGACATCAATACTTATACAAGATTTATAAATTAGTATTATAATATGTCTCATCAACAGATGCAAATAGACTCCGCCCCATTAATTTTATAGTAGCGCAGAACGGTGTAATTTAACTTTTTATAAAATAGACCCTTTAGAAACTCGAAGAAGTATTTCGTATGTAATATTTTTATATAAAGTCATCAATAATCTTGCAGACTGCAGCATCTGTATTCACAATTTGAACTTAAAAGTCATGAACTTCACAGAACTACAAACACTTTCCAACTTTCAACAAATCACACAAATTATGGCTTTAATGCTCCAGTCACAAGAATATTCGACACCTACAACCGACCTTTTTCAGATGTAGACATTTTTTACTTACCCAAGTGTTGAGTAAAAAAGCTTTGTCTGTGTACAAGGTGTCCCAAATTGCTTGATTTTGGCTGGTTTTCCTATTTCCAGACCAGGTAGAGAAAAACTGACATATGAGTCTAGAGCTCGATTTTTGTGAAACGCCGATTGGTGAAAACCATATTTCGATATCTCTAACAGTTTCCGAGATATCGGCAAAAGTTGACATTTTACAGATTCCGAAAAACTTTTTTTAACGTTAAAAAATGTTATTTTTAAAGAGAAATGTGTTATATTGGCAGCAAGGATGACTAGCCATGTCTTGGCATATATATTTTTGGAAAGCTTATTTTTTTTTCTATTTTCTAAAGTCAAAGCCAAAACTATGGTTTGCATTTGAAATAACAAAGTTAGCTTTGATATCAAACAATCGAAAAGCGATATATTTTTTTTGACAAATGCATCTTATTCTACGTCAAAAAGTTTTTACCGTTTGAAAATATATCCAAAAATAAAAAAGTTGATGATTTTTCGGAATCTGTAAAATGTCAATTTTTGCCGATATCTTGAAAACGGTTAGAGATATCGAAATGTGGTTTTCACCAATCGGCGTTTCACGAAAATCGAGCTCTAGACTCATAATATGTCAGTTTTTCTCTACCTGGTCTGGAAATAGTAAAACCAGCCAAAATCAAGCAATTTGGGACACCCTGTACATTATGTCAGATACTCGTATCATAACCAATGTCAAAACTATTCGTATGTATTGTAACGAAGTGATTTTTTCCAATCAAGGAATGTCCGTTTTTGCTTTAAATATTACCGTCACTTGGATACGCCCTGCCGCCGTTTCTAGTGAGTCCTGTTTTAGTTAAGTTAGTAATGAGTTATAAAAAAGAGCGCTGGTAAACAAGCAGTCAAGGAATTAATTAATTAATCTTCGACAATCCCCCGTATAAGTAAAATCCGAAAATTATTATAAATAATGGCCGAGTCGGAAACAAAAATCAGTCGTTACTAAAACCCGTTAAAATATTAATCCGTGTCAGTTTTAATCCGTTTCTTTTTGCAACATAGTCTAGAAATTGCAAGTAACGCATTTCCGGTTATTGATGGTCCGAATTAATGCTGTTAATTGCATAATCCGCTCGAACTCAGGAAGTAACGTCGTAAGTTCTTCGTTTCAAGTCGGTGACCGCCCCTTTAACACGCCATCTAGATACGTCATAGAAGTAACAAAATGCTAGAGGAGCGTTCACTCCGGTTCATTCCGAGAAAGTCAGCAGCAGTCCAGAGTCCGCCGCATCAGATCCGATCGACAGTCACCAATTGCAGATCAATTCGAAGCCGTCACCGTTTCCGTCCGTACCGCCGCTCCGAGTTTTAATAGTAAATTTTCTTGAATATAATATTGGTAAGAATACACCGTGGTCCGCTACAATCCGTAGGTACTGCCTTCAGTTAAGTATAGATATTCAGAGATCTTATTGTCCGTGAGTATCGCTGTAATATACTACTAAATCAAACTAGAGCTAATTAGTAATTCCTCCGTTAGTCTTTTGTTTTATAATATATGCATCGGCTGGTTAGATCTGTTCACTCGGGCCATCTATAAAGCTTCAATGCATAGAGGTTACCGGAGAACCTACGTTAATCCAAATAGTCATTATATGCATCGGCTGGTTAAATCTGTTCACTTGGGCCATCTATAAAGCCTCCATGCAGAATTGTGACCGGAAAACTTACGTTAATCAGAATTGTCATTAAGAAATAGCTTTACATTTATGGCAGTAGTTCGCCGTATGTTAAAACATCCAGTATAGGCTAAAATATCTATAGCTAACCGATTGCCCGCCGTTTGCTTGTCGTCACAATAATTTCAAGCCCGGGTATCCAAAATTCCAAAATAAAATCGTAGACACGCGTAAAGATTCTTGGTTGCCAGCTTGCTTGTTTCTTATGGTTTTAACATTTTTACATACTCGACTATACAGTCGCTGAAATATTAGAGTTAATTGATTTGTTCATTAGTGTTGCTAAATAAATACGTTGGTTTAAAGAGGTAAAATTCACGAGTTATTATTTCTGTCATTTATTTTGAAGTCCATTAGACAGATCTCCAACTTACGACCCCCGGACATTCCCGTATCTTCAACTGTTTCGCTATACCGAGTTGTTCTCCCAATAGGAGAGCCAAAAAGTGCTGTTCTTTTCACTTGAAAATTAAAGAACTGGCGCCCGAGTTTTCCGTCTAAAAAGTTTACGTAAGTATAGACCATTACAAGTAGGCACCATTACAGTATCATTATATTATTCTTTATTCATTATATTATTTTTATTCTTTAAATTAATTTATTTGCTGTTTGCAAAATTTTGAGCATGCTAAGTTGTTATATTTTTTTCTCTACTAAATTAAGTGTATTTTTTTGTTGTTTGTACTTATAGGTATACTTACTTTATCCTATTTTCCACTAATTTCTCCTTTTGTTAATAATTTAAGGTAACACGATGTTTTTATTATTGCAAAGCTGTGTAACCCTATAATTGAAAGCATAAGCTTCTGTTGAGTAACCGAATTATCAAAACATAATAAATAAATCATTTTGATTTTCTGAAGTTCTGTCTTTAGGTATTGGTTTTATAATTGACGTCTTCCTAGCTCAAGTGAAACGTTTTTGCAGAAATACCATCTGTGAATCGGGAAAAATAAATTATTAAAATTTAGAATATAACACATAGAGATCAATTCACGGAGAGGGAATAGAATCTACAAAGTGATTATTATTAATTAAATCCGGATTACTAAAATTATCTGGAAAATCAATTTTCGGTGTACTGTCCACAACACCTTGACTTTGTAACGTACTTTGAAGTTTTTTAGAGCCTAATTTTTACTCATTTAATTTTACATGCTCTCTTTTCATTAATGGTATTTGTGAAAAAATTTCTCAATTGACAATAATATTGACGATGTGTGTTTTGAGTTCTTATGAATCCATTCCATCTATTAGCTACGATAAGGTATTTGAGGTTTGATTGATTAAGATATTGATTTAATTTCTATTGGAGACTGGCAGCTTAATTGTTATTTAATTTTGTTATTTCCTTTATGCTTATGCCCCCCCCCCTAAATAACGGACTTGCGGGGTTTTTCAGAAGACAGCCTGTATGTTAGATATTAAATGAGAATTGTATAATGGATATTATTATATCTAGTTAAAAATTTACTGGTGATGTTATTCAATTATTCTCTTTTGTCTGTTATATGTTTAAACTTTCGTAAATGTTATTTTGCTGCAACACAAAGCATATAAATTATTGATGGCGACAACATCGCACATTTTACCAAACACTAAACAACACGATACCAAAGTTTCAATTTTAACACGCAATCTGACTGAAAGCATTAAAAATATTCAATCTGATTCAAAATACATATTCAATGGTCATTATTGTTAATTAATTGCAACTACTAAGAATGTACTTGTGATAAATATAATATTTGACGTCCTAATTTTAAAAAATAATAACAAAAAACAAATTTTTTTGAGTTTGCTTTTCTTGAAAACGTCGTACTAAAAAGTAAAAAACAATTTCTTTTTTGCCAAAGAATTTCATGTACAACTGCAAGAAAAGCGTGCGCACCCCCACTCTCACCCCTTTCATACAATCATGCGTACAGGATTAGTTTGATTAATGTAAACCCCAATTTTATTTTTGTCTTTGATCGATTCCAAAAATAAAAAAACCGGCCATACACGGCTTTTTATGTAGATTCCACTCCTGGTAACGGTTTGGCAGTAGAGTTTTAAATATACAGGGTACGCAAAAAAGTAAATAATTAACATTTTCAACATAACCAACCACCATTAACTTCGATACATTTCAAACCACGTTTAATAAAATTCGAACGAATTTTTCGAAGAAAAAGTGCTGCATCCAAATTTAGCCAAGTTGTATTTTTTACAATTTGATTTTTTATTGTTTAGAACTTTCCACTGGTTCACTGTAAATTTTTTCTTTGAGCTTTCCCCAAAGAAAATAATCTAATGGATTAAGGACTGGACTCCGTTCGAATTTTATTAAACGTTGCGTTGTTTAAAATGTATCGAAGTTAATGTTGAAAATGTAAAGTAATTTGTTTTAATAATTCATATATTTTGTTTTGTTTTTGATTTATTCCATTTATTGATTTATTGTATGAGTTTATAAAATAACGCTATTGTTTCAACGTATCCATAATAAAGTGAAAATAACTCAAAAACCAGTAAAGCAATTATAAATATATGTATATATTTGTAATCAGAATGATTGGTGGAATTCAAATTTGTCAAAATATACAGGGTATTCCATGTAAAAAACCTAACTTTTATGCGTACCCTGTATATTTAAAACGCTATTGCCAATCCGTTAGCAGAAGTGGAATCTACGTAAAAAACCGTGTAAGGACAGTTTTTAAGTTTTTCGAATCGGTCAAAAAATAAAAATAAAAATGAGGAGTTGACAATAATAAAACTAACCCTGTACAAGCGGGGCAGCGAGCGGAGGACTGACTTCACTCACTTCATAGCGATATTAGGAGTAAAGCAGCAACATTTACCGCGTGTACATGGATGGGGACTATCCATGGAAAGACGCGGTCTCGCTTCCCTACTTCTAGCGGCTTGTATATCAGCTATATCGCAGAAGCAATACAACTGTAGGCGAGAGGTGTATTGAGGATATACCATCCTTCGGAGGGGATGTAAAGCAGTCGGTCCCTTGTCTATTAAATGTTAGGCAAGTAAAAAATCCCTACTCTTAGTAAGATAAGAGGTTCGGCAAAATTTCCAGGTTGGGGGTTGCTCGTCTCCTGGCGTCGGTGATTGGCCTCCGTAGCGGAAATAGGCCGACGTTAAATAAGTGATTAAAAAAAAAAAAAAAACCCTGTACAAGTGTACAATCATACAAAGTGCGCACGCATTGCTTTTCTTGCAGTCGTACATGAAATTATTTGCCAAAAAATAAATTATTTTTTACTTTTTAGTACAACTTTTTTTAGAAAAATGTTTCTCTTTATTTATTTCTTTTATTTTCCACTATTTAGTCATATTTTAATTAAATTATTATCATTAACTGTGCAAAATTTCATCAATTAATTATGTCAAGAAGTGTGTTAAATGAAGGTTGCAAGATTTGAACACAAACATTCTGAAACTTAATAAAACTACATGGTGAGTCAATAATTCGGTGCAGAGTGCAGGTGAATCCTACACCTCAAGATGGAGAGGAAACAACTTGATTATTTTGGGAAAATATTGTTCAACTGGGGTCAAATAATCTACTTCCACCCTTTCAAACACAGTCCACTATATTTTCTAAAAAAAATTTATGAAAACGGACCGATACCACCAAATTATTGCTCGTATTGACTATCTCTTTAACCTAACATAATTGTCACTCTCTTCCTAACCTCGAATAACAAAGTTATGGAACTCCTTATCCGATAACAAAGGCTATAGAAATTAAGCACTTATAATGGATAAACGCCAATTTGCGTGTTTTTAAAAACTACCTCTACAATTAATAATCTGTTTGCATATAAATTGAAAATTATCATATTTCGCCGTTGTTTCTGTGAACTTACACTTTAATCATATTGTCAGGTACGCCAATTATGAAATAACTCCGCAACAAATGGTGCAATGAAGATGTCAAGTTGGCTTAATAATTCCAGCAATTTTATCATTCCTGTATGAGTGCAGCATTTATTAATTCAACTTCAGTTTACTGACCGTCGTTCTACATAGCAGCATTCTTTAATAATAAATAGAATACCAGTCGTACGTGCGTGCTCGCTGTACCTCATATAATTTTTATTCTCTTTTCATTTATGGGGTTTTAAAGCGTTCCGTTCCGTCTTTCGTCTTATGTTGTGTATTCGGATTTTCTTATGAGCTAGTGCGACATATAGGTACACGAAACCGTTAGATCGTTATAAGTAGTATTATTGCTCGACCTCAAAACTAACTTAAATTCCTATCCAAAAAAAGTTGATTTATCTAAAAAATATTTGGTGTTTTGTCGTCCACTGCTAGGTTAGTGCTAAAAGGTTCCAACTCCTCTTCAGGTTCTAAACTATGGCAGGTATAGAAATAGATATGAGATTTCAAAAAAATATTTGAAATATATAGAGGGTGTAACAGATTTCATCCTTATAACCTCGGATTTGATTGAAAGATAGGTCTTTCCAAATTCTTCCTATAGATGCACTTTATCAAGTTCTTAGTTCTTAAAGTTTCGTTATTTCATTTCTTAGTGACCGATGACTGGCTTCTCTAATAAAGTATGCATAACAATTTGGTAAGAATAATTTTGCAATGCATTGCATTGGCGTAGAATTATAGGGCTAAATCCTTTTTGTACTATATTTGGCGCATCAATAAATTTGCTAAAGAAATGATAAAAATTTTGAACGACGATGTATGACTAATATTTTTGTAATTTGTAGAGCCGACTTTTATTGAGGCCAAGAGCACTGGACTTTATTATTTAGTTTATTTGTGCAAATATTAAACGAGTATTCCTTTTAATAAAAACATGTGAGCATCAGTCATAGAACGATCAATATTGTTTTAAAATCAGGGAAAACAGCTTTCATGTTGCAAAAATTTACACCATTAAGTTATTATTCAATGACAAATAAACCACTGTTTTAACGCATATTTATGAATATCAAATTTATGAGTCACAAATTTAAATAGCTTGGGCATAGCGAAAATATTGTCGTATTTTTCTGAAAGAAACTTTACGACATTCTCACTCAGTTAGCTCGAACAAACAATTAAAAAATGAATCATCTCGCCCCTACTTCTAATAAATTCACTGGTTATTAAAATTACACAATTCCCTAGCATTTGTTGAAGTTCATTCATTTAGTGGAGTTAACCGAAGCCGATAGGGAGCCTATAATACAATAACACACAAGGAACTTTTGCTGCTGATATTGCAATATTTTCCGGTAATTAAACTTTCAAATTATTTGATCTGTATATCCAAATATTGATCTTAACAAAAGAGGGCAGATGTAAGAGAGCAAATAACGTCAGAACGCATTAGAATCTCCTAAACGACTCAATACAGATATGGGGTTTACCTGAGGAACGAAACAATGGCAGCTACGGGATAAGAAAGCAAACATTCTATTGTAAGTTTATATTTGCGTTCCACCGCACCTGGTGGCTCCATTATAGAACTGTAATGATCAAGGAAACGCCGAATGCATTGTACGCTCGGCGAATATTATCGTCTTTTAAGCCCTGCAACGCCACCAACTACGTATCTGTATATTAACTGAATCACAATTGCGATTGTTTCGGTTGTTCTTTTGGCTTCTACAATGATAAATATTCAAGTTTCTGTTAGACACATTACAAAATGCTATTTTCTGACTTGCTACTAAAGAATATTTAGTACCCTAATCAAGACCGCTATTATTTTCAGTCTGCATTAATGATCTGTCACTGAAATTATTCACCCAATTGTAGTTGCTAGTAAAGCTTTCTTGACGTTTAAAGGTTCAAATTTAAATGCAATTCATAGTATGGTCTCAAAACAAATGACCTATACCCTTCTAAGAGCTACCCTGGGGTAGAATAGGAAATTAAATTGATTATTAATCAGTCAAGTTAATTAATTCAAACAATTTGCGTTTCATTAGGACAGTTGAAGTAGTCAAAATGTTTGTGACCCGGAATGTACGAGAGTTCTCCAAAGTTCACATTTGTAAATGTACATTTCTAACTCAGATTCCGGTCAAATACATATAAAAGATGGTTTCTTATTGAGATTGTACAAAGTTTTCTGCAAATTAAAAGTTCACCACCAATATTAGGATGGCCGGGCTTACGTATTTGTGGAAAATTGTCTATTTTGCAAATATGTGTAGTGCCTGAGCAGGGAATCGAACCCAATCCACAACAGACAGTGCAACCACCCAGCTAGCACACTGTCGTCAATTTGACATCAATTTAAGGTCTTTATAGGTCTGCGACGTCATTTGCCGCATAAGTGACGTCAAAACCACGTCACATTTTGGAACGTCGCAGAGACGTCTTGAACAGAACGTTGTTATGACGTCATTTTAAAGTCATGCATGTCCCTGATCTAAAAGTGACATCATAATTACGAACTAATTTATGACGACGCAGGGACGTCTTAGGTTGTACGTTGTTATAACGTCATTTCCAGGTCATAAATACAGCGGACCAAAAAATAACTTGAAAATAACGTCACGTTTTGGGACGTTGCATGGACGTCTTGAACTGAACGTTGCTATGACATCATTTTAAAGTCATGCATTTCCCTGATCTTAAAGTGACGTCAAGATTACGTCATATTTTACGGCGTCGCAGGGACGTCTTGGGTTGTACATTGTTATAACGTCATTTTCGGGTCATAAAAATAGCGGACCAAAAAATAACATGAAAACCATGTCACATTTTGGAACGTCACAGAGACGTTGAACAGAACAGTTGATATGAAGTCATTTTAAAGTCATGCATGTGCCTGATCTAAAAGTGACGTCAAAATTACGTCATAATTTACGGCGTCGCAGGGACGTCTTAGGTTGTACATTATTATAACGTTATTTTCAGGTCATATACCGTACCAATAAAATAACTTCAAAACACGTCATATTTTGGAACGTCGCAGAGACGTCTTGAACTGAACGTTGTTATAACGGTGTTTTAAACATTTGTTCCAATTTTAATTCTAAATATTCTAAAACTTTGTATCGATATCACATTTCAAGCACAATTATTGTAAATAACTGTTTCCGTAAATTTCTAATTCACCCATAACCTTCCGGGGATCAATATTCAGTTATTTTCAAATGCTTATGAATATTAAAAAGGTAATTGGCGGAACATCAAAAAGGACAAATTCATCAGTTTCTATATCTCAACCCCAATAAACCGTCTATATCCTGAGGTAGCGTTTTTTCAGTTACATATATCCAAAAAGCAATATGCCCTAGGCAAGTTCATATCGTAGAATATCGGCTACACATCCCTCCAGCAAATATCGATTGGCGTATATGAAGTTAAAATAATTTTGGGCTGAATCGCAAACATAATACGGCGGCAGTAGTAGTCAAGATTTAAACACAGTAAACGAAAAACGGGAAATGAGACTTTCTCCAATCATATCCTCAACAATAATAACACCACCATAAATTTATACGTATACGTCGGTTCCGATATTTTCAACGGAAGTCAGCCATATTTGGTGTGAGTTATTGCTGGAGTTGGGTCCATAATCATTCTTTGAGAGGTCGTGGAACTTTTATTAAGAATAAGTTGCATAAAATATAGAGAAACCCACTTACGTACGGAAGTCTTCACGTATAAACGAGCCCCATTTACAATACACTGCAGGTATGCTGCGCTGGCGCTGCTTCAGATTGGTTGAAAGATAATATTATTGTTAAGGGGCGCACGATGAAAGCGCTTCGCTCAGAAAGCAGATTTTTAAAATTTCTATCAATAGACGACCCTTGATTATATTGAAAATATATTCTGCTTGCCTCGTCGATATAGTGGCTAAGTGGTAGTGTGAGAACGTTCACCTTCTAGCCTTTTCAGTAATTTTTTTACATCTCTATATTTAGGCTTGTGCTATCCATCTTGGCAACGTCTGAGCAGTTGTCAAATTTACTTTGAAATCAGTTTTAGATGGATGCGGTAAATACTAATGAGACATAGATACATTATGAAGTTACGTACGAAATACAATGCGTAGATGCATTGAAAAGGTGCAAAATGAATTTTACAGAAATAAAGACAATACATAGAAATACATAAATAACCACTTTTTATAACTATATGCTATAAAACATTGAATTAAATTACAGAATTCATAGCGTCAAAAGCAAAAATATTGAAGCAAATTAGCATATAATATGAATTTTGTGATACTTGCGATCACCTGGTTATCGGGAACGATTCGCCAAATGTTACAATGAGATGCACATTTCGGTATTTTAAAATACCTTTCCTGAAAATAAGCGCACAGGATGTCACTGCTTTCAGCGAATTCCTAGTTTTTGTCTAACCGTATCCGTCGGACCTTCCGCAATATTTTACATTATGTATTATGTGTCGGTTGAGTCGGCTTTTATTAAAATTTGTTTTGTGTCACCATAAAAAGTTTTATTCGAGAAATTTTGCTTCGGCGTCGAAAATTTTATGCGGCCATGTAGTAAATGTTACGTTTTATTCAAGGCAGCTTTCGACTAGTCCAATAAATTCTGTGTGTCTTTCAAAATATTTATGTTTTATTGAAAAAGTTGCCAATACTTCAGACATACACCATTTCGCGTAGACAATTTTACTGCAAGGAAATAAATTGTAATTTATTTACATTCATCTTATTTATAAATAAATCATAATATATTTCCGTTCTGTTCTCCCCGAGATTTAGCTGGATTGAATTAAGTTGAAAAATATGCATAATTTAATTCTCTAAAAGTTTAAAGGAACTTTTTACTTTTGATAAAATTATTATCTACCAAAAGCTAATTATTCTTTAGGTACGAAAATTTCATTAATAATCCATTGTAAATAGGATTTAATCTATAATAAGTCGTTGACTAAGAGATCTTTGTGTAGTATTTTATTTACAAAATATTATCAAACAAAGTTGCAAGGGTAGGGTAAAATAATATGAGCTGGTGCTGAATAGCAGAGAAAATGCCCTAATTTTCCTGCTTCTATTCCCGCTGTTTATGGCGCCGCAAGTGTCTTATAAGTTTACTATTATTGCAAGAAGAAAATGAAAATAATGAAGAAAAAACTACTCAGGTAGTTTGAGAGAAAACAGAAGAATGTACCTACCTAATATTGTATTCCAAAAGTTTTTTAGCTGCATAGTCTTGACAGAAACCTGGAACATAACAGATATAAATTTATACAGAATAGATGGATATGAAATTATACATAACCCTAACAGGCTTAACCAGAATGATGGTATTTTAGTATATCTCAAAGATGATCTAGCACATGATTTTAAATTTATAAAAATTGGATTAACTAATGCAATCGATCTGGAAATATCATTTAGTAATTTTAAAATAAAAATGTTCGCAATTTATAGATCCCCTTCTACATGTCCATATGATTTTGTTAATAATCTGTCTAATATTGTGCATAATTGCAATTACAATTTCTATGATTATACAATTATTATAGGCGATATTAACATCGACATTAGCTGTAAAAATGTCGACTACACGGAAGAATATTTAAATTTATTATCAGAATGCGGGTTTGAGTCCATTATAAATAAAAATACTAGGGTTACTAATGATTCGTCTACCTGTATAGATCATATTTTTGTAAAAAATAAACCTTCAGCAACATTAAAAATAATTCCAGCGATTATTAAAACAAATATTTCAGATCACTACACAATTGTAGCTCAAATTAACAACGGAAAAATAAATCTTGAACGTTCAAATGAAATAAATCGGTCATTCAAAAAAGTTAATGAGAAAAAATTATTAGAACTGATAACAAATGAGCGCTGGGATGGTTTATATAACTGTAGCGATCCAGAAGCCGCTTCTCATGTTTTTTTTACAAAATTTGAACTTTTTTTGCAACAATCCACAAAAGTAATGCTTGTCAATTTAAAGAAAAAGAAGCCATGGATAACCGAGGGCCTAGTTATCTCTATTAAAAAAAGAGACAAATTGTTTCAAGCCCATATTAAACACCCACATGATGAAAATCAAAAACAAATTTATATAACTTATAGAAATAAAGTAAACGCACTTATAAAAAAAACTAAATGTGACTATTTCAAATCTAAAATAGGGAAAAATAAAGATTGTCCTAAAAACCTCTGGAATACTGTCAAAGAATTTACTAACAATTATAAAAGTCATGATAAAAAAATTAACTAAAATTATTAAAGACGGGAATGAAATAAATGACCCAAAACAGATAGCCAATAACTATAATATTTATTTTTCTCACATAGGAGAGAATCTTGCCTCAAAAATTCGTCAGCAGCCGACACAGCTCAGTAATTCTAACAGTTTAGCAAATTGCATGTTTCTAGAATTTGTGGATAGTGCTGAACTAAGAGAAACTGTATTAGAACTAAAAAACAATAAGGCACCGGGTCCAGATGGTATAACAAACGAAATGTTAAAACTGACAATTGACCACATAGCAGTCCCGTTATGCCACATTTTTAATAAGTGTATTGAGTACGGAAAAGTCCCTACGTATTTTAAAAGAGCAATAGTAAGACCATTGTTTAAAGGGGGAGATAAATATGACGTTTCGAATTACCGTCTTATCTCGTTAACATCATCTATAGCTAAAGTTTTTGAAAAAATCATTAAAAAGAGCCTGCTTAGTTATCTAGAAAAACATAAAGTCATATCCGCAATGCAATTCGGCTTCCGCAAACACATGTCAACACAAGATGCTATAGCTAAATTAACATCTGAAGTATATAATGCTATAGATAATAAAAAACCATGCCTGGGTGTCTTTGTTGATTTGGCAAAGGCCTTTGATACCGTCAGTCATCGGCTTTTGTTAGATAAACTGGAACACCTTGGCATAAGAGGCACTGTTCTAGATCTTTTTAAAAATTATTTGGCTGATCGTAAAAGGTAGTAGAAGTGAACCAAACTTTTAGTGATGAGCAAATAGTAACTTGCGGAGTACCACAAGGAACAGTGCTTGGGCCTGTTCTCTTCATTATATATTTGAATCAGTTACTTACCCTAGAATCATCTGGAAGTATTATATCTTTTGCTGACGACACGGCTATTCTATACGTTGGGAACTCTTGGACAGAAGTAAAGGAGAGGGCTGAAAATGACCTGCAAAAGATAATGGGTTGGTTCAGTACCAATCTGTTGACTGTTAACGTCACAAAAACAAAAGTAGTTCCCTTTACCTCTTCTGAAAAATACTTACCGGATTATAATACTTTATCAGTGGGAACTCAAATTATGGCAATTGTTTCATCCATAAAATATCTTGGCATTTATATTGATTCCTTTTTAAGATGGGATGTACATATCCAAAGTGTGATAAAAAAATTAAGAGGTTTAATACATAAAATGTATCTTCTTCGTCAGATTTTACAATTGAATCAACTTAAAATACTGTATCACGGCTTGGTTGAATCAATCATGCAATATGGAATAATTGGTTGGGGAGGTATAAAAAAAACTTATTTATTACCTCTGGAAAAAATACAAAAAAGAATATTAAAAATTATGTATGATAAACCATTGAGATATCCCTCCGATCAATTGTTTAATGACTGATATGACTGATGGTCGAGATGGTAGAGCACCTGCCTCTCACCCAAAAGTCCCGGGTTCGAATCCCGGTCGTGGCAATGGAAAATACGGTGAGAGGGATTTTTCCATTATACACGGATATTGGATGTGTGTCCCTTGTCTTTAAATGTGTAGCCCCCTCCCGCACAAGGCTCAGCCTTCTGGGATAAAGGGGGTCGTAATTACATGTGGTGTATTTATATTTATTTTTTTTTAACTGAAATTAATGGATATTAGACAGTTGTATGCTAAAAACGCATTAGTATTTTTATCTAATAACACACAATATATAAACGCGATAAATCATTTATACAATACTAGAATTAATGCAGCAGCTCATTTATCATTACCTAGGGCACAGAAAACAATTGGGCAAAGGTGTTTCACATATACTGGTCCAAGATTGTATAACGTTTTACCTGATTTCCTAAAAAATATGAATGTTAAACATCTTTATAAAAAGCATTTAAAAACCTGGCTTATATCATGTGACAGAAATGTTGTCCATAATATTATTGATCCTCTAATAAATTAATATGTCTCATTTCGTAACCTCATTTCAAATACATTATTATTATCATTATTTTTGTGTGCATGATATTGTATTTATAATTTTATCTTAAATGTTTTTTTTTTTGATCCAGTGATTTTATGCGGGTGTATTTTTTGAGTTGGGTTGGGGGATCGTGGATGGTTGAGCGGAATTCCTTTTGTGATTTGTCACTGGCAGGTCACAGGGGGAGTTTTGTTTGAGTATTTATGATCTTTTGGTCCGGTTTAGAAATGCACCTGCATTTGCATTGATATATATATAAGTATATATTTTTATATGTGTGATGGCGTTATTTGATTTATTTTATTTGGTTGCTTTGATTATAGTAGTATAATACTTGCAAGGTGTTATTTATTTATATTATTTGTAAGGTTTTATTTATTGTATACAAACCGGCTTCTTATGTATATCTGTGTATAATTACTATTATTATTAACATTGCTTCTATCACTTCATCTCGCTACTGTGATATAGTATTTGGTCGAATTTTCTTACAGTGCGGCATCGCAGAGTTGTGATTTACCATTAATGTGTGCATGATTTTATTTATATTATTATTCATGAGTTTGGTTCTATTTACATTATATTGTTTGTAAGCTTTTATTTAATTATTTTATATAGATTCATACTTGTATGATTCCCAAAATTATGTTTCGATAGTTATTGTTATTAAGAATCCTTTATCACTTTCACCCGCTACAGTGATGTGTTTGGCATTCACAGTGTCGCGATCAAATTGCTCATAGACAGGCCCGTATTAGGACCTAAATGAGCTGATCTCCCCCCCCCCCCCATTATTTACATATTTATTTTTTAATCATGTAAAGCATGTAAATGTAACTGTACTATATTATTTGTATATGTAAATAAATTATTATTATTATTATTATTATTATTATTATTATTTTGATGAATTTTCACCTACTTTATAGAAGCCTGTAGTAGGCCCTCTCAAAGCAGATTCCCAAGTCCCACATGCACATTTAAATCAGTCAAACACTTTTAATTCTTAGATGTGACAGTAGGACAAACAGCAAAGGACAGAGTTAAGGAAAACATGAAGAAAGAAAATCAGACATATGGTGTAGAACAAAAATCTTATTAAAAATAAAACACTAAGTAAACGAACAAAAATAAAAATATACAAAACCTTGATAAAACCCATAAGACCTCTGCAATGGAAACGATAGTAATGAATAATGAGAACAATACTAAGACCTAACATAATAAGACTGAAAAAAAAACGAATAAGTAGAAAAGGAACTTGAAGGAGAAAACATTATTGCACACATTAAAACACAACGACTGCATTGGTCAGAACCATTGAGTAAATAAATAATGTAAAGAGGCGCAACCATCAAGGGGCCGAGATTTTGTGTTGTATTTTTTTTCCAATAACTACAGAATTATGTACAATATTTAGGGCTATACAACCGAATTATAAATACCTTTCCGTAGCACTAAAAATTGATAACAATCCTGAAGCTATTGGCAAAAAAATGCAATACTAAAATCTCGGCCCCTTGACGGTTCGCCTCTTTATATTATTTATTTACTCAATGTCAGAACACATCATGAGAAAGAACACAAATGAAATGATCTGAAAAATAACGCAATGGATACCTCTTTGGCCTAGGAATAGAGGAAGACTAAGAAAAAGATGAAGAGATATCTTGAGGGAGATGCAAAGACAATGGGAATGAAAGACTGAAAATCAGAAGCAACCACAGAAGAGAATAGACAAAAATAACGGTCACGGACAGGACTAACAACAAACCCTAAAAACCAGGAACAAGAGAACTAATCCACCTCAAAAATGGGTTAAAAAGCTCCTTGGCGTTAGCCGTCATCCTAGGAATTGAACGGCTCAATGATGATGATAGTGCAAAATAATCTTGTAATTGATCTTCGTTACACATATACATTACCTCTACACTACAACTACTCTAATTTAAGTGTCACTGCACTGTTACTTTTTTGCTGCAAAGGGGTCAATAATGGTCGAACTAAGTAAGCAACATGTCACTCACTTGGTGGGACCCCAGGAATCAGACAATTGCGGATGTTCTTTGAAGCACCAATCAACAAGAGCCAAGGAATACCTAAAATTAAACAGGAAACAATTAAAATTAATGATACGACTCTGCCCCATGAGGAAACACCTCAATACCACGAGGGTATTACGTATTAGGCGACCCCTAGTGGTAGGGTATGTAGAGAGGAGGCCGAAACTTTTCACCATATTCTATGGCAGTATCCGGTTTTGCAAAAAGGCACCGGCACTTTTCGGAACCATTTCCAGAACCTGAAGAAATTGCAAATGCACCCATCGGCAGTATCTTGAATTTCGTCAGAAACACTCGTTTGATGTAGTAGAAACACAAGGAAGCACAATTATTAGCCAATTGAGCTTTAGTGCGTTGGGTCTGAGACTATAACCCTGATAAGATAGGTAGAAAGATAGATTAGGTTACTTCTTTGAATGACATTCATTCCTCTTTTTCTTATTTTATGATATTGACTTAAGCAATAAACAATGAGAGAAAACTATAATAACTATATGTTCCACAGTAAATTTTGTTTAATGTTGTTTCCAGCGTGTATAGGTATATTTAAGAATTTTTATTTTTTGCAGGATTCTCATCTATAATCTGTATCTATGAATGGTAAGTACAAAACTATACTTTCGATGGAAACATTACGAAGGATTTCTAATTAGTTCCATATCGGGCTTACTAAAAGCATTGGTAAAATCGCTTTTTTATAAAACTACTCTAATGTCAAAGTGCGCACAGTTTAAAACCATTTTTTATATAGTAAAGGTTACTTTCTTGATATATAACTATTTTCTCTTAACCGACTGTATTACTCATACAGCTAATTCATCTGTTAAACCTTATCAATATCAACTTTGTCATGTATTTTTAACTACTGAAAGAAATTAAAACCCGATTATTAAATAAATAAAATTAAAAATAAATTCAGGTAAAACAAGGATGAAATAAAATATTCCTCACAAAGCGAGAAACTTACGTATGGTATACTAAATAGATAAATACAAGTTATGTCGAACACCTGTTGCTGTCATAGAGGTCAACGGACCACACATAAACAAAGGGTTAGCTACGCCACAGCCTTACGCTAAAATAAAACAAACGTAAACAAATTAAAAGCTTAAGTAAAGTAAATGTATTGTAGAATGTTTCTTTTAAATAATTAATAACAGAACAGCTGTTATTTACATGCTTTGAATAAAGTTTAAATGACTTTCAACACAACATTTAAATTAAGATGCACTTTATTTCTGAAAAATTCTATAAGAATGTAAATAAATAGCGTTAGACTTACTTGTAAAACCACCAATCTAGTCTAATGACGAGACACAATGTAAATTAGATCTTAAGAAGTGATTGTGAAGTGAAATTCAAAAGGTTCAATGATGCTTCATTGAAGCCAACGGCAGATCAAAATTTCATCTAAAGCAATATCAAGAAATGGGTATCTACAGATTCGTCATGAAATAAGTATGCTGAAAATAACATAATTTCATTGGATAAATATAGAATAAAGAAGAAATAGGCATAAATACAAACCATAAATGACAGATAGCAATCTAGAAATCCTTGATTTGCAAATTTTCTGCATGTTCCTTAGAAATGGAAACAAAAGTTGAGTTGTTATTGGGTAGTGAATGCGGCAAACCCTCGTCCAGATCGCTCCTTAAAATAATCGTAAAATTACTGAAAAATATTGGAAATTTATACAGTCATGGACAAAATTATTGAATATTTTCAAAAGTGACCTTATATCAATCTTTAATATTTTCTGAATTACTTCCCCAATTTCAATCTTCTTTTTTTGGATTGTAGCTTGATTCTTCTAGAATCATATCATGAGGTTGGTTTATCTCTCTGGGGAATTTTTATTGACTTACAGATTATTATAGTGACGGTGTCATTTTACCAAGAAATATAAAACGCCCCATGGAGTGTCTTAGTGTCTTTACCGAAATCCAATAGTAAACACAATTTAGTCCCATTCTTTGCCAATATTTTGTTTTTTAAATCATCTTTTTATCACATCTGTGAGCGAAGATGTCCATGCGACTTTTTAATGATAACCCATTTTTTAAAATGATTTTATTAAAAATGTTAAACGTCCAAAAAAAAGTAAACAATTACTAAGCCTTAAAATCTTATTTAATACCTACCGAGTATTTCCCACCCCAGCAGGTATCACATATTGACAACGTCGTGGCATGTTAATAATTAATCTTCTTACAACTTAACTTCTTCTCTAAATTCTCTAAATGTCCAATGGGATTAAGATCGAGACTTCTTGCTGTCCAATTCATTGTTTTAATACCATTTCTTGAAGATAATTTTGATTTTTTTTTTAAGAAACAATGATATGTAAGAACAAAAAGTCGCATATCTTCGCTCACAGATGTGGTAGAAAGTGGATTTAAAAAACAAAGTGGTAGCAAAGAACGGGACTAAATTGTGGTTACTATTGTATTTCGGTAAAGACACTAAGACACTCCACAGGGCGTTTTATATTTCTTGGTAAAATGACACCGTCATTATAATAATCTGTAAGTCAATAAAAATTCCCCAGAGAGATAAACCAACCTCATGTTAAGATTCTAGAAGAATCAAGCTACAATCCAAAAAAAAGAAGATTGAAATTGGGGAAGTAATTCAGAAAATATTAAAGATTGAACTTAATGTCACTTTTGAAAATATTCAATAATTTTGTCCATGAGTGTATATTAACGATAGTCCAAGGGTAAGTCAAGGACAAATATGAAAAAGCAACGGAAAAGCAACTCCAACTTACCAGAAATAAAGGTAATAATTATCCTAATTAGTAAGCACCCATGTGATTGGTCGAATTCCAAAATTGCTTCCAAGGCCTATTTGGTTTAATCACATCCAGTAAACGGTGCAAGAAATTCTAGAATAATCTGCCATCATAACAGCACCACAAGTGTCAAAAAACAGGACTGCCAATTTAAGTGCAGTTAAAACGACTCTGTAATCAGTCTACTTACCAGAAAATAAATTTTTAATACCCTAAGTTTCTTTAATTTTGTAAACATCCAACAGGACACAGTCCTTAATTTGTTATAGATTTAACTAGTTTTAATTATCGCAGGGATTTAGATTAGGAAACGTTATTTCTTTTTGATCATTTATGTAATAAACGTTATATTTTGAGTGAAAAAAAAAACACTGAAAGAAGTCAGGGGCCAGTGGCGGGCTGATCGTATACCATAAGGTCAGTAATTCAAAAATTATATGCAAGAACTAAAATATTTCTTTTGAAAACCTATATACAACTACTATAGGCAAATTAAAATAAACTTCTAAACTAAGTATTAGTGCATGCATAAAAAAATTAAAAATTAAACTTACCTTAAATTAAAAATTTAAATTTAACAAATCCAATAAAATAAATATAAAATCAAAAATCCAATAATAGTATCCCTAAAGTACACATTATTTGAAACATGTACACATTATTTGAAATAACTCTGCGATGCCACATCAACAATTATTAAAAATCATTGGAAAATAATTTCACGCTCAATTCAAAGAAGGAAAAACTATACACATATTATATATAAAAGTTATCCTGTGCATTTCAAAATATGTTTAAAATATGCGCATTTTGACAAAACACCCACTTCCACAAAAAAGAAATTTCCAAATATTTTTATTAAGGCCGATATGGGACTTTGGCGCTCTAATGAGCAACCGTGTATAAAATATCTAGCAGGCAATAAGCGGTGGAAATTAATTTCGCCGACCCTATCCACAACACGGTCATTAGATTTTGATAAATGATCCCGATTCAGTTGTATTAGTTGCACCAAGAGACGTTTCATAAATTTAATAAAATGCAATTACTGCAACTCTCAGTCATAAATACAACTATAAACGCATTATTATGAGACGTAGTGAGAATTTCATATGGCGTCTAGCTCTGGGGAGCCGGCGGGGGTACTTGAAAAATTGCACCATTAAAATAGGAAACAAAGGAGAATCTCTGTTGAATTTCTAAGGAGTATTTACATAACTGCAAGGTAATCTTCAATAGACGTCTGGCAATATGGAAACAATGAACTGCGGATCGAATAAAGTAAATACCGGGAAGGCACATAGAGTTACAAAGTTAATAGTTAATATCGCAGTTAGAATGGGAAACGCTAAAAATACAGTTATTGGGGGTGAAATTATGCACCAAGATGCATTCATATTACGTAAATTTGTGTGTGGTACATTTATATTTCGCAATAATAAGATGCTTTGAAAAAAATCGCGAAACACACATTCCTATTTTATTAAAATTTTCACTAAACATTTTACCTCATCTGCATATATGGTGAGATAAAATTAAAACACATAAATGAATGATGAAAACAACACATAAATGGATTATGACAACACTCGACTTGGATGTTTTGTTTATGTTTCCCATCGATTCATTCCGGTCATTTATATTGGTATTTGGAATTCGGAAATAAAGTATTATTTTGAGAATTAAAGAATTACTTTTATGATACATTCGATTTTTTAGAAACCCTGTAGTCACAAAATGACTCAATCACGTGTAAGTAAATAAAAATTAGAAATTCATATGAGATATAAAATACTGCAGTAAAGACTGCTAGAGTTCAAATGATAGTTATTAAAGTCGAAGTCGCGGAGAGGCGTATATTAATAGAATATCAATATTATATAGAAATAAATAATATAAGAGTTCAATAATCTATTAGCATAGAATTTACGTTAAATATTTAGTTTAGAAGACTTGTACCGTTAATTGTTTAGCATTGATTAATGAGACATTAGGACATCAGTAAGAAATGCGTGGAAAAGCCAATATTTAGCCACTGGTGATATTTCCAATGTCATAAATAAATAATGGGTCTAGAAGAACGAATAGCACTCCGGAAGATTTTTAAGTTTCTTGGTCACATCGATAATAAAATTATGCAACTTTTCTTTGACTAATCAAGTTAACTAAAGTGATGATTAGGTATTTATTTATAATTATAATTATTATTTATAAGCAAAGTTCACATGTATGTACGTACATCACGAGTATATCTTTCTGTAAAACTTTGATAACCTAAGTATAACAAATTAGGACGTCTTTATAATCGTATTTAAAAAAATACAAAACTAACTTCAATTCGTAACATGTATACCTAAAACCTTATCGTGAGCACAAAGACTCGTTTACTCAAAGTTTCACCGAAATAAAACCAATGGTTTCCTAGCCAATTGGGGACATACATTCGTAGATATATACTCAGCAAATGCAGAATCTCCTTATTTATCAGTTGAAAATTTGGTTTTGGCCGTAGATTGGTCGAGTTGCTAAAATCTTTCTAAAAAAACAAAAAATTATTATTTAATAAGCAGGATTTGATCAATTATACAATTTTACCTTATAATCGCTCTAAAACATTTGAATTTCAAAGCTTTTGTTGAGGTAAATCGTAGAAGAGTTTTCGGATTCTTTTCCGAATTGGATATTTTTTAATGTTTTGACCATCTTAACTTTCTTCTGAAGCGAAGAGAGCTGGAACCTTTGATGTGACAATAGCACCGACGTAGTTTTTCCTATTACCAAAGCACTAACACTGCACTTGATTCAAATTTTTATTATGAACACAAAATATTTTATATGTATCGTACGTATTATTGATCCAATCTGGGTTCGGCAATATGCAATTTGGTGAAAAAGAAACCAACACAAAAATTTACTAGAACAACTACTGTGCTTGCTTATACTAAGAACTATTGCAGTACATACGACAGAGCATTGGAATATTAATTGAAAATCAGGCTATTAGCTTAGCGATGATGTTCCTGAAAGATAGGAAATTAATTATTAATGCAGCAAAGTTTGACAGAGAAAGGTTCATTTCTTGTTTGTTAGTTTGTAAAGGGATCAGTGTAAAAATCCAAGAGTAGTTGCTTTTGTTTTGAAATACTTACTTCCCACAATTAACAGATTATGCTTTAATGATTTCATGAAAGCGTTTATATCGGAAATAAAATCTTAATGAATAGCGGCCGAAGTTTTGCAAAAGAAAAGAATAATAAATTTTTTATAGCCAAAAGCTCTCACAAGCAATCAAAGCAGCGGGAACTCGAAAGTATTGGAAACATCGAACTCTACACAATAAAATGTTCTCTGGTCCATTAGATGGTCGTGGAAATTCAGATAAATCAATATAAGGAATTTAACAAAGGACTTCTCTGACAAATTTATATTTAGTTGTTATTATGACCAATATAGTTAGGGTTAGACTGACATCTTTTAAGAGAAAGGGAAAAGTTTCGCCGTCTTACAATGAGCCGTTGGGTGATTTTTGTATTGTTCACAAAATTGAATGGAAAGCATTTCAGATTTAAATTTTATAGCAATTTTTTTTATTTTAAAGTTTTCTTTATTGGAGTCAACTTAGATAACGGAAATGGGATTGGAAATGGACTCGGTGAATAAATTAAAAATTAATTTACAATAGTGTAATAACTCGAGTAATAATAATAATAATGTTTATTTGAAAAGTAAAATAGTACATTTACAGTTATGTAAAGGAGTTAGGTAACAATGAAAGGAACAGTCATTTGGTGCCAAAAATACCCAAACTTCGAACTAATTCTATACCTGCTTGTACTTTTTTTTTGCGAATTCTTAAACCTTAGGGTATCAACTTCAAATATGCAAATATCAAAGGAAATAATGTGCTTTTACCCCTAAGATCCCTAATCCTTTTAAGGTTAGGTAGATCAAAACAGTACAAAGTACAGTATTTCTATACTTATTCATCTCGATGCAATAAAAAAAATGTTAAGAGTTAACTTCGAACACTTCTATCTCCCAACCTATTATATTTGTCAAAAAAAAACAGTAGGTACCTACAATTTTCCTTAGTTTATTGCCATCATTTTCTGTCTGTGGTAACATTCAGCTAAGATTATTCCCTGCCAAGTTATTTAACCTCAAGGCCAAGAAAAATCATTATTTAAAAAATTTTCAAAATACCTACCTACAGTTAATATTAAATCTTCTAGATAACGCATCTATCACGGTCAAAAAAAACTTTGCTTATACATAATAGTATATGACTAACAAAAACCACAATTTGGAAAAAATTTTTCAAATTTGGAATTTACTGAAGCAAAAAACGGGCACTTTTTGTAAAAAATCAAAATTTTGCCTTTATTTTCATTTTTGATTTAGCGGATATCAAAATTTTCCAAAAGACAATTTTAAGCTACTGTAATAAGCTTCAATATGATTCAAGGTATCCTTTTTAATATTTCATATTTAACCCAAAAATATTTGAATTTAAAACAGCTATAGAATTAGTTCGAAGTGAGATCACCAAGTAACTGTACTATTTGCAGAACAAGCCAGAATGAACTTGCATATTTAATTTTTAATAAAACTTACGAATTACTTCTGTACAAATATTGTTAGACTAAATTAACGTTTACTCATCTACAAATGATGCCAATAAAATAACTAATACTATCCAGATAATGAGAATTTAAATGTCAAAACGTGAGAATTTCGTTTTAATGCTGCTTCAAAAATTTTAACCTATTCAAAATTGAAGTACAACATAAAAGATCACATAAATTAAAGGACGCCTCTATTCAAGATGTAGCTCGTGCTTGAGGAAAAAGGTTACCCTTGGGAAAAAATATGAACACTTTGTGATTTCCGCGATATATATGATAGGAAAATGCTTCGTGGTTACCAAATAAATCAAGTTAATTATAATTTTTATTATTAATTGAAAGTAAAGGCAGAGAAGAACCTATTACTCGTATTTCCAAGATACAAAATAATAATAATCCTTGGATTTAGTTCAGCAATGATAATGGTAATGGTAAAAACAATGTTAGAGAATAAAATTGATAATTCCAAAAAAAAAAGGCTAAGACAGACAATGCTGACATAATTTTTACCAAATAAGGATTTCTGTTGGTGAAAATTTCAGTTTGGTAAAAAATTCTGAAGGATCATTGCTTGTAACTTATTTGCGAGGTAGTTCAATTACCTGATCAGAACAAGATATTTTTTGTAAACATTCCTTAATCTGATTTATTATAGACTTGATGAAAGATGGTAGACTATCAGGATTTTTGTTACCAATAGCGCTGCACTTTTGATAATTTAGTGTGGACAGATCAGCTTGAAACAAATCATGATCAGTAAATAGGGTTACTATATTTTATTGTCATCCACGTGCTGACAGTTTATAATCAGGTGTAAGTTAGGGAGGTAGACAAGAAACAAAATACGTCTTAAGACTGGACTGTCTGGCACTTTGAGGAACACTTCATATCAGTTGGAAAATACTGTGCCGCTCTAATTTTGATCATTCTGTTTGTGAGGAATGCTTCAATCCGGTAAAGAACTTCGCCACGTATTTCAATTGTTTTTGCTATCCTTTTTAAACTAAGGAAGAAGCTTATTTTTTGATATTTTGTAAAAGACATTAATTGGTAAGAGTTTACCGTAAATGCTGATAGGACAGCTAGTAACCATACAGAAAGTAAACAAAATTACTCGAATGATTCTTGCATAATATGGGCCATTGATTGAGCATGAATACATTGATAATAGGGATGACGTGATTTCATCTGATCCAGAAAAGCATCTTTTTAAAAGTATTGTTTTGTTCAATAGTCAGTGTTTGGTGAAGAGGAAGAGAAGAAATTACTGATAATTCTGCTTAGATTTCTTTAGACCTCTGTTTAGGATATTTGAGCTATACGATGATCCTCAGTATCACGAAAATTATTAAATTTTCTCCAAAGTTGCGTGAGGTACAATATTCGATTTAATCCATGTTTTTTTGCACTAAAATCAATGTTTTGGTGACTAGAAAGCACATCAGTAGTCTAGTAGGCAAACACGTTGATTTTATTCGTTGCTTCTACAATATAACTGATCATTTTGATGAGAACTTTATGAATCATATCAACTAGAAGTTTAGAAAATTTATTTCCGTTTCTTAAAAATTATTTTAGCCCAAAAGTCTTTAATTAACATGTATTGTATGTACTTTTGTTTGTAATTTATTGTTATTTTGTAGGTATTTTCACTTATATTAAAGGAGAATTATACAACTATCCAAAACATGGATAAATCCATAAGCATGTTTCAAAGCGAAACTTATTTAAACAAGTCGCCGTTGCTTATTATCTATACCGTAAAGTAAAAACAAAAGAAACATTTAATAATCTTTTTCCGCTCCTTTTTGTACGTTCAAATTAGACGTTTGTTTTTAATTTAAATCCCCAGAGTAAAGGAAATTGTATTTTTGCTGAATTTTTAATAAAATATCGCAAAGCTCCTTTTGTCTGCTGCGGTTGACAGTATAAAGCCAATATTAACGGCAAACGTTCACTTCTAACAACGAAACGATGAGAACAGTGTTATTAATAAAATATCGCTGAAATATTCCTTGTTTCACTTTAAATTATTCTTTCACATTTGTATCTGTTGAATTTGTTTTGTATCTAGTTCAAAGGGAATCCAAAAATTTAATTAAGACAATTATTCTTTCTTGAAAGAAAATTTTTAATGGGATACAGATCCAGTCTGTTATTAATCGAGTGCACGATATAACTCAAGGCAGATTTTAGTTTTAAAGTCCAAATAGCGTCAATTTATTAAAGAGCTAAATTGTGTTGCATTTCATAAAATAAGTAAATAAAATGAAAATCCGTTGTACCTAAACCAACACTGTACAAGGTGATCTATTGAAAATACTTTTTAAACCCTTTTACTTTGCTTAAAAATATAGCTAGAAAAGAAAATAAAAAATAAATCTGTAGCATATTTTACCAAGTTTCTGTATATGTTTTTGTTTAACTTAATGAATATACAGGGAGCGCCACATGTGTCACATTTTTTTTTAATGGCACACCCTTTATATTTTTAGATATTGAATAGACCTTCTCATCCCCTTTATAAATATAATATAATTGATATATGTATATTTCATGTTCAAATAACTTATTTACTCAAATAAATAATATTCTTAAAAGTTTGGGATACAACCTCGGATACAACCAAATAATTTTTTTAGACAAATGTTTTTTTAAACAAAATTACATACAAAAATTAAACGTTTGTTTAGAAAATAATTGTGGAATTTTTTAAAACATGTTATAATTTTTAATTATTTTGTATGATGTTATTTTTATTAAAAAAACTGTTTAAAATGTAAACTAGTTTTTCTTGCATTAGGTGTATTTATTTGAATAACTCTTCTATTTGAGGATGAAATATATATGAATTATAAATATTTATAAAAGGGATGGAAAGGGCTATCCAAATATCTAAAAATATACAGGGTGTTCCGTTT
Organism: Rhagium mordax; assembly: GCA_963680705.1. Lineage (NCBI taxonomy): Eukaryota > Metazoa > Arthropoda > Insecta > Coleoptera > Cerambycidae > Rhagium > Rhagium mordax. Next base: position 14,534,145 of record OY796658.1, on the reverse strand, counting down.
AAAAAATGTGACTATGTGGCGCTCCCTGTATGTTCATGAAGATAGATGCAGTCTCATAACATATACAAAAACTTGGTAAAATATGCTACAGACCCATTTTTAATTTTTTTTCTAGCTATATTTTTAAGCAAAATAAAAAGTTTTAAAAAGTAGAATTTTCAAACGATCACCCTGTACTTTCTTATAAGAATTACTTTTGCATACACGTTTAGTTTGGGTGACAATGCATGTTTAGCTAAGTGACTTTCATTCTAAATCCAATATGGCGGACTCCCGAAGATGGCGGACTAGTTATTTTTTATGCACCCCCATAATATGGGTATCAATTAAAAGGGTTTGCTGAGAAGAATACGAAAAAAAATCTAAAAAATAAAAAATAAATTAATAGTAAAAAAAACATTTTTAAAAACAAGCTTTTATTTAAATGCTCTAAAAAGAAGAAAATAAACTTTAAATTAAATTAAACCCATCAATTTATTACATTATACAATTTATATGATATAAAAGCTTGTCGCGAGATTTGCCTGTGTGTAAATAAACAAGAATACAATATTAAACTCTCGCGACAAGCTTTTATATCATATAAATTGTATAATGTAATAAATTGATGGGTTTGATTTAATTTAAAGTTTATTTGCTTCTTTTTAGAGCATTTAAATAAAAACTTGTTTTTAAAATTGTTTTTTTACTATTAATTTTTTTAAATTTAGGTAAGAGAGAGGTCAATAATTGATATTACAAACTGTTTTCTCCTATAGTCGATAGTTGTGGTGTTTGTTTCATTTTTAAAACAATTTAATATCGTGTTTTAAAACCATCTAACGTTAATATTTCAATTATTATTTGTACTAATTTTCGAACGCATCGCTCATGATTTGTTATTTTAAAACATAGTATTACTCATAAGTAGCGATATTACTCCAATTAAGAGAGTAATTTCCCTTATGATTATGTTAAATTTAATTCAGATATTATACTGGTAACAGAAATTAATTGTTGTATGTGTTTAACGTAATGCCCTATTAATACGTATAGTAAGTAAATATTTGATTTAATAAATAGAACACTTCATTAATTAAAACAATTATATTGGTATTTAGTCAAACATTTGGATATTGTCCGTTTAAACACTATCGTTTTAAAAAACAAAAAAGTAAATTCTAAATATGGACAATAGTCCTCGTAAACAAATGTCATCTAAATTAATGGATTGTGGAATAATTTCATTAAGCGACGCTAGACTAATTCTGTCCCCAGAGCTTTCGCCATAATTTAGAATATTAATAAAATATTTAAAATTCTGGTTAAGATTTATGATTTCACATGTCTACCGGATTTTAAAATGTGTCGTATTTAAAAAACGTTCGGTACATTTATGAAAATAAAACATATTCGACCTGAGAATATTGTAAGAGAAACTTATCTATCTTTACTGCCTCCCAAATCACCTAAGTAACTCCTTGAAAGTCTAAAATGTTCTATTGGGTAAGTACAAGGATTTACAGTTCACTGTGGAATTCAAACCAGATTTAGGGAATAGACATTTCCATTTCTCATCTACGTACCAGCCAATTCACAAATAAATTTTAACTTGATTCGGAATGTAATCGAACCATGCATCGATCTTCGCAACCAAACGGAAAGTTGCCCCTCAATTGAAGGGCAATCTTTGATCTAAGTATATTCATTTAATTTAATTTAATAAAAGAAAAATATCAGTAGATGTATTGAAGATTACAAGCTGCACAGGAAATGGATTAGTATCTCTAGCTAGAATATTGTTATGATGATTCAATTTCGGTCATATTACATAATATTACACTCGATATATAATTCATATATACATTATTTTCAAATAAGTAACTGTTATCTTATTAATAAAACATCAAAGAGTCCTGGAAAGTATCAAAAAAGTTCTTTTGTAAAAAAACTTTATATAACCTCATAAATGCCCATTTGAATAATATATGAGCAAAAGTTTTCTTTCATACATATATGGTAAATATAAATAAATATTATGAAGTTCTCAAATACTTAAGAATTCTTTGGGAATAATTATATATACTTACAATCCAATTGCATCAATTTATTGGAGCATAGGAAGTCGATTTACAAGTTTTAACTTAATAAATATCGAGTTACTAATAGATTACTTGGCAAGAGGAGTTTCTTACCTCTATTAAATTCTAAAATCAGATTACTGCACAAAGTAAATTAAATCATGCGTAAAACAATACTGCCAAGACTCAATTTTTTTGAAAAATATTATTTACAGATAAGATTTGTTTTACCAAAAGTGAAGTATTTGCAGAATGTAAGTACATCTGTGGTCGGATCAAAATCCCAGTGGTAAAACAACATTTAAAGAAAAATTCGTATAAATATATAATGTGTTGTTAGGTTAATAAATTGTTTTTAGATGTTTTGAATTTTATTAGCACATAAACATAAAGGGCTGTAGTAGCTAGAGCCTTAAGACAAATATTAATTAACATAATTCGGCGATTACAATCCGCAGAAAATATTACGCGCGTCATCTATTATTGTAAAATCAATTCATCTATTTTCGGACCATAATATAGTTTACTGCGGTTTGACGGTGCGTTACAATAATATATGTATTGTATTCATTATATTATAAGGATATCTTGGCGTTTTGTAAATCAACGTCACACTGGTTAGATGGTTTTAGTACATCCATAACAGCAAAGGATGAACGTGTGATAAAATAGTTAGAAATCTACGAAAATATAAAGTAACTCCTCCATTAAAATTCCTTCGCGGAAGGAGACTCAACAATTCGGAGAAACATCAAATAAAATGTCCCATTCTCTTTTATAGGATTGACTTTTTTATTGGAAAAGTTGAAATTGGGTCACATTGGGTGAATGTTTTTAATTTTGACGCAGCAGTGACACAAAGGACAATGACAAAGGTCTAAAGTTAATTGTTGATTCCTCAAATTTATAAAAACTGTTATTATGATGTTAGCAAGTCATTTTTTTCTGTATCGATTAGGCACAACATTAATTAAACCGATTATTTTCCAACGGTACGAATTCTGCCATTTCAAAACACGTACATTAACAACTTATTTTGTTTAACAATGCATAATTTTGTTTTTGATTTGACGTAATAATTGAGCGCTAAAGTCATTGATGTTCTATAAATTAATTGTAAAAATTCGTTTGAAAAATATTGAAATAAAGTAAATATTTTATCTTAATGAATCAAACATATAAAATTTTTGTGTCTCACATAGGTATTAGCAGGCCACTGCGCTGTCATAAAAAATAGTTTTCTGGTGCCATACGTTCCTTTCAGACTATCCTTTTTCGAGGTTTATAAGCTGTGATTAATAGTTGCAATCAAATAAGGACCTGTTCGTCAATATTTTAAAAGCTAGAGGAGATAGGGCAAAAAAACTAAGTATATGATAGTGCATACAATGCTTTAAAATAATGAGTGTAACAGAAGAAATGGTACAGTTCATTCTGAAGTTTCTACAGCCAAAGTGTCAAAAATGGGTTTCCAGGTTTTTCTTTATTTTTTATAGTAATCTTACGATTTTTGCCCGTCATTTAAAATACAATTAAAAATTCACTAATCATCTATGATAAAAAATATACTTTTCTTGACTCAACAGATTTTTAAAACCCTTTCTTCTTTATGTTGTTGTTATACAAATTAAAAAAATTGGCTTTTTTATATTATCATAGTTCACTACGATTTTCGGGTCCTAGTTACCAACTGAGATAATTAAAAATTTATATATGATTTGCTTCAGACTTAGATGGAGAAAGAATTATTGAAGCCCTAAATGTGGTTCGGAATCCACATTAAACTGTAGGGCCTCGACACTTTTACCTAACACAAAATTCTAGGATTTTCCGGGAGTTACTTCGGTGACGTGAGAAGCGATTAAAAACATTTTAAGAGAACAAAAAACATTGCAACAATATAATAAAAAAATGATTTAATAAATCTAATTTAAACCTTTACATAACCCCCAGAGAGTATATGTCTAGGTAGGTCTAAGGAAGTCCATTCGTTAAGGAAAGAACGTTTGCACCCCGTCATTCATTTCATGCTTTACGGATGTAATTAGTAATAAGTAAGCCTTAATTAGAGAAAAACGGTCGTATCAAATAAGCATCTAAAATTACAATCCGCAAGTTTATTTATATTTGGCAATGATTTTCAATTATTGCATGCTGATTCTTCTCTACTTATTGATCATTAATGCGAAAATTTAAAATTGCATTCTAAAAAAAATAACTTCGTCGATGAAAATTATTTAATTTTACAAAATAAGGATTTGCTTTTAATTACTTTAATGTAATTCAACACATTATTTTTATTTATTTATTGGTAACTAACACAGGAGAACTTGCCTAAATTTGCAGTTACATAATATAATATACCTATAATTTACATTGAAAAGAAATTTAAACAAATATAATACCTAATAGTAATGCAAAAAAATTATTTAGGAGAAAACAGCAGTAACATGAGTATTTAAGGAATATACCTAATAATTATTTATTTTCAAGACCCACTTGAAAGCGGACCACCCCTGTAAAATGGCTATTTTTTTTCCGATTTTGATCAACTTTTTTTTTAGATTGTTGCTCATGGAAAACTGCATTTTGTGGCAAATCGATAGATTTCTATCACAAAAATCAAGGCCTACTTTGCAATTTTCTTGGAGCGAAAATTCAAGAAATCGTATTAGCGATTTTTTTTACATGAAACAAAGTACGCCACTGTATTTAGCGTCCCCTAAAATGGGTCTGTGCCAAATTTCATCCAAAAGTACTTGATGTTAAAAATTGATATTATTACTTTCAAAAATTAAAACACTTAGAGTTTCACATAATGAAATTCAATTTCTTGTATGCTTTTACTACCCTTTCAATGTGTTCTAAAAAATTAGGTTTCTTGTTGAACAATCCCTTTGTTTTGCCAACTTTTGAATATATCTTTCAGGTTTTCATCAAATAAAGTCTATAGAGGGGTAACTAATTAATTGTAAGGAAAAACCCATACAAAAAAATTTGTTTATAAAGAATTTATTTTCGAAACAGAATATACCGGGTGGCCACGAGTCAATGTCGTAAGCCCCCAATTTTTTGGTTGTTTTTGAATTTAAAAATTTCGTTTTTGGTATACGTAAGACAAAAATGGGCTATTTTTAGACTAACAGGAACCAAAATATCTCTTCCGGTTGAACCGGAAGTGACATCAACTTTTTTTTCTTAAATAGAATGACCCAGTTTTTTTTTGTGGTGTTTTATAAAGCATGGAATTCTAACTGCAACAGTTTTTTTCCAATTCCAAAAATTTTTAAAAATAAGTGAGATACCTACCAACGATTTTTTATTTTTTACAAAATGGCCGCGTCAGATGAATTCGATATAAGAAAATTACTTATTAAATTCCGTTTTTGAGAAAAACTTAATAATAGTCGTATCTATCAGTAATTTCAATAATTATTTTATTCTTTACAGACAAGCTTACTACTTTGCTAATACTTTCCATAGCCTACTTAGTAATTTTTTTACATCGCATTCATCTGACGCGGTCATTTTGTAAAAAGTAAAAAAAAATCTCACTTACTTTATGGAACTTTTGAAATTGGAAAACAATGCAGCACTTAGAATTTTCATGCTTTATAAAACACCACAAAAAAACACGGTCATTCTATTTAAGAAAAAAAAGTTGATGTCACTTTCGGTTCAACCGGAAGTGATATTTTCGTTCCTGTTAGGCTAAATATAGCCCACTTTTGTCTTAGTCACGTACAACAAAAACGAAATTTTTGAATTCAAAAACAACCAAAAAATTGGAGGCGTACATTGAGTCGTGGCCACCCGGTATATAGAAAGGGTAAATTTGATAAGTCTACAAATCCAAACTAATTTTTTCTCGTTTCATTAATATAAATAAATCAAAAATAACTGCCGAGTAATAGATACATTTTTTTTTGGCATTAAGGCCCTGAGCCATACAGCCAGTCGCAACATGTCGAAATATCACTAACCTATCCTAGCCTAATCACCAAATAATTAAAAAAAAAGATAGATACATTAAAAAGCAGAAGGTTTCCTCTTTATACATACTATGTTTTTTTTACTTAATTATATTCAATTCTATATACAGAGTGAGTCAAAATTCACTCCCCAGCGCTAGGACTTGTATAAATATTGTTTAAATGTTATTTGTGGCATTTCATAAATTATTTCTTTCCTTTTCTTTATTGTAGTATTGTAGACTTGTAGTCTAAGTTAAAAATAAGACAAAAATGAAGAATACCAAAATCCCGAAAGCGAAGCCGTTTTCGTATAAATTTAAGAACAAATATTAAAATTTTATGTAAGAAATGCGCAATTTCCGGGTTATTACAGAAAGTTCATATAAACATGGGTCCGAAAATGCTTCGTTTTCAAGATACAGGGTGTTAAACTTTTTAAAAAAATTTGGTTTTTCGTAAATATCTTAAATATCCGTTACCCAAATTTGTTGTAATTTGGCAATGTTATTTGTAGTGTTAAGGGGCTAATTACACACTAACTTGATAAAATTTATTAAGTCCAGTGGTGTCCCGAGCGACACCTTAACGAATATTTTTGACAAAAAAATGTACGCCACTGATTATTTTGTAATTTTTATATTTTTTTTTTGGTTAAGCAACTGAAAATACAACGTTTATGTCTCTTGCATTTTTTTCGGATCTTACTTAGTTTTCGAGACAGAAAATTAAATTCAATGAATTGCATATCCCTGGACCACACAAGAAACATGGGGAAACGTAGGAAATAATCAAGGGTTGCATTGGAAAACGATTTCAGCATTTGGCAAACAATATGACAGCTGTTGTCAATTTATTAAGCTATTAAATTGTAATTTTTGTAAAAAGTGTTTTTGGTGAAATTTTTTAAAAAAGTTTAACACCCTGTATCTTGAAAACGAAGCATTTTTGAACCCATGTTTATATGAACTTTCTGTCTTAAAATCATTCAAATAATCGTCTGTTAAATTTATTGTACATACTTAATGAACACCCTGTATATATACCTACTATAAGAATCCGCATAAATCTTAGTTAGTGACTTTTTTCAGGTTGAAACCCATGGAAAATGGACTATGTTGCTGTTGATATCAAACAAAAAGAATAATTCAAAAAGTCAAAGTCACTGAATGCATTATAATTTTTTTTGCAAGTAGTGAAATTTCTTTACATATTTAAGAGCAACACGTAAACGAATATATTTATATTTAAATATCGTAATTCTAGTTTACTATACCAAAAGCGTTCCTGATATATATTCAGGAAAGACAAAAAAATATGGTAAAATGTTAAAATATCATTGAGAAACCCAGTTCTGAGTTTCCAACTAGATATGTTATGTTTGCATACTGTCAAGTGGTATGACAATGCTTTGTACTTTTCCAGTAATGTAATCCAACCAAAAACGCAACGCTCTGTTAGTAGAATACATAAAATATAGTTGCAAGAAAGCACATGGGTATTTTATTTTCTTACGGAATCTACTAGAATAAAATACAGTTCAGCACAATTTAAACAAATATTAAAATCGAACAATAAGTAGAAAATCAGGCAATTGTATAAAATTTTAATAATCAATATACAGGGTGTGCCAGTGAAAGTCAGAAATTTCCGGGGGCTAATGGAGCACGAGAGAATATTCCCAGTCCACATAAAATTTTCTTCTACCCACGCACCACTGTTCAAGTATTCGCCCTTATTTATATTTAAGGCGTAAAAATATATAGTTTTTTATAATATTTATGTTTCTTATAATGCGACAATGCTTAAGAATATGAATAGGAAGTGAAAGTTAAAAGGACATGATACAATTTTTAATAACACGTCGTGAAAGCTGGGAGTGAAACCAAAGACCTAACCGCAAAAAGGAGGTACCTATATTTTCTAAATATGGATGAGCCTATTAAAGTTCCCAATCATTTCTATAAGAATACTTACTCCTATTTAATTTACTAAAAACTACGTGTTTAACAGGTCACGTGATAATTTAGGGAATTTGTTTTTTTCTCAAGTACCATTTATTGTCCTTGAACGTCTAACAAAATTAAATATTTTTAATTTATTTTAAGATGGCAATTTGCAATATTAATTTTCAATCTCAGTTTATTTCAAGTATTTTTGTAAATCCGGTTTAGATATAAAATATAAAATCCTTATATAAAATACGTTATCTAAAACATTAACCGCGATCGTATTGTTACAATATTCTCCATCACAACTCTTCAAATATCAATACAATGCACCAACTTCCTGTGTTTCCCATAACACAAATACTACCCGTTATTTTTTTACATCATTACCCACTGGTCTTGTAACCCCCATTAATCGTTCAATGTTACAATGTTATGCTGTTCATTTTAGCACAAGAATGGAACGTTTTAATGCTATTCAGCAAATAACACGGAACTTCCGGCAAATCCCAACACCTGAATAATTGTTTGCAAACTACCTGTAACGATAGATGGGATGGCAGGAAATATATGGCTCCCTTTCTACAAACCGGATTTTTATAGTTACTGTAGCAGACTGTCGAAATGGGGTAAAAACCTTTTTTAATTTGGTACGTTGTATAAATAATAATAAAAAAAATAGTCCAAACTAGGACGTAAAGAGGTTGGTTTTTTTGACATATAATTTGAATAAAGTAAAAATAAAAAATTATGCTATTTCGTAGACGTTTCAGGAACTCAATCTTTCATGTGGTTTAATAAAAAATGCGTAATGTGACCTAACATAACAAAATTACTATATCTTCTGGTAAAATCGGAAGACACTAGGGATACTCGAGATATTCAGTATGTAAACATGAACCCTTCAGATTTTAACACATAAATTTAACGAGCAATGAGTAAACTGTTTTCTTCTTCCTGTGACACCCTGTGTATGATCCTTGGTCGAAAATATTAAGTAATTAAGTTCCCTCTTCCTCAGATCCTGTCCTATTTGTTTAGATAATAATTATACATTTATATACAATTTAATTTGATCCCAATATGATTATTTCGATTTAAAAAATTGTTGGCTGTGTATAGAACTCTTTTCCTGTAAGTGTTATGTCAAAAATTAATAACAAAAATCATCCAAATTGACAATTTAGATGTGTGTAAAATTCGGTAAAATTTTAAGTGTATTTCTCCTTCCTTTGTAAAAAAAATAATATTTAACCAATCTTTTTTAAAAGCAAGAGCAGGACTTTTAGACCCACTTTTTATGAAAGCGGAAGGACTGTACGCGAGGATAATAATTCTATTATGCCAAATCAAAACAATCTCGATGGAAATAAATTTTATACAAAGTTTTAACTCTCCTAAATAATATTTTGATGCATCTCTCACAGAAAGGGCACTTTACTTGAATAAATACTAACCTCACCATATTTACCAAGGCACACAGAAAAACAGAAAATATGTCGAAAATTACTAATCAAGCAGGCCGACATTCCAGAATGAGAAAACCCAAATAAAAAAAAGTGCAATCTTTTACACTTATCGTTACGCCTATCTGGGAACACACTGTATATAATCGAAAATATTCGTCGTTTTAACATACTGGGCAAACACACCAAAATCCATTGAGTATTAAAGTCAAAAGAATTTATTATTTGTTATGCATTATTTTCATTTTCATTTCATTTCAATGACAAACAAAAATCGTCTTTTGAAAATAAAAATACTTTTTTTGCAAGAAATTAATTACGAAAGATTTGAATGCATCTAGTTATTAAATTTGTTAGTTAAAAGCCAAATATGTATTTTCCTATTATTTTTTATGTAATTTGTGATGATTTAAAGTTAATCGCAGTCAGAGGCGTAGCTAGGGCGAGGCGAAGGTGGCATTTGCCACGGGCGCAACACTTAATGGGCGCTAAAAGTAAGAAGCGTAAATGACAAATTCGAGAATAAAAATGCGAATTTTGTTTTTACGAATAATTACCCAGCGCTAACTGGGTAAATCTTACTCTAAACACAAAAAAATATACGTATGCTACAGCGTCGTAGCGGACGCAGACCTCAAAGGGGCACACAATGACCTTGAAATTCCTGAAAAATTTTCGCCTGCGGCGCATGGCGGGATATTGCCGCCTCCGCACACCCTGCAGCAGCTGGAAACTTGTAAGGTCCTATTTAAGATTTACTTCAGGAATGGAAAAATTAACAAATGTGTCCGTACTTTCAATAGCACAATTGATTTCAATAAATTTAGACTATGTCGAAATTCAATGTATCTGCAGATATAATTACCAATCTAGAAAAGTGATGATTTAGCGTTCCTGTTTTTCCAGTAGTAAATATAAGTGTTTACTTTTAGTCACAAAGAGCTTTATTTTTTTTTCTTTTATAGCGAATCTATTTTAGTATTTTCATATTTGTTACTTTATATTTGCTTTACTTAACTCATTAAACACTTAAAAAATCAGTTGTTTTCACTGGATAGGGGGCGCAAATTGATATCTTGCCACAGGCGCAAGCTACCCTAGTTACGGCTCTGATCGCAGTACTCTGATTCAAAACAAAACTTGGCTCTAAAAAATTAAATCAACGTCAAAACTCACCAAAATAGTTCTACCCCATTCAAAATTTTCCAAGGATTTTGAAATTGCAATAAAATACAGGTTGTTCCATTAAACAATCAAGAATTGGTGTAATTTCCTGCTGAACTGGAAGTCCGAAAAAAATCTTCGAATACGTCAAAATGTGACATTTTACGTCTATATTAACTATGCGTAGATTCATTTTGATATCTTGAACAAGGTGTAAAACAGGGGTGCTACTGATATCGCTGTCACTCGGTATACATAATTTAAATCTTTCACATTTTAACACACAAATTTAACGAGTAGTTTGTAGACTATTTTTAGCTTCCTGTGACACTATATCGGATCGACAATTTTTGAACTGATCCTCTCTTTCTATAATCTTGCCCTACTTGTTTAGAAAGTTAGACCTTTATGTATAATTTATTCGCAATAAAAAATTGCTGGTTTAAGTAGAGTTCTTTTTCTGTAAATATTATGTAAAAAATTAAGTGGTAAGTTATCCGTGTGCAAAATTTGTAACGATGGTTTATTTTTTTTATACAAAATTTTGATATTTTCAAAAAAAGTTTTCCGAAAATCGAAACAAAGATTTATTTCGAATAACTTTTGACACATTTTGTGATAAATGTAGAAGAAGATAACAATTTCTTTATGCCAAATCAAAACAACCTCGTTGCAAATACATTTTATACAAAGCAGATTTACTGTTTTATTTCTAACAAATCTTCTTAATAATATTTTGATGCATCTCTCATAGAAATGGCTCTTTCCTTGAATGAAAACCAATTTTTCAGTATTTGCCAACTCCATACGTGATTTAAAAGAAAATATTCCTGAAATTACTTTCTAACCAAGCAGGGCGAGATTCCAGGACAAAAAACCAACACAAAAAGTTTAATCGTTTCCTACACTCATCGTTACTTCTAGCTGAAAATACATATACAGGCTGTTAACATTCCCACAGCCGATATCGGGAACTAAAAACTATATTTTTAATCTATAAACGGTAATAGATTTCTATTGTGAAAGCCTTTGTCAGGAAGTACAATTTACTATTATAACATTATCTCCAGATATGGCGCTGCAGTTTAAAAACATTTTTCGATCGAGGAAGCTCTGAAACATATGCCATTCGAATAAGAATTAAATTTTAAGCAAATTGTTCTTATTCGAAAAAGTCAGATCTTCAGTAGTTTTTAAGATATTTTATTTTTATTGTCTAATTTTTTAGTGTTGAATTTCTTTTGAATTCCTGTAACTTTTTTAATATTTGTTTTCGAATGTGGGTTCTTGATAACTCTTTTGCCCGCTATAAGAGAATTATTTACTGGTGGTAAATTTTTTTTAATATCACTTCCGATTTTACCGGAAATTGAGAAATTTCAATTAAAAGAATTGAAAATTTCTTGCTCGGCACTTTCTATCACTCTATTGATATGTCCAATATGACGTTACCAGTACTTAATGATTGGGGCTGGATAAAATCGAATGGCATTTGGGAACCATTGTGGTCTTCCTTGCCACATATATGGAACGCGTGCAGAGAACTTGAGAAGTGTGGTTGCAAATCAGGTTGCGATACAATGCGATGTTCGTGTAAGCGTGCTGATCTGCCTTGTACTTTACAGTGTAAATGTTCAGCATCCTGTAATAACAAAAATTAAAATTGTATAACAATAAATATGTGTATGTTGAATGAAATAGGTTTTATTATGTATACCCTGTTGACCCAGTTGAGAGCTGGGACATTCTGAAAGAAGAGCGAGGCGGGGGGGGGTTCCTCTAACTTGTTAGCCAACATAGGTTACAAGACCAATATTTAAATTTCCATTGATCTTTTTAAAATAAGTAGAATACTATCAAGAACCGTTAATTTTTAAATTTACGAAGTATTGTTAAAAAAAATGCCTTTTTTAAGCAAAATGGTTTTGGATCAAAAAAATATGCATTCTGTAGTTTGTTTCATCCTAGAATTACTTGAAAGCGGCCCCCACATTGTCAAAATCGACACATTATTAACCGTTTTTTGTTTTGGATAGTCGCCATTTTGAATACCGCCGCCATCTTGCTCCTACGGGTTCGAAATATAGGTCATGCGGGTCAAATCGCTTATAATTGCCTAAAAAGCATCTGTACCAAATTTCATGCTTTTATCACAATTTGCAAGACATTTGAAATACCCGGTTGGACTATAGAGCATGGTACTTAAGTTAGGTTCTGACTTTTTACTCTCGTTAACCATCGAAAAATTGTAATTGTTTACAAGGCGCTGGATTGGCATCTCAGGACCGGTTAAATGGCCAGTGCGTTCTCCGAACTTGACCCTGCTGGACTTTTCTCTTGGAGATATTTAAAAAGTCAAGTATATCAAGAGACAGTAGAAGATATGGCAGATTTGTACAATAAAATCTGCGCTTGTGCTGGTGCAATTAATAGGCACACATTATTAAGGATATGTAACGAGAAATTGTCACATCCCTTCGATATGTGTAAGTATTCAAGCAAACGGAAGTAATTTCGACTATCTATTGAAAATAAATATTGACAAGATAACTATTGCTCAAAAATAATAGTAGATACCATACCTATATATATTTTGTTTCTCCATTTAAATTTCTCAATTTTAAATAATTTCGGATAAAATATAGGAAGTGATATTAAAAAAAATTACCATCTGTAAATAATTATCTTATAGAGGGCAGAAAATTTACCAAGAACCTACATATCCGAAAACCAATATTTAAAAAGTTACAGCAATTAAAAAAAAATACAATACTAAAAAATTTTAAAATAAAATTAAAATATCTTAAAAGCTACTGCAGATTTGACTGTTTTGAATTAGAACAATTTTGCATAATATGTAGTTCTTAATCGAATGGCATATATTTCAAAGCTTCCTCTATCGAAAAATATTTTTAAGCTGCAGCGCCATCTCTGTCGTGATAATATTATACCTAATAGTAAATTGTACTTCCTGAAGAAGATATTAACAATAGAAACCTTATTACCGTTTACAAAATAAAAATATATTTTTTAGTTTCCGAGATGGCGGCTGTGGAAATGTTAACTGAAACACCCTGTATATGTACCTATATATTTATCTTCATATAAATTTCTATCGTTTTAACATACCGCATATTATAACTGGGCTGTTTTATTCCTGGCTTTAGTTTTAAGATATGTATAATGTTAGCTAATTTCCGTGGATAAAATTGGACAAAAAAATGTTTAAATTACTTCAATTGACCGGTTTCGATCACTATATTGATCTTCCTCAGAATCAATTAAAATAGTAGCAATGTCAAAAATAAGTTATTTATTCAATGCACACATTACACAACACTAAATTTAAATTTTTTTTATAAAATATGTAAAATGTATAAACTATAAATACAAACATTCGTTGTAGTTGTCAATATAATATGTATAATAAACATTTCAAAACTACCACCCTAATTTTCAAGGAATTTAAAAAACAAGCGAGTTTTGGGGTGAAAAACATTAAATTTCTAAATTAAGTATAACATTTTATTTCTATAATACGAATTAATGACACATCTTACATCCGGTTTAAACTGAAATAAAACCTTAAACACGTTTATTTCGACACCCTATATTTTAATAAGCCCGAATGACGTGATCTTTATAATTCACCAAAGCAATATAAATCACCATCCAGTTTAACAGGAAATGAGATATTCGTACTCTCTGTAGTTTACTAAAACTAAACTTCATGTTAATTTATATACCCATAAAATATAAAACACTAAAATGTGAAAACCGAAAATTAACCAATCACAGATTATTGTCATTATTAAAATAATAATATAAAAATGAGAAATTATTTAATGTGTCAATATTATTTCCAATAAAACCGGAAATATTGAATACTTTAACTACTTATATGTCGAACTAAATCTTACTAGCATATTGGCCATATATAATTCCATTTCTTTAAAGTAAGAGATACAAATAAATGAGGGTGAGACATATCTAAGTGACACCCTGTATAGCTTTTTTTTTAAACTGATATATTGTCAGTTACATAGTCATTTATTACTATTTACTTTATGTAAGACATTTTAATTTAACAATATAAAGGGCCATATTTTATCCTTAATCTACAAGTTAACTACAAGTTAAAATATATGTATATAACAACTATACCATAGCATTACGTTATTACATGGAGGTAGGTCGCTACGCAAATTTATAAGAGCATTCATTCCACTGCGCTGAACAGTAATATATTTAAAAGTTGAAAATCGTCAAGAATGTTCAATTTAATATAATCGGATTATATATCCTCTTTATGTTGGGAAATTAGCCCGCAATTTTCTGCAATTTAAATTGAAGGATATATGGTCCATTAGTTGAACATTTTTCTAGTTCCAAACTTTTCTCACCCTCATACATTTCCTGTTCTTTCTGGAGCAGTCGCGAGGCAGTAATGATAAATTACGGCATACCTTTCAGAAGGTGGTGCAAAGTAAATTCCAGCTGTGAGTTCTGAAACTCCTAAACTGTTTATAATATATCCGCTTCTCTCCACAAAGACGTGTCATGTTAACCATTTTAACTTAAAAGTTTTCATGAGTTAGGGCGCTTCTCTGTGCTCACAAAGCCCCTTGTCATTGATATTCAGCTTTTTGGTCAGTTTCGTTACGCAAAGATTGGAAGATGATCCACATCGCTAAATTACCGGCTCACACAAAAGTATCCTAAAGCCCAGGATATCTATTTTAATCTGGAAATTCTCGTCTCAACGCTTTATTTAATAAAAAGTGAAATTTGCATCGTGGACAAAAATGATTAAAGTTACATCACAGTATGAGCCCTTACATTGTCATTGTGTATAAAAATGACATGTTATCATATCAAATAATCCCATACGAATTTGTTGAGTTGACGAATCGATTTGGCTTATGGGGCAGCACCAGTTGTATATATTTTTTTAATATTTTATTAATGTTTAATAGATATCGGATCAATACCACATCAATAAATACTATTAGGAATAAAAAAAGTTTTAATCAAGATCAAGATTAACCATTTTTTGAAAACAATTTTCAATTTTTTTTTCCATTAAAAAATTAATTGCAATAATTTTGACAATAAGATTTCCACCCTTCCATGCCTTACATTATTAAGTTTAGGATCACATTTTGACATTTCTTAGTAATTATTTAAGTAAACAGTAAAAGCATAGTAGATACATTTTAAAAATGAAATTAGCAATTGTTCGAAATTAATTATATTAAGAATTTCTATTATATAATCATAATCAGGTATAGGTATCTAAAAAGGGTATTATTCTAAAGGTTTTTTTACCTGAACAGATCTGGTCAAGTGGTTCGCGATCCAGAAATTTTCGGCTTGACTAGTCAAATTTTTATTAACGATAAGTTGGATGTATAAATTAACCTCAACGAAATAATTACCCTCTATTTTCAAAGCTATTATCTTTACCGCTTTTGTGCTTTAATGTCATATTCGCTAAGCCGTAAAATATAAATGAAAGATAAATCCTGTTCCTATTTTTTATTGCTGTCCTGACTACACAATACCTTAAATCCTGTGGGCATAGACGACATAACTGGATTTTAGTTGTGAGGATTTTATATGAAACTGCAGGATTACAGGGCGAAACAAAGAAAAGGATAAACCTACTTAATACGAACGGAGGAAGTTGCGCTTGTAAAATAATTTATGGTAACTAAATATTTAGAGGGAGACGGAAATTCATTTTTTGTCTGGAATACTTTTTTAATGCGACTGCGGAATTTAAATAATTCGTGGGATTATTTGAGTCCTAACTTTTTAGCTGAAAAAGTGGTAGAATGTACAAAAAAAACTAACATGAAATTTTTCATTCCACAAATATCTTATAAACTAATGATTGTAACAAGAATAAATAATCGTAAGTTTGCGACGATACGCCATTGTAGCCTCGTGTTTTTCTGCCAAACCTGATCTGCGCATTGTATTAATTGCACCATTAATTTTTAATAATAATAAAGTCAAGTAGTATTTAATAATACGTGTTTGAAAAGGCATTTATGGTAGTGCCCATGTGCCAACTTCCTGAATGGCTGAGTATATTCACAAAAAAATTCTTACCCCCTACTTTCATTTCTCCCTTAACAAAGTCACCCCGTATGATTCCCACCAGAATCAAAACCACAGGAAATGAAACGCTCTTGCAGTGCCGGAAATGGCTTGAAAACTTGCCATCTCAGCCTTTATCTTAAAGCCTTTCGTTGCCTTTCATTTTTATTCGGAGGCGGTTTAAATAATGGTTTCAAATCAAAATCGTTATACGTCGGGATATATATTTCTTACTTTATATTTGACATTTCTTATTAATGCTTAGCTTTTTTTGATTTCGGTCGTAAAGAAATAT
This sequence comes from Rhagium mordax, assembly GCA_963680705.1. Lineage (NCBI taxonomy): Eukaryota > Metazoa > Arthropoda > Insecta > Coleoptera > Cerambycidae > Rhagium > Rhagium mordax. The sequence continues at coordinate 14,517,135 of OY796658.1, read as the reverse complement.
AACTAGAAGGGTGCTAAGATTAAATACATTGATGATGTTATTAACACAACAGCAGTAAAATCACAAGATACCCGTGACAAGTATAGTATATAAGTCAATTTTGTATTTAGATTTTGTTTCCAACTTTTTTTCGTAAAATTGATATTTTCAAACTTATTAATTTAAAAAAATCCTTAATTTTTTTGTAGCTAAGGTTTCATCTTCTTTATTTCATACTGTTATAATATTGACACAATTTAGTTTTCTGTAGTATATAATATTTACGTATCATTATTTTACGATGTAGCAGTACATTCATACAATTTATAGGCGGAATCGTCATAATCTTTAAAACGTGTATTATGAACGCAAATTATTAACGCATTTAACCAAATTTTAATCAGTCCGATAACTATTCTACATTGAATTTAATTTAGATTGCCTCAACAAAACCATTCTAATTATTGTTGTTACGAATATTAAGATTGATCACGAGTTAGCGAGCTGGAATGGTTTCGAAAACAATGTTCGGATTAATTCAAATCAAGTCTGAGTCTCATTTGTATCCATTTTAATTCCAAAACTAAGTAAAACCTCAAGATAACAGATTAATCGAATTATATACAGAGAATAACTGATTTTGTTTTTAGAGGGAAACTCGGCGCGGCGGTTGTTGTATATTGCAGGATGTAAAGGACTAAACTGGGAAATTCTTTTGTGGTTTTTTACGTCAATGCTTTTAGGTGAGTGGCTTGGAATATACTTTTTGCAACAAATGGTTTTTACTCTCATTAGTTTCAGGATATCATTATTTATGTTTAAGTGAAACATAAACAAGGATTTCAGATGTAAATACAGTATTAGTAGTGCCATTTTGATTTACTTAAAATTGCGTTAAGCTGCATGCTTAACGTGCACTTTATTTCTGGTCACTGTAGAAGTTTTGAAAATTTATATTTCTGTATTAAGTTCAATTATTATTAATACCCAGGACACCCATAATTTCAAATTTGGGGCAATATTCAATATTTATAGAAAATTATTTATAATAGAGTTTCTTTATAGCTATTTATTTTTAAAATTTAGCTACAGTTGCGCCATTAAAACAATTGTTTTATATTATATTTTGAGTATACTAGTACCTTGTACTGTTCGTACAATATTTATATAAAAAATTAAAGGCGATTACGACAACTGAAAAATAATAAAAAAAATCTTCTGTACTGGGTGATCATTTATATTTTTACACATCCCCTTAACTTTGTTATTTTTGGAAAAGGAAAAAAGGTGTAGTTATTTTTACATAGATTTTGAATACAATATCAGAAAAACAATTGAGTAACGCCAAAAAAAGTTATAATACAAATTTTTGATTTTTTTTGACATCATGCTGTATCATTTTGCGAAATATGAAACAGCATGACAATAGCTTTTCAAAAATATATAATGTAACGAAGTGATTTTTCCAATCAAGGAATGTTCATTTTTGCTTTAAATATTACCGTCACCCTGCCGCTGTTTTTAGTAAGTAAGTCCTGTTCTAGTTAGGTTATTAATGAGTTGTTAAAACGTCCGCTGGTAAACAAGCAGTCAAGTAATTAATTGATTAATTTTCGACAATCCCCCGTATAAGTAAAATCCGAGAATTGTTATAAATAATGGCCGTGTCGGAAATAAAAATCATTCGTTACTAAAAATGTTAATCCGTATCCGTTTTAATCCGTTTCTTTTTGCAATATAGTCTAGAAATTGCAAGTAACTCATTTCCGGTTATTGACGTTCTGAATTGATGCGCCTAATTGCATAATCCGCTGGACCTCTGCAAATAACGCCGAGTTATGCATCCGAATCCTTCGTTTCAAGTCGGTGACCGCCCCTCTATCACGCCACCTAGCTACGTCATAAAGGTTACAAAAGGGAGAGGAGCGCTCACTTCGTTCTCATTCCGAGAAAGTCGGCAGCAGTCCAGGTTCATTCCGAAATAGTCCGCAAGATCAGATCCTATCTACCTCCGGCATGTTCCAGATCAATCCGAAGCCGTCAACAGTTTCGCGCCGCCGCTCCGAGTTGAATAGTAAATTTAGTTTGATAGAAAATTTATTTGAATATAGTATTGGTAAGAATACGCCGTAGTCCACTGCAATTTGCAGGTACTGCTTTCAGTTAAGTATAGATATTCAGAGATATTATTGCCAGCAAGTATAGGTGTAATAAACTACTAAATCAAACCAGAGCTAATTAGTAATACCTCCGTTGGTCTTTTGTTTGCTAATATATGCATCGGCTGCTGAGATCTGTTCACTTGGGCCATCTCAAATGCCTCAATGCATAACAGGTTACCGGAAAACCTACGTTAAACCAAATAGTCATTATATGTATCAACTGGTTAGATCTGTTCACTTGGGCCATCCATAAAGTTTCAGTTGAAAGATGAAAACCACTGACCTGCTCAAACTCTTGTTGTAATTGTGTCGCATTAAGTGTCCTTTCCAAAAGAGCTCTTCGTACGATATACCTGTCATTAGCGGCCGTAGTTGCTCTTTGTCTGCCCCCACCATGAGTATAATTCGGGGAATTATTTCTTTGATATCTTAACCAGGCTCTATTAACTTGGCTAATTGATACTCCCAAAATATCTGCTGTCCTTCTCTGCGAAGTCCCAGCTTGTATCATACCTATTGCACGATTTAAATAAGCTTCATTTAAACGAACCATTTTTACCTGGGGGTTTGTTTTACTGGTGCATTTATTTGAAATGTCAAACTGACGCACATTTTATTTTTAATTTCAAAGCCAACTACTGAAAACAAGAGGCTAATCCAATTTCTATGGAAAATATGACTTAATTGAGAAAAAATTAATATCTTCAAAACTAGTAGAGATAAAAACAAAAACCAAAAAACGGTTTTATCATGACATCCTAGGCTACAAGATATCATTAAAACAAAATATACAGTCTGTCCGTACACAATGTCAAACTTTTACAAAATGACATGGATGCATTGAACACTCTGTAGAGTATTTGCATTGAATATTTTCGCCTGTTGGTTTGCTTATAATGAAAGTCAAAGAATTGTTTTTAAAAATAGTGCCTGTTCCGTCGAAATCTGTAAAGTTTTAAGGATTTTACGGCGTTTTGAATTGTGATCATTTTTCGAGTGTCCCACTTCAAATTGGGAGCAGTATATTTTAGGTTTAAATATTTGTCAAAAAAAAGAAAATAATTATAAAATTTTTTTTTGAGTCAAATTATGAAATGTGTTTTCGTTGAAATTTGATATTCAACGTACTCTTCATCATGTCTCATGCTTTATTTATTGTCCGAATTTATTAGCTTGAGTTGCGTCAACAATTAATTCATTTATTAAAAGTTTTTCAAAATGTCTCATAAGATAAAGAAATACATTTATATTTTTACTACTTCTTTCTTTGTGATTCAGGGACGTGGAAAACTACATCCCTTTTAAATTTTAATCTCCAATGTTTTCATATTCACAATACCCTACCTATTTAGTGTTATTATGTTATTATAAAGAGAAATAAAAATTGGTGTTTCTTCCTTGTTAAAATATGTGACAGATTTGCTGTCTTCGGAAATTCTTTTTCGAAAGATAATTTCTCATTTTACCGCGGCGCTTAAATGCCTAGTCCAAGAATGATGAATATTTCGCACTAAACTGATTAGAAACATGTGTAAAGGTCTAAGCGATTTGAAAAATGACAAGAGACAAGCCTGACGACATGAGGTCAAATTTGGTAAAATATTATAGAAATGGTTGGCAAACACATGGTGTTAATAAGTTATATAAGTTACTAAGTTAAGATTCAAGAAGCATCCAGCATAATTTTTAAATATCCTCTACGGTACCTAATGCCAATAATGTTCACTAATTAAATTAGTATGCTCTCGTTTCTTAAAAAGTTCGTCAAGAATCGTTATATCTCACTTCAGCAGTTACCGCATTCCCACATTTTTATTCTCCCACTTGTTAACAAATTCTTTAGTATTTCCGTTTCCCTTAAGGATTGTTTCTTCACGCGCCCATGTTCTCCAGCGATGTTGCTCGAATATCATAGCCGGTAGTTCACCCTCATGTAATATGATACTTTAACTGCCAATTTAAATTCCGCAATAAATACATTATCTTTATTGCCCCACGAGGTGTAAAATGTCAGGAGGATATGTGGATTTCCTTACATATGTATTAACCTTCGAGGATAATTTATGTTATTATGTAGCAGTGTTTGGACAAATGGTCATAGTCCAGCAGTCAAGTGCAAAATCTGGTGTGGAACGGCCATAATTAGTATAAACTTATCATCTAATTTTGGTTCAATTTAATCCACTCTTTAAATATGCGATTGAATCTCCATTTATATCAAAATATTAATTAAACCAATTAACAAGTAATTTTCATGAACTTAAAAGTGCACTTGTATTTGCGGTTAAGTATATATTGTACGGATCACTATTACAACCCAGTTAACGCCCACTTCTAAGATATAGGGGTCCAAGAACAAAGAGGGTCCATATCAGATTTAATTAGTTCAGCAAATATATTCTCAAGAAATAATTGTCGTTAAATGCAGTGGGTCATTTATTACACATCTGCAAATTTGTTAAAGGGACCGAAACCCTCAAGCAACGCCCTTGTGAATATTCAAAAGGGCGGCCGACGTCTTTCGGTAAACGTCAATTATCGACCGGTCAACCGACTGTGGCAATTTTCTTATTACGCTGCAGGTTCACCGGCTCCGATATTTTTATGACTTCTGCTTTTTAATTAAACTTGCTTTACAAAGATACTTTTATGTGCCCTATCTACGAAATATTTATTACAAAATAAGTTTGTTAAAGAGAATATTCAAGGGAAATTGGGGTTCTGTTTGATCGCTCATGAATTGTTTAATACCACGGGATCAACAAAAAAAATACGAAGCGCTATTATTATTGTGTACTTATTTGTGTGTGCATGTGAGTGTATCGACCACAGTGCCTTACCCGACTATAATTCTGACTTCTATTCTTCTTCTATTTGTACTACAATTTAAAAAATTACAGTGTTACATCTGAACAAAATTGTGTGAACACTGTTGACGAAAATGAAAATTTGATTCCGTTATAAATTAGGAAATGAGATAAAAAACAAAATGAATGCATTATTCAAAACCTTAAAGGAAAAAGCCAAAAGTATAAAATTAAATAAACCAAGAAATAGTATTGTGGCTAACTTATAATAATAATAATAAAACGACTTTATTTGGCGAAGTTTAGTATTACTATTCTTACACTTAACCAGAAAACTTGAATACTATAAATAGTAATTTTTTGTTGTTGCTGCTATAATAAATTTAGAATTAGTAAAGAGTTTCGTAACTAACAATAATGAACATAAATTTCTATAAGCTTTTCTTGTAATGGTTTTTAAATGAGATTCACAGCTTGGTTTTAGTCTAAAAACCTAGGTCTTTAATTGAATCAACTTTATTAAATGAAGAATTATTAATATGATAAATGAACAAGAGAATCGTAGACAACCTTGAAAGTCGTTTCCATTATTTATTGCTTTATATAATATTTAAGATCGTCAGCATAATAACAGTAATCATAGTACATAAAACAGTTGCTAATATCATACATAAACAAAAGTGGCCCTAGATGTGCTCCCTGAGGAACGTTTGAGAATATAAAGGAGGAAAAGCAATTGTTGATTCTGATAACTTAATCTTAATAGGTTATAGAATTTCCAACTTAATTAAATGTATATTATGATGAACTTTATTGAACACTTTGGAAAAGTCAAGCATGCATTTTATTTGTTTTCTGTTTGACATAATGTATAATAAAGTTTGTACAAAGGGAACCAAGTTAGTCAGTATTGGTCGACCTTGAAGGAAACCGTGATGATGATCACTAATCAATTGTATTGAAATGAAATGAATGATGTCGTGTTTTGTTGGTGTAAAAAGTAATCAAAAGAACGAAAGTTTAGCGGGGTTGAATAATAACAATCTCAGAAACAGAACTATTGAAAGCTAGAACTTAAAGTCCAGTTCACAAAAATTTAGTCGCGGAACGAAACCCATTGGCAATATTTGACGTAGCAAATAATGTTTGTTGTTTGTTGTTGAAAAATTATTTCTTTAAAATTGTCTAGTTTTTGCTCATTTTCTGCCATAGAACAAATTCGTCAGTTGATTCGACACCTTCAATGACTCAGAAATCCCGTGTTCCTCTATGTTCGGTCTTTCAAAACCATTTTCTCTTATTCTCGGAAAATCATCAAAATTATTATGGACGTTACTACCCATAATTGTTAAAGTTCACCTAAAAATTGGGGAGCTCACCCAGAATCCATCGTAACAGTCAATTTGTATTTTTGAACCCTGTTATTGAATATGTTCCAATAAATATGTTACTTGTTCCAAAGAAAGCTCGATATTCCAATGATGCCGTTTATCGATACTGTTGCAGTACTGAAGCAAATGTGTATTATAATTTTCTAATGTTACAAGTTTAATTTTTTCATATTTCTATAAATAAATTCTGTATCAAAATTGATGAATAAAAAAAATTATATTTATCCACATCTGAATAACCTATTTTAAAGTGCTTGGAATTTTGCATAAAAATCTGGTGGTAAACTGTCAGAAATTATCAGAAATATTTTGTCAGTTGTTTTCATGACAACCTATATTCTACGCGAACTGTTTCACACAAAAAGACCATACTGTTTTAAAAACAACCTGAGCAAATTCCAACATATTATATATTTTTGGAATCATCTAAAACTGCTCTTTCGGCAAAAGATATTTGGTACCAAAGCTACACCTTATGTTTCTACACTTTTTCCATATCTCTAAACATAAAGGCTGTAGGTAGGTGTCAAAATATATGGAACTACCCTGTACGTCAAAAACGGAACCCAAGACAGTTCCTTAAAGAACACCTGTAACGATTATTTGTTCACCATTTATACTATTATTCTTCAACTTATGTATGTATGTATGTACTACTTGACAAGGAGTTTGCAAATCCCTGCAAAAGAGCTTTATTACACCATTAACTTTATTTCATGGTTTAGTCCAAAAATACTGCTGAAGATTATTTGTCGTTACTAAAGTGATCCATACTGTTAATTATTGTGTCTAGAACTATTAAAACTGTTTACCGTAGAGAATATTTACTTGGCCTGAAAAATCTAATTAAGGTTTTTAGTTTTATTCTAAGTCAAGAAGCAATATTTATTTTAGAAATGGCAATCACATTTATTTTGCAATATTCCAGACGAAAAATCGCAGATATGGACTAAAACTTAACTTAACTTCAATTAGAAACAATAGACTACTGATAATTTTGGAGAAGATAGTAGCAGTTTCTGATATTCTCACCATTGTGCCCAGACGCCCAGTACAACACAACATGGCGGATCTCGATTTCTTTAAGTTTCCTTCTTGGTAAAAGACTTAGCAAAGCCTTTGATTAATGACATAACTAACAGTTAGCCTGCAACTTTGCTTGATAAAATAATTAGGAATTATACATTTAAGGAGACCCTTCGAAATTCCTCGACCTTTCAAAAAATTTCATATGAGCGTAGGTGTTCGTGTGGTATTACAATTTGTATTTAAAAAGAAAGGTAGAACAGTTGTTCACTATTTAGGTAATAAACTGCAAAAACCTTTTGGCAACCCAAAGAAAACAATTGAAGTAGGTAACTGAAAGGATAATGATTTTGGAAATTAGTTTTGACAGCTCTGATTTAGTATGTTGAATTTAGTTTAGAATGTTGGATAAGCGAACCTGTTACCTATTATAAGCTTTAAAATGTGCAAGAACTGAAAAATCAAATTTTTACAGCATGCATACGAAAATAACCATGCAATAGATATTCATGAAATTGTTACAAATAAGAAAAAACTACAATCCTTTAGAAATTTTATAAATTGTAGAATGTATTGAATATTAAGCTCTCGATATTTTGGCGTCCAGTGGAATCTACATCAGAGTCCTTCAAAGATCCCAATTCTCTTCAGGAATAAAATGAGTTTGGTTCATCATGTGCTTAGTTAAATTTATTTTCAACAAATTAAAATAAAACAAAACTTTTGTGGTGAGGTTTTGACGAGCGTCACTAAACTTACTCACTCGACATTCTTGCGATGTATGTTCCAAACTTTAAACTTACTTTTTTCACATAGTCCCTAATTTTAGATGTTAGATAAATATAGATTACTACATGAAAAAATAATTATAATATTGATGTATCTTAGATGCATTTCCTGCTACAGGTAGTGAAGTAATAAATAATAGATAACCAATCTTGATTAATGTTACTCATTTAGATGCAGATATCTGTCGAAACATTCTACAGGTCCGGCTTAAACGGTTTTCAAAAAGCAACAAGATGGTTACAATATAAAGTTGGGGGTAAATTTTAATAGAAATATTGATGGCAAATAAAATAATTAAAATAAATAATTGAACAGGAAGCTTTAAAGGCTTTTAGAAAAAAATTATAAGAAGAATATGACGAATGCAAAAATAATTCTTGACAGATATTTAAGTGTTTACCGCATACAAAAACTATTTATTTCAGATTTAAAACTATGAGAATATTCATTAAGCTGTGATACATGATCCTACAAAATTTTCAATAAGAATAATGAAACAATACAAATACGTTTTGAATACCTTTAGCTTAACTACTCTCTGTGATGTTAAGATTATTCTAGTCCACTCTTGAATGATCAATATCTTCCCGAAAAGTAAATAAATCCTCCATTATAAAACTATAGGTAAATATGTTACAGGAAGCTTGGTGTGTGCGGTACTACAGACATAATATGATATAGGGGCTATTTATATTGGTGAAAGAATTAACTGTTAGTAAATTGAATAGTAAAGCGGTATAAAACTTTTAAATGAATTCGTTTGATCTGAGCTGAAGTGAAATTTTGAAACATATCTGGTGCGTTTCTGTTTATTCAACAAGGTTCACATTAAGTGTAAAAGGAAAAGTGATATACGTAAAATATTATATTACAAAGTCTAATGCTAATGATAAAGTTGTAGGGAATTGCTAATCAACCAAACTTATGGGATCTGAAATATGGGCATGTTTCAGTTTTGAAAATATATATTTAAATGAGTAAAATATATGCATACATGTATACACACAAATGTACAGGTTTTTTAAATGGAAAACAATGAAGAAAATAGTTGGATTTATTACAGCAACTCTCTATATTTAACTTCATCAACGAGATATCATACAGATAAATAAATTAACTTGGAAAGAACGCACCATTTAAAAAAGCTACAAATACCTCTTGAGAGGATGTATTCCGAAAATAACATCCCTTAATCCTTGTCGGAGTTATATGGGAATGTGGAGAGTACTTTAAAATGTGTCTTTTTACGGCAAATAGGCGTATAATAACTTAGTTTTCATTTTGTATTTTATAGTAAGTCTTCCTTCATACACACGATATGTTTATTGGATTAACGAGGTGATCAATTTGTAACCAAATACGTGTTTGACTGATGACTTTGTGACTGAACAAGATTATTTCAATTACATTTTACAACTATGTCAATAGGCAATGAATTGTGTATTTTTTTATGAATTGATATAAGAGTTTTTACAAATCTTTGAAATTTAAAAACAGCTGTAATACTAACGACAGCTCGTTCAAAATTAGATTGGTTTTAAATAAACTGTTACTTCAGACATAGATCTCAGTTGGTTGGTTACCATCATTTGACCCAAAAATTCAGCCCTTGCCGAAAGTGCATGATATACCATTACAAAACAAATGAATTTATCTATTGGTTTTAAATAATGTAATCCGCAATGACAAATGTGTCATTTTAAAGCTATATCGACGGTTAACGACCCTCTATCCCAAGCTTAATGATAATAAAATAGAAAATATATCTTCACTAAATGTATATACTTTAGTTAATAGCCACTGAGAAAGCTAAATAGTTAATTATTTATTAGAAAGGAAGGTATTTCAATTTTTATGTAATTATAGCACATTTTGATCAAATTATAGGGAGCAGTAGGTAAATTTATATTACTCTAAAAAAAAGATTTTTAAATAACATATATTTGAGCTATAGTAAATATAGACCAAAATCTGAGTGATAAAGAATACCTAGCCTGCGAGAAAATACCCTGTCATTATATCCTTGAACCCAGAGCATGGAGAGGTGCCGGCATATTTCCCGTGATGGTTATTATCCAATAATTTCTTGATAGAATTCCTTTCTTTAAGCATATCGGTTTCGACAGGTAGATAATAAAGGTACTTGGTAAATAATAAGGTTAAATAAATTTTAGGCTGCAATGTTCCATTGTATATTCATGTTCTTAAACAGTTTGTTTATTTATTTATAGCTGAGGGCGAGATGAGGTAAATAGTGAATAATAGCATAATGATGTAGTAATAGGTCATAAATGTTATACGGTAAAAAATTAACCTAAGGCGATTACTACAAAATTGAGACTTGTGGAAAGTAGGACACAAAAAACCAGTACCTACAGTGTATACAGTTTATGACGTGCGATCTCTTTCCGTTAGTAAACAGTGGACTCACGTAAATAAGTTCCTATTTTCACACCTCCACGGTCTTTATTGTTGTTAATAATTTGTTTATGAGTAACTGCTATACCTACACCAATAACAATTTTTGTTTAAACTATTAATTGTAAATTATATCGCGTTATTTATTTAGTTTCGTTAAGGTAATTTTTTTTATATTGTTGTGATGATATATAATAAAAGAAACGAATTATAATGAAATTGTATGTCAATAACAGATGCAGGATTTATTTAATATAATATAATACCTAGAATTTGATAAAAAGCACTTTCGAAATCAATAAAAGTGTTAATTTAATATCGGTTAAAGTGAAAAGAAGTAAAAAGAGGAAGTGTTTTGTTTTGTAAAATGATTTTCACAATCCCACACCAGAACTTTAACTTTGTGAAAAATGATTGGCAGCTATAGGTAAGCTATATATTTTACTATCTAATCAAAGAAAATATATTTTATTATTTTATTAATTACATGTGGTGGTATTTATTATTATAACTATATTAAAAGAAATGAACACATTTTTAAATTACTAAATTTTCGTATTTGCTTGTGAGGAAAAACGAAAATAAATTTGGGTATCATCCGCATACTCGTCCATATTGCAATATGAAAGGTAAAATTAAAATCGGCGGTATGCATAGTAAAGAGAACGAGTCCAAAAACGCTTCCTTGATGGACACCCTTTAAGAAAGGACATCATAAGTGCTCAACCCAAAATATTTTAGCTTTTTGCCTCATAATATCAATGATAATATAAAATGGTTTAGGTTTAGAGTGTTGAAGACTCATTCAATAGTGAAGTTTTGCAGTGACGATTAAAGCGGAAACCCACGGAAACCCAATTGAAATAGTGGCAAAAATTTTCCATTTCTTCAATAGATACTTCAGCGAAATTATATTCTTACTACAAAAATTACTTCTATTTTATAACTACATTACAAAATATTGGATCAAATTATTAAAACAAACCAAAATAATCCAAAGGAAAATATTGAAAATTAAATATACAGGGTGTTAAGAAAAAGTAGGTCAAGCCGTTAACTACAGATTCTTTGGACGAAAATAATACGACTTTCATAATTTATTTTGGCACGTAGTTTTCCTTATACAGGGCGTTAAAGTTTAAATTTTGAAAATTATTTTTATTAATAATTCTGTTATTTTCTTAGATTTTTACCTGAAATTTTGGACAGACTTTTATCTTATGCAGATACACTTTTTGTGTAATTTTGGTAAAAAAAGTCAAAGCGCAAACGGGAAAAAAGAGGAGTGTGATACCCATTAACCCCCCCAACTTTTTCGTACGTACGCCTATCTAGATATTTATTTTTAGATTAAATACGTATTTCCCTAACTTTTCATACTGCTATAAAATTTAGGACTTGGTTAACGAGATATTTCAATAAATTCAGATGTATGATTATAACCCGAGGGATTTTCACTACCGACAGTCGGTTACAAATTTTTGCTAGTGATATGAATTTCACAAAAACGTCTTTGGAATGATTTTAGATGATGTAATTTTGTTTCTGCATAATATCACATCTCTAAATTAGCAATTGCATTCAGGTTAAAAAAATATTTTTTATTTTTACTTTTTGTGGAATGAACGATTTTGTTAATTCGGTACCAATTTTACATTACGAGAATAAATTGTGGAAGGTGCAAGGCAATTTAAGCAAAAATATTTTCTATTAATTAGTATTTTTAATTGCTTCTTTTACCTCGCCAGTGACATAGTTAAATGAGAAATAAAAAATAATAAGACATTTTATAATTTCTAAGCAAAAATATGAACACCACTGATTTTTTTATAATTTTTATTTATAAATGACTTTATTTAGGCTTTATACTAGCATAATAATAACAAATATATCCAATTTTATATACTTATATTGATGTTTCAACAATTATTAAGTTTATTGGACTTTCTTTAACGCGTGATAAAAATTGGATTAAAAATTACAAAATTCAAATCGTCTAAAAATAATATATTGAAAAAAAATTTTTTTTTAGCTCACCACAAATTCATTCATTATGGTCACCAATTAAAAAACAAAGCCTCCAGAAGATGTACATGTTCTTTCGCCTTTATTTTAGCTCATCAGGGAGACGATACCACGTTAAATTCAAAGAATCTACCTATATCTTGAAACTTATACTTAAAATTGTATTTATTGACATTAATAAAATATTTTTTATTATATCGAACTTTTCTAACTATGCACAACAAAAAAGGTCTTGCGTAAAAGTAATCAATTTAAATAAAATCAATGATTACTACAAACAACAATAATAAAAATAATAAATTCCAAAAGTAAGGTTGAAAATGAATCTGAATTTTATTGAAATATCTCGCTAATTAAGTCCTAAATGAAAATTTTATAAGAGGAAGAAAAGTCAGGGAAATAAGTATTTAATCTGAAAATAAATATCTAGAGAACTTAACGAAAAAGTTGGGGGGTTAATGTGTACCACAACCCCCCTTTTCCCCGTTTGCGCTTGGACTTTTTTTACCAAAATTACACAAAAAATGTATCTACATAAGGTAAAAGTTTGTGCAAAGTTTCAGGTAAAAATCTTAAAATATAACAGAATTATTAATAAAAATAATTTACAATATTTAAACTTTAACACCCTGTATAAGGAAAACTACGTACCAAAATAAAAAACCACACCACAAAAGTCGGGTTGCTAACAAAATAGACAGCTTCAAACTGTATTTATTTCACCACAAAATTCATTAATTGCGGTTACCAATCAAAAAAACAATATCCCCAAAAAGATGGACATGCTCTTTCATTCTTATTGGAAATCATTCATCATACATTTATTCACTTATATGTCAAAATAAAAATTACATCGATTGAGAAAATGAAAAAATAATTGAGTTTAATTTGAGTTTGACATTTACTTTTTCCTTAGTCACTACAACGAATATACATTTTTTTTTATTAATGCCGCCTATTCCTTCGTGTTTTTTTTAAATCACTCTATAAAACTATAAAATTCAATAACATAACCTGGTTTTTTGATTTGACATTGACATCGACGTCAAAAAAATAACATACCAGATGTCAACGTGTCTTTGGCATCTACATTGAAAAATTAACATAACCTAGTTTCGTTTGACATTGATGCCAAAAATTAACATAACCTAGTTTTCCATTTCACTTTGACATCCACGTCAAAAATTAACATAACCTAGTTTCATTTGACATTGACATTTACGCCAAAAATTATTTAGTAACAAGAAATATCTTTCATTTTTAGATAAGGCCTATTCCTTCGTGTTTTTTACAATTCTCTTTCTTTACTTGATACATATTATTTAGAAATATTTTAATTTAGGTTTTATACACGCATAATAATAAAAAAATATATCCAGTTTGATATATTGATGCTCCACTTCTGAACATACAAATATAAAATCTATTTAACGCAAAAATTATTGAAACCACTTTACAATGTCCTATGGCCGACGCCAAAAGACAAGCTCTCTCTAACCTGGAAATTTTACTGAATTCTTTCTTAGCAAAAATTAGAGATTATTAACTTGCCTAACTTCCAATAAAATTAGGGATGGCATATCAACTACACAACTCTCACCTAAAGTTGCATAGCATCAGCGTTTACACGGAGATAAAGTCGCCCCTCACTATACATGTTACTTGCTTAACCTTCCGTATAATACTTATACAATCAAGACAAAACTGCACTGACTCTAATGTGGTTATGAGTCAAACAAGGAAAGAGAAAATTAAAAAATGCCACACGCTAAACTTGAAACCAACTGTTTATTTTTCAAAAGAATATAAATATATTCTTCTTGAAGCAACGTAAAAATACATTTAAATCAACAGATACAATCAACAAATAGAGATTAACAGATAGATAGTAAATAAATTCAGGTTGTATTTTGAAAAAGATCAAGAAACCCAAGTACTTTCTAGTGTGCTATTGAGTACATTTTTACCTTTCGATATTCCCCAAAAAATAAATCTTATCTTAAACCCTACTACGTAACCCAACCACATACATTTTCTTTTTTTTCTTTTTGAAAAAGGTTATTAGCATTGGCCCCAAGGGTTTAACAAAACCCAAGTACCTTTTTTTGTCAACCATTAAATCTACATATTTTATGTACCTGCATAAAATTTCTGAATACACGAATTACAAGTTTAAAGTTGCCGATAAATCATGATATCATGCCCATAAAATTAAAATTATACATTGTGTTTGTATACATAACATTTTACAACGAAATGAAAATGATAAATCGCCCCATTATTGTACCCTGTAATAAAGCCTTATTGTATGGTATTATTCAGCGGAATTGTATCATTTACTTTAAAAAATTAAAACTATTTGTACGTTTATAATGTGGCACATGACATTTGAAGAGATTTGAGCGATCTATTTGGTGGTGTGTTTTGTAAATACTCACCTGTACCTGTATTGTAATTTATGATCGAGTGGAATGGATTTATCATTCAAGAAAGTTACTAGATAGATGCTAACGAGAATGAGTGTACTATATAGTTCATTCGATGAATTTTCGTCTATAGGTATGTCGTAACAAAACGCTGGACCTGTAAAAAGAGTATTATTGTCCATGAAATTTACTCTTTCCAGATCGATACATTTCCTCACTTTTTGTTACAGTTGCTAATAATAATTTCAATAATTAAATAATTAAAAATGTTGATTGCTGAACAACTTTTGTTTTAAATATTTTTTGCCTATCTATAATAGCTAAGGAGTTATGGAAGAAATACGTACTACATGGACACCCTAGCTTTATGAATAAATCAATATGTTTACAGCTTCGCTGTATGGAACTGTGTAAAAGCATTACGTTAGCAGTTCTTTAATTACCATAATCTTTTCACTCTTGTATACGTCATTTACCATTAAGATATCAGGAAGGAACCGTTGAATACATGAACTCTCATTCATCCTTTATTGCTCTAATGAGCCTAATTAAAAATGGTTCACGACTTTCAGCGCTACAGACAACAAGATAAAATCAGCAGATGATATTTTACAAGTTGTAATGACAGTCTGAGTGTCGGCGAAACCGACGAAGTACTAAAACGGTAATGAACAACTGAGCTGGACAGGAGAGGAAAGGAATTAACGCTACAGGACAAAGTAGAACACATACACAACGTTGTAAATGACGAGTAAAACTTATTGCGGTTTTCTACTCCACCAACTTGGGGCATTGCAATGCCCTGCATGTGTTACAACAATTTGCTGCTAGTCAGGTTCAGATGTGACGTGAGCCATTCTGTGAATAATGCAGGAAAAGGTATCCGCACAAACAATTTTCGCTGTTTTTACATGTTTTTTTAAGTTTAATAAATAAGACAGTTTTCAAATGGTCGAAATTAAAGAATTTATGTGGCCTATTTCGACAAATTTATAGACATTGCATGCCGTATTTCACTTTCCCTCGGTACACCCCAATAACTTTTATTTTTAAACAATTTATTGTATGCGTATATACTCATAGTCCTCACAGTCAGACTTTAGTTCGAAAGATAAACCCTACAAAATATGAATTTAGGGAAAAAAAAGTTTGTTGCAGAACATTTTGCTATTCATGTATGTTCCCTAATTACTAAAAAATTATAGAAATTCTGAAAATGAAGCCGATATAAATACTTATAAAAAGCAAATTTCTTCGGTTTAATATTCTTTATGGAAAAGACGTAACTGTTACAAAACAAGTCTATCTGCAATAAAAGACAATGGATAAGAAACTAACAGTGTTTTCATCTTCTACAGAGCTATTTGTTGCATAACAGCTGTTGCAATGCTCTTCGAAGTATTTTAAAGAATTACTTGGTTATGTTGATCATATACATTTAGTTGTATGGAGGTTATAACATAATATTTAGAACTATTTAGCTCGTTATAAATCATTATAAAGTAAACGTACCAGTTATTGACACTCTTGCACAAGAATTTGCGCTAAAAAATCGTCTCAGGGTTTGATTGTTTACTTAACAACACTATATATTTTTTTTCGTATAATTTGGACTTTAGTCATTCAAACTCCTATCAGTATTTGTGAAAAAAATCTATTCGTATTGCGACAAAATATATTGAAAAATATGCCTAAAAATCTCCAGTTATTGACAGTCCAATTTCTTCTATGTACCAGTGATTGACATACCAATAATTGACAATAAATAAAGATAACTAATTTATTTATTTAAGTACATTTTACAAGCAAAAGTGTAAGTCAAGATTCAAATATATCAATTTGTTTTGAAAAAACGTATTTTATTCTATCTCCAACAGATTCGAGTTCTAGCTGAGGCAACTTTTGTATAATGTCCTCCAACTTTATGGTTGACACGTCACTTTCTACCAACTTATATGTCATTTTCTCATTATTTATGGATTTAAGGGAGACGACTTGTATATCTTCCTCTGAGCATTTTTTTTTCTACAACACAAATATATCTGTAACAGAAAGTTTGTCTTTTTCCTCCCAAAACTTTGGCTAATACGAAGACTCCCATGTGAATGCCCTCGTATTTTAAAGAAGTTGATAATATTTCTTCACCTTGTTCATCTTCTTCACCTTCTTCTTGTTCCATTTCTCCTACTGAGTTAATGTCGTCCAAACTGTCACCACTTTCAAACCACTCTTCATTTGAGCTCTCAGAGTCTGAGTCCTGTTTCTTCCTTCTTATCGTTCTACTTTGGTTTTCGGACGCTTTCTTCTGTCTCTTTAGTATCCTAGCTTCTGCTTTCTTTTCTTTCTCTTCCTATTTTTTCTTCTTTTCAAGATCTTTTTTTATATGATATTGTTGCCATTCTTCCAAGGTTATAACAGAAGGTATTTTCTCCTCTTTTCGTTTCTTTTCAAATTTGGATTCTTCTGGCCAAAACAAAACTTTTTTAACGGGGTGGGGATTTCATTGTTGAAAGATATAGATTGCATGTTTTCAATTGAACATAAAGGGGTTTTTTTATTTCAATGGAGATGATTTCAATGAAGGAGATAGAGTGCGAAAGGAGTGAATTATAACTTTTTTTGGTGAAGCTTGATTTATCGGATTTGGCTTTACCAAATTAGCATTAGAGCATCCAGGCCAATTATTCTCAATAGCTTCTTCTTCTTCATTTCTTTATTTTGTTCCCTTACTACAATCTCCGGATTTTTCTTTTTTTCCTGTCTTTTCTTTCATTGCTTTCCATACACCAAACACTGAAATATCTTCCAAATTTCCTGACCAGTTCTCATTTTCATTTGCTCTAAATATCTTTAATTTGTCGATTGGGATACATTTTTCTAACACCGTTAATCATTATTTTATTTTAATAACTTCAGTTTCATCCGTGCTTAACTTCGCAGAAATTTTTGTAAATTTTACATTTTCCTCGTTAAAAGGTGAAAACCCACAGGCTCTGAAGCAACATGATCTTTCCTTAATTTGTTTCCATTGTTCTCAAGGTGCCACTCTCTGACACACCTCTTCCAACATACCTTTAAAGGTTTAAAGACTGCTACGTCCATGGGTTGGATTAAATGCGTGGAATTAGGATATAATGCAAAGAGTTCAATACCGTTTTTAGAGCAATACTGTGACAAATGAAGTGTCATATGAGATACATGCCCATCTATAAACATTAATATTGGCCTTTCAATTTTTTTCTTATCAAGCCATGGTACAAAACGTTGGTGATGTATTCAAAGAATGTGGGGCCACACATCTATCCGCTTTTGGAGCATCCTATTCCCCAATCCCCAACTTCTATTAAGACTGTTTGCTATGTGACTAGGGATGCGTCTATATTTGAATATCACCATTGGGGGTGCGAATTCTCCAACTGCATTAGCTGTTAGAAGAACTGTAAGATTCTTTTTTTCGTCATTTGTTCCAGCAATGTAGATGCTTTTGTCGCATTTTTTTCACAAAACTTTTTGCCTTTAGGCTGAAGAAAGAACGCACACTCATCTGAGTTAAAAACCCAGCTAGGGGTATTGGTTATGTAAAATAAGTTTTTGGACTTTAGGTATTCCTTTATTTCGAGAAACCTTTACTGAAGTTGACTTTCCGTAACCTTTTTACGAGCAGGTATCAATTTTTGAGCAACTCTTTCACTTACAGTGGGGTGTGGGGTGTCTTTTCAAAAATGCATAATACAATTTCCTACCTGGACGATTATCCGTAAAAGGGTTCGGCCGTTTGATTTCGCGAATGATAAGCTGGACACTATCTAACAGTTGCTGTTTTCTAACCGGATGATGAACATTGGCAAGGAATAATATCCACTGCAATCATTTCAGAATATTCCAGAATACGAACGGTTTGAAACACCAATTAAAAGACAAAAAAATCTTCACATTTGCTAATGAACAAATAACCAGGAAAGCGAGTAATGACAAGGTGCAAAAGGAAGCTATTAATAAAAATTTAAATGTGGCGAAGCTCTTAATAAGAGGCTCATTCGCTTTTCTGAATTTGTAAGCCATCTTAAATTTTCTGTACCTCGCCTCATTAACTGTTGAACACCTAGGGATCTTGTGTCCTCTTCTTCGTGATTGCAAGAGTAATAATCGAAAACAGCTCGGAGGGTATTTGTGGTTAGTAATAAATTTTCTTCGACTTCATTGCTTCTTAGGCAGTTTATAAAATTTGTGGGTTTGATTTGGTCGGCTGCGCATATATCACATAAACTTGTTGCTTTATAGATGGTACACTCTCCATTGCCTTTCTGCGTCTTTGACGCTTTGGTTAAAATATTGATCGAATTTCACATGAATACGTTTTGCTTTATATTTCGTGACCATCTGAAGAAATTGACCTGAAATTAGACCCAACGTTCGAGGCACCTCTCCAATAATGTAAAGTAAGAAGTTATTGATTATGGTCAAATCGAAAGACCCCAGGATTCCCTGCTACGATTTTTCTTCTAAATGATTCATCAGTGCCGATTTGTCGGTTTGATTGAAAGTTCCATCTGGATGACTGAAAGCCCTACGAGTCGCGGTCAAAGGATACTTTAGCACTTCATCAATATCAATTTTGCGAAAAGATTTTTATCCTTGCGAAAAAATGTTTATATAATTTAGTACTGCACCATGTCATTACTCACTTTCTGGGTTATTTTCCTTCTGTTCATTAGCAAATGTGAAGACTTTTTTCCTTTTAATTGGTGTTTCAAACCGTCCGTTTTCTGCATCTTTCTGAAATTAATTAGTTCTTTGCTTTCTTCCTCCTCGTTCAATAGAAAATCAGATTCATGAAATCCATGGAATGAGCTATAATTTGAAGAAAAAATTAAAATTAGATACTTTCGGTTAAATGGAGTTTTTTTGGGTTGATCTGATTTAGAATGGCAGACCAGATAAGATTTAAGTAAACAAAAATAGATATTCCCGGTTAAATTGAAGTTTTAAATTAGAAGGGTCGCCATTTTAATGTTCGGCTGTTTTGGACTGTCAGACCGCCGGATTTCTATTTCTTACTAGCTACGGACTTGAGTAGTATTCGTAACCATATTATATCTTTCCAGTTAAATCAAATGGGAGGTACCTCTTGGACTATTATTATTCAACTTGTTCTTACTAATATTCCTTACCTTCAGAATCAAATGCAAAAATAGTGGATTTTAGACTAAATATTAAATAAATTAAATATTGAATTTTCCTAATCATTCCCTTATCCTACGACGTTTTTACTTGTACCTTATTTTCTTTGAACTTTCACAGATGAAATGCTAAAGCAGATTCTCTAAAAGATCTTTACGCCTTCACTAGATTGATTTAGACTCCTTATTAAAACTGATGCTGTTTACTTATAAAAAGTTCAAGAATCAACCATTATGGTAATAAAGCTCTCTTGTGTTGTGAGATGTAAATTGACCTAAATTTACTCTTTTGCCATATTTTTGCTACTCTTGATTTTCTTCAATAGTCCCCTTTATATTTCTTCTTGGAGAATATTTCTATTTTATCTTTAGGTGGCTCAATAAGCTGTAGTTATGAAATTCGGAATTTAGATCAGAAGAAGATTTTGAACAATTGGTTCCAATTAATTGGTGTTTGACATCCAGTACCTCAACAGTCACTTACCCTTCCATTAGACAGATTTGCGTATTAAAAAATCGACATGCTAGTATGGCTTCCAGCTGCCGCCTCATTGAATTATTATTTAATACGATCCAGGAATGAAACACTAGGAGAGAATGGTATTTATGGAATTTATAAAAAATAGATACACATACAATCCAGAATATACAATACATAGGATATACAGTGAGGTCGAAAATGTTTAGAACTTTACATGAATTCGAAATTGTAAAAAAAATTGGGGGTTGCCATTTTAAAAATCAAAGTTGGTCACAGTCCAGCTTTTTTGGGACACCTTGTAAATATTGTTTGTAGTTTATTTGTAGCGGATAGTTAATATTCATTAAACTTATTTCTGGGAATCACGCCAAATTCTAAAAAAATAAATAGAAATAAGAAAATGGCCAAAATATGTCAAGATAAAAGTGTAGTATCAAAGGCAAACCTCAACAGTTTGCCCCAGAAAACAATTGTATATAGTTCCAAATGAATATAAATACAATATTGTTCTCTAAAATTTTACCTTGTAAAATAAAAAATATTTTTTAAATAGGCCTAATACAAAATCAAAATCAATCTATCCGAGCGATTTTTCCAAAACTTAACATTTGGAAGATGTTACTTTTCGACCTCACTGTATAACAAAATAGACCATTTACAGATAGTTCGAACGAAAATATTATTCTCTAAATTAGAATAAATTCGTTTACTGGCCATATAGCATCAAACTATTTGTGACTGGTAATATAATTATTGTTTCAAGTCTAATAAAGCGTTGAATATGTCTTAACCCAGTTCCAAATTATATTCTTAGCTAAAGTTATATGCCACTGACTCAGGGATAGGTATGAAAATTTATTCAAATATTTCATTTAACCACAACCTTCCCGTATAATGTCTACCGGAAATTCTACGCGTGGAAATTAGATTAGTAAGAGTGATTCCATCTCTAACTATCGGTGTAATTCCAAACTTGTCACACTACTTTTAAAAACACTCATACATCTAACTTGAAGTTACATAATAGTTCGTAGAACATATTTTGACATCCGTTACACCGACCAGGTTGGCATCATTAGGAGATTGTTAAAACTGGATTAAGTATTCAGTATTTTGGCGTCAGCAGTATATTGGAAAACCAGGCTGTGGAAAATGAATATGTATGTTACAATGAGAAAAATATTTCGCCTAAAGGTAATTAAAAGCAAATAATGTTCTGTAATTTACAATTAACTTTTTGAGCAAACAAGTCCACGAAATTAGAGTCGTGTGTGCCACGCAACTAAAATGTATTTTGATTGAATATAATTTTAAAATATTGCGGTCTGTGTATGTGACAGCTAGTTTACTAAATATTAGAATTCAATTAAACGTTTATTGACAAACGAGAGCAACAAACAGAATTTATTACTTTCAATTATGTATTTTAATTCGGAAAGCAATCCGCTCACTTTATATGCTAATGCAATTTGAATTTCATTTTATACTATTTTTAATGTTATTTTGATTTATCATTAAATATGCACAGCATTTTAAAATTACAGGTTGGTACATATTATTGTTCGATTGTGTATTTAAATGTTGCCGTGTAAAATAATTGTTTGGCGATCAAGATATATTTGAATTTTCCATATTTCATTTGAACATAAATTTAATTGCTGGACAAGAGGACAAGTGAAACAAATCGGCCAAAATTTTTGGTCCAACTCCAACTATGAATCTTCATACTTTGCAGCTATTTGAGTAAAACTGGATGCCCTTTTTGCAATCCCAATACTTGTTAATTATTTTGATTGATTTTGAAGAAATCGCCATTAACATAAAAATTTCAGTGAAAAAAGTACTTTCTTAAAATATAAAAATATTAATTATTGGTAAATAACCTTCGGTATCAAAAGGGGTAGTACAATTTCAATATATCTCACACCTAAGAAACTTAAACTCGTAATGCAATTAACTAGACAGACAATAGAATTTAAATTCTTTTTAAACTTACAAAACGTATATTTCACATTATGTGAAACACACATATCCTCAAATGAAAGCTTTTAGCATAAATTTTAACAGGAAGCGATATTTTCAGTTCCTCCTTAGGTAAAGTACTAAAGGCCATAACCGTAAATACATCTCTCCCCCTTTTAAAGCCAAACTAAGTGGATCAAGTAGCTTAAAAACGCGTTAAACAATTAACAAGGTTTCATCGTCATCTTCAACAATTAACATCGTGGTATTTCGGTAATTGGTTTGAAGGACATCATATTTCAAAGTGTCTCGTTCGAGGACATCGTAATTAACAGGGCAGGCACGTCGTCGGCTTGTCTTTGGATTGAGGAATTGTCGACGAGCCCTTAGGCAGTAGCGAGACGTATAGATTTACAGATGCCTTGCGTACTCAAGTGTCTCAGTCAAATTATAAAACCACAGGAAGTGTAGTACAGTGACGATAATTAAATTTGCTGGTGTAGCAGGGAAAGTAGCAAGGAACTATGGAACGTGACAGGAGTAAGGCGTAATTTTTCTTCCCCGTTTTAAAAGGAATTGTTACAAATTAAAACATATAAATAAACTAGTAAACACATTTAAGGGAGCTATAATGGTATTTTTAGGATCTCTTAACAACCCAGGGTGCTTAGAAAATCTGCACCACAAATTCATATCCGACTGACGAGAAGTTTTTTTGTATTGGAAAAAATGGTTTTCCAAATTATTGTTGAGGCTCTTTATGAAGAAACGTTTATGTGGTAGGCAATAATATAATCTGAAAGGAAATGAATAGGTGCACAAAACAGTAGATATAATAAATGACTAAAAATAATTTTTCTCAAAAAAATCAGAAAATTAGTTGGAGTGTAGTTTCCAAAATTTAATCGACATTTTGTATTGCTATAGTCTTCACAAAAGACGTTTCTTGTTATTGAAATGTATCACAAACTTTCTTATTTACTTATAGATTTTCTAATGGCATCGACTCTCTGGCTAACACTGTCATACTTACAGAAAACTTGAATGTCATTCTGAATTCTATATAACTTACAATGGTGTAAAAATATTTACTCAACAACTGACATTTATGATTTTAGAAATGCAAACAAACAAATCCACACTATAGCTCAACAAGAAGTAAAAGTCTTCATATTGAAAAACATATCAAGGAATTCTTCTTCAATCTCTTCCAAAAAAAATATTCAATTAATCCACTGACCATCAGCTATTCGTCCATACGTAAGTATCGACTTTCGTTTTGATATTAATCACCTATCTTAATTAAATTTCCATTTGTGCACGCACTATGCACTATATACATCAAAAACATTTAGTTAGTGCTCGATGACAAGCAATAAATTAACAAACGCGCGTCTGCGATCTGCTTTAATAATGCACATCAAATGTGTTTATCATGGATGCAACGATTTCATAAAGTCGTCACTAAATTGAACTCAATTTTAAGTACATTAGCGATGCAGAATGCGCTTTCAAGTAACGGTATTAATACGGTTTGCAACAATAATCGGGTTTAGGTTGATCATGCTACCAGATAGACTAGTAATTACTAATTCCAGTTAATTGTCACAGCCATAGCTTTAATTACGCCCTCGTTAAAAATATTACCGTGCAGACGAGCTTTATGCGCTATAAAGCTTTTGCTAAGGTGGGCATATTACGCTGTAATATTTGCTTTCATGACATGCAACCGGTGAACTTTTCTCCAAAGCTTCGTGCTTTATATGATATGCATACTACAATGTTGCTGGTCGAGGCATGCCTGTAGGTGCCACCTTCGACATACTTTTGCGCTGTTCGAAAATTAACAGGACAAAAAAACGGACCATGTATATTAATTAGCCGGTTGGGAAAATGCAAAATTTCCTAAAGCCTGAGGGTAAACGACAACATTACCACTAACGCATGGGACCTTTTAGACGATACTGACTGTGGTAGAATGAAAAAATAAAACGAATAAAGCTTTTTATTTGGCAGTTTTGATAAAATAAAAAGTCTCATTATAATTTAAAATAAATAACAACAATTTATTTTAAAATTGTTTTATTTCTTGGGGCTCCGTTGATTGGACGTAGAACTTCATTAATTAAAAAAATAGCCAAGTTTCATACTTCGATGTAATAATTATATTTTGGTCTAATGGATATAATAAGATATGAATTAAATTATAGATATTGTTATTAAGAGATTTTCGTACGGAACTGCATCCACACATAGTAGAAGTTTATTCTAGAAAAGATGTGAAGGCCAGATTTTTTTCCAATTAAATACATAATCAACCAATCAGATATATGATGACGCTCTACTTTCTTATATATACAGTGTGTCCCAGATTGGGGCCTGAAAAACAAAAGTTAATGTGTCAGTCTCGAAAACAAGTGACTGGTAGAAAAATTTTGCTATCACAATTAGATGTATTTTTAAAAAGTGTTCTAATAATGTGCAAGTTTCCAACCTGCATAAATAATGCTTAAAAAGATATGGAGGAAACAAAAAAAAGCAAACTTTCAGTTTTCTGAAAATTATTCAAAAACTATGGGTGCTACATAGAATTTGAAAACAGATTCGAAATGGCCATAAAAAACTTTCCCCATTTAACCATCGTTCCATCTCCATTAATAAGCGAGATAGCAATGCATCGGGCCCCAATCTGGGACACACTGTATTGCACAGACCGACAACATTTAACCGACCTTCTAAACCAAAAACTACACTATGCTTTTCCGAAGGTTTTTGATGCGCTGATTCGAATCTGACCTCATAATTGCTCCATCACGTCAGATTTTAGAGAAAATTTAACTTAAAAGCGGAAAACCTCGTTTTATTACTACATTTGAGGTTATGTTACATCACGGGCTAATTTTTCTCGTCAAACCACAAAATATTATATTTATCATTATCTCGTTATTTTCACTTTGTCGGATACTGACAATGAAAGGTGAAATGAAGAAGCATATGATATGATATGAAGTTGACCATATTATTATAAACATCCATTTGCCAGATAGTTCAGATTTAGATTTAGATTACGAAAAATTTCTGCTTAGACACATGAATTCTGACGACGGGACGAGGTTGAGAATTTGCAAGCAGTAAATTGTGAAAGCAGAATTAACAGTGAAGGTGAAACGCCATTGATACAATTATAACCTCCAAAAACTAATAACAAAAAACAAAAAAAGTGGAACTGGTGCAATATTGACAGCATGTATGAATCCGGGCACATTGCCATCTAGTTTTTAGTAACTGAGAACGTGAATATTTTGGAGGAGACATTTGCAAATGACGACGTAGAACGCAAATCTTGTGAAATTTCGGATGTGATAAAAATGAAAATTTGTTGCAAAAAAATGGTATTATATAAATGTATTTCACTAACAAACATTTTTAATGTTAAAACTAAAATAATTTAAAATAATTTCGTGAAGATAAGTGATTCCTAATAATTACAAATACCGATTAATCGTAAACTACTAAACTCAGAATGTCCTTCAGTTTCTGCTTGTTTATCTATGAATATATTGTGCAAAATGAAAAAGTACATAATCATTGTATAAGTGAGGATTTTCGAGTAGATTAAAATTTTATATTATATTGAATGAAACATACTTTCTATCTAAAGAAGATCGGAATCAATAGCATTCGTCTCCTGGACACTATCTTCCAAATTAGTTTCCGCATTCTCGTCGATTGCATCTAAATCTTCTGCGTCGTTTAGATCCTCGATAATTTTATCCATGTATGATTTTAGACATTGCACTTCCTGACAATTTCTGAAAATTTGTGAGCATCTTAAGCCTGCTTTTCTGTTGCGGTTGCAGGAGATAAGTTGCAATATTGATTCTGGTGTTGGCACAAAATGTGTTTCTTTTATCTTCGCTTTTGTGGATTTTTTTTATTGTCAAGCCATTTCTGAATTTTGTAGATTACTCGTAATGAATGTTGAGCGACTGCCTCTGAAGTTGGTGGTAATAATTCCAACTTTGATATTTGTTTTTGCAGCGATTTTTTGAATTGCAAGAAATTGACAAAATTGAAAAAACTTCAAAAACACGAAAACTTCAAACACTATTTCCAAACGAAAAAACGCCGTCGAAAGACCGTTCTGGTAATTGATTTTCAAAGGACAGAATAATAAGATGAACTTTATTATAGTTTTTCAAAAAATTAGTTCTCTGATAACTACTAGAATTTTTAAAATATTATTTGTGTGTCTAACTCTTAGTTACATTGACCAAGAAATTTGTATTAATAGATAAACTTTCAAATTCAGGAAATGTTTATTTCTAAGTAAACCAAAGATTTAAAAACAGCTTTGCGAAGATTAAAAAAATGAAATGATATCGCATGGCGCGCCCACGAACTTAACGAAAGTATAACGTATAAAAAGGAATCAAACAATTACAACCATCCCATCAGTAATGTATTTTCGCTATTGTATCAGAGATATCAAATTGCACATTTACATATCCACATCCTATACCTGTTATGTTTTTACAGCTTCATAAATTATAAACAATTTAATGGCGCGCCATAAAATATTTGTTTTGCATAATAATAACAAACATACACGCAAACGCAAATATGGTTTCTCATTAGTCCATCCCTAAAATAACTTTATGTGGTGCTAGCATTCGAACGGGTGAACACATAGTAAGCAGAGGTGGAACTTAGAGGGCAGAGTTACTCAGTGACACGGAAAATTAAAATACAAATATTGGACACTTTGAACTAGAATTATCAGTACCAGAAATTAAATCGCGCCTTATTTCTATTAAATCAAAAAATAAACGCATATGCTGAGAAGAAATACAAAATTTTCTGAAGACGGTTGAATTATTTAAGATGTCTAACAGCTTCTCAATATTTTATGGATTTCTTCATGTAATTTGACAAATAGGCACTAATGGTCATTTCAAAACCATTTCAAAATATGTTCCTTGTGATAACAGTAGCTACTCGTCTATATACAAATTTACGTAAGACCCTACAATACGATCTTCACGGGCTCAAGTTTTAGTTAAGAAGTTGTGTTCAAATAAAAAAAGACATTCCTCTATAGTTTCTTTAAAGCAAACTTTAACGTTTTATGTCATAAAGTCAAAAGCCATTTTTCAATAAAAAAATATATTCGCAATATATTTGCTTTTACATGAATTTCATTCTTGAGGCAACCGAAGTTTAGCATCTATAAACTTTTTTTCAAAAGACTGAACAAATAAATGTTACTTGTTTTTTATTTGCACGTATTTTATATAGTATATAAAAAGTCGATCAAAAAAAGTTATTCTCTAAACAAATTTTCAATATACTCTTGCTTGGGACATTGCTAAGAAATGAACATCCTAAGTATTATGCATATTTTTACGAAAGGCCAGCCCTTCACAAATGTTCACACGTCGCCGCTGGCAAGTACGATGAAACGTCTAAGTCGTAAACATCCCTCCCCATGCAAGACGTTGATAGTAAACATTTTATTGAGCATAAAGTAAACCGTAGGGTACAGGTCAATTTCAATCCATGGTTTTTTATTACTTATTTCAAATTTTACTTTAATTTACTTCTTCCTTTGCGCGTGTACCACATCCTGGTCTAGATAGTGCACATCAAACGGCTGGATATTATTTTAAAATGAAAGTAATAATATTTGGTTTACCATAGCAGGGAAGTAACATCTTTAAATATAAATATTATTTCATTAGGTTTTATTTCGATTCGGCTGATATATGAAATAATACTGAAGTATTATTATTGCAGCTAAACTGGATAAAGAGTCCTGGCCTTTTTTCCATAAGCTTTATTATCAAAAATCAAAAATCAAGGACCTACAAGTTTAATATCTTCCCTACTTGACAAGATAGAAGCCAAACAAAAAAATTAAAATTGACCGCAAATTTAAGTAATATACAAGTTGAATTATTCAAAAAAGTTTCAATGCCATCAAATCTATTCAGATTAATGTAGCAATAATGTCTTTGAAGCAGCAATGTACGTGTTAAGAATATATTGATAGTAATTGTTTATGTAAAAAATCAATGTTGTATTTGTCAATGTAAAAAGTTAGACAGTTTTTGTAAAAATATAAATATAATAAAATAACGTCACTTCTTTATAAAAAAGGGTATTTTTATTAAAAGACGAGAGATCCCTATTCATTTAATTCTCCATATAACAGTACGTTTAAATCAATTAGTGTGACAATTTGTCATTATTATCCTATAAAATCAACATGGAAGTCGCATTTATTAACGACCGACGTATACATTCAAGTTTGAAAAATCGATTAACATACATTTCTTATGCACGTACAAAGAATGAGTAAAATGCACAACTTGATTTATGCATAAAAAATGTATAATAGATGGTTAGCTTATAACAAATGTTTGGCATATTTATTGTCCACTGGGGTTACATTATCCGTGGGATATGCTTGGTCTGGAGTTAGGGGAATTTCTTCGGCATATTTCTAAAATAATTTCTTGTCAGGTGTGTGATATGATCGTTTACGCTTTGTTGTTAGGGTCTTAATTTAGGGCGAGGGTAAATTGGCTTTTAAATTCTAGTCAACGTATTGTTGGAAAGTTAAAAACTTTGGACGTCCTTTTAAAACTTATAATAGTAGCAGCCCATACGCTAGGATACTTCCTACCTGACAATCATTCTCCTACCAGGAATACATATTTTCCATAGTCCTCCATTAATTAGCTGAAATTTTGTGTCATAAACGCCTTTACTTGTCCAAGTGTACCTTATTAAATTTTACAAATCGAACTGAATAAGCATTACGATGCCTGTTGGTTTACGATGTTTCATTGAAAGTTCTGTAAATGTTCGCGAGATATTCACAAAATAAATTATTTATTCGTCGTTCGAATAATTTCACTTACCAACGCAAATAAATATACATGACCTCTGTGGTGTACCTCTTGAGGGTTGTTTGAGAAATGCAAAGTAAAATTAAAATGTAAATTGGTTCTAACAAAAAATGAATTAATACAAAAATGAAACAAAACAATTTAAACGAAATTAGTGACTATGAAAAGTCATAAAATTTATACGCATTAACAGCTGCTGGGTAAGCTTTCAATGTAGTTAAATTTGTAACAATCAAACTGAATTACAGATATTTACTCTTTCGCAAACATGAAAAACCTAAAATAATTAAATTTAAAGTAAGTACTAGAAAGTTACAATCAACCCATTTGAAATAGAATATTTTGGAAGTTTATACATACATGTTAAATTTATCATAAAGTCATAAAGTTATTAAATAGTAGCAATATAATTAAACGTTTTGCTACACATATTTCACTGCAAATAAAACAGAAGCATTTTATTTTCATATTCCTCTAAGAACTGTTTTTAGTTATTTAGACCACCATTTTATTTCTGAAAAATAACCGCCCTAATACACATTTGGGATAGCGCGCAGTGAGTCTATGTAATGGTAAAATTTCACAAAAATTTATCCCCCTTCTGGTTTTAAGTAGCATTCTTAGTCCTTATTTTTTTTAGTTCCTTTAAAGAATTCTTTGAATTTTTGCAAATTTATCTAGCCTCCGCTTGATATAGCTCTTAGAATAAGAAACAAATTTGTATCATGCTAAATAGGATTAGAGGAAACAACTACTCAGTGGGCAAACACCCCTACCTGTATTGGTTTGCACCTGCAAATCTTGATTGGTAGCAAAGATTATTTGTATTTTCCTTATCAGATAGAGGTTACCGCTCTTTGTAATTGCTCGGTAAGTCGCTATCTGTCACAAAGATATCGCTAATGTCTTGATAAGTAGCACTCACCACCAGAGGGATAGACTTATCCACGTCCAAATTTGTATCGATTTAACATCGATTTTTGAAAAATCTGGCAGTGTTGTCGTCACATGTTGATCCAAAACCAGACTTAGGTTTGTCAACGAGTCGACCTATTTTTTCCCTTAAATTCTTTTGAATTTTGACATTGATTGCGTTAGACATCTGTTTTACGTCATTACATTGACCTTCCAAGTTTTTTATGGCAATCTATAAGCAATATGTAAAAGAAGGGGACCAGTGGACCATAATTATATCCATTTTTTAATACTTAGGTCAAACTGCTATCACAACCTTATTTAATTATACGTGTTGCAACTTTTTGTCGAAACTTTTTGAACAATTTGTTTAAATCATTCTAGTGTTTTTATTAATAATTCTTGTAAATTTACTTCATCGTAGATACCTGAAGCGTCGACTTCCTCCAGAACTATGTCGTTTCGAATACGTTTTTAGGTATAGTCGGTAGGAAACGTATGGGGTAAGGAGAGAGTTGGACCAGGAGGAGAGTCGGACCTCTCCAATTATTAACCGAAATATGACAACGATGCTTATTGAAATCGGTCAGGGTCACGCGTTCACCATCTGTGACTCTCGTGTTATGATTGGAATCTGCTTACGCCTGTTATTTTTTACGTTACTGGCGATTTTTGTTGCGTTTAGTGGCTAAAATTTTGTTTTGGCGTTTTGTGGAACCAGTTCGGGGCGCTTGAAGCGAGTTTCAAAAGTTCTTGTGGAAGATATGGTTAGTTATTGTGGCCTGAATTTAAGCATCTATGTTGCATCTATTCGCGGCTACATCTTGGTCCATCTCTCCTCCACTTTGAGGATAAATTAACCAATGACTGGGGGGAGAGATGATCTAAGGTTGATTTTTTGTAAAATTTTGGAGTCATGCCGAATGTTTACCAGTGTAAAAGAAATATAAAGCCTAGAGGCCAATGGACCTCAAATGACCTAAAGCAGGCCATAACTGCAGTGGCATCTCAAGAAATGGGCGTGAATGAAGCCGCAAACTATTTTGATATTCCAAGAACTACTCTAAATCGTAGACTCAAGAATAATCGACAAACCAAAGAGAACATCATGATCAACAAAGAGAGGAGGATTCACAGTCAATAAGTCGAAATCTAAATCAACCTCATCGCCCCACAGCAATGCAAATAGTTTCATCCCAGCCAAGAGACGTAAGTCCACAGCCATGGCCATCTGGAATTCAATTGAACATCTCTACACTATCAAAAACAGTTTCAAATGAAGACATTAGTGCAACGTTTTTATCCCAGCCAAGAGACATAAGTGCACAACCAAGGCCATCTGGGTTTCAAATGAACGTCTCTACACTATCAAAAATCATTCCAGTTGAAGACATTACACCTGGAAAGGCTTTAGATGAAATTTCCCTTGTTCCCGCCCTCAGATCAGCAATAAAAAAACTATAGAAGGCAGGCAGATAATAGGGGTGCTAACAACTCCCGGATTCATAGAAAACAGAAAACAAGCATAGTTAAAAAAAACTGAAGAGAAAACTAAGAAATACTTCTAAAAAACAGCCAAAAATGCAATACAATAATTTTCTATTTTCACTGGACACATCAGCAAAGAAACGAAATTCTTCACAAATCTCTTTGCTGTCTGGCAAACTGAGATAATTCAGCAAGTCCTTTTATAGTAGCTCTCGTTGTCATCCATTTGGTCCAGGTCCAAGTTTTCAACACAGTTATCAGCCGATTTAGTTTATTTAGCCACGACCTATTATTGCTCAAAAATTTTTCCTCCGGTCGGTTGCTTTAGCTCCACTTGGTTTGAAGTTTGAAGCAAATATTTCGAGAACGTTTAACTGTATAAACTGTAGACCTGTGGAACAACCTTCTAAATCTAGTTTATTTACAATATATTCATTTAATGCCGACGATTATTGGCTTTTTGGGTAATTGGTAATTGTTCCATATTCCAAAACAATCGCAACTGACTTGTATCTAAATAAAAAAATAATTTTTTTACGGTTAGCTAAATGCATATAAATCTTCCAGTATTCTCTAAATCTTCCAAAGAGATTTATATTCCAACACTGAGCAGACCATGGTAAAATTTCTGTCTCTTCATCGCCAATTGAGTTATCCGGGTTGTACGTGTAATAGTAGTATTGGCACAAATCACTGGTCTATTAATCATTATAAGAAATAGGTAAAAATTTCGACCACTAGTATTAATTTTGTTTCTCAACTATACCTTTATAGAATATACCTGGCATTCTCTGCATTTCCAAGCCCATTCCAATCTTGAATCATGGTATAAACCATACCTTGACTTGTCATTAAAATATGACTTAGGTATACCCTAGTTTGTCTAGGTTCCCCGTTGTTTCTGTTGTTTATGTGTTTCTGTAAGAATCAGGACTCCATTTGGTAGGCGCCAATAATGCCGATTCATTCCAATCATTTAGATCAGGCGCTGTTGTCTTAAGACCAATGGTGAAGTTTCGTTCTTTTGATGGTAACATATATTGTGTCACAATATTCGACTGAGTGAATGCGCGAATGAGTGTGGTGTTCAATTGTTACATTCCATTCTGTAGTGAATTAAAACGTATTTTTGATTTTTCTTGATCTTAGATGGAAGAGTAATTGTTCTGCGTTTCCCAAACTTTTTCTATAACGAAACACTTCACAAACCCAGACATTTGAACCATGGTTATTCTGTAGGTTAGGTAGCTATAAAGAATAAATAAGATGAGTAAGTAAATCTGAAAACAAACATTGAGATTTCGATATTCTTGCATCCTTGAATCACAAATTCGTTTGATATTGGGCACAGTATTAGAAACTTCAATTCTCATACCTAGTGTAGTGGTAGTGTCAAATCTTCCCCTGGACTTTCATCATATAAAAATTCTGCCTCGCATAAGGTTGTCACCGCCAAAGGTAGTAAAAAAATAGCTAATTTTAACACACTGGCAAAATTATTTGCTAAATTTTTCGAGAAATCATTTAAAGACAGTTCCTTGTATTTTTGTTTTAAATCAGTTACCAATCAAGTCAATTAGATTTTCATAATTACTTTGGCAAATTCAGAAATTTTTCATCTTAATTTTGGAAAATATTCCAATGGGGTTGATTATAAGTCATGTTAAAATTATGTAAACATCTTCATCTACTTTTATTTAGATTTTGTCAAATATCAATAAAATTCTGTCTAAATTATGTGACTCACTACGAAGTTCAAAGCTCCTCAATAATGATTCCTCTCTTGATAGCTATCGCTTTTTAGTATGTAATATAATTGCATTTCATCACACAAAATTTTAAATTATCTGAATTGAAGTGATTGAGTGTCCATATTGCAAAGTGAGGAACGTCTGACTTTCACACATATTTAACATTGTTGCAACATTTAAAACTATTCATATTGATTTTTATAATTTTTCACGGAACAGTTATGTACTTTCTAGGGAACACCAATACTCTGCGGAACATAGTTAGAGAAACTCTACTATAAACCAGACCTTGCCTCATGGTTAAGAAGATTAGAATGCCATTAACTTATACCCTAGTTCCTCCATAGTTCCTCATCACCTCTGACATCTTCTTGAATTGTGCCTGCAAGTCCAAGTTTTTTTTGAAGATACAATTTTGACTTGTCTCTGTGAGAAACAGGACTCTATTCATGTAGGTGCCAACAATTTTGATTTATTCTGACCACTTTGTCCAGTCGCTGTTGTCGTATAAGTCGTATAAATTAAAATTTATTTTTGATTTGCCTCGGACTTGGATGGAAGAGAATCTATCATTGCTTTAGATGAAACTTGGACTCCACAATAAATTGAGCGTTTCGTCTCTCTTTACCTGATCTGATTTGTGAATTTTTGTGAATGGTGTTAGACAATTGAAGAAAGTATCTATTCACTCTGATATCAAAGAACTGAGGAGAATAAAAAGCAGGATGATCAGGAAAAACAAGGCCAAAACGATTAATGGCATAGCAAAAGAATGAGCAGTCTCCATTAAAAAAAGATTACGATAGAGAACACCAGAGACCTATATTTCATTTACGTTTCCATTGGTATGGCTCAATTTTGAATTGAATCAAATATTTTCAATAAGCATTTCCTTTGAGGAGTGTAACACCTAGAGAAACAGAAAAACAAGACTGAAACAATGAATGCCATGGCTCTGTTGTTCATCATAGAAATGTTTGGTAAAGTGACGTGATATAAATGAGGTTTCACAGTAAAAAAATAAACAGTCTTCAATAAAGCAATATTACAATAAGGAACATCGAAGCCCAATATTACGATCACGTTTCAAATAAGCAAGTGAATTTGACAGAGCAACCATTCGTATGGCTCAATTTTGAATTAATTTAAAGATTTTTAATATTAGGTGCAGTTCATTAGAGCAAGAACCAGGTTTATCGGAAAAGCAAGACTAAAACAAGGAATGACATAACTCTGTTGTTTATGGTAGAAAGAATGATTGGTAAAGTCACGTAGTATGTAAATAAAGTTTCGCATCAAGAAAATGAGCAGTTTCCATTAATAACAGATAACGGTAGAGCAACCACTCGTATGGCTCAATTTCAAATTGAATTAAAGATTTTCAGTGTAGTACCTATTAGATGCAAATCCAATATATGCGAAAAGTAATCCAAACCGGGACGTTTTCTGTAGTGAGAGAAGATGAAGTACCACTTATCCCCGAACCAAAAACCAGTCTCTATGCAACTGATTTGGTTACGTTAGTAAAATGTGTGTGGTAAGCCAGTCTGTACTGTTACGTCCGAGTTAATCGAATTAATCTTTATTGATTTATTTTATTTCTCTACAGTATTTCGTATTTGAAATATTTTTAAAATGAATTGTACATACTTTCAAGTGTTCATTGGATTATTTTCATAAGGATA
The DNA here is from genome assembly GCA_963680705.1 of Rhagium mordax. Classification (NCBI taxonomy): domain Eukaryota; kingdom Metazoa; phylum Arthropoda; class Insecta; order Coleoptera; family Cerambycidae; genus Rhagium; species Rhagium mordax. Next base: position 14,481,736 of record OY796658.1, on the reverse strand, counting down.
CAGTCATGGTACGTTTGAATCTGAAACATGGTACAAACATATGTCCATTAAAATCTTGTGTGAAAGAAAGCTAATTGTGGGGCCGTTACGAAAAAATTCACCGCCACGGCCGCGCCGCACCGGTATCAAGTTACCACTAGTTAAACATATCAGTTGAAATCTAAAAAGCTAATTTCCATTATTCAATTTAAATATTCCAACTGTATGCGCACGGTTTCGTCTCTCCTACATGTTATTTAAATGTAACGTGATACAATCTCAATCAACATCAAGTGTTCCGTGAATAATCTAACTCCCAACTAAGTTAGCATGGCATTTGGACATTATGTAAATGTGCTCCGTCCCGACAGATGGCGTCGGAGCGACAAAAACCCGCATGGCCTTCTATTAAATACATATCTGTCAGCCACCAATAATGGGTTTCCTACACTTTGTACCGTCTATTTTGCCGTATAATTTCAGAGTTTCCGACACCAAGCATTCTGAACGGCGTTAAATCGTAACATTTTATTGTGTATTTTGACATGGACACTGTCATTATATTGTAAATGAAATTATTATCTCAAATTCAATTGCCTGAATTACTGGTTTGTGCCTGAAACATTCGAGGAGGCTGATAACAATGTAACAAATGTTAACCGCAGCTGTCTTTATAAATTATTAATTTTTACTATGGGGGCTTTTTCATAAAGGATAAAGTAGGAGGATTAGATTACAGTATACGTTCGTAATCAATGCATCATTTCCATATCTCAAGTATACTTAATATAGGCAATGAAATGATAAAATTTATTTATTTGGCTAACAACAAATATTATAAATTTATAATGTGGAAATTGATATTAAAGAAATCAAGAAATCAATCAAAACAACTACTATTTCTCATTCACTCGTGAAATATATTGAATTATATAAAATCAATTTTTAGATGAATAATCCAAATCAAATTAAATCTCAGAGCTGTTGCAGCGTGCAAATTTTTAAAAATTTTTATTAATTTATCCTAACTTCGTGAGACTACACTATTCCGCCTCATAGTTTATTATTACATAAAGTAATTATGAAAGTTATATTTGTCACAATATTATTCCATAATTAACTTTGTAACGTCGTGACTTAAATTTATAAACTTGTAAACTTCTACATCTAAATATACAATAAACAACATTACTGATGAAGACTAACAAACAAAATGAAAATACATCGTGTAGGAGTCATATTCTAATGAATATGACTCCTACTAATTTTATTTCTTAATTTTAAGGTTTTCGAGGATTGGAAATATTAGGCTACTCAAAATCCGCACCTTTGCACTCTTCAAAGTTGGTTTGGTGCGAGGTGCATGCTTTTTGACAGAAGTGGAAATATCAATGTTAATTCCCATTAATTTATTATAATACTTCCTTTACAATCCCTAAATTTTCATAACGAAAACTAATTCCTTATTGTATCTTGTCCGTTGAATAATAATAAAGTCAGCAAGGTCGCAGTTATCGATGTATGATATTTTTCCAACTGAACAATCACAACTTAAATCACAATATAAACAATAGTTGTACGTAACAACTGAACTTCTGACTGTCCGTGAGTATACAGTAAATTCACTTTTCAACCAAAGCACTTTGTGAGTGAATAGGAGAGAATAAAGCGAGAGCGCTAACATTCTGAGATCGACATGCAGTCACGCATATTGTGTAGTGCTCTCGCTTTACTGCTATCTCCTATTCACTCACAAACTGCTTTGGTTTAAAAGTGAATTTACTGTATATGAGAAAACAGGAACGGACTAAAAATTCGAAATATAGCCAGATGAGAATATCTTCCTATTCTTCCTTATTATTAAACTAACTTTAGTTTGATTCTCAGGCAGACTATTCAGTATGATGATAACTACTCTCCTATATGAAAAACGTTTCAGTGTACCTTTACGTCAACAAAAATGAAGGAATATTTGGCATAGATGAATGAAACATTCATTGACTATATGCTGATTTGATCATACTCTTTATAAACTTGCAAGTGCTAATTATACAGAAGGTTGAACAAAATCGATAAAGCGTTAGCAGCTCCCGTAAATCTTACTGGATTTTTTTCCGTGCCATATGCAGAGCCTCATCCCGTCATACTGAAACGTAGAGTTTAGAAACTTGTCGCAAAAGGTTTAACTTGATTTTGCATCTACAAGCGCACCATAAATTAATTTGATGTTTAAGAATAAAAAATCCACTTCTAATGATTTTTTGTAAGTTGAGTTATTATAGGTTTTTGAGAATCTCTAAAACAAATCAAAGTTATCGTCAGCGACTTTACTCCCATCGAGTTGAGATTCTTGCATTTAGTTCTTCTCCAACACGAACTAAATTTAGATCGCATAAAAATTGGATTTTGATAGCAGATGAGACATAAAACACTTAATCAGACAACCTGAAATATAAAACTGAAGAGGACTAGAAAAACACAGACACCCATCCATTAAACTCCGACAGGAGTTGGGAATCGAATCTAGTGCGTGATCAAGCATGATAATCACAACAAACAGAGTCGGCAAATGACAACAAATAATGGTACCTTAAATCCTTCAACAAGTGTAACGGGTGCATCAAACATGAAATTGGTTTACAAATAAATAATAATTAGTCATTCGATTCGATATTCTTGGTAATAAATTCTTTTTAGTTAATCATCGAAACATCCTATAATAATAACTATTATAACTGAAATCGGTATTTTGTTGAACCTCGAAATGTAAGTTTTGCATAACAAATGACATGCATATACATATACATAGTTCTAGTCAATTCGTAAATCCCATGTCCTAAGAGTAAATACATTTCCAACGCCACCATTAAAGTGCCTATAAATCCACGAATTATCACTAAATCAAATAATTCCTTTTGCTATCGTTTATATGGCGTCCTTTAATATACCTATCGATTTAACGCTTTAAGTGTAAAATAAAAACGCAAAGTCAAAACGTAGACAGGTTTTAAAACTCTCCTTGGCAAGTCATTAACTCCCCCAGGCTAATTTCATTTTACAGGCGCCCTTATTCAGTCTTCAACAAAAACAACTGGGAAAGAACTCATAAAAAACCTCTGGAAATATTTCAGTGCTTCTGCCAATTTCATTCCTGTCCTAAATATTTGAATTAGGGAAGAATTAATTTACCGAAAATTGCATCATTATTTTTTAATTACGAGACCTTTTCGTTCCTGTATTTACATTTTATCTAATGGATTGAATTATACCAGGTTAAATATTGTATAATTAATTACATGAATTGAACAGTGAACAGTGAACACCTCGGAAGCTGTGCTGCTCCAAATTTTACATAGCAGGAGTTTATTTTTTCCCAAGCACATAAAAGCAGTACACAAATCGTATAACTAATTATTACTTGAACCCCACCTTCTTAGACCTATTTAGAAAGCTGAACTTACACAGAGTGCATATCAATAATACTACATGCTGTCGCCTTGGAATTTGTAAGAATTTTTTTGCGAAGAAGGATAAAGTAGAAAACAGGAAGTTTTCGTATCACTTTCGTATCAGTGGTGAGATTGCTGGTGGGGAAGAATGCCATATAAACAATTAATAATAATAAAGCTGTAATATGTGTTTTTCTTGACCTAGCCAAGGCCTTCGCTTCTATCGATCACAAGATTTTGATTAACGTATTCGAAGACCTCGAAATTTTGTATTCCGCAAGGTACCGTACTTAGCCTTATACTTTTATCAATTTATGTAAATGGATTGCTTAGTCTGAGGAGTATGGGAAAAGTGTCCTCATATACCGATGACACAGTAATTCAGTATACCGCAGCATCCTGGAGGGAAGTTAAACTTAAAACTGAAAGAGATCTAAGAAAAATATTGTCACAATTTTTAGAAAAAGTTAAATATTTTTCAAATAAAAAAAATAAAAAGTAGGCATATCATTAAAAATATGATTTTCCATAGAATCTAAATTAGGTAAAAAATATACCATTCCATTTAAAATAAGAAAGTTGAGGTATGTATCGAAAAAATACTCTGTGGAGTTAAAAAAATTTAAATTATTCAACGACAAAAATTACGTATTCTGTGTAATTTTCAAATTTTTAACTATAATATTAATGACGCCACAGACCGTTCTCACACTAAATCACCGCCCTGTATTTGTTTCCACAGTACTATTGAAAGGGTATTGTATTTTATTATGTCATATTTAGAAATAAATAAATTATTATTGTTATTAATTATACTGTTAACGAATTCTCACCTAATGGATATCCAATAATTTACTGACAACATGTTTAACAAGAAAAATAACCATAATTCTCCCAAATCAATTATTTAAAAAAATAATAAAAAACTGGATAATTAATTACTATTGATATTATTATATGAAACTCATTGAATCATTGATTAGCAGATAATATTCAAATATTTGTATATTATATTGTTTGCTTACTTTTTTTGTATTGTATTATATTGCCTTATTAATATTTGTCGTGTTTCATATTTGTTTCCATTTTACATTTACTCTTACTAATTAAATTATTGATGTTGATATAATATAAACGTATTATATGTATGTAACGGATTCTAAGTAGATTTCTCTACTTTCCAACCGAGGGCAGTACAAGTATACAAAATTCAAACGTTTTCGCCTTTTCGTCCTTTGTAATTCTTAAGAAATTAAAAACAAAACCAAACTGTGACCAACAGCTATTCTCCGAACAATATGCCCCGCCACCGAGCGCTGAATTACAAGTCACTGCTTGGCCGCATTTTGTATAATAATCACATGGTAACAAAATTGCAGCAGACATCGGTAGATGGTGATTTTTGTATTTCGTGGTCTATAAACGACCCCGAAATACCTTTGGACATCAGGAACGTCATTTCAGCCGCTTTTTTAATAAGTCCAAATTAGGTAAATTATCCCATTCCATAAACTTTAGTGAACTGGGGATTGTTGAGTGAAAGAGTCATATTATTTCACTCTTCGCTGGGGATAGAAATTGTATAATCAGATCAATATCACGTTTGCAAGAAATATGTTCTTAGAATCTCAATTATACATATAAATATTTTATGTGTTAAATAATAAATCAGTGGTGAATTAAATTTAGAAACATTTAATTCGATCTTCGTTAGTTATTACACACAGCAGTATAGTAACTTTCTGGACAATAATTATAGTAAGTTTGTATTATTATCTGCATATAAAATTGTTACGTCAAATTACAAGGAAAGTCGCCGCACTACTTCTGTATAATTCAATAATCTATTCCTAATGGCATGTGATTTTAAAAAGACTTTAGAGCATTACAAATATTACAATTAAAAACTTATGGTTCAAAAACTTTAATATTTTTCATTGTCCAAATGCATAATGCTGCTGTCTATAATCGTTTTAAATTATAGAAATTTTCAGCCAGGGATTATTCGTTATTGGATTATGTAATAATCCTTTATTCACATTACTAACGACTGTATTAAAACTTTCATCGAAACTCTCCAATAGTTAAATTTAGTTCAAACAAGTTGCTATTTAGTGCTCCGTGTTGTAATTAATTTAAATCCACAAATGGATCCCCTTAATAAATCAAGTGCAGTTTGATGTTTCCAATAGACAGCAATGCTACTCTTTTCACTATCGCCAAATGTTCAGCCTAAGTTGTATCGAATTGAATCTCAACGGATTAGGATTCACGATGCACAATTTGTGAAAAACACCTACAGGTATAGCTGCGATTATTTTGGACGAGATAATGGCTTCAATTTAAAACAAAGTAAAGAGGACAGAACTCAATATCATAAAGTTAAACTTATAACGGATAGTAAAATTCCATTTTCATCTCTTCATGAGAGCAGAAACCAGCGAAGATTAGAAACTATTCGTGTACAGGGAAGAGTTAAACGAAGTGAATACGGATCTACCCAAAGAAAACAAATCTCCAACAATAGCGATAGGAGTAGATATGCTATGGGGCTTCTAGGTCACAAACCCCATGCAAATCTCCATAAGAAGAAAATTGGGACCTTTTTGTCTGATCTTACCCCCTCCTCTTCCACTAGCTCTTCCCACTCCAGCTAAGCCCCGCCCAGTTAGCCAATGATAGCGAGCCCTGTCCAGACAGACCTCAAATCCAGCTAAGCTCCACCCATTTTAATCCCACCCCTCCAGCCAATCAGAGAGTTGGCCATTCAGAAAGAGCTCCACCCCAGTCAGGTTTCGGCCAATCAGAAAGAATTTTGTAATCATAGCGTACCTGTCATGCGCATTTAGGCCGTACAGCCGTCATTCATAACTTTTAGATCCCCACCCACCCATATAGCGTTAATAGAGATTCATTCATAACCTCACTTTTTAGAAGAATTGAAAACTATGTTATTAGTCAATCATTTAATCAATACAGACCCGGGTAACCTATTTAATAGCTGTTTGAAAAACCTGTTTTTCTATTCCATACCTGTTTGTAAAAGTAAATATGGTTATGAATGAAATATTAAGTTCTTAAATAAAAATATTAATAAAATCTAGTTATTTTTTATTTCTAGATTAGGTTTGAAATAAAATTCATGAAGTTAAGCAAAAATAATATATATTTATCCACGATTACTAAATAATGTATGCATTATGTATATACTTGCTCAAGCATAATGCTATCCATTATTCCCTGCAGTGTATAATTATTTCATTTTTCACTGCAGTGTATAATGAACAAGGTTTCTTTGACGGTGTATCGGATATTTGTTAAAAATTTCATCAGCGTGGCAATGACATGTGAGTCAAAGCACGAAATTAAAAATAAATAGTACTTTTAGTCAAAAATATTTAATAGTCGTGGATAAAATATGGTATTCTATTGGCATATAATGGCTATTATTCACTCGGGTGATTTACGACACTCGCCTTCGGCTCGTTCCGTAAACTTTCATCCTCGTGAATAAGATAGGCCATTATATGCTTGTGGAATAAACTACTATTATTTGGTAAAGATAGATAATATCCAAAATGCATATAATAAAAAGACAATATAAAATACATATGAAAAGAAAATATATAATATAAATAATATACAAAATATAGTTAAATAGTTTCTTTTATTCCTCAGGCATTTATTGATAGCAATTATAGCAGCATGTTGTAAAACATAATAGCCAATGTTTCGTCTATCGCATCTGAGTATGGAGGCAACTCTGTAAGCCCTTTCTCCACATTTTTCGCAGGCATCTTTGAGGTTAGGAGTCCATTCTGAGCAGTTGTAGGCTCTTCCCCAATCACACTACCATATTCAGATGCCATAGACCTAGACGAACGGCCTAAATGTACATGACAGGTACGCTATGGTTACAAAGTTCTTTCTGATTGGTCGAAACCTGACTGGGGTGGAGCTCTATCTGAATGACCTACTCTCTGATTGGCTGGAGGAGTGGGATATAAATGGGTGGAACCTAGCTGGAGTGGGGACCTGTCTGGGCGGGGCTCGCTTTCATTCGCTGACTGGGCGGGACTTAACTGGAGTGGGTGGAATTAGTGGAAGTGGAGGGGGTATAATCAGACAAAAAGGTCCCAATTTTCCTCGTATGAAGATTTACATGGTGGTTTGTGACCCAGAAGCCCCATAGCATATCTACTCATAGGATGTTACAATATAAGTGCTATGAGAAAACCACCAAATATGTGAAGTCTAAAGTTTTCGTGGAGCTTATGATTTGTGGATAAGTTTCCAGGTTCTCTCTTGCGATAATTATTTTAAATTCTTCATGTTTTGACATTTCTATAATATTGTCTTTTTCTTTGAAGTAAGAGCACTTCTACGATATACATTTATATATTCACGCATATTATGAATTAAAAAGAAATTATATTAGCAGTGAGCACTTAGAACTATAAGTAATGAACGAGGCCAAGAGCGTGAATAATTGTTGATGTTGATTTTTCTTCGTCAATGCACGTAATTTCTAGGGCATTTAATATGCTTTGCGTTGTTTTGCAAAGAAAAGAAATGGTGTAAAGTGGCTGCTTAGTAAGCAGAAAATTATTTTTTTTTTTTTTTTTTCCTCATTTAAATCAGAAAGTCTCATAAGTTATATTCTGAAGAAATATGCAATAAAATGACTTGTGCTATGAAGGTGAACTACTACTATATAATAAGATACTCACTGCATTCTTACCTTTCGATGTTTCACTGAATATATCTTGTTATAGTTTCTACTAGTAGGTACTCCAAAAGTGCGCGCTGTTAAAATAACTATGGAAATGACCCCATGAAGACAAATATAAGATTTGTGGATTAAATAGTCGTTCGCTATTATTTGAGTTCACATTAAATTCACTAATAGCCAAAGAACAGCTACTATCACCAATAGCAGCCAATTAAGGTCATCTTTCACAGACCCTCGTTAAAATCGCCCTTCAGCTCGTTTAACGATTAACAACTCATTAAATTTGACAGTGAGTACAAATTATGTTGTGCTGAATTGAAGCATTTAATTCCAGATATGTGTGTCTAATCCTCGTAATATCGATTAGTTGTAAACAATACGTATCAAGCGCGAAAGTAGAATAATTTGTAAAAACACTTCTAATATCGTAAACGAAACATTACAAATTAACGATGATAACTAATAATTCCATCTGAAGTGAATCCAACCAAATATTTAATAATTTTTTAAAGCAAATATAATCCCAACTGCCAACTTGTTTACTAAACCTCCAATTTATGTTTCATCTTTGACTACAGAGGAATATCTGCCTGTTCAAATCTTAATAGCGACTATATCAATCATCATACATCACACAAGATTAACTTCACGCTCGCAGAACGTAAATCTTCCGATTGAAACATACGTATATTATCGTTCTGTTAATGTTAATCTGAACGATAAATATTTATGACTTTATTTGTATGCTGCTATATTCTTTTTAGGCGCAGAAAGAGAATTAATGGTATGATATTAGTTTTGTATCTAATAATAATGCTTCAGGAAAATATGTTGAACAACATTTCATTTGATTTCGTGTATATTTTTTAAAGCTCTTATTAAGGAAATTGTATTACGTCACAGGCGCACAGCGCATAGAATTGAACTTAAAAGTGAAGCGTTGTTTATTATCGTCCCCCTTAATGCTATGAATTCATAATATGCCCATTTGAATTCGTAACCGTAACAAGAATAAACTAAGCTCTTACTAGCTCATTTTAGATATAGCTTCCATTTCGTTTATGATCGCAAATTAGAGCAACTCAACTTACATTACTGGAAACTTTGAGAACTGAAGTTCTAGTGGCATACCTTAATAAAAGTACATCCTATGCTATGAACAATTGTGAAAACAAGGATAGATAGTAAACTTACGCGGTTATGCCTGTCATCTTTCAATTCCATCCATAGCAAACCACACACGCAGGATGGCTGAGCCACCTATTCTCTAATTCCTCTGATGTGGAGATCACCATCCTGATCCAACTATATTTTAATGCTTCAAAACTCGTGGGTATTATTTTGACTATTTCACTCACTTTAAAATTTTTACATAATCTGAGCAATCACAAACCAAAGACAGCTTGTATTACAGCGAAAACACCGACTGTCTTTCAATTCTAATTGGTCTATCAGCGTGGTGTTTTTAACGACGTAACCATGGATACGGATGGCCGTAACCATGGATACGGATGGCAAAGCAAAGTTTGACAGTTTAATAAAAATTAATTATAGAGAGAGACGTCAAAATGAATCGCTTCGGTGCTAATTCAAGTGAAGTTATCAACCAAAATATTTGTTCGTGAAATAGTCTAATAAAATACCACTCGTGATTGAATTTATCTTATAAGTCTGTCTTTTATTTCTAAACTCAACTGAGTTCCTTGAAAATACCACTCGTCCTAAGGACTCGTGGTGTTTCCAAGCAACTCAGTTTCGTTAGAAATAAATCGACAGACTTATCGCGAAAATTCAATCTCTTGTGGTATTACTACTGACTATTTCACTTATCTTACAATTATCACATAATCTGTCCAATCACAAACCAAAGACAGCTTGTATTACAGCGAAAACACCGACTGTCTTTCAATTCTAATTGGTCTATCAGCGTGGTGTTTTCAACGACGTAACCATGGATACGGATGGCCGTAACCATGGATGGCAAAGCAAAGTTTGATAGTTTAATAAAAATTTATTATAGAGACAGACGTCAAAATGAATCGCTTCGGTGCTACTTCAAGTGAAGTTATCAAGCAAAATATTTGTTCGTGAAATAGTCTAATAAAATACCACTCGTGATTGAATTTATCTTATAACTCTGTCGATTTATTTCCAACGAAACTGAATTGCTTGGAAACACCACGAGTCCGTAGGACAGACTTATCGCGAAAATTCAATCTCTTGTGGTATTACTACTGAAAACACCGACTGTCTTTCGATTCTAATTGGTCTATCAGCGTGGTGTTTTCAACGACGTAACCACTGATACGGATGGCCGTAACCATGGATACGGATGGCAAAACAAAGTTTGACAGTTTAATAAAAATTAATTATAGAGACAGACGTCAAAATGAGTCGCTTCGGTGCTACTTCAAGTGAAGTTATTAACCAAAATATTTGTTCGTGAAATAGTCTAATAAAATACCATTCGTGATTGAATTTATCTTATAAGTCTGTCGATTTATTTCCAACGAAACTGAATTGCTTGGAAACACCACGAGTCCGTAGGACGAGTTTTCATTGTTTTCCTCAAAACTACTTATTATTATATACATTCGAAATGGAGAAAGCTAATAAAAAGCGAGTGGATCTTGATTGCTGATTAAACAGTAAACCTTCCAAGTGTTGGCGGTATTGTTGTGTCCAGAGCAAAATGTAAACTGTGAAGTAAATTTCCCAGATATCAAGTAAATCCATTGTTAAATAACGACTTTCCAAGCGTAGCACGTGGCGAACTGTTAAGACAATTCTCATGGTATTTAGCAGATTTCAACTAAATTATTCTGCTCCAGCTTCTCGCTAAAGTTTCAGAACTTCTGAAACAATGATTTTGATTGCTTCTGAATTCTCTACGGACGTGTAAAAAGCTCCTATAGCACTTCTTGTCGTAAAACAAAAACGACAACTTACTTTATGCAAACTTACATACGGATGCTGCTGGTTCTTTCCATCTTATTTAATTAGTCGTCCTACGATCTCGTCTGTTCTAACCAATTTTTATGAGAGAACATTTAATATACGGTGAGATTTTCAACCTCATTATAACATAAAAGTTGTTTATACTAGGGAAAAACAAAACTATTTTGCAGCCTTGTTGTTGTCTAATAAAATACCTACTCTACGTAATTAAATTTCTACGAAAGAAAAGCAAAATATTTAATATAAAATATGTTATCTATCTCTTAAATATGAAATATTCTATGCAATGAAATGCATTTCTTAAGTCTAAGTCGTCCTCCTCGACATTTTATTTACTCGTCTTTTTATCCCCTCTTTGCTAAGTTTGTAATATTATAAAATTTATTAAAACGCACTTCTAAACTTATGAATGGAAACCACAGATGGTTAGAATATATTAAATCTTGTACATCTCATTTTGTAAACCTTGATAATTGCATTGAGTAAATGAAGGGAAGACACACTACTCATTACACTAATAATTACTTATTAATATAAACACTGTCAAATGTGTACTCAAGGAAGAAAATGGCAAACATGCAAAGTTTTCCTTTTTAACGACTTGCGTTTCCGACCAATTCAAGACAAAATATTATGGGACATACTCTCAGACTCAGAAGATTCCCAACACCTGATCCTACACAAGCTAGAAAGAATGGTAAAATTCCTTGAGTAATTTTCAATAAAGAAAATTCGACGATCCAATTTTTTCTGGGTTTTCTGGGGTCGTAAAATATTAAAGGAGCAAAATATATTATTTGTCAAGTTGGAGCATGAGGAATGCGAGAATTACGAATGCTTTCTTCTTCATAACGAAAATCACAAAAAGAAAACTTAGATCCAGTTTGTGAGATGTGAGATATGCTAAAGTCAATCTTAGTAACTTAATATGATTATTGCAACTTATATTGATTAGTTCAACCCCTAAATTGGTCTAATATGACTGATCTATGGTATTAATGAAGTAGTTGAGCTGCTGGTATATTTGGAAAACTTACAAACGGGACCATGGACATTAATTTGTTTCTGCTGCGCTTTTACAACTCTAGTAATAATTGCTATTATTTTCTTCCCTTTAAAATCAATATTCGGCGCGATATTTTTAGTCGTTCACTTAAACTAGACAATCTATATGTATGTATGTGCGTAACAAATCAAATTTATAAAATACTGAGCACTTCTCGGAACCTAAATTATTATAAGTATTGTCATGTATGTACCTATATAATTTTCCCAACAATGTTAATATAGAATCCAACTGAACTGGCAATATTGTTGATGTTCAATTTCATGACCTAGCTCGATAATATGAGTTCAGCAACAACAAAAAACTCGTCGTTAATATACGTTAAAAATGACGTAACCGATTTCTCTCGTTTATAAAAAATGAGTTACGAATTAATACATATTTTCTATCCTCTATAATAAAGGTTACCTATACTATATATATTCAATAGCAAAATATGATGGCTACTATAATCATATAGTTCCTTTCTGTGCCAGTTGCGCTGGTTCTCATGACACTGCTGAATCGTGACCTAAAGCCTAGTAATCATTTAAAATTCCCTCAAATTATAGTTTTGTTATTAGTGGGTGTAATGCCTTATAAATCCGTACGGACTCGGATTTAAATGTTATTAAATTGAACATTATAAAATATTCCGAGTAATCCTACATTGTTTTTAAGTTTTTATTGTTAATGCATACGAAAGCAATTTCTGATGAGTTAGCGTGGGAGCGAACCATTACTTTGAAAATCATAAGGATATAATGAAATCATTTTCGCTCATGAAATTTAAAATTTAAAGTGTGTTCATTTCAAGCTCAATTTAATTTTTATGACAGTTTCAACAACAACGCTCCTCACAAATTGAATTGAAATACAAAAAAATTAGAGGATTAAAGAAGAAAAACCTTAAAAAACCCAAACCCCATAAAATGAGTCTCCTAGTGGGAACTTTGTGGAATCAATTTTACTTCATCCATTTTTTATTTCTTGGCTAAAAACGTGAATGCCAATTTTTATTTACAATTTTATTTAGGTTTTCTACAAATGCAATAATAACAAAAATAGGTATCGACTTTGGTATATTTATATTGATGTTCTGCTTCTGAACATTCAAATATAAAATCCGTTGGCCGTAAAAATCATCGAAACCACTTTAGAACCTACTGGATTTATTTCAGTAATGCATGCGCTCGAAAATTCATAAATGCCCTTGATAACGTTTTTTGTTGATCTCTCGATAAATTTTTTTCAGCGAATAAGGCATGTAATCGAGATTATTACTCCATAAAATTTCCAGTTCCCACTGGTTCGTCATTTAGACAAATTGTTTCAACTTTATCGAGTGCTGGAAATTGAGTAACTTTTTAATATGCCATCAAACTTTTTTAACTACGAAATATGTACCTACATAAAAACTGAAATATAACAAGAGAATTAAAGCCGGTAAAATTGCGTATTGTGTGAGGTAAATTTAGGATCCACCCGTTTGCCTCGTTAGCTGTTTCGAAACAGCGGTCCACCCTCAATTAGGTCCGTGCTGCTTGTACATATCCGAAACTAAGCAAGACTTCTTGGTTTTATTGAATTATCCCTCTTGTATGTAGTTATGCCGAAACAACAAACAACAAACCCTCTGTGACAAACGTTCCCATAATTATATATACGAAGTATGGAATCTAGTTAAAACAAACTTTCAAGTATTGGCGGTGAGAGGTTAATCCAATTTGGAATAAGTTTCGGGGCTCGCAGTCAATTTAACTTCTTGGTTCCTGTTGATTTTTATTGTTGTCTACGGTCGCTTCTGTAATAACTGACTTTTCAGTTAGCTGATACTCTCTTTACAGATGCTGTTAAGATCCAAATCAGCAAATAATTTTCTTGTGTACTTTCCTGATAACGATACTCCAATAGGATGTATGCTGAAAATTTTATGTGTACCTCAAAATATCAAATTTAAATTACTACAATACGTAGACGAGATAACCAAGTAAAATGTTATAGTTAGCTGATTTATAAAATTTATAAAATACTCTCTTCAATCAAAGGTGCCAAAGTTTCCTAAACTAATTTTTCCACCCTTTACCTACTAGCTGCGCGTGTGAAAACATAAAAACATTCCTTCACCTTCTCAAATTGAATGTAGGAACGTTAGTTAAATCGATGAAAGATGCAATTGATTAAATAATAATGCAATTGATGTTTGACACCTTATACGTAAAGTACATTGAAATATCATCTCTTTGTATAACAGAGTAGATTTAACCACCTAAAACTATTAGAAATACGAAGACCACAACAGCCATTCAAAATAATAAATGTGGAAGAGAATCTTGAAACTATTCATCATCAGCACTGCGAAAGCCTTTAGAATCTAAATTTATTTGAAAATTAACTTTATTTCATCCCGTCCGGAAAGTACAACACTACAGTATTCATATGCGGCCGGAAAATGAGACATTACGGTATCAGAGCCGGAAAAGTACCGGAAACCACCGGAAACTTATTACGAACCAATCACAAACTGTTATTATACCTTTTGACAGTTGTTTGACATATAAAAATCAACCGTAAATTAAAAAATAGTGTCAAATGTCAAATGACATAAAAAAATAACCAAGTGTCAAATTATACAAATATACTAATTAATATACAAGAAATGACGGGATGAAATAAAATATCATTCGACACACGTCCGTAAGGTGTTGTTCCAGCCTCGTAGATATTCTAGACTCGGCTCCTGACGTCGCCTCGTCCATAATATCTACTCGACTGTAACAAGTCACCTTCCGGACTTGTGACGAAAATTACTATTCTAATAGATGTATGTAAATATGAACAGCGTCATCAATGAATTTAAGATAATGGAATGTGGTGTTCCACATGGTACGATATTGTATCCGATTTTCCATACCATACACCTAAAAGAAACATTTGCGGACAATACAGCATTATTTTGTTCCACTGACAATTAAGTTGCCTTAATTAACAAGACAAAAATTTTTTTAAATATATATGGTTCAATTCAAGGCTATACAGTCACTTGGTGATCTCACTTCGAACTAATTCTAGCTGTTTTAAATTCAAATATTTTTGGATAGTTTGATTCAAAATGGGTCAAATAACAAATATTAAAGAGGAATGAGGGTGCTTTTTCGTTGGGGGTGAGTTTCATCCCAACTCAGGGGTTTCGAAAAAAAAAGTGAAAAATGAAGCCAAAATTTTTATTTTTTACAAAAAAATTTCCAGTTCAAATTGAAAAAAAAAATTCCAAATTGTGTTTTTTGTTAGTTATTAATATTATGTATACTCTCAAATTTTTTTGACCATGATGGATCCATTATATATTTTGAAAATTTTTGGAGTAATGAATTTTTTTGTCCTTGCGGTTAAATAACTTAGCAGGGAAGAATCTTAGCTGAATGTTACTAGAGACAAAAAATTATGGCAATAAACTAAGGAAAATACTGCTATTTTTATTTTTTTGATAAAGATAATAACTTAGAAGATTGAAGTGTTTGAAGTTAACTCTTAACGTTTTTTAACATTGGAAATGTTTTTGTTTTCGTATAGGGGGCTGAAAATCAGTTTCATGTTGCATAAAATGAAGCATGACTTATAGAAACAGTGGCGACAACAGAGTGACCAATTGTTGATTGGTTGTCTAAATCGCGTGGTACCGGCAGTCATGTTATTATTTTTTTATAGGAGTCTTCTTGTCGAGAAAATCCCAACGGCTATATCTCGTTGCGATTCTTTGAATATTTAAAAAGTTATTAGCGTTTCAATACCCCATGTCGAGGAGTTTTGTAAATTTTGCGAAATTAAAAAGGCCGATTGCGCGCGCAGATCCCTCCAAATTTCATACCCGTGCAGGGCTTGTCAAAACTTTAAAATTTTTCGTTAACGTCACAAATGTCACTTTTTAGTTAGGATATTCTGACCTCAAAATCGGCGCTGGACCGCACAATTCACGATGTACTTTCAAGTTGGACTTTCGAGCTTGGATTTATTGCCAGAACGGCGGCCCGGCGGCCTGTTTTCGTTTGGAAATAAGGTTTAAAATTTTCGTGTTTTCGCAAAACTCGCCAAAAAATCCATAGTGCGTCCGATAGATTACACCTTATAGTCGATCCAGCGAAATTTAATGATTTCTTAATATCGGTCCTAGGACGGAACCGATTACAGTTTCGGACCCGGGACGACTTCAGGACTCCGAAACAATTTTCTGTTTCTCGATAGTGCCTTTCCTTCACTTTGACATTTAATTGTATCGAGTATTGTATCCAAGCAAGAAACTGCATGTCTCAAGAGCAGGATTAAACAAATGTTTTTAGTTTCCTAGTAGGGGGTCGAAAATCAGTTTCATTGCAAAATGACGTAACGCGTGAGTTTTCAGCGGTTTCAGAACAATAGACGTCAAAATTACACTTTTTCGTTCACTCCTATTGAGCCTAAAATCAGAGCGTGACCGTGTAATTCACGATGTAGTTCTAAGTTCGACCCTCTACCTTGGATTTATTACCAAAACAGTCTCTCGGAAATTCGTTTGGAAATAGTATTTGAAGTTTTCCTGTTTTTGTAATTTTTTCAATTTTGTCAATGACTTGTAATTTGACAAATCATAGGGGTGGATTTAAGATCGGGGTTGCTCTGGCAGGTTACCGATATCTGATTTGTACGTGTTACCGAGTGTTAGACTAGGTTTGAGTGCCATTACTTTAACATGAGGTAGGTTAAGCAAAAGTAAACAAAAAATTTATTGCTTCATTAGAAAAGTCACGCCCAACAATCTCTAAGACAACTTAACATCGAGAAGCACGTCAAACAGCTTATTTCCTTTTGTCCCGTCGAAATATGTATAGCCGAAAACCATAATATGTAACTTAAAATTTTGTCGTTTTTCGCAATTTACAAAGATAGCGTGATTTGAAGCAAAATAAAATATATGTACAACTCCTCTCTCAATGCCTGATCCAATGGTATGTCACACGGTTACAGTACATGCAAAATGTACCGAAATTAAACAAATAAGCAAGAAAATTGCGAAATCTTTGTAACTCTATACTTATTATTTATGTAATTTGAAGGTGGATTTTTATTGCATTCACATTTGTACGACGTATGTTAACTACGTGAAAACCAAATTTAGGCAAAATTCAGTAATCGTAGCCCTCCCTCAAGAAAAGTTTTTGTAAAATGATAAAAATGAAATCCGATTAATTTCAATGTTGCCACAAATACTTTAAAACAAAGGATTGTTTGTAAAACAAGCTGTAGATGATGTAGATTCGCCTATTTTTAAAATAGCAATTGAAATATTAAATAATAGACGAACATTTGTACTTAGTTGATGAGGACGTTGATCTCCTTGTTCTATTAATCGCTTTAACTCAAGAAGAAAAAGATTTTTCATAAGGCCAGGAACAGGAAAAATTATATGGAAAATTTTTTCTTCGTCAGAAATCCAGAAATGACAAGAACGTATAAAAATAGTTATTTACATTACTAGATGCGAAAGGTTACTTTAAGGTGTGAGGTGATTTTTGAATGGTCGAGGCGAAGCCGAGACCTTTCAAAAAACACCGAATACTTAAAAGGGCTTTTGCATTGTGAAATGTATTATATTTTTTCTACAATACCGAAAAAAATTATGGGATTTACGAATTTAAAACTAATTATTTCATGAAATTAATTGACGTTTTTAATAAATTTTATAGTTTAGGAGACTGTCTGTGAAAATTGTTTCCATGGCAACGAAATATTACACATTTTATTTTCTGGTGGTTTCAAACTAAAATAAACAAATACATATGTTTTGTGGCGATATAAATGGGAATATTGCTTGTGCCTTTTTTTACCCCAAGAAATCCAAAGCAAGGTATATGCAAACTTATGAAGCGTTTTTAAAATGGAGGTAGGTAGGTAGGTACTACGTTGGGTACTACGCGACGACAAAAATGTTGGCGTACTTCCTAGAAAGACCTTTCTTTATTAATACAAAATTGTTTAGTTGTATTAATTTGTTCAAATAGAACGAATTAATTTCGTTTAAAATTTGTTTTTCTACTTTTCTGTCCTGGCCGCATAAGTTTTACTTTCGTAGATAGCAACGCCTTAGCAACCAGGTAACTCGAATGTTTACTTTCGCTATCGCGCATGTTGCTAGGGTTACAAAGTTCATTAATATAGACGGTAGTAGAAAAATACAATTTTACTGACTCATGCCTTCAGTGGTTATGATACCACGTCTAGAATATTTCAGAAAGAAAAATTAAAAGTCATCAAACTTCTTCAAAAAGAAATGCAGTTGGTTAATGTAGTAAGAACTTTCAATGGCAAGAATTTAACCCCCTCACAAGTAAAACAGGCTGGTGAAATTCTTTTCCTACTTGTATACGGTGCAAGGAAAATCACAAATGTCTCACTCAACTCATACAGATTTAATCAATTCAAAAAATCGCTGCACGAACAAACATCAAAGTTGGAAATATTGCCACCAACTTCAGAGGCAGTCGCTTAATATTCATTACGAATATTCTACAAAATTCAGAAATGGCTTGGCAATGAAAAAAATCCACAACAGTGGATAAAACGACGTCTAGTGACGTCAAATTGACGACAGTGTGCTAGCTGGTATTCAACCATTCAGTTAAAACCAACAGATTTACACATTATTTTAAAAATTTTAAATTCTGATAAGTAGGCTTTGAATATAACAATTAAAATTTCAAACAATCAAGTGCGTTTCTGACAGATAGTTTCTAAAAGGTTTGTTTAAATGTTCCTCACCTAAATAATAATAAACTTTACTTAATAAAATTTTGAAGCATTTTACTTTAAAGTTTATTATTAGTTAGTTTAATTGTATTCAAAGCCTACCTATCAATTTAAAATTTTTAAAATAATGTGTAAATCTGTTGCTTTTTTTTTAAATTGACGCATTTAAGATGAATATAGAAAAACTG
This sequence comes from Rhagium mordax, assembly GCA_963680705.1. Classification (NCBI taxonomy): domain Eukaryota; kingdom Metazoa; phylum Arthropoda; class Insecta; order Coleoptera; family Cerambycidae; genus Rhagium; species Rhagium mordax. The sequence continues at coordinate 14,462,605 of OY796658.1, read as the reverse complement.
ACAACCTTTGTACCGTTCTGACCTATCTGACCTTAAAGAGGATTAAAAGACCCTCAAAAAGGTTTATTTGGATGATTTTCAGCGTTAATTGCAAAGCAGTTTTTATCAAATTACGATATTGCTCATTTGGCGGTAATTAAGTCTCAGAACTTCGTTCATTATTGATTTTTTAACGTTGTGGGTGGTTTTCATCCTCTTAGGGGTATGATCAATTATTTTTCTTATTAGAGAATGAGTTTTATGTCTCAAAATATAATCTGCTAAGCTAAGAAAGTCCTAATTTCTCAAAATAAAAAAAAGTGATTAATTCATTCATTTTACCCCTTTTATATCGGCGATATTAAGGGTGCAACATAAAATTTTTAGTTTCTGACTTCACATTCATGATCAGCTACTCGAAAAACATAAATAATATAAGATTCAATAATTTATTCTCAGTACTTCGTTAATTATGATTTCTTTATTTTAAAAGTGGTTTTTACCCTCTTAGGGGTAAGGGCAATAATTTTTCTTATTAAGATATAAGTTTTATGTCCTAAAATATAAGAATTTGCAATGAAAAAGTTCTACTTGCTCAAAACGAACAAAATATGTTTTTCCATTGTACCCCTATTACATCGGCCATATTAGGGGCGCGATCGCGAATTTCAAAATTCTGACTTGAGATTCATAATCAAACACATATACCTGAATTTTTATAATAACTAAATCTTAATATTTGAATCAGTATTAAATTTTAAATTTCAGGGGTGGTTTTCACCCTCTTAGGGATAAAAACACATATATTCCTTTTTATTATTTTAAGTTGCGATCCTAAAGTTTAAGAATCAACAAAAAAAAAATTACAATCAGCTATAGAATTACTTCGAAGTTTGAGTACTTTTTGGCACCCAGTGACTGTATTAAAGAAAAAATCTGAAGAAACGAAATATCTGCTCTTTTCTATAAAAAAAGAAAATTTCCAGAAATGAAAAATTGAAATTGTGGATTTAACCACAACTATTGACAGTTTATTAAATTGAAATGTGGATATCAATAATATAGTTGTGAAAATAGGAAGCCAAACATTTTCGGTTTCCCCTTCAGATCGTGGTAGTGGAATTAACTGTGAGAGATAAGTTTAAAATTCATATAACTTAATAACTCCAATAGATCTATTACTATAAATGCAAATCAGTTAACTAATTGTGCATCTGTTGCTTTATTTACAATTAACTGTGGTTTTGTAATGTTATGTATCAATGACCAATTCACAAACCCAAAAGGGTATCCAAATTTGTCCACCAAAATTGGCTCTCATGTCAGAATTTTGAGATATCCTAACCTAAAAAGTGACAAGATGCCCATTTTCCTTTTTCAAGTGAGTGGGTTCCGTGACTACAGATCTAGGTTATAAGCCCAGGTTCTATCCTAGGTTTCATGATCGATTCATGTAGGCTTTTTGATGTAGAATTCAAATTCGTTTAAAGAATTTCTTTATCACCTCTGGTTTCTGAGATATTGCTGCCCAAATATGCCCAAAAAAGAAAATACTTTTAGAGATCAAATATTACAGATGAGGAAAACAATTGCATTTTAATAAATATTATTAATATCTTTGATGGATATAATAAAAATGTGAGATCAAGAATCACGAAATTTTGTTACCACGATTCTATACGTATAATAACGCAACTAGTGAACTTCGGTAATAAAGTTCGAAATATCTGATTGATTAGGATAAATAAACACCTAGGGTGACACCTTTCGAAATGAACTATACCACTTAATTGTTTATTGGAGAAATCTATACAATAAATCTGTTTCACAATAATTTCCTGCAACACGCGCAGGAGCATATGAGATTTATTTGAATGAAAGATATTAATCCCATGTAATGTCATTACCTCTTCATTTATGACTCACATAGTTGACATCCTGTTAATTTCATGATATTTAACATCATATTACCGCGATATTATCTAGTTTCACGAGTATTAATATGTTTCAGAAACTATTATGGGCATTATTAAAGCTATGGCAAGTTTTGAAATGATGTGCCTCCAGTAAATTTGCAAACTGATGAGAATGTGAAATATACAGTAGATGAACGTTTATTTAACAAAACGTGTTTTTACAAAATATAAAAAGTAACAGAATTAATAAACTATCAAATGGTTACTAAACCAATTATAATTTTAGAAGTTCGGCTACATTTCTGAACATATTTTTAGAGGTATCAATAAATGGCAATCGCTGGAGATATCAAGAAATAAGCACTTTTTGAAGGCACCTAAAATAAACTTCTGCAATAGAAGACTTAGAAATTCAACATTGCTCAACACTGTGATATGAGTTTATAATTGAGATAATTTTTATGGAAAAGTTGTTACTTCTTAAGGAAATATTTTTATTTACATAATTATTGTATCAATAGTGAAGTCATTGACGTCTTATAAAATAATGTTCATTTAAACTACCTTTATGTTGAAGATGTAAAGTCTTCACCGCAGATTTGACACGTTTCAATTAATTTATATCTTAAGGCAGTTTCTTCTAAATTCTATGCTTAATGTTGCCTCAAAGAGAATAACCTAGTGGTGATAAATCTAAATATAGCTTGGTAGTCAAAATAGATAGACGATAGCGATTTGCGCCCTTGTTTGTTTTTCGAAAATCGAACCCAGAACACCTATATCGGTTTTTTCTATCTCTCATATTTTCAGAGAAAACCGCAAATCCCATAGAATTTGGTCCACCCTGTATATTTATGCGAGAAATTTTACTTTTATGATTAAATTCCATTCTTTGACTATACACAAAAGTGAGACAAAAGTCGCAAATGTTAGGCTAGGTTATTTTTTTTGTGTATAGTTTTAAAGATTTATTGTGTATCAATTTTGAGCTTAACAAAGTTTCACTTTGTTTATTTCTGACTGGTGTAATTACTTATTACTACTTGCTAATTACTCGGGAATTCTCATAGCTGTTTGAAAAAAATTACGTATAGGTAATTTAATTTTTTATCGTCGCTTTTACATAAATAAGTTCATATTTTTAATTATCACCAGTATGTTATTTACGCATATATTATTCAATGTGGATATGCAGGTTGTATAATAAATTATACATGTTATGTTTCAACCTCTTATTAGAGTAATAATGTGACCTATATTTATATATTAAGTAAATGTACATTTTAAACGATCAATTAAAATGCTTTTATTAAATAATAATTTCAGAAATTAAATTATTTAGTTGATTATAGAAAACTTATTGATGGACAATCGAAAGAATAATAAAGAGTAAAGATATATTTACAGTTTCTTTGCCATTTTTAATAATTAATTAAGACCTATAATAATAGCCAAAATTTTTTGTAACTGTTTATTCTAATTAAGGTAAAATTTTACACCCCCATCGACCTCTTATTTATTGATCTATTGCTTAACTATGAGCTTATAGCCTGAGACTGATCCCACTATAAAATTATTCTTGTATTTAGGTAGGTATATAAAAAGTAAATTCTTTTGCTTCTACGAAAAATGATAATTATTTACTCAAAATTACACTCAGATACAGGATGTTAAGGAAATAGAAAAATAAACAGTTAGATTAAAATAAACTTAAATCGAGGTTTTTACTGTAAAATATCAAATAATAGACAGGCTTGGGATTGGTTTTGAAAATATTTCAGTTTCTAAAATTTGTGTTTTTTTTATTTTTGTTAAGCTTTAATTTAAGGAAGATATTTCAAGAAACATAAATTTCTTTTAAAATAATATGTATTCTGGAAATTTAGGAAATTCGAAATTTTTAACTTCCGAATCTGAAGTCTCTCTCTCTCTCTAGTAGAATTATTATTATTTTCCAAGGAAAACTTGTTTTCGTAAAATCAATAATTACCGAACCAAGATTTTTTTTCTACGGCATTTCTATTATATTGCATTTCTATTATATTTATCGATTTAAACTCGATTTAAACCAAGCAGTTTTTTCACTTACTATCTATTGTTTCATGTATGATTAAACGTATTTATCACAACATACACCCGTTCGCCCCAAAGTTTCATGTTAGTTAAACAGATGGATTCCTAAAATGTTGTTTACAAAACCAATATTTTTTTCTATCCTAATCTGTAACCCCAAATTAATCATAGGACTTACTTTCATAGAGTCTAATTTGTTTGGATCAGTGTTCGAAAAAACGAACAAAAAATAAATTTGTTCAGTCAGCTTATCGTTATCGTAAAATAAATTTGAAGTAATTTTTATAAGAGGGTTTCGATTTGCCGTTAGCATGGTAGATAAATCGGGGCAATTCGTTACTCACCAAACATGTATAATTAGATCATTTTTTAGTGATATCGGGGCTAGATAAGATTCTTTTCATGTTCTATTTTGATTAATAGGCAAATCAATCTCTGTTGATTATCTCGGGACGAATTGCTGTTTTATTATGTGGGATAAGTGGCTCTGGATAATAGATGACGCGAAAAACTACCAAGGAAATGGATAGTGTTTTAGATAATGAACACCTAGGATATTTAAAATCGATGGCGTCAACGTTCTAATTATATAAGAACACACCAATTCCAGCAAAAAATACGGCGGCTTTGTTTATGTCTTTATCGGCAGTTATTACAAAAAATAAATTAAAGGACAAAACAAATGAACATTGTACAGGGTGTTTAGTTATTTAAGGCTTTCGTGGGGCTGTTAAAAAAATAATTTTCTAGGTTTTTTTCGCGTTTATTAGTTCGAATAATAAACGTTTCGTGGTCGTAGATCATGGTTGAAACAAGAATTCAAAATAATCAACGTGGAAGAAAACCTATAAGTTATATTGAAACACATTACAAACACATTTTTTATTAAATAACTTCTTGTTGTACTTTACAATAATTAATATTTGGTTCATTTCCCATTTAAATATAGCGAAACTAACTCGCAAGCAACTGAAGCACAGAAAGAAAAATAACTGCTATACTGGGTGTTTCTTTAATAGCGCTTTCATTGGGAAAATGGAAAGAACACATCATTTACAACAGAAATTTTAATAACATTGTTTTCATTTTATGAAAAGGAAATTAGGAGAAATAAACTTATAAAGATCCAGTTCATATATTAAAATAGCAAATCCAATTTGGTGCCCAATATGACCAATAGATCAAAATTCACTCTGAGAACTATTTTTTGTGCTATTGCCCTAATTTCTATGTTAAATACTTGGAAAGGAGTTCGCATATATGTTTCTCTCAATATGTCTCGTGAAAAGAAGAGAGAGCGATGTATTGCAAAACATAATGCAACAGAGTGAAAAAGAGATAGGCTGCGCGCGCTGCGTGTGAATTTTAGTTACGTTGGTATCTGGCGTTCGCAACTGTGAATTTTTAATGTAGGTTGCTTGCTTTTATGGCGGTATATCTGTTTCTTTTCAAGGTGACTTTGAAGGCGTCAGTGATAATGTTGATAGCGCTGAAGCCATTTATCTAGTAAAACTTTGTAATTCACAGAAAATCGATAAAACGATATGCCACTATTTTTACCCCCTTGGCTTTTACAGATTCTTACATAACAATCTTGCACCATTTTCGAAAAAAAAACAAAATCAAGCATGAACATGTAATCAAAACATAACCTCCAAACTACAATGACGCTAATGACAGTTCTGTACTGTCAAATTCTCACCTGGAGGTCCTGGAACACAATATTTGCTGTGTTCCTTTCAATGGGTTTCAAACACTGGGAATGTGTTCCTCGATTGCTATTCCCGAAAGGAACAGCCGGATAACAAAGAGGCATTTATTTGACAGTGACAGTTGACGACGTTGACGTCAATTGTCAATTATACATTTTTTGTGGTTTAAATTTTAAATTTAAAACGTTTGAAAAATGGCAAACCGTGACTTTTTTATTGAGGTAATTTAGTTAAACAATGTTTTTCTTATTATATTACTTATTATTTTGTACTTTTAAGGCTTTATCAGAGAAAGTTAGCAGCTCATCAGAATCTTCCGATTCAAGCACAGAGTGTATTTCGAAGTAAAACAAGGTGAAAGTCGGCAACAATAGAAAAAATAAATAAAAATTCAATATTTTTTATTTTGTTCACACAGAACATAGAACTACACTAAAAACTTAAAAATACGAACCTGTTGTTGATTTTACATAGTCTTCTGAACTTAGCAATAATTTATATCTGCATTTATTTTTTGTGTCATCTAAAAAACTTCATAACATTCATTTTTTGTAGCCATGTTTCATCACAGAGCAAAGCACTTTAAAAATAATTTATCGGTTTCAGGATATTAATCCTTTGTTTACATATGCAAAAGTAGGCTGGTAAATAAGTCATAACTAAAGTTGTACAGTTACATTTCTTGCTTGTACGGTAATATTACAATACAGATCTGTCAATAACTGTCAACAGATGAAATAATAAATAATGAAACTATAGGGCTCGCTATAGGGCTATTTATTAATACAAACGGACAGAAAACTCCAAACAATAATAATTAAATACTGAAATTCAACTGAAATGTATTTTCAGGCAATCCAAGGTCCATTTTTATGTAGCCGTTGTGACATTAAAAATGTAAACATTTATGTAATATGAAAAAAGATAACAAATAAAAACAAACAAAATATAACTGTAACCATGGCGACAAATCAACCCATACAGACTTGACCAACTAATGAAAAGAAAACGTTATTAATAAGAGAATATCAAAAGGTAATATCTATTAATAATGTCTTTATTTTCTGAAACCGATAAACTATTGAACAAATCACGGATGTTGTGAATCATAACAGCCTTAGATGTCTTAAAATCATCGCTCTACGAGCTCGGATTTCAAACCGACATCTGCGGCAGTTATGATAGTCATAACATTCCTAGATATGTTAACAGCTATAACATAACCTTAATCCGTCAAATTGATCTTGAAAAATTATGTTATATTCTTCTGGTTGTTATATTTAAATCTGCCGTCAGATTAAGAATTTTACAGTTGACAGCTGTCAAAATCATTAATCTTACTTAAAATTTTAATTAGCCACCTTAAAACCACAACGTTGTAAAATTATTTCAAGTTTTCAATAATTAATTAATGGTAATTTGACACTGCTTTGTCAGCTGTTTTTTAATTGTTAATGTTGACTTGACAGCCGGTTGGTAGCTGTCAACTGTTAAAATCGTCAATTTACCATTAGATTAGAATAAACCTTGATGCGCGCGTCGGTTGTGGAAAGTGGGAAGGTTCTGTGTTCCAGGAGTCCCAGGTGAGAATTTGACAGTACATATCAAACAGAACTGTCATTAGCGTCATCCTAGTTTTGAGGTCAAATAGATTAGAATTGAGAGATTTCAAAAACATATTATATGGACTCCTTTCTAATAATAATAAAAAATTAAGACAATAGTATAAAATATATCTCTCAGAGTGAGTTTTGATCCTTTGGCCACATTGGGTACCATATTAGATTTGCTACTTTAAATTTAGAAAATATCCGTTGCACATCACATCACGCACAAAAGCCGCATTTTTTTATTCAGCGTCTTATAGCTGCTGCAAGACATTTCCTTTTCTTCACTAAATGACGACGGCATCGGTTGGTGGAGGATTTTGCTTTGTATTAAGTATGTATGAATGTATACATCCAAACACATTTTAGTACAAATTGGACATCATTTTTACTCAATTCTTAACTTAGACAATGATTTTAATGAATTACTCACCTCTTCTGCTTATTTTGAAGGTGCTATTTCGAACAACAAAGTATAGGCTGCAAAACTAAATTCAGCGAACCCTTGGATCCGAGGGGTAAACCATTGAGGAATTTTGGTGTACACAGCTCGGGAATTGCCGAGGAATTGCGGGAATTGCCGAGGAATTGCGGGAATTGGCAAGGAATTGCGGGAATTGCCGGAATTGCCGAGGAATTTCCGAGGAATTGTGGAAATTGCCGAGGAATTTCCGAGGAATTGTGGGAATTGCCGAGGAATTTCCGAGCGGGAATTTTTGGACTAAAAGGAATTGTAGTGTACAAATTTTTTCAGCGGTTTACCCCTCGCTTGGATCCTTTAGTACTCCAAATTTTGTTAATTTTCATTAATTGGCGTGGTGATAGATTTTTTGGGGTCTATTTTTACAAAAGACACCACTGTGGGATGTAGCAACTTTTCACTTTTCACTTTTCACCACTACACCCCAATATCTAGGCCATTTGTTGCTCGATTTAGATCAAATTTGGTATACTTCTTTTCTTTCAGATTGTGTTTAAAAAGTTATTAATAAAAAAATTTTTCAAACTTAAATACGCCTACTATGATTAAAAGAAATTGGCAAAAATTAGGAATTTATTTTAGCGATTGAGATAGGGCTTTTGTTTTTACAGATTCTTGTTCAGCATGACCTAAAACGCCTATATACCGAATTTGGTTAAAAAATATTTATAAAAAAAAAGTAATAAAAATCTAAGATTTCAATAATAAAAAATAATAAAAATTGAGTTATTTGATATTTTCTAAAAAAAAGTGTCCTAATGCTTAATTAGCGTCATTATATCACCCGACTACCAAGTTATGTAAATATCCGACAATAAATAACTGGAATAGTAGGGTGATTATTATTGAAATCTTAGATTTTTATTACTTTTTTTTTTTTTGAAGGAATGAATATTTCAGATGAACGGAATAGTGAACCTCGTCCCTAAACATGCAGTGAAACTTTCCCTCTAACAGTGCACCCTAAAGAAAGACGTTCGAATTAGACTCTTCTCGAACTCTCACCTAATAGGAATCCAGTAACTTACTTAGAATGGGTTTAATAAAAAACCCAGAATAAACAGTAAAAATAAACGTGTGAAAAACAAAATTGCCGGAACATCGCAAATAAAACCCTACCAGTGAAAGTTCCCTTCGAACCGTAAACAAACGCAGTTTTATACTGCGGCCCGAAAGGGATACTTTAAATCCAAGACAAATTTCTGATATTCCTTTCGGATGACCATACATAACTATGATAAAATCACTGGTGACCATAACACCTCTCGCTCTTGAATTCCAAAAATAATCAGTATCTTGTCTATAATTAATTGTTTCTTATTTTTCTTTATTGAATCACAAATATTTTGCATCAAAAACTATACAAACATGTATAATATTAAGAAACTGATTATTTTAAATAAAATTAAGATTATCATTTTGAAATATCTGAGTTTCTAAGAGTAACAGGAATTGTATTAAATTAAGCTGATCGTCCTTTCTATAACACAGTGGAAGTCATATTTGTTTATTATTCCATTTCGCAACCTTCTGTTTAATGAGTAATTTGGTGTGAAGAAGTAAATGCCTCATTAATTATTAATTTTTAGCCAGTCAGAGAGGACGTCTTCCAATACAACATTAACCACCCACAGAACCATAAGTTTAATTAAAAGCACACGCTCTAACTAGTCGTCATTTTTGCAATTGTGTAAACCATAATTGACAATTTACAATATACTGAGTAGGAGAAATAAATAAGATTTTCTACATAAGAAAAATTTAATACCTACGTTCTCACGAAATATTTTTAAACAATAGGTTAATTAAGTAATCATTTCTTTCATCATAAATGAAATATTATACCCCAAACGTGCAAAACTTTCTCAATACAGTCTGAAAGTAATTAATATCTTTCGCATTTCGAATATCCCAAATGACAAATTCATTATATCTTATTACTTGACATAATCGTGACATCAGACAGAAATTGGCTAAAACTATCTGGCGTTTTTGTTTGTTTTACTCCGAATACATTTCTCAAGTTAACCACTGAATCTATCCATCCCAAAATATATTCGCTTTGTTATTCCATCTCTTTGTTGATAATGAATTCATTCACTTACATTACTTAAAATAATTATAATTGCATTAATGCAAAACATAAACTCCCCGGAGCTTTGGAAACGGCCTAATAGAAAGGTCCGAGTTGCGGTTTGTTAGATTTATAAAGTAGAATCACAGAGGCAAAACCTTGCTACATCTGTCAAAGTTGGCTGACCGGGCCGAGGGCCTCCAGGGGCCGGCGGGCGGCTTCTAAGTCTCATGGAGGCGGCAGTGTGGCATATCCACTTATCTCCTTGTTTATGCATGAACTCACACTCGATCTCTCCGTATGTAAGCAGCGCAATTAGACCACTGTGGACTAAGTTTGAGACCACCGTTTCGCCTTGTTACCCCGTTTCAAATAGCGGTCCACCCTAAATTTCGTCCCTCAAGTTTATTACGTCGAGGACAAAATGCACCACTTGGAGAGGAAGAATACGAGGACGGCCGTTGTCTCTTTGGCATGCCCGAGTAGATCAAAACTAAGAAGGAGATGCTCGCTGTGCATTTTCCGTACAAATTCACAGCTTAGCTCTGGTGCGGGCGGAACACTTTCAGGATTAAATTTTACGTTCAATTGTGCGGATAATTTTTAACAAACGCAAGTGAGGATTATAAACATTTTGTGCACTTGTCGTACAAATGATTAAGGCAGATTATTAAGAATCTAGTCAAGATTACATTCATGGGGAATTAATGGCCATTCACTAGAAGATAGCTACTTCTTTCATTTAACATAAAGTACGTAGATATAAATTTAGTTTACTCGTATCACGAAAATTATATAAATTTAAAATATGCTTATAAACAGACAAGTTTTTCTCAAGTTAAAACTTCAAAATCTTCAATTATTTGAGATTAAGTTGTACAGACAAAAGTGGCTTGAGTTCGAAATTAAATACCTGTGGGGTAGAATAAAAATTTGCAGATTGAGAAAATGTCAACACGAAACGAAAAAATTCTGAAATTTTCCAGTAAAATCTAAAGAAACTGTTTCTCAGGAAGTCATCAATATTGCTGAAAATCGTTTCATAATGAAGAACTTAGTCTTAACAGTCGAGTTTGACAATTGGACTTCATATCGGTAATTCTAATAAATTTACTTGTAATGTCAATAACTTACAGTTGAATTGGAGGGTGTATGGCATAATTTTGACAACTCGTATGAAGCAAAATGTTTTAGAAATGAAAGGACAATGTCGCTTCCAAACTAAGCTCTTCAAGTTCTAAAGAGTGAAAAAACGTTCAGAAGAAGGTGTTACGGAATAATTCATCTTGGAAAATTTCAAGTTTTTGAATTGTTAATATGGCAGCTCCCAACTATCAAAATCATCAATTTACCATTAGATTAGAATTGAGCAATTTCTAAAACATATATACAGGGTGTCCCAATATTCCGCGTAAATGGAGTGACCATAGGTTCTCAGGTCAAAACAAGTCGATTTGACTAAACTCACCTCTATACCCAGTTACCCCGTTTAGCCACTAGAGGGCATCAAAGTTGACATAAAATTTCAGTTTTGTGCAAATAACTTTGGAACGCCCTGTATGGTTTTATTGAAATTTGGTATGCTAATACTTCCCTCCAGATGGCACTTTATGACACCATAGCCGAAGTAGTTTCTTTAACAGAAGTTCGAAAAATACCCCCACCCTTAAACCTATCTGCTTATAATTTTTTTTTTGGCTAATACTACAGCTTTAATTCATTTTGTATCACAAAGACAAGTTTATTCATAAAAATATTCATCTCTTGGATAATTGTTGTCCTAACAGTTTTGGCTTAATTAACTTTTTTGTATATCACTAAAGCATATTCGATTACAATCAGACTACTATTTTACTTCAAAATTAATTAAGCAGATGACCAAAACATAAAGTAACATCTGGAGGAAAGTATTAGCATACCAAATTTCAGTAAAACCATACAGGGCGTTCGTAAGTTATTAGCACAAAACTAAAATTTGATGTCAACTTTGACGCCCTCTAGCGGCTAAACGAGGCAACTTGGTATAGAGATAAGTTTAGTCAAATCGACTTGTTTTGACTTCGAGAAACCGTGGTAACTTCATTTACACGGGGGACACCCTGAATATTTATGGACTCTAGCAAAACAAATACAAAAAATAGTTTTCAGAGTGATTTTTACCCTTTGGCAACATTGGGTATCATATTAGGTTTGATATTTTAAATTTAGATGATATCTGTAGCTACTATTACTGTTTTTCTGGTTTTTATTTTTATTCTAAAACCCAAGAAAAATTACAATTAGGAACCAAAAGAAAACTTGTTTTACAAAATGAACCTGCTTTCTTAATTTCCTAAAGGCCGCTAATAGTTTTGGCAGGTGGTAACTTCCTTCTATCATTGACTGTTAGAAAATTAGCAATAAAATCTTTGAAACCATTTACGTCAAGTATTATTAGGAACTCAAAACCATAAAGTTACAAATTTATTTAAAATTTTCAATAATTAATGGTAATTTGACACTGTTTCAACAACTGTAAAAATTCTTAATCTGACGTAAGATTTAAATACAGTAACCAGAAAATTATAACATATTTCAAGATCATTATTATAGAGTATAGAGTATTTTAAGTTTTTGAATTGTTAATGTTGACTTACTGTCAAAATCGTCAATCGTCAATCATTAGATTAGAATCGAGACATTTCAAAAACATATATGCGGACTCATTTCCAAGTATTAAAAAAATATATAAGGCAGTAGCACAGGAAATAGTTCTCAGAGTAATTTTTGTTCCTTTGGCCACATTTGGGCACCATTTAAATTCAGAAAAAATATATACTAAAATTACTTATACATATATTATAAATGTATGCATCCAAACATTCCAAACACAACATTTTAATACAAATTGGATATAATTTTTACTGAATTCCTAACTTAGACAATGATTTTATTGAATTGTTCACCTTTTTTCCTTATTCTGACCCATGGTTGAGATCTTATATCTCAACCATGATTCTGACCGAAATTTTGAGGCTGCCATTTTGAAAACAAAATTTAGGCAGCAAACCTAAATTCAGCGTACCCAAATAATTTAGTGTACCAAAATTTGTTAAATAAAAAATTGGATTGGTGATAGATTTTTGACGCCTATTTTGCAAAAGTCACCACAGTGCGGCACCCGCGCCGGCGCGGCGGTTGAAATGCATGATGCAATCCAAGGACTCTTGCTTAAAGAAACGAAACATAATTATTGCAAATGATACTTTCATCAAATTTGATATCTGCTTATATTTTCTTTTGTTCGCTCAATCTTTTGACTTCCTTAAAGAATCACTTAAATTAAATGGTCATAGTCAAGTAACCATGAAACAATGATCTCACGAAAATTTGAACGAAGTAAAATTGGTTGGAAGGACTATAAATAGATAATTCATTATTACTCCTTATTGCTGATTTCTTCATGAATAGATTCAAAAGTTTCAATAATTATCAATTCTAATAATTTTAAAGGTCAAAAATAACCAATGCAGAAGAGTGAAATTTTGATTTCCTTTGACATTAGTTCATTATTTCTAAGTGTTCCAATCCCACAGACCCTGAACTATAATAATAATATTTTATTTAAATACCAGAAATACAATTTAAAAAAATGGTAATTTTTCATACAAGAAATATGCTAGCATATCTCAGAGATCTCAGAAAGGATTAACAAACCCATATAGGTCCCTTTAAGAGTCTGCCCATGAGTCCTTTTTACAGCTTATTTATATACTATACCAATATTATAAATAGTGGTTACATAATATTTATTGATCTATGGATTAATTGAATTTCATTTCAGTTTCTGGTGATGATTCGTTCACTTAATTTCTTCTTAAATAAAATAATCGAGTTTATATTTTTTAAAGCACCAAGTAGTCTATTTCGTATTCTATAACCAAAGCGCATAAAGCTTCTTTGACCTATGGATTTTGACCTCATGAATTTCCTCGAAAGACAGCCTAAGTGAAGCAGTAGGAAAAGAATATACTAACCTCAATGATAATTTCTTCGAGCCATGCAATGGGTAACTCTTTATCTCCAAGAAGGGTTTAGAAAAGAAGAAAATTTAAAAAAGGAGAAACGCTTAATCTGTAGCATTATAGTTGATTAAGCAAATTAAACAATAATCCCTTCTCTGGGACCATATTCCAATCTGTTTCTATTTTTTATATTGTGTTCTCATACTAGTTTATAATCGCCAGTATTCCCGTGACCACTATTAAGTGAGAAGTGTTGTCCCATTTGAATCATATCTATTACTATTTTAGAATTTCGTACATCTGCCTCAATTTATGGATTTTTCCACGTGAAATTAAACTAGGTATATTTGTATTTAATTATCAATACCTATATCAAGTTTTCATGTCTATTGTAATTGCATCATTACTTGCACTCAACATAGAATTTAACCGAATAAAGCAATTTTCAATTTACGAGACAGAGCCATTTGCCGGCAGGAACTTTTTATTTTCGTTACTAAAATAACCAACATAAAACCATAAATTTCCAACAAGTTTTTCTTTATTGATTCCGTTCCTCGTCTCTAATAAAATTCAAACTTTATGAACTTCATAATAAATTTTTAAAATTTTCTGCTGTCAAACTTTAAATGATGTAGTTTTATAATATATTGCTGCACCCCGCCGAGAAATGCATTAAGCCGGATAAAGAAACTTCCGAGGTGTATACCGCCTGATTAGCAGCATATACGGGAAGCGTCTTATTTAAATGTAAACTTAGAAATGAAGATATATAACCTAGCCATGCGAACTCTTCACTTCGTTCAGGCATTAATCTTATTTATCCGCTACTACTCCTGGTTAAATAGATATTTATTCAAGAGATGCTTTTTATTTAAATTCAATTTTTATTCAACAAGTACTCACCCAACTTCCGAGTCTATTATCCTAAGTATATAGTTCGAAGTTATTGTCACTTTTTGTTGTGCTCTTCGTCGACTGATATTACTTAGGCAGATCCCAGTGGTATTTGCGCTGATATCCGATATAGAGATTCCGCAGCGAAGTTATATATTGTCATGAAATTTCGATTTCAACAGTTTCTTGCTCGAAAGTCGAGGCAATGGTAAAAACGACTGCCCAAGCATACATAAGGCAGTAAAAACCTATATGATAATTTAAACTATTAACGATTATTTCATACTATTATTATATGATTACACTAGTGAAGAAAGATAGTAACATTCTTTTTTATTTGCGAGCAGGAAGGATTAGACCCTTTGAATTATCTTTTAAAACTGCACCCGCCCTTCCCATAAACCATAACTTTTAAATTTTATATAGCACATTTCGTTTTAAGCAACAACCCTTTTGAAACAACAAAAATGGTTTGACGGGTGCCTTAAAATCATTTTTATATAATATGCTTAAATTAAATAAATAAATTCGTCCACATTTCCCATTATATACAAATAATCGTAGCCCGAATCCAATTTATTATTATTAATAGATTTTAATATTTGTCCTATTTAGTATTGACATATCACACATTAACTTGATTGACGGCTTAGCTCGAACTACCTCAAGAATTGAGGTTTTAACAGTTTTAACACATGCTAGAACCGCGACATCTTTGATTGATGGATACCATTTATGGGCGACTTTCAGAAGTTTATTTGCCGACTGTCTGTCACTTTAATTGATTACTCACGGAGATTCTTCCTTTTTATGCCCAACACTAGAAGCAGGTAAATTACATATTAGTTCTTTATGTAGTTAGTTATTTTTAACCTAGTATGAATGAAAAAATTGTATTTATTAATAAATATTTGAAAATAATTTATTAATGTAACAAACAGGCATTGAAGATACCTAATAATAAATAGACTGGTTTCTATTGAAAGTGTTAATATTAATATTAACATCCTGTTTTATTATAGTGAAAAGGAACCGAAATACCATTAATATTCCTGTTAAAGACTCATTGAACTTCCGTAACCTAGTGAGATATATATTAAATTATATTTTCCATTCAGTGATTGCTAGAAAAGAAGTAATTTTAAAATAAATCGATTGCGCATTGCCGTTATTTGCTCACAAAATTGAGACCTCAGTGCGTCTCCCTACCGCAACTACTTTACAATATTATATCTTTAATGGATAACTTTTTTCCTTCTTTAAAAATCTGAAAACTGGATGTTGTTTTGATACCTTCTTTTAGGGCAATAATTCTTCTAATAAATGAAAATAAATATGTTGCAAAATGCATCTAACAATGCTAAATGTAATTTATATTGCTTATAAATTAAAAATAATATGCCTTGTTATACCAGGATCAAAGTTTGCCATACCGAATGAGTACCTTTAACTACTGGGGATACATTTTCTTGTAAATACGTCAGCCTCCCCTATATTAATTAAAACTTGCGAGTGATAAAGTATCAAAAATAGTTCGAAAACGTTTAAAAGCGATTCAGGGCGCACTCCTAATGTCATTAGAACCATTCACTCTGTTTATTTTTTGGACGACGTCGTGAAATAAAAGCGTTTAACTCAATTAAGGACCGGAGGCAAAACCATTTATTTGAAGTATACCTTTCCTGAGCCAGTGGCGGATCCAGAAATATTGCTCTGGGGAGGCTTTTCGACGTTTTGAAGGAACCCAGTAAAAACATGAAATGTTTACAACTACGGATTAATCTAAAGCACAGAGTTAAAACATTGGAAATACAGTATATTATATTGAAAAGTCGTAATTTGTATGCTGATTTCTTTAAATTTAGGTAGAAAAAAGGAAGTTGATTATGTACGAAAAATTGCTTCTAGATAATTTTCAGAGTAACGTTCATTGATAGCTCATATTGTCAAGAACTAAGAGAATGACAAGGTTACTCCGTCCGTATCTCCGTCATTGTAGTCTTTTGACAAAAATGTTTTAGACTTTTAACCAGAACTTGGAACTAAATCCTAAAAGAAACATAATGAGAAAGATGGCTAAATTATTTTTTTACGTTAAAATTATTTTGGTACGGCTTAAATATCATTTTTAGTCAGTCGTTAACTATTTGTAGAATATTACACTAACTCTGGAGTTTTTCTGCTATTTGCCATTTTTTTAATGATATATTGTCATGTATTCTGAATAAATAAAATAAATTAAATACTCCTTAAAATATTTAATGAATTTAAAAATTTGTCAAAATAAAACTTTCCTCTGAATTCAAAATCAACGAAAGACTTACGTAAGAAAACTGAATGTTTAAACCTAAATAACTTTAAAGGATACCAGTTTTGTGAAACTTATCTTCTTATTGCAAACACCTATAAGTGGACAGCAAGGAGACAACTCACATAAATGAGACTACCACAAAATTAATTGATAAAATTATCTTAACTAAAACAAAAGTAATATTTAATAGTTTAATAAGTAATCAGTAACAAACTAGTAGTGATTTATAAACAATGAACAAAGTTAAGTTAAGAAATAAAAGTGAAGTGAATTTTAAAACACAGTGCACAATCGTTGAAATTAAGATGACATATTCCTATCTAGAATCCTTTGAGGAAGGAGATTGTCTGGCAGTACCTTGGAAACATAAACAAAAGTTATTGTTGGGCAAGCAGAAGAAGTCCCTATGTCCACGTCGCTCCTAAAAAATGAATCAAAATTAAAAGAAAATCGTGCAGAATATAAAACAACAATTCAAAAGCCTTTATATTGAACGAGATAATTTGCCGATATTCCCAGGATTTACTAAAATAGACGATAAAAATATCAGGTATCCACCTAGTTTGTAATTTCGAATGAGTATCCACAGCTGGTTTGTTTCCATGTAGTATAATTGGACACTGTAGAACAATCCACTTCCATCAGCCATTTTAGTTTCAATGTCACTGAATGGATAAATTCAAACCGGTGCGAACACCGTTACAAAGCACGGAGTATACTAAAGATAGAAACTGATTTTTATAAAAATAACTAAAAATATTGGGCTTCTATGTTTAATTAAAAGGATAACACCATTTGTGAAATAGATTAAATGTAGTCTTAAATTATCGTAGGTTCTTAGTTTATTTATTAATCGATTTAATTTGTCTTTGTCGATAATTCATTGAATAAAAGCTGTTTAGTTAAGAGACCTCTATGTTTGATCAGTTGAAATTCAATTTTTATGCATCACTATCTTATTTAAATCATTATTTACGGACAAAGGTGACATCAGTGTTCCAAAGACCACAGGTGTGCATGATCGCTGTTTTAAAAGTTCAAATAGTTATAACTACAGGCAACTGCACTTTTTTCAGGACCTATATTTGATAACAAACATCAGTAAAGTCAATGAGCTCAATTTGAATCAAATAAATCTGTATTGAATCAAAACTAACAGAATATTGAGTAAGGTAACTTTCCTCTACCAGAAAATTCCTGGAACGCCCTGAAATGGAAAAGAAGGGGTTTACAGGAAGTCATTCGCCTCAAAGTACACACGGTCGTTTATAAAAATAGTGGTTGGAGGTAACACCAGGGGCGAACAAATTTGTACACTGTAAATGTAATGTGGGTAATAATGTAAGGCAATAAGTAAAACAAAAGAAAGAAATATGATTCTAAAATAAACTTAAATTACAATATTTATGAAATTAAATAATAATAATAAATATATACAAAATTAAATTAAAATTCCCGTGTTAAGTACATACATATTATACAAAAGTCAAGATAAATCTCATCTGCCCCTGTTACATTACAATATCTTACGTTATTTGTTGACAATATTATGTGCCCTTCATTTTTATTGATCGATCGAGATTCCTGTGCGAGCTTAGCCTAGTAAGTTCAGGAAAAAACGTCTTCAACTCTGAAAACTACTTGGACTTGGAAATAATTGGCGTATCGGTGATATCGAATGTCATAAAACTGTTTTTTTTTGTATTAGCTGTACTTAAAATGTTAAATTATTATGGTAAATAATAGTTGCATTTGTTAGAAGTCTGTTTGGAAACTACATCACAAAATAAATCATTTTTCGAAAATCTTCAAAGATACTTTTTACAACTAACCTAATATGCATTTATCTAAAATTTTCGAATGTTACGTCAATTTTATCAAAATTGCTGCTTGAATCCTGTAGCATCAACCAAAATCTTGTTCGGTGCATTATTAATAAAGTTTTAATTGCCTTGATCTAATAAAATAAGATTCTTTTTGTTAGTTGGAATTCTAACCTATAACTAGCAGTCTATTTTGAATAATCTATAATATTGAAACTTAAAAAATCTACTGTCTGAGAGAGTTCTTAAATGTTATAATAGATCCAAGCTAAAACTACAAAAATTAAAATTAAAATTGAAAATAAATTTGCGAAAACTAAAAATTTAAGGTTAATGTTAGTCATATGATGCGTATGATCAATTTGATAAAAAAACCTGACCATAGACTTATCTTGATGCATGCAAATAAGTTTATTTAATCCAATACGGCAAATAATTTCTCTTCTGTTTTATTTTTATTATTGTTAAACCACAAAAACAATTCTTGCAGCGGTTACGTAGTGCAGAAAATGTAAAACTATTTATTCCCTAGGATCCCGTTTCAATCCTCCTAATGCGCCAATGGACATTTCGTGTCAAAGCTGCATCGGTTGCCTAGCTGCAGGGCTCCACATCCTTCTCGTGCTCTCGTCTAAACCACAAGCAGGTGTGTGTGTATATAAAGGCAGGTGCATTTTGGCTCGATTTTGATTAGAACACTTATTTTTTCTCCACGTTATTGAATTACCGGCTCAAGATCTCTATCTAATATTTATTGCAGCTTTTAAAAAGGGATCCACCTAACTATCCTCAATTCTTTATAGTTTGGGCTGTTAGACCTAAGGTTTGTTCACGTCGAAGATAATTATGTCGGTGTTTACTTGAGGCCTTAATCCGAGAGGATAAGGAAATATGATGGCTCTCGTTTAATCACTGCCTTGTTATAATTGCAGTGTGTTTTTAAAAGATTAAACTTGTATTACCATACTTTATTGATCTTAATTTTTTAACAACTTGACACGCGATGATTCGACCAAAAATGCCTATAGACGCTTACTTAGTAATTGATTATAGAATAAAGTTTCCAAAAAAAAAAATTTAAATGTCACTGCAGAAAGATTATAAGAATCGTATTTATTGAGAAAAAAATTGCTGTTAAGTGAATATGACGAAATGTCTAATTTTGAGAAAAAAGAGAAAATAAAGAAATAATCAAAGGATTGTAGCTCCTTTAGTAAGTATTTTCTACGGTAATAATAGGTATATTGTACATTAAAAATTCAAAAATTCAGCTCATGAAAACGAGTTGTCTAGAAACCGATTGAGTTTATTTAGATGTGATTTAACACTTTTTCAGTCAAATCACATCAAAATGAACGAATGCGATTTCTTAAAGGCAACAAGCTTTAAATGCTGAATTTTCATAGTACCTATTTTTAATGCACGAAATATATTATTTGTTAGACTACTAGTAATCTCCCTAGTGCTTGAATTATTACCAGAAATTTTTCGAATACACAAATTTTCTTACAAAATTTATGCACAAGAAAAATTTCCGGTTATTAATTCAAGCACGTGGGGATTCGGTAATTTCACATCTGTAATATACCTATATACAGGGTGCCCGTTTTTCGACCCGCAGCATGAGGATCTTGTTTATCTTAAGAGATACGAAGTCGGTTATGCGCATTTTTATTTTTTATGTTGATCAATAATCTGAAAAGAAATTTGGTCTACCGTTTTTAATTTTGAAGATATGTATTAGAAAAAAAAACGAAAAATCGTGATTCCCGTTTTCGATTTTAAAATTGAAAACTAATAAAACTATATAGGTACTTAAATATTTTAAACACAGACATTCTTTCTTAAGTCACTTTTTTCCGAGGAATCCGAATAATATGCCGTTCTATTTGCCATGACGTCTTAGATGGCAAAGAAACAGCAGTCAACTTTATTTTTTATTATGGGCGCCATATTGGATTTTCATATTTTTGATTATATCTTTTTTTTTTAATTACGGTTTTATATTTCGACCAGAATAGAAAATTATTACTTTTTTCAAAGGGTGCTTTGGAAACAAAAACATCACTTCTGTTTTAAACAAACTTTGACTGTTTAGCTCCACTTTGAAACTCGGCATTTACAATTTTCCGACTTTCCCCAAGAAAATCGTATTTTCTAGTGAAGAACGTGATAAGGTGGGTCATTTGAGAATTTGTTATAATTTTCTGCTTTGTCTGCTTCAATTTGCTTTAATGTAAAGAACACATTCTCAGCATACGTAATCGCTTGTTTTTTACTTGTAAATAGTATAAAATTTAGCGCTGAGACTTAAAATTAAGCTGAACTGTCAATATTTTGTCTAAAACAAAAATGATGCTTTTGTTTCCAAAACGTCCTTTGCAAAACTGAATAATGTTCAATTTCGGTCGAAAACTATCATGTGTACATCATCGTAAAAAAGATGTATTCAAAAATGTGAAAACCCAATATGGTGTCCATAAGAAAAAATAAATTTGACTCTTGTTTCTCTGCCATATTAGAAGTCATCACAAATGCAATGACATAATCGATTTCCTCGAAAAAAAGTGCCTTAAAAATACGTTTAAAATCCGTTTTATTAGTTTTATTAAATCGATAAGGTGATTCTTCTTTAATACTTAATATTTTAAGGGGGTTTGAAAAGTCGATTTTTCGAAAAAAGTATTAGCAATTTTTTTTTGAAACTTTCGATTTCATCATCGTAAAGAGCGTCATTTTTAAACCCATAGGTATCAATTTTAAGTGAGATCACTTATCTGGTTACGATGTAAGCCCACAAAATTTCAGTGTTTTCATAAGTGATCAAGTTGAGTTCAATTTTTGCCAAAACTGACTATGCGTTTTCTGAGAATTCATGGCTTTTCTTTTTTTGTTCATTACATAATCAGTTTTTTTAAAGTATTTAAAGTATTACCGGTAAAATGACGAGGCATCTTATTTTACGTACATAACTCTAGTTAGAATTAACAAAAATAAATACTTCTCAGAAAATGCACAATCAGGTTTGGCAAAATTTAACTCAAACAACCAGATCACTTGTACTGAAACAACTTAAAATTGATGCTTTTTTAAAAAATCGACATTTCAAACCCTCTTAAAATCGCACGCTATTGACATGTATCACATACTACTAAGTCCAAAAAATTATCTTATCGACCTTTTCTTACCACCAAAATTTGAAGTTAATCAAGCATCAATTAATGGGTATACAGGGTTGTTGCGATCTTAAGTGGGCCACACTGTATATGCAATGTTAAAGAAAATCTTTCCATCCATTTTAGTTGCAAAAAACTACTAATAATATATATCTACGCTATTATTTTATATTATTATGTTTTCTTTACTGAAATTGATGGAATCCTGTTCTTTTTTGTATTTTCAAACTTGCCAACAGTTTATTTATTTATGTGACAGCATAATCATATGTCAATAATTTGACAGTTAAATTTCCACTTATTAATTTCGCTCAGGATACTACTGGAGGATCAATAATTTCCGGAAATTTGTTTGGGTTGCCATGGTAACGAAACCAAAGACAAACTTCTGATTCGCTAAAAAAGTGAGGTGTGAAAGTTTTGCGATAATTTTTTGTACATTTTTTTTTACAAAGCAATTAGTACAAATTTTTAAAATCTTGCTGCTATTTCATTGGTTCTTATAATGTGAGGGAAATAGTCAGACATATTTACATAAATTTTGACCAATATTTGATTTTGGAGCTACGGATTTTTTTAAAGCGATTTAGAAACACTTTCTACTCTTTACCTGCTTCAGAATAATAAAAGTCAATATAAGACGGTAATTTAATTTAATTGTGTTTCTAAAAAAAGCCACTTCATGTCTTTTTAATGTCGACATTTTAAGAAATTTCTATAAAATTATAGATTTTGGAATATTAAATTTACTTCTGGCAAATCCCAAAAAAGCAGTAACACTTTGCAGTTGCATCTATAATATTTTGTTAGACGCGAGTTTATTTCTCTTACTTTTTTGTTTCTTAAAATGGCAAAGTCTAGTAAACACCTCTTGGATAATTTAATTCTCTGCTACTATCGCAAATATATATTTGTATTAGTTCCTCGGACTCAGCTGTAAGAGCTCGACTCCTTTTATTATTTTTACTTCTTGGTGATTGTCCCGAAGAAATATATAAATATATACTTTTATTCCAACAAAGCCAATCTCTTAAAAGAGGTTGGACTCAGTTGATAATGCAGAAACATCACTATTCAGATAGCTCAGGGAAACCACGGTAATGTAATATTAATAATATAATAATATTAATTTTATTCCTGAAAATACATATCTATGAAACCTGTTTATTATTTAGATTAGGTATACATTCCAACGCGGAAAACTAATAACCAATACTTCCATTTAGTATGAACAAAATTTATTTATTAAAATATTAGCGCCATATTCATTAGTTAATGCGTGTTCCACATAAAATTGCAAAGGCCTTTCGAGGTAATTCCCGGAATGCTCTTTCATTTATCTTTTCTTTTGAGGTTGAACTTCTTTATTATCCTAATAGGAACGAAATCGTGATGTTGTGTTTGCAGCTGTTGTACCACCACATAACGTATTTTGTCAAATAAAGGGCAACAATGGAACATATTGTCACCTTTATTAGCTTTAAATTCGAAAGTAACAAATCCCCAAATAATGCCAATAAAAGAGTTGGTGGGCCATAAAAAGTATTCATTTGGATGTGATGTCTGTGTCACCTAGTCATTTCGACTTGACTGATTTCTGATTGGACAAAACTCGCTCGGCAGTAAAATTGCTAACACGACATGACCCTCCAACGTGCAAGTACCTGTGACCTGTCGATCCCTTTGGCAAACTAGGAATAACTCCAGTAGCGGCACTAAAAATCACATGCAAAGGTTCATAGATATATCCATCTCCTTATTCTGACTTAAATTATATCGAAATACACCAACAATTAAAGTTCCCATCTCACAAAATAATGGAATATCTTGCAGTTCAATATTGAAAGAAGTTAGAAATTCCAGATTAATGGTTACATAATTTTTAAAAATAGGAATATACATTTAGACCAGCATTCTCAAAAACAATTAAAGAATTATGAAAATAAATTTACAACAATTTAAATCTGATTTTACTTTTTTATCACATCTGAAAGCGTTTAACTAATATATTACATTTAATAATATTTTCCTCCACAACAAGTAGTAATATTGCTAAAAAATTTGAACTGTTAAGCTGCTCATTTAAAAATATAGATAATGAAAAAAATTATAAATAGCTAAAAAAGTATGTAAAAAATTGTTTCCATATTTTCAATTTTTAATAAATTTGGATTTTTTGGGTTTTGAGAATAAATAAAACTCTTGTTCTTGATGTCTCATGCTCTCAGATAAATCATATAATTTTAATATAATCCTATCTTCTTTTTTAAGATTTGATTACGGTGAAACACACCAATAGTAATTGAAGGGGAAAAATGATTATTATTATTTTCAGAACTAATAAAAAATTGCAACTTTGAATTAAATTTTTGATAGAAATCCTTTAATAATTTTTTTCAAGAACGGAGGCAGTTTCCAACGATTATTTTTTATTAGAGCAAATTTGCTATTAATTGTCATCAGCACGATCAAATTTATATTAAAAATGAACGTAGTCAATTGTAATAATAATGCTGAAAAGTATCTGCGACAGCACTGTCCTGGAACAGCTAACCCAGATGCAACGGAAAAATCCAATTTAAAATTGCATCCAAAAATCTATTTCACGATCTTTTACTACAGCGATTTTCTCGTTAATTTAAAATCATATCAGATCGAATACATAAAAGGCATTTACCTAAATATCGTGCCAATTTTAATGGGTGGATCCGGACGTTTTAAGTCCCGTTTATACAACTTAGTTGTGGAGATATCTAGCGTACAGTACCTACACGAAAATATAAAACATATTTTTTGAAAATTTTAAATTAGTCCATTTTTTTATGAGTTTCAATCCAATTAAGTCGCTAAGGGAACTTTGTGGGTATATTCCATAAATAAAAGAAAACATTTGTAGGGATAGGGTACCGGCTTTGTCTTAAAAATCGCTAAATATTAGCTTTTTTAGTAATATCTCAGTACAGGGTGGCCTATTTTCCAGCCTCATCGTTGGAATCTCGGAAACCGTAAAAGATACGGTTATGGCAAAGTTGCTTATCCATATGCTGTGTTGCAGGTTGTAAATTTCTGAATACTTTCGGAAATATCGGGAAAAAACCGAAATTTCTTAAAATCATTTATATTTTTTTCTGACGTTATTTGAAAATAAATTTCAAAACGAATAACACTTCGTCGTTGCCACTTTTTATTCTCTACAAGAAATTTGAAATCCGACGTTTCGTCTTCCAGAAACCATCATCAACTTATTTTTTTTAAATACGGACCTGGATTTTTTGTTCGATAACATCATTTTATATTATTGATAAATCTACATTTTATCAAAAAAATACATCGATATCAAATTTTTTATATATACAATTTAGTGGAAGTCCAATACATATCATGTTTAATAAAAAAAAGATAAATAGATTTTTTTTGCCATATGCCTAGTTTCTCAAGTTCTACAAAATTAAAATATTGCATATTATACAGGGTGCTTCAATTCTTAACTTTGTTTTTCTTAATGGCAACCCATATTTTTTATAATTATTTTAAAATCGACACAAAAGATAAGGTACTGTATACAGGTATACTCAAATGAAAATACTGAGAGTTTTGGAAAAATTCATATTTTTTTCTCAATTTTCGTTACTTATAATGTCTGAAATTATTAAACTGTCAATCATCAACAAAAATATTTTTGGTTGATTATTGAGCAAGAATGATTCTTTGAAGTGTTATATCAGAAACTGATCTGTAATATACAGGGTGCGAGTAAAATCATGCCAAACATGATAAAATAAAAGTTGAAATATTCATTTCCGCGTATAATTTTTTAAATATTTATTGGTCAAATTTACAACCTTTAGACGGCACCGAAGGGATTCGTATTCATGTACTAACTTCTACTCTATACATATTGGATTGGGGAAATTTTATAATAATATTTTTATTTTTATTTATTTAAAATTCAGTGCATTTATTTTTATAATTATTTTAATACTTTTTCCCACTAAACGCAGCACACATTTTTTTCCTAGAACATACTAACACTTATTCATTATATCTATTATATTTCGTTTTTATACCTATAAACGAAAATGTGTACGTGACCAGGAGAATTTACTTACTAGGGTCGTTTTTGATCCCTTTTTATTTTAATTTTTCAGGGCGTTTCAGGGGTTCCCGGTCTTCAGGCGAAACTAGGGATTTATTCTTGTAATTATTATTAATAAAGTTATATGGACATATGATATTGTTTAATTTTGTTTGTTATATTGTAATGGTTTCTATGAGCGATAGGATCACTCTCTGTAAATTTTACTATACTATGAGAAACTTTGATGAGGGTGATTGCTACCCTCTGTGCCTAGATGACGCTAACTAATTTGGCTATTCTACCGGACGGATTCCGTCCCAGTGAAAGATTAGAGGTCACCATAGAACATAAAATGCAATTTATTTTAAATAAACGACAATAATCCGTATGAAATGCTTATAGCTACCCTGCGACAGCTTATCTAACTTATTATACTAAACAACATTGATTCACAACGTGAAATTTTGTTAAATTAATACAAAAACTTAGATGACTTAGGACTAGATTTTAAATCTAGATTAGTCTGTGTTCTGTGGTTGGTAACTACACTCACCACGATAATAATATCAAAATATGGCCGAACAATGCCAGCTAATATAGTTGTTTCACTTTGCACGTGAAAAACTAGTCCACTTTGGATCTTTGATTTCTTAACAAGGTAAGTACCTGATCTTTTTATTCCCTTTTCTGCAATTTTTTTTTATTTTTCTGCCGCAGCCTTTACTTCTAGGTAGTGAAATTGACGTAGGTACATTGACCTTGCAATGAATATTATATAAGTTTTTTTGGTATATTCTACAACTTTCTTTAATTTTTCAGGAGCCACGCCGAAAACTTCCTTCTCTCTGGGATAAAAAACATGCTCTCCCCGACGGTTTGTTATCTCGTCGTCAAGGAGATTTCCAGAATTACTACATTTTTCAAAGCAATCTGGATAAATCATTATTCTGTTTTGTAAGTATTTTCTAATTTTCTACTTTTATTTGGAATTAATATCTGGCAGTATGCTTCTTTTTAGCTTCTTGGTTCAAGGACCTTTCTTTTGATGCTCCATTTGTCACATTACGTTAGACAAAATTTTGGTTTCCCGTTACTCGGTAAATGCGAACACTGTTTTTTAAATTTCACTTTTTAGTCACTGTATAACATCTAAATTAATATGATTCTTGTTTGTATTATACAGATATACTTATTCTACATAAATTATATTATTACTTAGTCTTAATTTACAAAATTACTCTTATGATGACACCTAACTTTCTTTCATGGTCGATTAAACCTTTGAATATGCCCTTTTTGAGTTATAGCATTACTATTATATCTTTGTTACTGACATTTGTATAGTTTAAGACTAGATTTGTCCATGTTTTGGTTAATTTATTGACTATTAATTTTTATGTATTTTAGGCGTTACGAGCCTCACCTCCATGGACTATTTATTATGGTTACAAGTACCTCCCTGAACAACCAAATTTCCCAAGATCTGTATCCTATAAAATGCTACAAGTTTAAATAAAATTCGTCCTATTTTGTAAGTAAATTTTCCTGGAATTTTGGAGTAGGAATTTCATATTAAATTATTTTAAATTTTTCTTATTATTACTTCCTCACCAATAGTGAGGAAGGTATGTATTCGTGAAAAAATTTTTGAAAATTTTTATTGCATTTCTGGACGAATCTCGACGAATTATGACGATACACAAAATTTCAGACAAAAAAAATTTTCTGTCTGTGTGTGTGTGTGTGTGTGTGTGGGTGTGTGTGTGTGTGCGTGTGTGTGTGTGTGTGTGTGTGTGTGTGTGTGTATCGCAATAGCAGCTACAGTTTTTGAGATAAAGCTTTCAAATTTGGTACACACGTTCTAGAGGCCAAGGAAAAGATTGAGTTCGTTGATGAGCAAAATCGGTCCACTGTAATGGGGTCTACCGGATCTCAACATCTTTATTTCTAACTTTACAAAAAAATTATTTGTGATGAAAGATTAGAAATAGGATCTAATATACAAATCCATTATAATATTGTGGAATTTAGAATTATACGAAAAGAGGTTAGACATAGGCAATATACAACAAACGAATATATTTAATACAGTATACAAAGCAATTCAAATGCAAAACAAAATAATAAATCAAACAAAAACGTCGTCACTTCTTTCCTAAGAGTCCTAAGACACAAACACTTGTCTACCCTATTCGTCGTTCACACTAACACTGACTCGCGCACTGGCCGTGTTTATCGCGCGTTTTTTCATACCTTGTTGCCGATGTTAAACGCGCACCTGAAATCTTCTTCAAATATCCCACATTTCGGCCGTCCTGATCATCATCCGTCTCGGATGACAAATAGTCAACTTCATCTGGGGGAGGCCAAGGCTTCATGTACTCTGCACAGGTAGAAGTACGAACCGGACCATCGTGGTAACCCTCTTTTTGTACGTCATAGGTATCATTGTTCTTGACTTTCGAGATTTTATAGGGACCAAGAAACTTTGGTTTTAATTTGAGTCCTGGACCAAACTGAGTGCGTTTAATAGCGACCAAGTCATTGACCTTATATCTGTTTGAAGGTTTACGACGTAGATTATAGGTCTTTTTGTTTTCTTGTTGGACTTTTGCTATCTGTTTCTTTGCCTCTTCTCTTAATTCATCTCTCGATTCTGCGAATGTGTTTTGTATTTCTTCCTCTAACAACTCTTTGATTCTCAAGTCTTTATTATCTTTCATTCTAACCCCTACAAGAAGTTCAAATGGAGTCGTTTTGATGCTCCTCTGGTATGTAGAGTTAATGACCCTCTGTAGTTGATCGACGTGTCTGAACCATTTAGTTGGGTCCTCTAATGACATCTTTGCTAAAACGGGGATAATAATAGAATTTACTCGCTCTATTTGTCCGTTAGCTCTGGGTAAACCGGTAGTTATTTTAACATGATTGATCTTCTGATCTAAACAATAGTTCTCAAATTCTTGTGCTGTAAAGGCTGTACCTCGGTCTGAAATTATGTTAACAGGATTTCCAAATGATTTTCTTTGAATTTCTAATTTACTGATCACTTCTTGAGCAGACGTCGATTTTGTTGGGTATAACCATACAAACTTGGTGAATGAGTCAATAACAGCTAAAATATGTTTATAATTCTTATTAGTTGATTCTAACGGTCCAAGGTGATCTATATGGTAAGTATGCAATGGTAAGCTTTCTTTGTGCAAAGGATGTAAGTACCCTTCCTGCTTTCCATGTTTTCTGTTCACTAAAATACATGATATACAGCTACTAATAATCTTTTCTATTTTCTCTCTTAACTTTGGTACATAGTAGTCTTTCTTCAATAAATCTTCTGTCTTTTTAACTGAAAAATGTCCTTGTTCATGAGCGTTCTTGATTACTTCCATTTGCATCTGTCTGGGAATAGCTATGACTTCTTCTTCGTCAATCATCTTATGAAGAATATCGTCCTTCAAGATGTAATCCTCATATGGTCTATCCTTTAACAGTTCTTTAATGATTTTCATTTCTCCATCTTCATCTTGTGCTCGTCGTATTTTTGTCATCATTGTTTCTTCTATGTCTAAAATCATAACTGGGTATCTACTCAATGCGTCGACATGATTCATTCTGCTGCCTGGTCTATGTTCTATGTTATAATCAAAATCTTCAAGCAATAGAGCCCATCTTGCTATTCTTGTTGTCAAGTCCTTTTTGTTCATGGTTTTTTGAAAGGCTGAGCAGTCGGTGACTATTTTAAATCGATGACCTAAGAGATATACTCTTAACTTTTTTAAAGCCTCTACAATTGCCAGGACCTCTAACTCATAACTCGAATATTTCTTTTCAGCGTCGGTCGTCTTTTTGCTCATATAGTAAATGAGGTGGAAGAGATTATCGTCATAGGATTTCTGAAACAGGATACTTCCAAAACCATCTTTTGAAGCATCTGTATGCAATTCCATTTCGCCACCTTGTCTATAAATATTTAGTACTGGCTTTTGTGAAAGAATATTCTTTAGCTGATTAAAGGCGTTTATCTCTTTTTCCTTAAGTTGAAAAGGTATGTCCTTCTTCAAGAGATCACTAAGTGGTTTGGCAACAAGTGAGTAGAATGGGATGAACTTCCTAAAATATCCAGTAAGCCCCAAGAAGCTTTGTATCTGCTTTACTGTTGTAGGTTCAGGAAAATTCATTACAGCCCTAGTCTTAAATTCTGATGGGAATAATTTTCCTCCTTCTATTCGATGTCCTAGAAATTCTACTGTTCTCTTCACAAACTGGCATTTTTTCTTATTAATTTCAAGCCCATAATCTTTTGCATTTTGTAGAACTATTACCAATCTTGCCACAGCATCATCTTCATTTGTTGCTGGGATTATTAAATCATCCATGTATGGTAGCACAATTCCTTTGGTAATAAGATCTCTAAATACGTGGTTAACAAATCGTTGAAAAACAGCTGGTGAGTTGCACATGCCAAATGGAACTCGCAAAAATTGAAACTGTCCATTATGTATGACGAATGAAGTATATTTTCGACTTTGCTCTTCGATACCAACATGAAAAAATCCGTTCTTTAAATCTATTGTGCTGAAAACTCTGGCATCTTGCAATTTATCAAGCTGATCTTCGATCAAAGGCAGTGGATACCTATCTTTTATTATCTTTTTGTTCATCTTCCGGTAATCAATGCATACTCGTGGAGATCCATCTTTTTTCTTAGTCACTACCACTGGACTAGCGTATTCGGAGCTACATGGTTCCACTATTCCATCCTGAATCCATTGTTCAACTTGTTGGTCTACAATCTCTCTTTCGACAAAGGGTAAGCGTCGTGGACTGCAGAACACTGGGTCATCATCCTTGACAATAATTTTCATTTCTATATTCGTCGTCTTAATCTTATCAGGTTCGTAAGTTTTTATTAGTTCTTCGACTTCTTCTTTCAACTCTTTCTTCACTTCAGAACCTACATCAACTTCTTCAATATCAAATACATTTATTTTCATCACTTCCTTTTCTTCTTTTTCTTCTTTCGTTATTTTTAAAATTTTAATACCATCTGGGTTTATTGTTAACTCGACTTGGTTTAAAAGCTCATTGCCAATAATGGCTTCGACTGACATAACTTCATTTGGTACGACATATATTCTTGTGTCAAAGCAGTCATCATCTATAGTAACTTCACAATGAAAGTTTCCTAAAGTTTCTATGTTTCCCTTTCCAAAACCGCTAAGTATGATGTCAGACTTTCGTAAAACAGGAGAACCAACTTTTTGATGCAAGTCTGATTTTATTACATTAACAGAGCTTCCCGTATCAATTAGTGCATCAACGAAAATATTATTCACTTGAACTTCTTTATGCATTTTATTCCGAGCAATTGTAGTTATTTTATTAACTAACGACGTAGTAGTAGTCGAAGTTGAAGGTTGATCCGTCTTCGTTTGGCACTCAAAAGATTTGTGTCCAAATTGGTTGCATTTGAAGCACTTAGTTCCCAGATTTTTTGATTTACAATCGCTTGATTTATGTCCCTTGACTCCGCAATTAAAACATCTAACAGTTGTTGACACTGGTGGTCTATTATTTCGCCTATCATCTGATCCAGTGCTATTCCTAGTAGGTACGTTCTTTTGCTGATGATGAGATTGTGTAGAATGCGCAGGCGCACTATCTTTTATATCACTGTATATCTTTAGCTTTTCCTTAAAATCACGTAGCGATTTAGCACCATATAGCACAATTTTGCAGCTCAGATCATCATGAATGCCATCAATAACATATTGAATAAGTGCATTATTGTCAATACCACCACGACTTGCTAGTTCCTTCATTACCAGAAAATATTCCTGCACCGTCTCTCCTTTCTTTAATTTTCGTTCAGACAATAATTTATGCAACTGAGCACTATTTAATTGAAGCGAATATTCATCCTGCAGTGCCGCCTTCAGAGTACTCCATGATTTTATGCCTTTTTCACCCTGAATAAATAATTTAGCTAGGCCACTCAACGACTTTTTTGCAAAGATAAAGAGGTGTAGTTTATTCCAACCTAATAGTTCGCACATATCTTCTAAATCTTCAATCCATTTTTCTACGGGGTAAGAACCACTACCGTCAAATCGCCGAATAGAATCCTCAACATCTCTAAAGTTCATTGAAAACTGAGGGATGTATTGCGCTTGTGAAACCGACTCTTCTTCCTCCTCATTTTCTTCTTCTTCAGTTTCATCTTCTTTACTCTGTGCACTATTTTCTTGCAAAATCCCCAGATCTATTAAACTGCTACAAATGTACTCAACTAAGTCTTTTTTTCCTTTTCATAGTCTATACGCAATATATTAGCAAAAGAAGCCAAGTCACTAACAGAAAAGTTATTGTTAATATATTTTAATTTGTCCTCATAGTCTTTAGAATGTTTTTCAAAACTAAAACCGGTAAATTCGCGTAATCTTTTCCGATTATTACGATCACCATCTTCACCATAGATTAGTTTATGAAATTTCTTAATCACATTAACAGGAGCCACTTTAATGTTATCAGCTATGCCCGAAATTTGTCCTAAACTAGTCATTTTGACCTTAAAAGTTCTGGAAAATACACAATAAACAGAAAAGTTCTCTAAAGAAAATGTCGAGAATAATCGCGCACTTGATAAAACAAAGTCCTGAAATAGTTCATAAACTTAAAAATATTTATTACCAGCTATAACAGTTCTGTATCTGTTCGTAATGTTCGTAAATATTAAATGTTTATATATCGTATATCGGCATCGAGTGTTTATACTTTACTAAATACCTACTTTGTATCAGCTGTTTAGGTTACCGTCTTAATACCAGCCTTGTCGTCTTACTAGGTACGTCCTTGAGTCTTGCGTCTTTCAATTCTGCCGAATCTGCCGTCTTGTTGCTACTTCCTACTTCTTATCTTATATATTCTTACACCTTCTTTTGTTTTTACTACACTTAAAAACTGTCACTGTTGCTAGTTCTTTCGTCTTTGATCACATCACATCACTCATTGCAATTGCCGTAAACTAATTGTTTTTCGCGTAATGTCTGTCTATCAATCCCGGTTGAGCCCCCAAATATTGTGGAATTTAGAATTATACGAAAAGAGGTTAGACATAGGCAATATACAACAAACGAATATATTTAATACAGTATACAAAGCAATTCAAATGCAAAACAAAATAATAAATCAAACAAAAACGTCGTCACTTCTTTCCTAAGAGTCCTAAGACACAAACACTTGTCTACCCTATTCGTCGTTCACACTAACACTGACTCGCGCACTGGCCGTGTTTATCGCGCGTTTTTTCATACCTTGTTGCCGATGTTAAACGCGCACCTGAAATCTTCTTCAAATATCCCACAATATTGTGTCCAAATGTTGAAATAAACGAAATACGTCAAAAAAACAAAATACGTCAAAAAATCAAAATACGTCAAAAAACAAAATACGTCAAAAATTACTTTATTATAAACTCCACTACACGTGAGGAAGTTTTGATCCCATAATTGGCAGCGGTTTTTTTTATTAACATGGGTATTATACATGACAATATTAACATATCGATTGCTTAAATTCCCTAAGAAACAGTAGTGATTTTTTTAATATAAACTTGTAGAGTGTATTATTTCAACAAAACGTTATATTCAAGTAATTGGAGTGACGCCATCGCCATTTTTTTTAATGGTGATCCCCAATTTGTTTTTGACAAATTTGGATAGTGGAAGTGGATACAATCCTGAAAATGGCAATATTCAGGTTTTATTCTATAATATATAGATGTGGCATGTACCAAGTTTTAGGGTTTTTGTCAGGCAAAAAAAGCAGTTGCAAATTATGAAAAAGCAGATATTTTTACAGCGGAAGGTGGGGTGCCGTGATAGCATCTTCTTCTCGTCAGATCCGTTAATAAATCTCTGTTTACGTAATCTGAATTTTCCTATTTGACTACATGGCTAATATAAGTACACAAGTAAATACAATTTCACAAGAACGATTTTATCTACTCATAGTAAACGTACCCAAATAAGATATTTCGTTGGAATTGAATTTCTTTGTTTGGTAACAATTGAACATTTAAGAAAGTAATGCATGTAAGGATTGATTTCTATAAATCTCAGAATGTTTTATAATAGAAAATTGATATTGAGATTACCGTAAATCTGTATCGAATAAATCGGATACTTCTGAAATATAAGAACATCGCACGGACACATGGATGATATCCTACACAAAAAATGATATTTAGGAATACGTGGCCAATACTTTTGAGCAGTTTTTGAAGGTTAAAATAAAAAACTGTTTTTCGATCCCTCTGAAACAATTGTCAATGTGCCCATCAGCTTAGACCAAACATTTTCAGGATCTCCTTTACAGGAAACTCTATCTCGTGTAATAATAGAGAACTAAAGAATTTCTGAACGTCTCTGTAGTATTGACCCAAGTTACGAGATTTACATCAATTTTGATGAATAATTGTTTATAGATTTCTATCGAAATATCGAGCGCCATTTGTGGAAATATTCAAAATATTAAAATATTTTTTTGCAAATTTATTACCTTTTTGAGAGCACGTTAGGAGAGTTGAGTTTCAAAGGAAAATTTACAGTAGATTACAACTTTATAACTACTGTAAGGAAGTAGGTATTTCTTATGTAACAAGTGGTGCCTGTGAGAACAACACAGCTACCAAAAAATCTCCAAATAAGTTTGTTCAAATTATCTATAAATCACAATTTGCAAAAAAAATCCTAATATTTCCTTAGAAATATGCCAGAACGAATTTAACAAAAATGTAAATGTCTGAAAAGCACAGAAAACAGGACCCTGTTTGCATCATTGTTAATAATTTTAATTCGTCTGATATCATATACCTAGGTATGCACAAATATAAAATTCAATTTTAAAACTTTTACAAGAAAATTTACTAACATGTGAAACTTAACGATTTAGTGAATTTCATGTCATTAAGTGCAAAACCGCACAAAAGATGCTAATTTTATTTACGCGGAAGGCAAAGTAACCAGTAGGAAATTGACCATTCCCAACGGTGCAAGTTTGAGCCCCACTTTACGAAATATTTCTAATTAAATTACCTAAAAGTATCTAATGGTACTTTGACTATAGTCTCTATTACTAGACTTGAGATGCCTGATTAAACAAATATAATTTAAAACCTCATTATAAATCCAGTCATTTTTCGTGAATCGTGAGAAACATTCCCGTCAGATAATTTTTAAAACTTTCCTACTTCGATTTCCACTTTAAATTAAAAATTCATAATCATACCGAACACGGGGAATGCATTTGCCTAAATACCCTTCCGCTATTTAATAATAGTCCACTGGCACGAACTTCAGATTCTATTGTTGGGATTTAATGCGCTGCAGAAAAGTTTTAACCCCATTTGACCATGCGGAATGATCCAACGGGTAGTGTATCTCTCAGGTCAGGAAAACACGGAAAATAATAAAACAAAAGCGGCGCCAGTGTGCCAAATATTGCTGACCTAATTGTAAGTTTATTCGTGCTTGAAACCATACAGGTGTTTTTTTATTTATCGATGCAATATAAGTTTGTTTACGACCTATTTACTGTTTTGTTTATTATATAACGCTTCTTCGTCTTCGATGATCATATTATAAGTAGAGGTTTAAAGCAAGTTGTTGTTACAGCAAGCAAAATTTTGTTTTGTAAATTCTCGATCTTCATTGACTTCAATTTTATCATTTATAGTTTGGAATCCTTGAACGTTGTTCCAATTGCAATTTGCAAACTGTAGTGTCACCAAATTCACTTAAAAATGACCATAGAATAGATAAAAATGACTTAAAGTTGGTAATTAAAAATGTAACAAATAATAGTCGACTATAAATACTTGTGAACGCTTGCAAAATATGAATAATAAACTTATCGAACCACCATTAGGTATAAAATATAAATAGGCTGCATTAAGTTTAATTTTAATTGTCTCCTGATGATACCAACTAGGTGGGT
Source organism: Rhagium mordax (assembly GCA_963680705.1). Taxonomy (NCBI): domain Eukaryota; kingdom Metazoa; phylum Arthropoda; class Insecta; order Coleoptera; family Cerambycidae; genus Rhagium; species Rhagium mordax. The sequence continues at coordinate 14,426,478 of OY796658.1, read as the reverse complement.
GACGCGCTTGTTGAGCCTTAAACGCGTAGTGTTTTGTTGTCCAGCGGAAATTGTCTAATATGTATATAGAAAACTATTTTGATTATATACCTACTTCCTATATTGAAATAACCTCTTTTGTTTCAGGCAATGCAATGAATAAAATCTAATATCCAAAACCATAGGATGAGCGTAAGTAGGCAATTATTATTATTATTGACATCTCCCTCTCTGCAATATTCGCCAGCTAAAATTGGAAAAGTGCTAAAACCCCAAGGGCTCTTTACAAGAACCCTTATTTCTCTCCCTTATTTGTTAAATATTATATGAATACCAACCAGGCTTAGAGCTCTTTTTTAATTATACAATATCACTCGAAGGGAAGTCTGGGGTAGCGGACCGTCTCGGAAAATATCGAGGGTTAGTAATAATGCCATATGCACAGTTTCGCATTTTAAAAAGGGGTTTGTAAAACACGAGTTAACTTTTAAAAAGCTTTTAATTCTCCGGCATTAGGTTAAATATCAGCAATAAGGAGGTTTGCTTCGTGAAATTTATTATTTTTCCGTTTACAGGAAATGTTGAACGTCCCAATATGGGCTAGCTGATTATTTAAATAAAATATTTAGCAGCTAAATCGATAGCTCAGTTACACGACGGCATTACTCGACCGAATCGCTAGGCCTGAGCAACTGTTTTAGTAATTTTTTGCGATTACACATGCAGTTAATGACTATGTGGAACATGTTTCTTTTAATAATAAATATTGGAGAGTGATTAATAAATATTGGTCGATGAACAGAAGTTAAAAAGTCATCACTAAATTATGACAAACTTCAAGGAATGCCTGTTGAAGTAGAGGCTGCTGTAAATTCAAGTCCTCTTATATAGATAACTATCCTGAAAGACAAATACAAAATCCTTTAAATAAAATAATTAAATTAAAGTCATGAATTCATATTTGCTAGGTACCTCGAAATTTTATTACCAATTTAAGAAACACATTTTCGACTTAATTTTCTCAATTTTGCTTCTTGGTAAAAAAAGTAAGTAGCAAATTGGCAGCCGAAGTTTTTTGTCTCTATATTTTATATATTTCTTCACTTTGTACTGCAGTTATGTACCTAATCTCATACTCTAATATCTTAATCCGCAATTTAAATTACACCTATTTCGTAACGGAATTCCTTAATCTCGAAAATGTAGCCTAAGAAATTTAAAACATTAAAAGTTATTTAAGTCGTTAAACGGGAGCGTGTCAAAGCCCGAATCCATCAAGGGAGCCATTCAGCGTTTGCAGAGATGCAAAACCTGAAAATTCCTGAAAATGAAACCGGAAAAATCTTGAAGATGGATAGGCCAATCTTTACGTGTCACGACACTAGGGCATGCGGTGAAAACTAAATTTATACAGGGTACCATAAAATATTTATAGCTTCTATTTTTAGAATTACCGACTGGTCTGTCTCAATAATAACTTTTCGAATTTCATGTACTATTTTTTAATTCTGGTTTTTAATACGAATAGTTACAACGATATTCCATTCTATAAAGGGTTTATTAATCCGTTTTAAGAATTCTCGATATCTCTATTACAGTACTTCCAGCCAGTAAATATACTTATTTTCTAATAGTCCATTTACTAAAGAAAAAAAGTTCTAACTTCGTTGGCCGATTTTGATAATTTTTTTTTTTTTTAATATAGGAAGAAGTTAGAGAAAGTGTGCTTTTTATTTTTTTAATTGTTATTAACAAATAAGTGTTTTCTCGATACATTCTTAATTAAAAAATATATAACTCTCTTATTTACTTAAACAATTTCCTAAAATTTGATTATATAATGTTTTTGGGGGTCACAGATTACGAATTTGGCCTCAAAATTGGTCAAAGAACAAAATGACGTGTACAAAATGGCGTCGAATATTTAATTTTTCATTTTCTTTTTTTTATTATATTTATAAATTATATGAGGGTTTCTGGGGTCGCTGATTACTAATGTGGCATTAAAACTAAAATAAAATAAATAATGGCGAGTCCAAAATTGCGGAAAAGGGTCAATTCTTTTTATTGGGATTTTATTTCTTACAAACCAAAGGAAAATCCATTTATGTGAATCACAGCCACCTAATTCCACTTAAAAATCCAATAAGTAGCTATTTCGAAAAATAAATTATTATACGTTAAATGATATAATAAATAATAAATGTCAAAAAACTTGTTCCATTTGGAAATCATAAGTTCTGGTCAATTCCGGTCAAACCGGAAGTACCTTGAAATTCAAATTTATCCTAAAAAATGTATAATATTGTCTTATTCACGTTCCTCAAATTTAAAATTTTAAGAAATTTAAAATATAAGAAATAAAATCCCAATAAAATAAATTTGCCCTTTTCCGCCATTTTGGATTCATTTTTTATTTTATTTTAGTTTTAATGCCAAAATGGTAAACAGCGACCCAAAAACCGCCAGATATTTGATAAATATAATAAGAAAAATAGAATAAAAAAATTGACATTCGACGCCATTTTGATTTTAGCCTAATTTTGAGGCCGGATTCGTAGTCTGTGACCCCAAAAACATTATGTAATCAAATTTCAGGTAATTGTTTAAATAAATAAGAGACTTATACATTTTTTAATTAAGAGTGGTTTTTAAAAACCCTTATTTGTTAATAACAATTGAAAAAATAAAAAGCACACCTTCTCGCCTATGGGAACTTTTCTATAACATTTTCCGAAATTTGAAAAAAATCATCAAAATCGGTTTTGAGTCAACGAAGTTTGAACTTTGGCGAATTTTTAACGTTTCGAAAATGGACTATAACGATTAAACGTTTAAAACGATTAAACGATTAAAAGTGCCGAGCTTTTATAAAACTGCTGCTTTCAGGTTTAAGCGATTCTACAACTAATTGTTATGCAGCTAACAGATCTGGATAAATGTTGGTTATGGAGCTTTTATAAAATTCAGTTGCTCGCTTAGTGCTCCAATACCATGTTTTTATAAGCGTTCTTAAAAATAATCTGATAATAGACGCAGACACTTTTAGGATGAATGATTCGTGGTTGATCTAATGAATATTGGTTATATAACTTCTATAAAACTGTTGCCCCTTTAATGATACGTTAAGGCGTATTTTAACTGCCTTTAAAATTAATTATTATATAGAAACTAGGCGCAGTTAACAGATCTTGATAAGTCTGGTTATAGAACTTTTATAAAACTTATCAGTTGCTCCCTTGATGTTGCACTACCACGTATTATCAGCGTTCTTAAAACTAGTTAATTAAGATCTTTTCGTGGAATTTAATAAATACTGGTTATAAAACTTTTATAAAACTTGTGAGTGTTCTTTTGATATTGGAATAGCACATATTATAAAATCGACTAAAAGGCAATTAGACAGTCTTGATAAGAGCTATTTTTAAGATGCTTAGTGGTTAATTCATGATTGGTCAAATGAATAAAAAATTTTGTAAAACTTATCAGTTGCTCCATAGAAGTGCATTATGATGTGTTATATGCGCTTTTAAACTATTTACATTTATTAAGATGTTTTGATCCAATCTAATAAATGTTGGTTATAAAGCTTCTATAAAACTTATCAGTTGCTCCTTTGATATTGCAATACAACGTGCTATAATCGGCTTTAAAATAAATTGTTATAAGCCTTTTAGGCTTCTACAGCTAATAGTTCTCTTATAAAGATGTTTAAGGGATGGTTCATGATTGATCTAATAAATGTTGGTTATAGATCTTTTACAAAACTCGTCGCGTGGTAATGACATTAAAACGTGTTTTAACTGCCCTTAAAACTAATTATTAATTGTTGGTTATAGAGCTGTTATAAAATTTATCAGTTGCTCTTTTCACGTTACATTACCTCCTATAATAAGTGCTATTAAAACTAATTATTGTGCAGCACTTAAACAGTATACAGTTAACAGATCCTTGATAAGGGCTGTTAAACAGGTACGTAATTAAAATGTGCAGGAATCTAATAAATGATACTTATAGAAGTTCTATGAAAATTGTCGGTTGTTCCTGTATTACCACGTGTTATAAAGGATTTTAAAACTAATTATTATACCGCAATTGGGCTTATATATTATAACTAATTATTGTGCAGCACTTAAACAGTATACAGTTAACAGATCCTTGATAAGGGCTGTTAAACAGGTACGTAATTAAAATGTGCAGGAATCTAATAAATTATACTTATAGAGGTTCTATGAAAATTGTCGGTTGTTCCTGTATTACCACGTGTTATAAAGGCTTTTCAAACTTATTATTATACCGCAATTGGGCTTAGATTATATTCCATAAAAACACATTAATAAAGGATCTTTATGACAGCTATTATCGAAATTGTTGACTATGTAAAAATTAGTTTTAAAAGCCTTTATAAAACGTAGTAATACAGGAACAATTGACAATTTTCATGGAAGCTCTATAAGTATGATTTACTAGATTGCATCACAACCATTTTAATTACGTAAAGCTCTTATCAAGGATCTGTTAACTGTATAAATCTAAGTGCTGCATATGAATCAGTTTCAAGAGCGCTTATAATACGCGGTAATGTAACGTATAATATAATCCATAAAAACACACAAAAAGTAACTGTATAACAGCTATTATCAAAATTGTTAACTAAATATGTTAGTCATAGAGCTCTTATAAAAATTTGGGTTGCTCCTTAATTATTACCACATATTAGAAGCGCTCTTAGGACTAATTAGTCAGACTTATGATATTAACAGATCTTGATAAGAGCTGTTATACAGATACTTTATTAGGATGTTTTGACAGAATCTAATGAATATTAATATAACTATTTTATGAAACTTGCTGCTTGCTGTTTTAATGTTGCGTTATCGCTTACAGGCGCTCTTAAGACTAATTATTGTTATTACATTTTAACAATTTATGCAGCCAACAGTCCAACAAGAACTGTTATACAGACACCTTATTTTGATGGAGTTTATTAAATATTAGTTATATAGCTATTATAAAACTTGCCGATTGCACAATTAATATTGCATTACCACGTGCACTGTCAGGAGTGAACGACAAGAACTGTTATGCAGACAATTTATTTTGATGAAGTCTAATAAATATAAACTATAGAGCTTTTATAAAACTTGTTGGTTACTCCGTTTTACAATACCATATAAAAGTTAGGCTTGTGCAGCTAACAGATCTTGATAAGAGTTGTTATACAGGCATATAAGTAAGACATTTTGATGAAATCTAATAAAATAAATGTTGGTTATAGAGCTTTTATAGAATTTGTAGTTATAGAATAACTAAAATAAGCTAATTTACTCTATAATATTATCTCCATAGTTATAATACTTACATAAGAATTGTGTCGCTGTATAATGGTTTTCTTTGACGAACTAAGTAACTGATTTAAATTATATAGGTAACTAAACAACTAAATGTATGCAACAGAACCGAATCATTCTTTAGAACACTTCGCAAAAATCTATATACAAATAACACAGATCCGTGACACATTTTATGAAACAAATAGTTTTTCTTAATCGCAATAATTTCTTATAGGACCACCCACTCCTATTAATGACTTCTACAGCTATTATAAAATTACTCGTGCTAGTTGACTATTTCCACCTGTCACAAATAACTGACAAGAAATATTTCTCCTAAAAATGTTATTCCAATATTTACTTTGTTCTCAGGTTCTTCCCCTACGAATTTTAAGGACAATAACCTACCCAATTTCTTTCTGCTTCGGCATTTCCCTTGTATCATGCCATTCTCTTTTATATTTTTTTCGTTATATACCGACGTTGCTGTGTAATGCGCTGCACGTTCAGCGGCTTTACGTTTGGGATTATATGGAGTTGCACATCTTGCTTCCAAATCAGAGCCGTCATCATTAAGTGTATTAATAATGCTCGGCTATTTCACGCAATTTGGGGCGATTTTATATATGAGGCGACAATATCGAACAGTATAAAAAAATGAAATTTATAAAATCAGTTGCCAATACATATATTTATATAGAATGGTGTAGAAAAACGGATCACCTCAAAATGTTCCAAATTAGGCACGAACATCTATATTTCAGAATCATTTAAGAAAAAACAGACAGGATGCAACCATGTTTAAATGTTTGTATGCCCAAGTCGTGTAGCACCAGAAAAAAAATTTAAAAACTGAGGTGCTCTATTTTCCTGTGTTCCCGCTATAAATCTGATGAGGAAATTTTATTTTGTAGCACACTGGACATCTCGCCTTAAAAGAATAATAAATATCAAGTTGGCAACAGTGAACAAGTCTATTACACTGAAAATATCAATTCTTAGACACCCCATGCATCATGCCACATATATTAGGAATAGAAGAGCATTTCCTCAATATAAGTTATTTATATCTCTTGAGTTAAAAAGAGTTGCCCGATATCTGACATATGTTTTTGATGGTTGAGATTTTGATATGTTTTATGCGGGATTTCTTTAAAATATTTCCGCCCTAAACATTCCACCAACACTTTGCGGTTTTATCTTGTCAAACCGCAACGGTATACGGCTGTTGGGTGTTATTTATGGAAATTCTTTGTACACTAGTCAAAACATTGTTTTAACTAGGTTATCTGCAGCGAACAGCTACGCATACTGATAAAGGGCAGGTACACGATAACAATATATGATTATTTAATGATTAGGTTGTTGATTTAAGCGTCAATAGAAATTATTGGTGTATATGGAACGTGTACTTGGATTAAGTGTTGCATAAACTAATTGGCAATATAAAAAAATATAATTAGAAAATAACTTTAAGAAAAGCAAACCGACAAGCTGAAAGTGCAGTAAAACTTTTAAAGAAAATTTTTAAGAAAAGTGAAGATCCTTATCTAGGACTGTTGGCTTATCGAAATACAAGTTTGTCATGTGGAGCTTCACCAACACAACTGATGATGGGCAGACGACTGAGAGAAAATGTTCCCATACACGAGATGAAATTAAAACCAAAATTACCCAACCATGACAATATTAAAGAAAACATGAAAAAAGAGAAAGAACAACAAAAGACAAACTATGACAGAAGACATCGGGTGAAGGAATTAGAAAAATTGCATATAAGTGATAGAGGATGGACAATGACAGAAAATAAAGAAGGAAAAATTGTAAATAAAAGGACAGAGCTACGATCATACAATGTAGAAACTGAACAGGGGATATTAAAAGAAATAGAGTACATTTACCGCCCTTGCCGGAAACAATAGAAAATAAAGAAATGAGGGAATAGATAACAGAGACAGAGATAGAAGACAGTTCAGAAGAGAAGAAAGAAATACTGGTTGAAAAGAAAGAAGAGAGAAATCTGGAAAGGCCTAAAAGAGAAAATAAAATCCCATCGCGATTAAATGATTATATTCTAAAATAAAGAAAAGAGGATGTAATGTAGTTAATTATTATTATATAAATAATGTTAGGAGGCGGAGACGAGGAGTGACAACTGACAGTTAATAAATTATCATAAAATAACAAGAGGTTATTGATAAAGTTATTATCAATATTCCTAAATATAGTACAACACAGTATTAACTCAAAAGTATCTAATACATTTTTGTAAACTATGGTAGACAAGTCATGTTAAGTCATCGGGTAGATCTATATTGATATCACCCAGGAATATCATCTTTCAATTTATTTCCGAAGATAAAGTGCTCCAAACTACTACTAACTCTACTACTCATACTAGTAAATCAACAAGCACTTGTTCCAGCCACCAAATTTCAAAATATGCCACTTGGTAACTGACAGGTTATAGTTGTCTCCAAGAAGAGATGGAAAATTGACCTAAGTAAATGTAAATACCTACCCCCCATTTGACGTACTCTTCATACTTTCCAAAGTAATAGGGAACGTCATCTATAGTAGTTCAATGAAAAAAAAAACATAATCGTGATGATTTTAAGCGTTTCTTGTTTCAACAATTCCGTTACGTTTCACTTTCTATTGGTAACAAACTTACCAAATTAGTATCATTGCTCAACGAATCAAACATTCTATCGAAATGAATTGTCCATCACATAAACCCAACAATCTCTGCAATAATAAAAATTACAGAAAAACGTCTCACGCCATTGTGCTTTTCATTTACCACTGGCTTACTTACTTAACTCCATATCAAATATTAACCACATGATGGCATACTTATTTGCTTAATACCCAAATAATTTTCTCCTCATCTCCAAGCTAACTCGAGCAGTACTTAGCAATCATTACAGAAGCTCGTAATTTTGTTCTCAAGTTATTAATCTGTGTTTACATAAGAACACTTCGTACATGTGATACCAATACTAATACTCCGTGAGCACATTCAAGTATTGAGGTATTCCGGTTAACGCATAATGAAGTCATTAACGGCATAGCATGTTAATCAACCACCGTGAAATTTGATGGTGGCTAGGGTTACGTCCACTGTAATTTAACTCGGCATACTTGTGTACCTGGTGGCTGTAGACATATTCATATGCTAACTGCTAAAGGAACGTTAGTCCAGGTGGTTGGAAGAAATATTGGTTAATGTGGGGGGAAATGTTTTGGCATATTGGAATGGAAAGAGGGCTTATTACGAAACTGCTGATTCGTAAATTAGGATATTGACTACAATTCTAAGTTTAATTAGGAGATTTAGATTTCTCGTCTTCTTTAAATAAAATTATATAAGCTGTTTGTAGAACGTCAGTTGTCACTGTATACTTTCTGGACGTTCTTTAAAATTAAATAGAACATTTATTTGACTCAGCGACAGATACAGATTCAATAATTATTGATTATCATTACTCAAACTGTAATATACAAAAAACGTGAGCAAAATGAAATTAATTATCAATAGTTTGTGTTCATAACCTAAGAATCAGTGAGTTTTGAACAAATGGCTGCTGAAGCGTAATACAATTAAATCATGCATTGTCCAGCGCACAACTTTACTATATTGATAAATTCCTAATTCGAAATATTAGAGCACTAGATACATGGATAACCACAAAAGAATTAGTAAAATTGAACCATCTACTTCAATTTAAACTTCATGGCCTCGTCGAAACAATCCACTCTCAAGGAATGGACAGAAATCAACAAAAATCAGTACTTCGCCGTTAGCACCTGCATTAAAGGCTTCACTGCGACAAAAGGTAACTCTGTCGTAATTGAATAATTGTGGCCTCGCCATAATTCACTGCTAATAGGAAGGGGGACATGAAATATGCATATTTGGGGTGTCGCCCTCCAGCGAAAGGGTAGGAAGTGACAATGTTTTATACATCTGGTAAGAGCTACACTATCTGGGTTACTTCTAATCAGATGTTGATGATTATAACGACAATGGAATATGGCCCTATTCGCACAGATGATGTTTTGATATAAATTATAAAGGAATACGAATCGTGGCCCTGAAAGGGGTAGAGGATATTTGAGGTTAATGTGTTAGAAGTAACACAAAATTGCATGTAGTAATGTATAGTGGGTTTTGCATGCGAGGAGGCAATTTATTATATCTTTTTTTACTTAGGTTTGTTACGTAACATCTGACGCTTGTTCTAAATATTAATGATTATTTATTAGTCGAGTAAATCACTTCTAATCAGTGTTTTAAATGCCATATGAACTTCACACAATGAAAAATGTAAATATACGGGGTAATAATTAATCCTCAAACATATAGAATGGTGTGATAACTCTTATTATATTCGTTGAGATTTTAGTTAAACGACTTGTGTTTTAAATCATATCTTTATTCACACACTGTCTAATTCACAATACAATTCTTAATAATTGCCACCTTAGTGGTATTCCAAAAATAGCTAAAGCAGCAACTTACTTAACCTACATAACTTAAAATTAAATAAATAAGTTCTACGACCTCGGCACACGCGTGTACTAATAAAACAATAATTATCAATTAATTAAATATACTGTAGGTTATTTTACACCATTACATCTCCCTCGGAGAAGATAAAAAAATATATGTTGAGCTCAATGACATGTATTTTTTTTTTCTAATCATGGTACAATTTAGTCCTATTTTTGTGTACCTCAAGTAATTTATCACCCATTTTTATCATTACGTTTGGAGGTTTATCCTCAACCACACAATAAGGTCCTTTATAAATGGGTTCTAATTTGCTTGAGATATTATTTTTCAACAAAACCTTATCTCCTACTTTATAATGTACAATTTTCTGGTACTGGTCATGAGTCGATTTTCGTTTGAGTTTTGAAGCAACTAAATTATTTTTTGCATCACTGCAAGCTTTCTGTAAGCGGTATTTTAATTCTAAAGGATAATCATTAAAATTATATAGAGGATCTGTACCTTCACTCAGATTAGAAGGCAACCTCACTGTTTGCCCAAAAATTAGTTCGTAGGGTGTGTACTTAGTTTCGGTATGAACCGTTGTATTGTAAGCAAAACACCAGTACGGCACCCATGAACTCCAAGAATTTGTATGATTTGCTACTTGAATTCGTAAATAGGCTCCTAAGTTTTTATGAGAATTTTCAAGAGAACCTAGAGTCTCGTGATGATATGCCGTAGAATTTAGCTTGGTAATGCCTAAAAGTTCACATACTTCTTTAAAAATAGAAGCCATAAATTCCGTACCTTGATCTGATACAATTGCATTCGGTATACCGTAGCGCAAAATAAAATTATCTACGAAAGACTTTGCTACTGTATAAGCCTCTTTATTTTTTAATGGGTAAGCCTCTACAAATTTAGTAAGTTCGCATTGCAGGGTTAGAATATATTGGTTTTCTTCTGAATCTGCCTCCAAAGGTCCTACTAAATCTATATAAATTTTTTGAAACCCTGAAGAAGCGGTACTAGTAACTGTCATAGGTTCTTTGTTTGGATTGGAATGTTTATAACGTTGGCAATCGTCACATTTCTTTACAAACTTCTCTACATCTTTACGCAAACCTCCCCAAAAATAAAGCTTTTTTATATTATTATACATACGATTTATGCCTGCGTGTCCACCAGTTGGTAGTATATGATAATCATTCATTATAATTTGTCTCGTTTCATAATCTACGATATTTTGAACATCTTTTAATATAGATATATTTATACCAATATCTTTTATTTTATTTGGAAACTTTAAAATACTTTCAAGTATTTGTGCGCACTTTCTATTCTTTATAATTATTAATTCCGGAATTTGATATGTATCATAAATATTTTTCAGGTCTCTCAACATAGTACCTAGGTCTAATGCCGATCGAGGATCCTGTTTTAAATAAATTATTCGCGAATTTTTAATATATAATAAGTTTCCTAATTTGCAATCATATTGTTTACTTTTCATTATTTTTTCGAATTCAGAACATGAAATTGGACATAACTGGAAAGAATCTTTAGGCATCTTTAATACTTCCACGATGCCAGGGTGATCAATCCTTTCATCGGAACTGGATGCATCAAAACCACCTTGAATATTATTTCCAGAATTTCTAGCTTGTGCTCGTGTTGTAATATACACTGTATTACATATACTTTTGTTCATATTTTTTAATTCGTCAGAAGATATAACGACTCGTGACAAAGCATCAGCCACAACGTTATTTTTGCCTTTGACATACTTAACCTCAAAGTCGTATTCTTCGAGAGCTAACCTAAATTTCGTTAATCTACTTGAAGGATTAGTCATTCCAAACAAATAAATTAATGGTCTATGATCAGTTAATATTACAAATTTTCTACCAAATAAATAAGGCCTAAAATGCTTTACTGCAAACACGATACTTGCTAATTCCTTTTCGCTCACACTGTAATTTCTCTCGGCTTTATTAAGAGATCGACTAGCAAATGCAACAGGTCTGTCATCCCCATTTGCCAATACAGCTCCCAGTGCGTATCCCGATGCATCTGTTTTCACTTGAAAACAATTATCTGGTGAAAAATTTGGATATTGTAATACTGGGGAGGTAATTAAGGCCTGTTTAAGATTTTCAAAAGATTTTTGACATTCCTTGGTCCAAACAAATGGAATGTTTTTTCTTGTTAAATAATTAAGAGGTGCAGCAATGTTTGCGAAATTTTGAATATATTTTCTATAATAATTAGCAAAGGCAACAAATCTTTTCACCTCATTAGAATCTTTCGGAATTGGAAATTTTTGAATTACTTCAATCTTCGAAGGATCAGGTGACACCCCTTCAGATGAAATTGTATGACCTAGATATAGAATTTCTTTTTTTAAAAATTCACATTTATTTGGATTTAATTTCAAATTTACCTCCCTCAGCCTTTGAAAAATTTTGACTAGGTTTCTATTGTGATTTAATAAATTATTTCCAAAAACAATTAGATCATCTAAATAAACAAAACAACATTCATAGTTCAACCCAGACATTGCAATTGTCATTGCACGAGAAAAAGCACTAGGGCTAATTTTCAACCCCATTGGAAGTCTTGTCATTTGGTACTGACCTCGATCTGTTGTAAACGCTGTATATTGTCTACTGGAATGACCTAGTTCGACCTGATAATAGCCTTGAGACAAATCAAGATGAGAAAAGTACATAGCCCCCTGTAATGAGTCTAAGATTTCTGTGATGCAGGGCAATGGGAACTTGTCATCTTGTATTTGTTTATTCAATTGCCTATAATCTATAACAACCCTCCATTTTTTATTTCCATTCTGATCAACCTTTTTTGGAACAATCAGCAAAGGCGCTGACCATTTTGACCTTAGTAGATAGGCAAAGCCGCTCCGGGACCACTTTCGAGGTCGATGGCGTCTGTCCATCCGGAGTGACCATGGAGAGGATGAAGAAGTCTTCGGAGAGGGTCGAGGGTATGTACAAGAAGTAAATCGTCAAAGACCGGAAGGTGGAGGGCGAAGAAGTCTTCGAGGGGGTGGTCTTCGGCGAGGGGGTATACAAGAAGTAATCGTCAATGACCAGAAGGTATTGCATCATCGTTAAAGCGTATTGCGCAATATTGCGTAATCTTACGCAATATTGCGCAATATCATCAAGTTCTGAGAATGCCTGCGTTCAAGGTTAGCGACTTGTCGAGACTTGTCTGTAGGCGGCTAGATCAAAGGAGTGATTAATGTAGCGTAATCGATATGCACACGTGCGCGTTCAAGGTTATTGCGCAACATCATCAAGTTCTGAGAATGCCTGCGTTCAAGGTTAGCGACTTGTCGAGACTTGTCTGTAGGCGGCTAGATCAAAGGAGTGATTAATGGCGAGTACGTGACTAAAAGAGCAACATCCAGTTCTGAGAATCGTGCGCGTTCAAGGTTATTGCGCAACATCATCCAGTTCTGAGAATGCCTGCGTTCAAGGCTAGCGACTTGTCGAGACTTGTCTGTAGGCGGCTAGATCAAAGGAGTGATGCCGGTGGTGAGTACGTGACTAAAAGAGCAACATCCAATTCTAAGAATGATGGAACACCTGCGTTCAAGGTTAAAGCACTCTAGAACAAAGAAGTCTTTGATGGTGTGTGATTAATGGCTTCCGACCCCGACCGCTAGCGTTCAAGGTTAAAGCGTTCTCACGGTTCCGTTTTTGCTGACTCGCAATGAAGTATGGGGGGAGGGGGAAAGGATATAATCGATGAGTCATCCTGCGTTCAAGATTAAAGCGCTCGTCTTTTTTTAATTCTTAGTCTTTAACATTTAGTGTTAGAACTGTCTCGTTACATTACAGTGTGCTCTCTCCTAATAAAATAATAATAATAATAAACAGAAAAATGTGGATGTTTTACAGTGAACAGAATTGGAGCAAAGCTGAAGACTTGCAGAGCGCAGTAGAATGTTTATGTGATGAAATTTCAGCGCTAATATTTAGCGAGCGCCACGATAATGTGTACGATTTCCAGTCCATCCAAGACGATGAAATTCGTAATAAAGAATGTGAAAAACAGATTCAGAAGTACAATGGAGCTCTGGAATTGTGTCACAAATTTCTCGAGGGGAACGTTAGCATTCAACGATTTTGTAGAGAAATGATTGCAGCCGACATGAAAACATTTCTATTTAAAATTAAACTGTATTTACCTGTAAAATATATTATTCAATTTGATATTTATGACGAAGATGATAGTGATGTAAATGAATAAATATAAAGTTTTCATTTTTTCAAATTTTTTTTTTTTTCAAATTTTTTTTTCAAAATTTTTTTTTTTCAAAATTTTTTTTTTATTTTTTTATTTTTTAATTTTTTAATTTTTTTAATTTTTTAATTTTTTTATTTTTTTATTTTTATTTTTTTTCAAAAATCTTTTTTAATCTTTTTTTAAATTTTCGATTTTTGGGAATGCATAAAGGCGTAAAGAGATTTTTAAATAAAAGAGAACAACATATTTAAAATAATATATTAATAGAAATAAAAATATAATACTAATTAAAATACTAGTTAAAATATATGACAGATTCCTCCAGGGGTGTGATGACATCATATTCATTCTGTAACAAAAAGAAAATACATGATGTATGTATAAAAATTATATTTACTTTACTTACTGCTGAGAATCTCAACACCTCCATCACAATTTGAGGTGATAGTCGTGGAGGTGATGGTGAAGGGGGTGGCGGGATCATGGGCGATGTCATAGGGGGTGGCGATGTCATAGCGGGTGGAGGCATCAGGGGCGATGTCATAGCGGGTGGAGGCACCATGAACAACGTCATAGCGGGTGGAGGCATTATGAACGACGTCATAGGGGGTGGCGTCATCATGGGCGATGTCATAGGGGGTGGAGGCACCATGAACGACGTCATGGGCTGCGGGTGATATGAGAGCGGTGAAGACATCACGTGACCCTCCTCCTCCTCACTCTCTAATTCTGACTTTATATTCGTAAAACTGTAACAAAGAGAAATATCAGTATTTATTTATGTTAAAATTTTTCTATAATAATTACCATATTTGCATCTGGGGGGACGACGACACCCATCGGTGTGGCCATTTCATGAACGGGTTTTTGTCACAACTAGATGTTGAGACCCGTTCGTCGTCGTAACCGTTTGGAGGAGGAGAAGAACTGTCGCCTAAACCAATGCTTACGAAACTATGAAAAAAAAAAATAAATCCAATTTAAAAAAACTAAGCACAGAAATAAAAAGATTAAAATGTACTCACTTTTCTCTAAGATAAGCCTCCAGATATTGGGGCGGGGTGTACTGGTACTCGCACATGATCAAGTTATGTTCACGACTCACAGTAGCTGAATGACAATTAAATAAAAGCGTATACCCATAAACCCCTCCGCCGAAAAAACGAAAATCTTTTAATGCACATTAACGAAACACTAAAAAAATAAACAATATCCCTTTTTGCCAACGTGTATCAGACTAGCAAGTTCTGTTACTTTTAAATCAGACTGTCAGCAAAATAATAAAAGGCAATTGAGCACGTTCATAACATAAACGATCCTTTTTTACGTCTGAATTCATACTCCACATAAATAAAACAAATGTTAATTTGGCAAAAAAATATTTAATAATCAATAATAATTAATTCATCGATATGATACATTTTTTTCTTATAATAATTCTAACTATACACTTTAACAATAAAATCGAAATACACAGAGTAATGTAGCATAGTAATTGTAAAATTGGATCGCTGTTGCCGCTTATGTCTTCGTGTTCTTGAGTCCCATTAAAAGTGGGGTAGGATGTAACAGCATGTAAAAGAATAAAGTATGTAACCACCGCCGCCGCCGCCGCCGCCATGATGATTGCTGATACACTAATGTGATTTATCCTCAAATAATGTCTATTTATTGTCTGATATTCTAAGTAGTAGTACTGGCACAATTACGGGGATTAAATTGGAAATTCTTCGTTGAAATCTTTGACGATCGACCGATGCCTCAATCCAACATTGACCATTTCTGGACATTCTGTACGCATAAGACCAATGTATGATGTACCTAACTTGAATCTTATCGTCAAATCTCACCCTCTTTTTAGCAGCAGCAGTTTCCATTTCTTTTTTTTTTTTTTTTTTTCATGGATTATTTATACGAACTGCAGCATGTAAACGTATTCGACATATTACGCATGATTTCTGAGAAAAACTACAGTCTGCGCATATCGCAATATGTCCACACGGTACGAATATCATATCACAATCATTTTTGTAGCAAACTTTACACTTTTTACGAATCTCGCAAACTTTACAAAGACTGTTTATAGAATTAGCGATATGACCACAAGATAAAAATACTGGAGACTGCATTTTGTTTTCAGAGAGCAATTCTTCTTGCTGCTGAGGCATGTGAAAATGTTCCACACCGTCTTTTATCGCTGAATACACCACTGCCAGCGATGACACTTAATTTTTGAAACTGTGAAAACATACGCTGTTTCTCTGCATACAAGTTTATTAGTTTTTTCAACTCGTGCAATTTAAATAAATGATCTTCTAACATGAAGTTAAATGATGATGACATCTTACTCTTATAACGTCTAACTGGATAATGAGTAACTGGTGCTTGTGCATAGAGGATAATAGCAAAAGAGGTGGGGGGAGGGGATGAATAAAAAAAACATTAATAAAATACATATTTATTTAGGTAAACTAGAATATAACCAATTATAAAGGGTAAATACATTTCTTAAGCTACATATTTTATTATTATTATTACAATGATTTAAACAATAAGGTAAATCTTTAGTGAACTTTGGAACCTCTTCATTGAGCAGCTGTTCCACATTGATGATAGATGGCACAGTTTGTCCCAATGCATGTAAACGTTTTTCCAGAAATTCTTTTTTCTGATAACCTTTTACGTACACAGTAGTAGTAGCTCCATTAAGTAGATGATTACGTAATATTTCATTTAGGTCATTATCGCTTACGTAGCCACCACTATACCTCAATCCATGATGATGTAATTCCAAGTAATTTATTTGCTTCTTCAGGTCATAACTTAAAGAATCGTACGGTATGAGAGGCTTAAGTAAATAATGGGCATGCTGATCTCCACTAACAAACGAGATTTCCTTAGGATAGAATTCGGGCAGGTTAAAGCCTTGAATATCTACGACAATCAATTTCATGTTTACTCTTCGATAGTTCTTCACATACTAAATTATCCCTTCTGTCTCTCTCTCTTTTACATAATGTTTCTTATGACTCCACTGAGAGGTAAATACTCCAAAACGCGGTCGTGTATGAGAATGCAGTAGGCCTTGGTATTTGGGGGGAAGGGGGTCAAACTTTCAATTTCCATTTTTATGTCTACAATCGAAGGTTTAACAGGAGCCCTCCTCTTCGAGCAGTCTATAACGAATAGCGTGTGATTCTTGAAAGCGGCAAAATCTAGCATAGGTTTATTATTTGAAGCGAACGATTTGGTAAAGTCAGTATACATATGATAGGCCTCAGAGTATTTTTTAGCCTTAAAGTCCAACCTCATATCTTCGTGAGGGTAACGATCGTTGTTCAACAATAATTTCACATTAAATATATCAATATTATCGAATTGCGTAGAGTCCTTCGTCTTGGCATCTTTCTTATCGGTTTGTAGAGCAAGGATGGCAGCTTGGGGGCTTTGAGTGCCATTTTTAACAACTATAATTTCTTTTGTAGCACCTGCCACTAGGGAGGGTATCTCATGAATTTCATATTGTCTATACGTTAATATGATTGGCGTATCGGCATTAACTTTAGCTAGAAAATTCAGTTTTGGAATATCGTTCAAATACACATGTTTCACTTTTAATTCAATATTGGTGATGGTTAGTTCGCCCACTGTATCATCTTCAGATACTTTAAAACAATTATTATCGCTACGAGCCCGTATCAAACGTAGAACCTGTTTACCGAAAACGTATCTCCTGTAATCGTAAAAGAATCCCAGTAAATGTCTCAAGGGTATTCTTAAGAAAAAGGTGAAATTTGTAGCGTCATATGTAATCAGGCTACCGCTAGGATAATTCCAACCTGCGATGCTATGAGAAAAATCATCTTTTTCATAACATATATAACTTTTTATCGTGCTCACAATTCCAGGATCGCGTACTTTATCTATTTCCATGCCATTTAATTCATAACTTATGGAATCAAATAAAAAGGCGCCCGCGTTATTGGTGAATTCAACGGTGCCCGTACCAGTAGCATTTTTCTTTAAAGTTCCCTCGATTGATAGCGCCCCCTCACCTATTTCAATCAAAGCGTCATGCTGATAAATGGCAATTTCAATTTCATCATTATTCCCATAGGCTTTAACGTACGGATGGTACGTTCGAACTTCGACTCGTTCAATTGAATCGTCGTAGTGGGGGTCTTGGAACAGCTGCAGTTCTTCTAACATGATAACCCAAAGATAATAAATATAAATAATTTGAATAAGTTAACTTGGTAGGTTCTGATGACGGTGGTGGTGGTGACCTTGCACTTGTACGATTAGATACAGAATGAGGATGATGTAAGCTTCCTCCGTATATATTAGGTTTACTACGGTTAAATATTAATCTCATGTTCTTTTAAGTTCTAACCTCACAATCAGCTTCTCTCCTCGCAGATTAACAAGCTCAGAATTTTGATCGAGTATTTTCAAAGTGATATTCTGTATCTCTCGAATGCTGGGGTTTACAGGTAGATAAGTTAAATTCCTAGGTTCAATGTTTATAGCGTATCCGGGATCAACATTCAAGCCGCATTCAAAAATCGTATGTGTAGGGCTATTATTGGAATATGCTCCCACAGTAATGTTACAGTCCACGTGGATCGTTATAACTCTGACTATATTAACAGGTAAATCAGACTCATATAATGTATCCGGTTTTAATGTTCTGCTGGCACTGTAACCCAACAGGGTGGCCAAGCTATCCTTGTGATTAAAGTTAATTTCGTGTTTACTTTTAATTTCACACTTGAGCGTATTATTGTTAGGTTTCAGCGAGAAGTATTCGTCAGCCTGCTGCTGTGATGTTACGCCGCTACCTACTAGTAATCTCTTTTGCAGATAGGATTCAATGTCACTTATTTCATAAGATCCTGTAGGTATAGTTATGACGCTTTCTTTGAGACTTCTATCGCCGCCTAGCTCCCAATAATAAAACTTGTTATTCACACCTTCCTCGATGTTAGGTATCGTATTATAGGTGTCGAGACCGGTCAACGCTATCGAATAATCGTATCGGGGATCTAGTTCTATGGGATTATAAAAGTCTACGGAGAGAACAGACTTGCGACCACTTAACTGGAAAGTGTTCGATGACATACTGATTACACGTCACGCGTGTTTATTATTTTTATAGAGAAATTGCAAACATAAATGTCCACAATTTACCGTGTTATATGTTTGATATGCATCGGGATTATATTTAATTTTAAATTTCCCGCCAAAGTATCGAACTAATTCCATTGGAGGTTTCAGAGATCCAAAGCTGTCAAAATATAGTACTGAATTGCCTGTTTTCTTATATGCTACCCAATGAGTTCCAGGCCCCTTTACGCTGTCCAAGTTAATGATGGCGCTCTCGTTTCCTTTAAGTGGATGTGAGGGTAAAGAGTCTCTCATATAGACGCCTCTGAAATGGGGAATTTTTAACTTTTTAGCATACTTTAAGATGTCTAGGTCAGAGAGCGGTCTATCGGGTAGCTTCAATGGTAGTTTTTTGTCAAATATAAACCGTATCCTTTCTTATAGGGTTTCATGTACAGTCCGGAACCTTTTTTCCCCAAAGCCACATCCTCCACGGCTCTATTGTGGCGGTGAGCTTCTTCCAAAGTTTTCCTAGCAATCTTAGCGTCTATAACAGTTTTAGCAATGGCCGCAGCGCCACCTGACAGAGCTCCAAGAGCTGAGAGACCTGCAAAGATCGGTATTAGAGGTAAGAAGCCTCCGGTCTTTGGCAGCGGTAGAATACGGGGGACAGTGATTTTCTTCCTTCCACCTGCTTTCCTGATGGCAATTCGCGCCGTTTTAACACCCATAGCCATATCCTTTTTCACATCATGACTTGCGTGCTTTTTCAACGCTTTCACAATGTTCGATAGGATGGCCTTACGGAAGGGAATTTTCTTCTTTCCTTTCCTTTTATTACAGCCTCCTGCTACACCCATACCTAATTTACGTTTAACCTTCATGACGTTAGTGACAGCCCAAGCTGCTGCTTTCTCCCCCAATTTAGCGTCTTTAGATTTAACGCGTTCCCAAGCTCTTTGTTCCAGTAAGTAATCGGCTTTATGTCTGTCTTCCAAGTTCGCGTTTTCGCTATACGCAATATCGTGTTCACGGCACGCTTGATCCAAAGCGTTAACGCCCGGATCCCCTCGAGCTAGACGTTTACGTAACTTTGTGCCGGGTCCGCAGTACTGATAACCAGGTAAATGCAGTTCGAAAGGTAGCTTATTGATAAGAGTGTTAACTACACCTCTGCCGTGTTTCCTCGACGTCATCAAAACTAGAACTGATGATGTACGAGTCCGAAACTTCTATATATAGGAATGTACAGAGTGAAAAGTTTAGAGTTCATGATGCGCGTTCAAAGACAAAAGACGTCTCTACCCGTGGAGAATTTAGATTTATTAACTTCTGATCGTTCTGTAGAAGGATGTGTTAATAAACATGGTGAGTTATTTCCTAGCGCTTTAAGAACGATCGTATGTGGACCTAGTGGGGCGGGGAAGACAAATATTCTACTAAGTCTATTATTCGACTCTAACGGTCTATGGTTTGAGAATGTGTACGTGTACTCCAAGTCCCTGTATCAACCTAAATATAAATTATTGGAAGATGTGCTGAAGAAGGTAAAAGGCGTAGGCTACTTTCCATACACCTCCAACGAAAACATCATCGATCCTTCGGAAGCTAAAATGAATTCCATATTTATATTTGATGACGTAGCATGTGACAAGCAAGACAAGATACGCGCCTTTTTCTCCATGGGGAGACATAAGCTTGTAGATTGTTTCTATCTCTGTCAGACTTACACCCATATACCGAAACATCTCATTCGAGATAACTGTAACTGCCTAATATTATTTAAACAGGATAAAATGAATTTACGCCATGTTTTTGACGATCACGTGACTCCCGATATGAGCTTTGAACAATTTGAACATTTATGCAGAGAATGCTGGAACGATAAATTCGGAGTGCTGGTTATCGTAAAGGATTTTGAATTACATAAAGGACGCTATAGAAAAGGCTTTGATCAGTATATAAGTATATGAGATTTCAATAACACCAAGCATTATCAGTTAGACGCTCAAACTGAACAGACCTGTTTTGAGAAACCCTGGATCTGTTTACAGACCTGTTTAAAATAGCTGTTTACCTGTTTAAAATACCTGCTTACCTGTTTAACATACCTGTTTACCTGTTTAACAATGAAGGTTACTAAAAAATTTACTCTCGCGGCATATAAACCACCTAGGGAGAAGGTCTATGACTTGGCGAAAGACTTGGCGCTCAAGAAGAAGATAAAAAAAGCTTCAGATTCTATTCGAAGGAAGTACTTGGCTTTAAAATTAGGTAGAGCTGAGGAGGACGATACAATTAGGCGTTTATTGAAACCGGTCATTGAACCATTGCGAGAACTCGGTGCTGTTAAGAATTCACCCAAGCAGCAGCAGCAGACTCCAAAAGTAGAGAATACCATTAAATCTGAAATAAAGAAAAAAATAAAAGTGAAAGAAGAAGTGGAAGAAGAAGACGAAGATGATGAAATATTTGAAGATTCTAGTAGTACGATTGACCCTGATGCCTCCACCGCGGAACAGTATCCTACGTTAGCTAAGCAATATTTAACAGGTCTCTATGATAAAAGTAAGGATTACGATGAAACCTATGGCGTGAGATTTAATGGCGAAATGAATAAATTATACATCGGATCTATGGAACTAAATATCGGCTCTAATGCTGGCTTAAGTATCGGTGATAAAATGTTTGCCGGAAGACGGGGCTTATATGAACTGCTATTTATGAAGAAGCCTCAAGGTTACAGCAAACAAGATCTGGATGATTACAGGGAAATTCTAGAAACCTCTAACGCACATAAACGAAATTATGATCCCGCAAGTCAATTAAATGGCACTCGATCACATAAATACACTAAAGTGATAAAACCATTATTTAAAAAAAACAATAGTGGTGATGGCACTCCCAAAATAAAACATACTCAACCTCATAGTAGTAGTGGACAGGGTATGAATATGGTTTACAACGAAAAACCGGTAGAATACATCTTCTGGGACGACATAAACGAATTAGTTGACAGGCTAAGACTTTTAAATGCATCCAAGGCGGCAGGAAATACTGATTCCCACGACAACGAAATCTTGGCTATTTTAAATGAATTGAAAGAAGCGGGAATTATATATTAGTATGTAACAGCTCTCTACACACACTTCATATTCGCAATGAGTCTCGATAAGTTCGGTCGTTCAGCACGAGGTGGCGTTAGCAAGAACATCAGTCTATTACCACAAGGCCGAGGTTTTAATTTCACCAAAGATGGAAATATTGATGTGGAAAAATTGAAATTGTGTAATGTTCAACCGCCCACTGAAGATGGCGATGCTGTCAATAAAAAGTACATGGATGATAATGTGACTGCTATTGCTACGGCTCTAGCGACGAACTCGAACAATTACCAAAGGGATACTTCTACTCGTTTAGATAAACAGAGAGGCTCCATCCAAGACCTTAGAAAATCTATAAAAAAATTAAATGATGAAGTAATTGTTCTAATGCAAGCGAATCTCACCTCTCTGTCTAACACAGTGAAAACTGTCGAGATGGCGGTTAATAAATTAAAAGCGAGCAAAAGAGTATAAATTATAAAAGTCTAACATATATATTCATTTAATTTGATGCCATCGATCAGTTATGTCTAATTCTAAAGAAAAAATTCAATTGGTTAATGAGCTACATAAACCCGCCCGTAGAAATATTAAGCGGCGCAGGCGCATAGTCATAAAGGGAATAGATGACTTGTGGCAGGCAGATTTGGCTGAGATGGGGAACTACTCCAAGGATAACAATAATTTTAGATACATTCTGATGGTAATTGATTGTTTTTCCAAGTTTCTATGGGTTAAGCCGATAAAAAATAAGAGCGGACCCGAAGTCACCCAGGCTATGGAGAACGTCTTCAGGGAGAGCAAGAGATCTTGTAATCATTTAAATACAGATCAGGGTACGGAATTTTATAATGTACACTTTCAACGCTTGATGAAACAATTTAAGGTTAACCACTACAGCACATATACTGTTAAGAAAGCCGCCATAGTTGAACGTGTTATTAGAACGATAAAGGAGCGCTTATACAAGTATTTCAGTTTAAACGGCTCATACCGATGGGTGGAGGTGCTTCCCCACATTGTTAAAGAGTATAATAACCGAAAACATAGGACTATCGGGGTAAAGCCGGTGGATGTGAACGCGAAGAATGAAAAGCAAATTTTACGTTCAGTTTACAATCACATAAAGATAGCAGCATCGCGACGCTACAAGGTGGGCGATATTGTGCGAGTCAGTAAGAGTAAGCATGTGTTTAGCAAAGGATACACGCCAAACTGGAGTACAGAGTTATTTAAAATATCCGAGGTTCGAATCACCAATCCTACAACTTATTTACTTGAAGATATGCAAGGTAGACCTATAAGAGGGGGGGTTCTACGAAGAGGAGCTGCAAAAAACGAAAACACCCGATGTGTACCTCGTGGAAAAGGTGTTACGTAAGCGAGGCGAGAAGTCTTACGTGAAATGGCTGGGCTTTGATTCCACGCACAACAGCTGGATTGATTCAGATAACATTCTTTAACCTGCATGTGTGTGTTCTTATGAGAAAATGTGTCATACCCCCATGAGAAGTGCGAATTTACATTATATCTTATGAGAGAATAGCACACATTTATGAAACTTGGAGGCCTTTTTAAATTAGTACCCTCCCTCCCTCCCACTACCTAATGCATAAACAGACAGATTATGATTTGAAAGCTTAGTTGTCTGTTAGTCTTCGAGTGCAATGGAATCACCTGCTGCTAGTCCTTCATTTTCCTCTGAAGATTCCTCCGGTTATTGGAGTGAAATTGATCGAGTTAGTGATATTTATCAAGACGCTATACTTACTGAAGAACGATATATTTGTGAAAATGTGTTTTACGTTAAAGACTCTAATTATAAAATAATTACTGGACTTTCTCCTGCAAGAGGTTATGTTCCTGCTGTCAGAATATTGCTGAACGTATCACATCCTATATTCACGAAACCAGATAATATTTCCTTCATAAGAGAAGACTGGAACGATTTTATTACTTACCTTCAACAATTTACCTCTGATTATTTTAATGATGAGATCAAAGATGGAGAAGAAGAAGAAGAAGAGGAAGTGGAGGAAGAAATTCATTTCTCTGGTTATGCCCTAATAAAGGCTCCTTTTATCGGGAACAAGATGTTAAAATTGTCTGCTGCTGGAGTTTCAAGTTTATTTTATTTTTCAAGAAACACTGTATACGATATTATAAATATTAACAAACTCGTATCGTCTCATATGGATTTGCTGCATAGTTTAAGTTTTCCAGAGTTCTATGATAACTTTTTAAATGTCACAAATAACATATTAAGTGAATCTCAATATGAATTATCCTCTTATAATGTACTATTAAAATTAAGTGAAATATATCCTTGTAACATTCACACATACTGTATTCGTGAATGCTTAGCTTATAATTTGAATAAAGTTCTAAATGATTTAGATAGAAAAATGTTTCTTATAAAAAAATGATTGAATAAAGAAATATTAATAATACGTTTTTTTTTATTTCTAGGTTAGGTATATGGAATAAAAATCAAGTCAACATTTAAATACATAATATATTGAAATACAGTGTAATAAAAGAGAAAAATACAGTAATAATAAAAAATTATTAATTACATATATATAATAATATTGATTACATTTATACATTGATTACATATATTATAAAAAAAGAATACATAAAATGATCGATATTGAAATCTTAGGTATTATCATCAGGTATAATAATTGAATAATGACCCCACGGGAGAGTGTCATGAGTCTCAGAAAGTAATTTACGTTTATCATCGAAGGGGTTTAACGAGATTTTCGTTTGCTCAATGCTGTACACATCATGCAATCTAGATTGTATACAACGCTGAGTATTGTGCAATAGCCCTACGTCTCGAGTAGGATTTTTCAAAAATTTCTCCAAACACTGTAAATAATCCTCAAAAGTAATTTTTCTCTTAACGACGTTAGTCTTTACGCCTTTGGATTTTTTCACCACTTTACCTTGCGCCACCTTATACGTATATTGTTTGGAGCGTAACCCGATAAAATGAGTCATCAATTTGCCGTTATTCTCATCCTTCATAAGACCGGGGATTTTTTTGTTCACTAACGGGATATCCCAACGATTATCAGAGGGATAGTCGCTGGTATCGAATCTTTGAATGTCTTTTTTGATGACCTCTTCGTACACGTCATCACACTGAAGTTCGTAGACCAAACTATCTGTATCGGTGTATAACAGTTTACAATTTTCCACCGGGAATTTAGTTAACATGTAGTCGTAATGGAATTCATACACGCAAGTTTTTGAAATATCTAAAATTGCCATTCCTATGTATAGGGGTTTATCGAATACAATGCGATTTTTTCTAAGTTCGATAGCCATTAGCGTATCACTAAAAACGGATCTACTATCAAAATTTGGACTGGAAATTAAATTTTTCGCCCCGTAACGCCCCTCCCACTTCCTAACCAGTTTTACTATACGGTGTTTCCTCACATTCTGCATTGTTTTCCCGAATACTGCGTTGTTCATCAGTTTGTAATTTGTTTTCTCAAATTCGGACTTTGCTTGCGCTCTTAACGATGTGTTTAGCTCTATGTACGATTTTAGCCAAGTAGACTGTTTGAATTTCAGCACTTTATGGATGCGAACTAAACGCAATCCGTGCTGCAAGACCTGCTTTAAATTTCTGTAATGTAAAACATAATTTTGCTTAGTGTACAGGGTGGTCATTAATTTGGAAAATTTGGAATTTGGAGCCGTTCGATGTTCTGCGCAAAAGGGTAAATCTTTGTGTAAATCGTGTAGATCATCCGGATACTCGAGATCCACATCAAGAACGTAACCGATTTCGGCATCATCGGGTACCGTGGTGACGTCAATGTTTGTATCGGTCCATTCGAAGCTGCCATATGGAAGGGGTTGATTCATAGCCCAGCCATATAAGTTATTTACATCATAATAAATCAGATACGTTGATGGTCTGGTATTGTCATATTGTTCCGAGTACTTATTGTTAGCCTCCCCATACCGATTACAGCATTGACTCACGCCGCCACGAATACCACGTTCGAAGAACATCAGCATATCTACGTCTTGAAGTGTTTCGAGTTTACACCCCGTATATTTGAGCATACAGTCCCACGTGTAGCCCGGAATAGTGTAATAGTGAGCGGGATCCAGACCGTATGTCTTGTGACAAGTGATGCGAAAAGTCTCGAATACGCACGTTAACAGCATGATGTCAGTTTTCATGTACAGATCGCTGTACTCGCCTAAATTTTGACAGTTAAATTTTGTCCAAACGATTTGAGCATGTCTGTATTCGTCCTCGTCAATGTCTGCATCGTTAAGTTTATTGTGAAATTTAGTCAGGTCTGGTAATTCGGTGTCGTCAAGTCGTTCTATTGTGTCTATGTAGTCGTATGGAAAAACCCCCTTCTTTTTCAATAAATTCAATTTCTCTTCGTCTAAATTCGGAAATTCCCGTTTAAGATTTACGAAATTCTCCGCTTTTAATGTGGAAGCTAGCTCTTGTAATGAGCAGCCCATAAATCTAAAGGAATCTATGAATCTGAATTTTAAGTTAGTTTCATCATCGTATACCGTAAAACTAATATATTTTTCCTTATTTACCGGTAGCAGAGTGACGTGATATCTTTCGGCGAGCTGTTTAATTACGAAATGTGCGTCATAGCCCCCCAGGTTGTGGAACACCACTGGAATTACGAAGGATTTTTTATAATTTAAATTGCACTTATTATGCGCAAACCCCCTGAAATCGCCGGTGAGGTGGCAATGATCACGAACGATTTTATCTTTATCATTGAACGCCACCTCGCAAATGTGACATTTTTTACCGACCGCATCCTGTAAACTAACTTCCGTATTCATGGGTTCGATATTTTTCAATTTGGAAGAAACGAATTTTGCGATGGCGCTCAACTCGTCCACAAACCAAGACATACAATCTGTTCCACGATTACTTTTGAAAAAAGACCAATCGTCATTATAGTCACATTTAAAATAGTACCCGGCACTGTATGCTCTGTGTTTTTGATAGCGAGAACTTTTCGTTGCTGGTTCTGCGCCATAGCGATCTCTGTACTCTGATTGTTTATTTGCAGCTTCCGCATCGTTAAAGGGCTCAAGCAAAGATTCGAAATCCGCGTAAATCACAAAATGAACCTTTTCCTTATAGACGAAATTTTTAAACTTAACGTACAGTTCTTTTGGAAACTCAATTTTACATTCGTTAACTTTCTCGCAATCCCCCGTATGACCATCTAATTTAACCTGCGAAGAGAAATAATTGAGACACCTATCACAGAAAAATACTTTATGTTTATGTTTAGAAATTTGACTATTCAAAAGCCTTGATAAATCTTTGATGTACACGTAATGATATTTAATATTTTCATCTTGTTCCTCATCCTCGTTATCTGACTTGGGTGCCGGATCAAATTCAGATATTTTTGGATAATATTTATCTTGGATTAATAATAAATTTACGTGTTTTTCACGCTTTTGCTTAGTCAAGCGAACGGGGACTACTGAAAAATTTAATTTCGAGTCCATCTCCAGGACAAACACATTAACAGAAATATCAGCATTATTCTTTTCAAATTTAGAAATATATGGTATTTTCATAGGAAATTCAATTCCTTTTAAATTTAACACTTCAGTGTAATGAGGATATGTAGAGGTTCTGTCTGAATGTACATCCGTAGGATAAAGACCGCTGACGATGCTCCAGGCAAAGCATGCTTCGTCGTTCATATTTTTTACGTTAATACATGCCTGTTTTTTTAAAATTTTTTCCGGCAGTCTAATGTAGGATGAGCCGGTACCATTCCCCACTTCGAACTTATTAATGTTAACTTCCAAGCTAAGAATTTTATCTAGGGCCCAGCCAGATCCGGATTCGGAGAATTCAGATAAGGAATTGAGAATTTCATCTTTAATATTAATTTGGAAAAAATGTAACAAGTCCGTTCCGGCGTCGACTATTTGATTTTTTGTGTTGAAGTACTTTCGTTCAACGATTTCAACATCTCCGGATTTTCTCAGAAATTCACCACAGAAACAGGTATTCACTTTAAGAGTACGCATTTTTTTCAATACATTCATAACCCTATTTTTAAATAAGTAAAAAGCATCATCTAAAAATTGGGTAACATCTTTGTGTGTTAAATTTATTATTATTCCCGTACGTACTCGACCCTGAAAAACTGAAATTATCTCTTCCCATTTCACCCTATCACTGCGATTTTCTTTCACTGGCGCGGCTCCTACTCTTCCCCCAATACGATTTAAATGTTCAATTACTTTCTTAAACCGTTTAAGATGACCGAGATTAGTTTGTAGTTTTCTCAGAGTACCTACGGCTAAATCTGAATCGCGAATCGCCTTATTAAAAAGCCTAATATGCTGCTTTAGTTGCTTAAGCCAGGTGTCTCTCTCCCGCGGTGTAAAATTTCTTTTTTGAGCTAAAATTACCTCGACTGATTTAAATTTCGCCACAATTTCATCACTGAGACTAGCAATTTCTAATGAACTCATTTTTATTTATTTAAATGCACTTCACAATGTTTAAGAAAAATTTATACATACAGATTTTTCAATATCGATCCTGTTCCCTACGTATTTTTATCTTAATTAGTAGTGCTGCCGTCTTGCAATGATTCAGCTAAAAAAAACATACAAACATTAGAAAAAAAATAAATAAAAAATAAAAAAATAAAAAATTAAAAAAATCAAAAAATTTAAAAATAAAAAAAATAAAAAAATTAAAAATAAAAAAAATCAAAATTTTATAAAAAAAGTTAAAAAATTAAAATTGATAAAAAATTAAAAAAATTAAAAAATTAAAAATTTATAAAAAAATAAAAAAAAATAAAAAAATTAAAATTAATAAAAAAAATAAAAAATTTAAAAATAATAAAAAAATTAAAAAATTAAAAAAATTAAAATTATAAAAAAATTAAGAAAATAAAAGAATTTAATTGTCCTTACTTTTCACAAATTGAAAGCTTATCCCCATAGACGGCTTCTTAACGTCCTTCAAGCCTCCAAATATAATGCTGTGTTTGCCTTCGGTGAAATCAGCTAAATTGTTTCTCATTAAAGGTGTCACCCTCTTCGGCAGAAAAGCCTTATTATCCTCCAGTTCAATCAATATGCTATCACCAAATTTTGTGGTCACTACTTGAGCTGATAATATTGGCTGGGGACTGTTTATTGGTAAGTCGGACACCTTAACGAGTGGTTTCGTTTCTAAAAGCGCAATTTTATTCAGTTCTTGTAAATTGGCCATCTAAAAATATTATATATTCATGATTTGAAATTTAAACAAAAAAGATTAAAATGTACTCACTTTGTAATTAATAGCGCACACTAAAACACCAAAAAGTATTGTACTGCTGAACTATGAAGTGTACAGACTTATTAACTTCTGAACTATTAAGATTATAATAGCGATAATCACACTTAAACACCAATGGTACTATTGTACTGCTGAACTATGAAGTGTAGAGACTGCTGAACTATTAAGCCTAGAATAACGATACGCCGACTTTTATATCCTTTCCCCCTCCCCTCCATACTTCATTGCGAGTCAGCAAAAACCGTGAGAACGCTTTAACCTTGAACGCAAGTGTTCCATCTTAGAACTGAATGTTACTCTTTTAGTCACGTACTTATGATTCACCACCAGCATTAATCACTTATATCTGACAGCTCTTCTTCATCAAAGACTTCTTTGTTCTAAAACTAGAGCGCTTTAACCTTGAACGCAGGTGTTCCATCATTCTTAGAATTGGATGTTGCTCTTTTAGTCACGTACTCACCACCGGCATCACTCCTTTGATCTAGCCGCCTACAGACAAGTCTCGACAAGTCGCTAGCCTTGAACGCAGGCATTCTCAGAACTGGATGATGTTGCGCAATAACCTTGAACGCGCACGATTCTCAGAACTGGATGTTGCTCTTTTAGTCACGTACTCGCCATTAATCACTCCTTTGATCTAGCCGCCTACAGACAAGTCTCGACAAGTCGCTAACCTTGAACGCAGGCATTCTCAGAACTTGATGATGTTGCGCAATAACCTTGAACGCGCACGTGTGCATATCGATTACGCTACATTAATCACTCCTTTGATCTAGCCGCCTACAGACAAGTCTCGACAAGTCGCTAACCTTGAACGCAGGCATTCTCAGAACTTGATGATATTGCGCAATATTGCGTAAGATTACGTAATATTGCGCAATACGCTTTAACGATGATGCAATACCTTCTGGTCATTGACGATTACTTCTTGTATACCCCCTCGCCGAAGACCACCCCCTCGAAGACTTCTTCGCCCTCCACCTTCCGGTCTTTGACGATTTACTTCTTGTACATACCCTCGACCCTCTCCGAAGACTTCTTCATCCTCTCCATGGTCACTCCGGATGGACAGACGCCATCGACCTCGAAAGTGGTCCCGGAGCGGCTTTGCCTATCTACTGACCTTGTTTCTTCAATTATTCCCTCTTTTAACATATTATCAATTTGTTTATGAATTTCTGCCTTTTGCGCATGAGGAATCCGGTAAGGCTTTATGTAAGCAGGTTTAGCAGATTTATTTAATCGTATATTTTCTTTATAAATATTAGTTGTTGTTAATGGATCATTGCCTAATTGAAATACGTCAGAATATTTAACACAAATTTTTTCTAAAGTGCTTTTTTCTTCACTATTTAGATGGTCTTTCTTAATAATATTTAATAATTCGCTTGCTCTATCAACTGAAAAATTCCTATTACTTTCAAATTCACCTAAATTATAATCTTCTAATTTTTCTACGTTTGGGCTAAAATTTTTAAGAATAACTTCTTGATCTCTAACATTTAGTATTTTAATGGGTATCATATTTCGATTAGGTCTAGCTAAAGTTCCAGCTACGAAAACTCCTTCACATAGTTCACTCGGTAAAACAACACAATCCTCAGCCATATCAACGCTAAAATATTTTATTACTTCACATCTTGCCGGAATTGAGGTATGCAATGCATGTGCCGATTGAACAGGAACGACAATTTTTTTATTATTAAACCAAAAAGAAAATAAAAATCGTTCATAATCTATTATAGCTGAATATTTATTAAAGAAATCTGAACCTAATATACCATGCATGTTATGGTCAAGGTCATGTAATATTAAAAACCGATGACAGAGCTGTGTATTGTTTACTTGCAATGAAACAGAAACTGAACCTTTTGATACTGTTGACCCAGAAATACCATTTAAACTAATTTTCTTTGATGAGTCAATTATTTCATGTTTACCTACATATTTGCTAAAAATAATGCTAACTGTTGCTCCCGTATCTAATAAAAATTTTAATTTTTTACCTCCATAGAAAAATTCTACAAGGTTCATCCCATTTAATGTTAAAACTTTAAAATTAGTAATTCCTCGTTGGGCCTCGAAAAAATGGCTCCGACGGGATACCTGAACAATTTCGATCACTAGTTATATTATTAGATTGTCCATTTGAGTTTGTCGTGTAATATAATCTTTGGGTAGTATTGTTTCCATAACAAAAATTGTTACCTTTAGGGCGATTGTTATTAAAATTACCTCTACTATTACGACCCCTATTATAATTTGAATTGTAACTAATACCTCTAGTTTGGTTTCTCGAAAAGTTATTATTACCTCTTACAAATCTGTTATTTGTGGAACCACGTCTAAAATTTGCATTTCCGCGAGTATGAAAAACCTGACCGTTAATATTACTCGGCATTTCTTCATCTTTCGCTCCTTGTATTGCGTCAGCTAATTTGGAATAGTTGCGCGCTTTAATTATGGTTCTTAAATCATTATTTCGCAACCCATTTGCAAACGAATTAATAGCAATTTTTTCATTTACATCTCCTAAAATTTTCAATGCAGTTTCGTTACCCTCACTCTGAGTAATTGTAAGATCCGTCAATAATTCCTCTATTGATTTGCCAAATAGGTCAATAGATTTTCCCCCTTGCTTAGCATTATTTAACTGCGTTGACAAATAGGACACCGATTTTTTTTGTTATAAAATAATTTTTCAAATCGACAATTAGTTCCGCATTTGAATTGTATGTCTTATTAAGTCTAATTTTCGCGCTTTCTGTTAAACTTTTTTTTAAAATAAAGGTTGTCAGCAAACTTTTTCCAGTGGCATCTAACATTGAATCATATAATTCAATAGCGTCGATTAGTTGCTTAGTTACAGTTTCGGTACCGTTCATAACCGGAAGCAGACTTGCTGCTGTTTTCAAATTAAATTTTTCCGACATTTTTTCTTCGGTATCTGAAACTGATGAATCGGAATCTACCGGAATTAATTTTTCATCGGTTTCAGATTTTTCAGTACCCGATAACTGTAACCTTTCATTCAAAATCGACTCAATCCCATTTAAAATTTTACTAACAGTATTTGCATATTCCCTAATTTCTTCCCTAAGCTTAACATCTACAGTTGACTTATTATACACATCTTTTAATCGTTCATACTCATTTCTACACTTTAATAATTTCTTAAACTTACGATTGGTCACTTCATTGTCTTTTCTTCTTACACTACTGTCCTTATTTAAATTTCTGTAAAATACGGTTAATTCTTCTGTCAGATATCTAAATTCTTTAACAATATTCATTCCATGCAGACTACAATCAATCTTGTGGACCTAAAAACCTAAAAAAAAAACTGACAGGGAGGAACTTGCATCCATCCTATGCAATCTCTTGACTGGCACTTATTTCTTCTCGAATCTTCTTTTCCAATCTTTTTTTACATCTTTGATAGCAATACCCTAGTATAACTATTGCCGCCAAAATTAAAACCACAATTTCCACAATAGTTTTTCCTGTAAGATCAGCTGGGAACATACCATTTATTTGACTCGACTGTCCCCCGCTATTACCAGCCACAATAACCTCTTCTTTACTCTGGCTACTTCCCATTTTATGTCATGTTCAAATTACCATACCATTAACCAACATGACCCATCACAATTTCACCATAAGCCATTAAATTTAAATATTATTCCATTTTATATAGGTGCATTAAATATTATTCCAATATATACAGGACTGTTCCATCTTAGTTCCAGTGGCAGGATCGCCATGTGATAACTCTTATTATATTCGTTGAGATTTTAGTTAAACGACTTGTGTTTTAAATCATATCTTTATTCACACACTGTCTAATTCACAATACAATTCTTAATAATTGCCACCTTAGTGGTATTCCAAAAATAGCTAAAGCAGCAACTTACTTAACCTACATAACTTAAAATTAAATAAATAAGTTCTACGACCTCGGCACACGCGTGTACTAATAAAACAATAATTATCAATTAATTAAATATACTGTAGGTTATTTTACACCATTACATACATTACATCATAGGTCAAAAATTACAATAGAAAGGAACTTATTAAGCTATATAATGAGAACAGGTTAGTTTAAAAAGTACTTACAAAGCAAAAGCTAAACACGCAATATAAGTTAGTTTTTAAAGATTTCAAGTGGGTTAAGATCTGGCCTCGAAGTGGCACTTCGTACTTATCGGTCTGTTTGTATTATTTGTATTTGAGATGTGCCTACACAATTGCAAAGGTTTTAATTCAATAAAATATAGGAGCGTCGGGATATGCGTAATATTTCTGTAAACCAAAAAATATCGCAAATCCTCCAATAACAAAAGAATTGTATGATATGATTGATAAAAATTTAATTAACAATTTATAGATAACTATTAATTATTATTAAATATATAATTTCCACCAGACTGAGTACCAAAAATAAACTTGGATTTTGACGGAAGATTCATCTTAATAAGTAAAAACAATTAATGCGTAAATCCTAAAATTCGAACGCCTTCTTTGTTAAGTACCTACCTAAATTGTTTTTATTAATAAATTTGGGACATAAATTTCCATTAGGCAGGAATTTTAGAAAGTCTGATTTGCATTGCTCGGCTTTGGGAATTAAATTGCACCTAAACAAGTTGAAATATGCTTCAAAGAAATTTTAACGTGAAAAATATTTAGAACATTTATCATGGTATTAAACTGTGTAATCAGCAAGGTGTAAGAACTTCGCAAATTCAATTTAAATTGTTGGTATCATAATTAAAATCTTCTGCAAATACTTAGAGGGCTTTCTAAAGGTGCTCTAGTATTTATGTGTTAGAAGTAGCAACAGAGCCCTTATGCTCTGACCAACTATATAAACCCGTCATACACTGACTCTCAGAATTGATCAGTACAAACTACTGTAACCAGGGTTCGAGTCTGTAGTACTATAATTGAGATTGATTTTGAACATACAAAGAAGAGATGGGATATTGTCTAAAAGTTGTTTGTAGCATTCACTAATTTCCCTTGTTTCCTTGTTTGGGATTTTATTACCACGTATTCTTGAATATTTTCAAATTCAGGTAATATAAAAAATATCTGGATTTTTTTTAAATAACCTCTGCGTCCATGGATTTACCTCAAAGAAATAGTTAAAAGTTGCTTTTTGGAATAAAATATAAATAAAAATAGTAGATAATATTTTACAGACGTTTCGAATGTTTCCGTTTGGACTTAAAAATATTTAAGAATTGCAGTAATAAGTCCTAAACAAGGAATGAAATAAATGTCATAAATAACTTTAGGCAATTATTTATGAAAGGTATGGGCCTTACATAAGTAGATATTTTAGACTAAACTATTGCAAGAAATTTTCAAGAACCGAAGACAGTATAACTTTTTTGTGTCATTGTGAACAACATCATGTAGTTCCAAAATTTTTACGCATTCTAGAGTCTTTTTGGAGCAAACAAACTTCCAGAATATTAGACCAGGCAGCAGATTCTTGATTAAAGAGAGAACACAGTTCCACCGACTTCAAAAACAATTGGTTATCAACATACAGACCATAGAAAATAGATTATACTTAAAAAAAATTTAACCAGATTTCCAAGATAAATATAAGAATGTTGGGATTAGTTGCAGTAAGGATTTTGCCAAAATAATACGCATTTAAAGAATTTTAAAATATTAATTAAACAAATTAAGCGATTAAGAAATAATAATAAACAATGGCCCTTTAAGTCGCAAGACTGTTATTAATATGTCAAATTTGACTCTTTCAGATGGACTTGTCTTATCCATAGATTCTAATTTTGCAGTTAGACAGTCCCAAAATTTGTTACAATAGCGGCTCTAGCGGAAACTATACGAAATTCACCATCAAGTGACGGAAAGGAATATCACATAAGGTCAAAAATTTTACAAAATTTTTAAGGAGATTGAGTTCGAAAGAAAAGCAATCTATTTCTTCCTTGCAACGTGATAGAACCATTATAGTATAGGAAAAAAATGTGTCTGAACGAGTTTAGGTCGTA
This sequence comes from Rhagium mordax, assembly GCA_963680705.1. Lineage (NCBI taxonomy): Eukaryota > Metazoa > Arthropoda > Insecta > Coleoptera > Cerambycidae > Rhagium > Rhagium mordax. Next base: position 14,390,800 of record OY796658.1, on the reverse strand, counting down.
ATCCAAACAGTCACTATACCGACAGCCGAAATCCCGACAAACCGAAATCCTGACAAACCGAAATCCCGACAAACAAAAACCCAACTGCTGTAATTTCCAGTCAGTATAAATTCCCGACAACCGAAATCTCAAGAAACAAAAATCCCAAACGACCAAATTGACCAAGAAGTTGAAAAAAAGGATACTCCGATTAAAGAAAATGATAAACTTGAAGCGAACAGCGAAGAAAAATCTAATGACCAAGAAGAATATTTTGATGAACATAACCATAATCCAATTTTTAATAAGTACTCCTTTGATGAATACGAAGAAAATGACCATCAAGATTACAAGAGTCAGAAAGAAGACTATGACGACGACGCAGAAGGCAATAAACGAGGATCTACCAAACATATAATATCTAAAAAAAGTATTTTTAATTCAGGTACCAAGGTAAATAAAAATAATTTGTTGAGATTGTTATTATTTGTAATAAATTTTTATACAAATCTCCAAAATGCATTTATTTTATTAAATTGGTGTTGGAGATATTTGAAGTTTTCGAAATATCAATCTGTCGGGATCTTGATTTTCGGGATATTTGTATGTCGTGATTTTAGTTTGTCGGGATTCCAACTCTCGTGAATTTAGGGAGTCGGGACATTGGGTATCGGGTATTTTTGTCCTGGACCCGTTTGAACAACATAAAAATTGGTACGTTCACAAATCTGAAGAGTTCCTAATGAATTGGGGGGTAGAAACTAGTTTTTGAAGGTGAGAGAGTGGGGAATTTAGGAAAAATTAGAATCTTCAAAAGTCGAAGCGTGATGGGGTCTTAATTTATATGTTTAATTCTTAGCATGCAGAATCAAATAACACCTGAAATCAAGACGATAGAACTTACCATTGTATAGAAAACAATGTTTCAATCTTGAAAATACAAGAAAAATGCACAAAAAGAATAGTAATTAACGAACAAAACACAAATGTACTTCAATAATCATGTAATATGCAATTCTCGTCATCAATAGGTGAATTTTCATCATCTAAGTTCCGTCTTCAAATACTCATGTAGACGAAATTTCCATACAACTCTTCGAACAGGCCCCTCCTTGACAAATTTTACATTCCGGTTTTCACACAGGAGCATTGACAACTGTAGCAGTTTCATTTGCAAGAACAAGACATCAACTTCAGAATGGCCTCGGCGAAAGGATCAAGACTTGTCCTAATTGGTTACAAATCACTGTTTTGACGAAACCAGCCCCAGTGTTGTGGGTCCACTTTATTTCCTTGTCGTACTTGTACTTGGTAGAAGGTACGATATGAATGTTGAGCAGTACTGCTGCCGGAGGAAATGATTCCAATTTGGCAAAAAATTTTTTGACTGACCTCTGGAACATGAAGTAGCGAGGTTCATCAAGCGCTTTATGTTTTCCATCTTTGAAACCATAGAGGTAGAGGAAATAAGTTTCTCCTGGCGTTTTTAACTTCACTGTGGGTGGCTGTACTTGTCTGAAAAACAACAATGCTGTGACCCAAACTGGGTCACAGCATTGTAGCTTCATGATGTTTTTCTTCCCTTTGCCATAAATGACCCTCGTTGTGTCGCTTTGTACGTGTTGATGTTCACATGGTTTTTCTGGAGGCTTGCAGAAGAAAAAACTTTCTTTTTCGTATTTATGTGATAATCTTTGGTTTAAGCACGAATATTTCCTGCCAGCCAAATCAATCAATGATACTAGAATGTCTGTATCTTGACTATTGGTACAGCAGTGTTTCTCAATAGCTGTCTGTACAATCAGTAGGTTAGTTTCCCCAGAGTACTGTCCAACATCAATGTTACTACTACTATTTTTTATTTTCTTCATTCGTAAAATATGTTTCTTGATTGGAGCAAATCAGACAGACATGTAGATAGACCGATGAAAGGGGAGAGCAGGTATATAAGGGCAAGGCTGAGATCCGGCTAATAACTATCTTTGTGTTTTGGTTGGCAATCTTTTGTATCTATATATTTTTATTTTTCTTGTATTTTCAAGATTAAAACATTTTTTTCTATTCAGTGGTAATAGTCCATTTTCTAAACGCTAAAAATTCGCCAAAATTCTAACTTCGTTGACTCAAAACCGATATTGAAGATTTTTTTTTTTAAATTTTGGAAAAAGTTTATAGAACAGTTCCCCATAAGTTCCCCATAGGTGAGAAGGTGTGGTTTTTGTTTTTTCAATTGTTATTAACAAATAAGTATTTTTTTAATACACTCTAATTTAAAAATTTATTACTCCTTTATTTATTTAAACAATTTCCTGAAATTTGATTACATAATGTTATTGGTGTCACAGATTACGAATCTGGCCTCAAAATCGGTCTAAAAATAGAATGGCGTCTACAAAATGAAGTCGAATATCTAATTTTTTATTTTCTTTTTCTTATTATATTTATCAGATATCTGGGGGTTTTTAGGGTCGCTGATTACGAATTTGGCATTAAAACTAAAATAAAATAAAAAATAGCGGATCCAAAATGGCGGAAAAGGGTCAATTTTTTTTATTTCTTATATCGGGTGACAATTACAATTACGAACCATAACAAAAGCCATTTATGTGAATAACATCCACCTAATTCTGTTTTTAAAAATTAAGTAAAAAATAGTTATATAGTTCCAAAAAAAATGTTTGTTTGTAAAAGGACTATAAGCCATATCGCCTTGATTAAATTCGATTCTGCATGCAAAGAAAACAGGAAAATTGATCCCCCCAGACTTCGACTTTCAAGGAACTTAATTTTTCCTAAATTCACTCACTCCCTCAGCTCCAAACACTCATAACCACTCCCAAATTCATTAGGGACTCTTCGGATTTTTAAACTGCATTATGTATAGAAGTTATAAACAAAGTTTTGTGAACATACCAATTTTTATGTTTTAGGACCAATTTGTATTGTACTTACTATTTTTTACCAACAGACAAAGGTGGCACTACAGTCATTCTAGATAAAAAAAAATTATTATTTAAAATTTATGACTCTTAGAACCGACGGGTATTACTTAAAATTAAATAAAGATCCACTAAATCAATAGAAGACGGAATTTATAAAATTCTTTACATATAAAAATGAGTTCAAAGATTTTGAACGCAAGAAAGTTACTGCGCATTACAGTAAATCTCCTCATTCGTATTGCTTACCAAAAATGCATAAACCAAAAATTTTTAGACTATCGTAATTGTTAATTCATCAATTCATTGCAATAATTTAGTAAAATTCTTACTCATAATCAGGGAGACGATATCACGTTAAATTCAAAGAATCTACCTATATCTTGAAACATACTTAAAATTGTATTTATTGACATTAATAAAATATTTTGTAACCATAACAAACAATTTTTTTCATTCCTATAATTAATATGCCTCCTATATCTTCACGTCCCTTTGCAATCTACTCTACTTTCTTTCATTTTTTAATATATTAATAATTATAGGAATGTAAAAATTTGTTTGTTATGGTTACAAAATATTTTATTAATGTCAATAAATACAATTTTAAGCATAAGTCTTAATTCTTTGAATTTAACGTGGTATCGTCTCCCTGATGAGCTAAAATAAAGGCGAAAGAACATGTACATCTTCTTGGGGACATCGTTTTTTAATTGGTGACCATAAAGAATGAATTTTGTGGTGAGTTAAAAAAAAAGTTTTCAATAATTTATTTTTAGACGTTTTGAATTTTGTAATTTTTAATCCAATTTTTATCATGCATTAAAGAAAGTCCAATAAACTTAATAATTGTATGTTTAGAGATGAAACATCAATATAAGTATATCAAATTTGATATGTTTTTTATTATTATGCAACAATGCATACTAAGCAAAGAATATTGATCTATCTGGAGCTTAACCCCCCCAATTCAATCTAATATGGCTCACTACCAACAACGTATGCATCCAAAAAACTTTAATTATGACATAGCATGTGTGTCTACACGTATTAATTAATTCTCAATTTATTTCAATTATCCGTTAAACTCACAATTAAAATTTAAGGGCGCATCTCGTGTGTTATCTCAATAACCAGTAAAAATGAACTCCAACAATAGAAATAATCAGTCAGAAGAAGAGCTATGTGAATTTTACCAACAATGCATATTAAAATTATATTTCTTTGTTTGTGCCATTGCCATTTCGAACTGAATTTCAAGCTGACTTGCGTTCTTTATGACCTCATATGTCAGACTAAGTGAGCGTGCTTTATAATAAATAGACTCCAGGAGTTTAAAAAACTAGTTAAAATACAAAGAAACATGTATTTCATTGACCATTCAAACCCCTAACTAGGTCACAATAACTGGGTATGAATAATATTTCATTCTCGAACAATTTAACGATCGATAACGCTAAATGGCACTTTCTTTTCTCCCCTACTATCTGGAAGCATCTTATAAAATATGATTAGGTCGATTGTGTATCGATTAAACAGAGCGGAACTGACTGAAACTACTGAAAGATCATAAAATTATAGGCAGGGAAAGATAACAGGGGCTTATATAGCTTTTCTTGTGTACTTTGAAACGCTTTGTTTGATTACTCGCCAAGTGGACAGAGTTATTAATCTTTATTAAATATCAAGCCACCCGTATTTAAATAATATATTTCTATCTCGATCGTGATGTGGCAGATTATTATATTATTTTAGCGGTTTTTGTAATTGCCGCTAATTAATGGATTACCCGCTCTGCATGGTTTAATCTTTGAATAAACGTACATGTCTACCAAAGCAATTATCCCAAAATATGGTTTTGACGATATAATTCAGGATTTAAAGAAAATAGTTGAAATCCCTGATCTAGGCATTAACTGAAGCTGTGTATAGCAAAACAGGCTTTACTGGAATTATTTTACATTTAATTTAAAGGCATTAATGAAATCAAATATACCATTTTTTTTATTATTTGCTGTCAATTCCATTTCAAATCATTAAAAATTGTTTCGCCGAATACCCTTGGCCCAGAGATACTTTTTTGTCTTTAAGCAAATTCCATCCATATTTCCATCATTTAATACCTAATACAACAAATATTTGACATGCAGTGCAAGTATTATACTTCAGGTCATTTTTATATATTTGCATGTTCTAATGCGTCAATATGTGCGTGTATGTGCGTTTAAGTTCAATGGCACTGGTTTAACACCAACTAGCCAATCGTTTCGTCAATATATAAAGAGGTAATATATTGTCTTATTGATGGGTGGTGTAACGTAAGTGATTTTTCCAATCAAGGAATGTCCGTTTTTTGCTTTAAATGTTACCGTCACTTGGGTACACCCTGCCGCCGTTTTTAGTAATAAGTCCTGTTTTAGTTAAGTTAGTAATGAGTTGTAAAAAAGCCCGCTGGTAAACAAGCAGTCAAGTAATTAATTGATTAATTTTCGACAATCCCCCGTCCGAGAATTATTATAAATACTGGCCGAGTCGGAAACAAAAATCATTCGTTACTGAAACAAATTCAAATGTTAATCCTTGCCCGTTTTAATCCGTTTCTTTTTGCAATATAGTATAGAAATTGCAAGTAACTCATTTCCGGTTATTGACGTTCTGAATTGATGTTACTAATTGCATAATCCGCTCGAACTCCGCAAGTAACGTCGTGGTGAGAATACGATTCCATCGTGTCAAATCAGTACGCCCCTTTTACCACGACATCTAGGTACATCAGAAAGGTGAAAAATGCCAAAGAGCACTCCAGTCCGTATCAGATTCGATCGACAGTCATCAATTGCAGATCAATCCGAAGCCGTTCGTACCGCCGCTCCGAGTTTAATAGTAAATTTTCTTGAATATAATCTTGGTAAGAATACACCGTAGTTCGCTGCAATCTGTAGGTACTGCCTTTAGTTAAGTATAGATATTCAGAGATATTATTGTCCGTGAGTATCGCTGTATTATCCTACTAAATCAAACTAGAGCTAATTAGTAATACCTCCGTTGGTCTTATATGCATCAGCTGGTTAGATCTGTTCACTTGGGCCATCTATAAAGCTTCCATGCATAAAAGTGACCGGAAAACTTACGTTTTTTTTTTTTTTTTTTTTTTTCCTTATAGGTTGCGGTCTTTTGGCCCGCTGTACTGAAGCTGAAGCTTATTGTACCCCCATAGTCTCCCTATTCCATGAGACCCGTTCCTCCCACGAAGGCGAGTATACGGTCGATGGGAGCATTAGCTATCTCTTCCGGTGTCACTGATGGTTCACCGAAGTGTGCAATCCTTCTCGCCGCTAGGGCCGGGCATTCACATATGATGTGGTGAGGTGTTTCTTCCTCTTCACCACACATCCTACAATCTGGATCATCCTTCACCTTTATGTTGGTGAGATGTTTGTTTAGCGTGCAGTGTCCTGTTAAAATACCCACTGCACATCTTAGCTGTCTTCTGCTCAGCTTCAGCAATTCCTTAGTCTTTGATTTGGATGGGTCACCTAAGAATATGCGTGATTGTCTCATTCCTGGTGCCTCTCTCCAATGCAAGTTGTGTTTCTGTCTTAAAAGTTCCTTTACTGCGCCTTTTGCGGTGCTATATGCGATCCCGCATGTCGGCTCGGGTCCTATCAAGGCTTTCTTTGCTCCTTCTTTGGCCAGCCTGTCAGCTTTCTCATTACCTGAATTTCCCTGGTGTCCTCGCGTCCATTCCAATTGCACATTGTTGTGTTCTGCTAGTTTCGCCAGGGGCTTCAGGCAATTTCTTACTGTTTTAGAACGTATTTCTACTGCCTCCAGAGCTCTAAGAGCTGCCTGACTGTCAGTGATGATACGGATTCTTCTGTTAATGTAAGACATCCGTACCATTTCTTGTGCACAAGCCTCTATGGCTGTTATTTCTGCTTGGAACACGGTTGCAGTGCTGCCCAGGTTCAGACTGAAGTATGTCCCTGGTTGGTCTCCCGCAATTCCTGCTCCGGTACTACTTGACGTTTTTGATCCGTCCGTATACCATATGGTATCATTTGGGTGACTTCGCATCTGCCTTTTACCCTCATCTTCCCTATCAGGTATAATTACCCTGAAGGTTTTTGTGAAGTTATAAGTAGTGCTGATTCTGTCAGACTGCATTTCAAGTAGTCGGTTATTTCCCAGTTGTTGGGCTATTTCTGTATGATATCCTTTTCTTGGAAAGGTCTCATACCCGTTGTTTCTTAGCCTGTAAGTCGCTATCAATGCCTCATTCTCCACCACTAGATTTAATGGAGGTAGGCATAGCAGTGCTTCCATAGCTGCGGTAGGCGTTGTTGTCATGGCCCCCGTTATCCCTAGGCACGCAAGTCTTTGTACCTTGTTTAGTTTCCTCAACGACTCTCCTTTTCCAGCTTTGTGCCACCAGATCAGGGAGGCGTAGGTTATTATTGGTATCGCAACCCTTTGGTACAGCCAATGTACCATTCGTGGTTGTAGTCCCCAGTTTTTGCCCACCATTCGTCTGCAAGCCCATAGGGCCCGCGTGGCTTTGGTGGTCACTTTCCCTATATGAGCTTTGAAGTTCAGTTTGGTGTCTAGAGTTAGTCCCAAATACTTGGCTTCACCGCTCATTTGTAATTCTTTTCCCCGAAGAAATAGTTTCTTCAGGTTTTGAATTTTTCTTTTCCTTGTAAAAGCTACCACTGTGGTCTTTCCTGGATTGACGGATAGACCTTCCTGGGTGCACCATTTATCTACCGTTTTGAGGGCTCTTTGCATCATTTCTGATGTGACGCCCTCAAATTTTCCTGTTGCCAGGATGGTGATGTCATCTGCATATCCCTGCGCATATATTCCTTGCTGTTCTAATTGTTCTAGGAGTTCATCAACAACCAGACACCACAACAGGGGTGATAGGACACCCCCCTGCGGACAGCCCCTGGTTGCCGACACCTCCTCTGTCGTGGAGCCCAGCATTGTTTGTATTTTCCTAGTTTTGAGTGCTGAGTCAATCCATCTTGTTATCGACTGCTTGACCCCGCGTCTCTTCACTGCTCTGCTTATAGAGTCGTATGAGGTGTTATCGAAAGCCCCCTCAATGTCCAGAAAGGTTCCTATAGCCGTTTCCCGGCTGTCCAGTGCCCTTTCTATTCTGTGAGTAAGCTCATGTATGGCTAGCTCACATGATTTTCCTGTCTGGTAGGCATATTGGTTTCGATGTAAAGGTTTTGAGTTCATAACATCGTCCCTGATATGCCTATCCACCAGCTTCTCCATGGTTTTCAGGAGAAAGGATGTTAGGCTGATAGGTCGGAATGATTTGGCCTGGGCGTAGGTCTCGCGCCCTGGTTTTGGTATGAATACCACCTTTACCATCCGCCAGCTGGTTGGCACATATCCTAGGGCCAGACTGGCCCTGAATAATGTGCACAGGGGTGTTGCAAGTTTGCTTATACCCTGTTTTAGTAGTGCCGGGAATATTCCATCTACCCCCGGTGACTTGTACGGTTCAAACGAATTGATCGCCCACTCAAGTTTTGTTATGTTAATTACGCTATTGGCATGTTTCCAGTCTTCTTTAGACGCCCTCTTAATAGGTATGTCTTCAATTGGACCGTTATGGTTACGTGGGGTAGCTACACTGCCCGGGAAGTGTGTCTCTAGGAGTAAGTCCAAAGTCTCCTTCTCGGTATTTGTGTAGTCACCCTGTTGTCTTTGCAGTGATCCAATTTTACCTTGATTGTCTCTCTGCAGAATTTTCTGGAGTCTAGCAGCTTCCGGAGTGTTTTCTATCTCCTCACAGTGCTTCCTCCATGATTCCTTTTTGGCATCTCTTATGGCATATGCGTAGTCGAGACGGGCAGTTTTATATTCTTCCCATCTGCCAGACTTTCTCGCCTGGTTGAAAAGCCTGCGAACCGCTGCTCTCCTGGAGGACAGCTCGTGATTCCACCATGGGGTCTCACGTTTCTGCCTCCTCTCTTTTAGGGGGCAGCTTTGCTCGAAGGCTGTTTTTATTGCTGATGTAATGAATTCATTCATCAGTTCCACTTCCACCGGTGTCTGTGGCTTCGATGGGCACTCCTTCAGCCCTTGCTCCAGGATCTCATTAAAGAGTCCCCAGTCGCAGGTCCTTGGGTTCCTGCCCATCTTGTTCACTTCCGGTGGTGTTTGTATTTTAAATCTTACGTACCTGTGATCCGAGAGCGATGGTTCCTGAGACACATGCCACTCACTGATCACTCGCCCCGCACACTGTGTCGCGATAGTGATATCGATAACCTCACTCCTTGTCGTCGTGACAAAGGTAGGCTCGTTTCCACGATTGACTACTTCTAGCTTATTACTAATGATAAATTCTAGGAGTGACTCACCTCTTGTGTTGTTGTCCGTGCTCCCCCAGATAATGTGGTGTGCATTGGCATCACAGCATAAGATGAGCTGTGCATGGCTAGCTTCACATTGCTGAACCAGTTCTCTAACTTCCTGGGTAGGAGGTTGATCAGGTTGATCGTATGGAAGGTAAACGGATCCTATTACCAGCTCTTTCGTTGACCCCTCCATTTCTATGCTGGTTCGTGCCACCATTAGGTCTCTTGTACATAGCCCCCACATTGGTAACAGATTGATATTTTTCTTTGCGATAATGCAAGCTCTTGGGTGGTTACCGCCTGGGCTAATTACTTCCCAGTCTCTTCCCATCCCTAATCCCCTGATTTGCCCCCTGTACACCCAGGGTTCTTGTATCAGTGCTATATCTACATTGTTGTTTTCAATGTGTTGCTGCAACGCGGCCGAGGCCGCTTTACAGTGGTGTACGTTCACCTGTGTAACGTTGAATGTTACTTGCGTTGAGAGTTACTGCTGGTCCTCTCCCTTCGCAGCCTCTATTCCTTCGGGTTCGACTTGCGTCCCCTGGTCGACTTCCATCTGCTCCCCTCCCTTCTTCCTCCCCAGGGCCTTAAATAGGACCCTGGTTAGGTTGAGGTAGGGTTTGCATTGAAGGTCCTCAATTCTTTTCCACGAAGCCTCGTCCATCAGTAGGACAAGTTGTTGTCCCTTCGGATCTGGCTTCGTGTCGACTACAGTCCAGGTATTCGTCTGAAGCCCTGGGTTCTGTATTCTCAAACGTTTGAGCGTTTTTTCCGGTTCCTGTGCCGGCCCCGGTATCCACACCAACGTTCTGACGGGCTTGGGTACATCCTTGGCATCACATGTGCCAAGTTTTGCACCCTCCCAGGGTACACATTTCTCCACCACCCGCACTAGCCAGTCCTTTGTGGCCTGGTCAGCGCAGGAGGCTAGGAGAAAGCCCCCCCGTAGATTAACCCCCGAGAACCTTGGTGGTTGTTGTCCTTCTGCGACGTCATCAAGAGCGTCGGTCAGTGCAGTCTTTACCAGATCTGCCTGCTCCGAGCTCAATGACGTCTCAGGGTAGCCATTAGGTATTATAGCTACCTTCAAGTCTGTGAGCGCAGCCGCATAGGAGGTACCCGGGACGTTATTGGCCCTTCCCCTCTTCTTTGGCTGCGTCACTCTATTTTCCCCTGGGGTGCTTCCCTCAGATCGGCCGCGTTTAGCGCCCGGCTTTGGGTCACTCCCCTGTGAGGCTTTGCTGCTCCCCGGTTGAGATGTGCTGGGAGTACTTACGCCCCCTGGCTGTAAAAGCCTAGGTCCCGCTTTTCCCCCAGATTCTTCCCGGTTCATCTTCCGGAGCTTCCTTCTGGCCGCTCCGGATAGTTTTTTCTTCGGTGGATCCTCCTTTACAGGGCCTCCTTCCGAGCTTTGTTTTTTGGTGTCGTTATTATTTATATTATTCATTTTCGTCCCACGAGTATGGGGGATTTAAATGTCACCGTGCCCAGAGCCCCCTTGGACACGGAAGGCTATATAAAACGGGGTGCGCCAGGTGCCCCGAGTTTTGTCGCTAGTTGCTGGGCTACCCCCCAACCACGCATCCCTTCAGCGCGCACAATACCTTGGGATTGGGGAAGTTTTTATGGTGGTACTTCATCCACGTAGTCCGGGCGGTTAAGCCAAGACCCCCGTGCCCCCTAGAGACACGTGCCTCTGTCCGAGAACAGAGGGTCGTTGTGTCGCCAGGCGGTCTACGGTGTGAGTCGTGAGCTGGTCCACTTACGTTAATTAGCATAGTCATTAACAAATAGTTCTACGTTTGTGGCAGTAGTACGCCGTATGTTTAAACATCCAGTATAGACTACAATATCTATAGCTAACCGACTGCCCGTCGTTCATAATAACTCCTGTTGGAAATTTCCGTTTGCTTGTCGTAAGCAATAATTTGCAAGGCGCGAAGATCAATCGCTGTTATCCAAAATTCCGAAATAAAATCGTAGAACCGCGTAAAGATTCTTGGTTGCCAGCTTGCTTGTTTCTTATTGTTTTAAAATTTGTACATACTCGACTATACAGTCGCTGCGATATTAGAGTTAATTGATTTGTTCATTTACGTTGCTGAATAAATACGTTGGTTTAAAGAGGTAAACTTCACGAGTTATTATTTCTCTGTCATTTATTTCTGATAAACCCGTTTGAGCAGTGGTCGAAGTCCATTAGATAGACCTCCAGCTTACGACCCCGGACATTCCGTATCTTCAACTGTTTCGCTATTTAGGGTTGTTCTCCCAATAAGAGAGCCAAAAAGTGTTGTTTTTTGCACTTAAAAATTAAAGAACTGGCGCCCGAGTTTTCCATCTAAAAAGATTACGTAAGTATATTGAAAGAGAGCACCGTTATAAGTAGACAGACAGTGGTGAAAAGTGAAAAGTTTCTCCAATTGCTCTTTAATAGATTATAGATCATATTCTACAATGGTAAAATATGTAATTCCTCAAGGGTTGCTTTTGAGGTCTATTTAATTTTTAATTGGTGTTAGCGACCTTCCAAATTTACTAGTAACTAAAATACAACTGCAACAAATATTAAATGGTGCTTGTTTCCTGTAAATGTTCATGGCGTTCATATCCGAGAAAAAATAAATGAGTAACGTCAGTCGATTAATTAATTTGATTTCCGGTAAGAACGAGCAGTTATTTGAAGATGTAGGTGAATATAATTTAAGTGTGTATTTATACCTCTGATGTAACAGAAGTAAAATAAAATGTTTCTATTTTGCAATATTCACTTTATTCAGTTTCAACTTAGGGCTAGCAGTCAGAAAATCGTCATAAGATGTCAGATGCTATCGTCGGAAGATCGTGTATTCACCAGTGATGAAACTGACACATTGAGATTATTTGCCAACTGATTAGCATTACCAGTGAGTTCAGGCTATCTAACTATTTGGTGACCAGCCTGCAGAAACAACTTTCCTGCTATATCCTCGATCATTGAGAAGTACAATCTAGTCGGGATATTATTCGAAACATTCATCAGACAGAGTATCTATCATTTATAATCGGAAACAAATTATTATATCACAGTCATTTCAAGGGATCTAGTGTGGTGGTAATTCATCGGTCGTTGGAAAGAAGTTATCATCACCTGGGAATTGGAGTGGTTACTCATGAGGATGTAATCAGCCGCCAATATTCGTCCTAAAATCCTGTTTCCTCAATCCTGGTGAAGGCTTCTGGTCCGACTTTGAAACGGTGATACCTCTAAATAGTTGATAAAAATACATCATTAAAAACCGTTGTAAAAAATGAGATTGAAATATTATTAAATTTCATTACTTCCTTTAAATAATGCTTCGACCTCTCCAGAGATCTTCCGTTGAAAAATATAATTCAACTATTTTAGATTTTCCCCGATGTAAAAAATTTCTTACGGAAACATCTCACTTAAGTTCTTTTTAAGATTCCCGTGAGATATCAAGAAAATGGTAAACTTGTAACGAATTCCACTTTCCCCTCAGCGCCGCCGTTCCTCCCGATGCCCACAAGTAATGAAATTTTAGTGGGACGGTCGTAAAATATACAATAATTTTCCCCCATCAAGTGCGATTTACATCGATATTATTTATATTACTTCTTGTACTATGTATGTAATAGGCATACAAGGGAGATTTAATATTTTATATCAAGCTTCAGGCCAACTTCACCCTCAGTCTCTTGAGACTGTTGCGTTAAGAATACGAAAATACACTCATAAATATTATCGAACAGAATAGTCCAGGGATACAGAAACTTTATTTAGTAAAAGTTTTTGCATTGAAAAATTCCTTTTTATGTATTTAATGAAATATTCTGAACCATAGCAGATGCAGAAAGGGACAAATTTCCATATTTAGTCTTTTGTTTGAATGTTTAATGGTGACAGCTATACAGGGTTGCCATTTGATCACTAAAAAAAATGTTTTCTGTTTCATATAATAATCAAAATAGAAGCAAATGTAAGATGAAACCAAAGTGCAACATTAAGACATAGGAGGATTATGATTACGATACTGTAAAAGTATTTATTCTTTGAAAATTAACTATCCGCTCATTTCCAACATCTTCTGAATCATCAAATGGGATCAAACATGTTGTCGATCTCGTACGAATAATAATGGTGAACAGAAACAGGAATATTTAAGAATTAATACCAAAGTAGTATCATCAAGTAATTGTACAATTTCCATTGCGCGTATAAATGTGGCTTTGTATAAAGCACCCTTGGTTAATTAAATTTTTCGGTTCAGTATACCCTTATCATATGTAGTGGGCCCCACTGGAGCAGAAGATTATAATGAATAATAAATATCTTTATTATTTTCAACTAAGCAGTTGTGTTCACAAAATGATTATCGTTGGATATTCCAAAGTGCTGAATTCTAAAAGCCGAATATAAACGCCTTGTAATAATTGCATTCGGACCCTACGTTGTGGTACGTCATTTTGAAGGGTAAAATAACAATAAAAATGAACTAGAAACTTTTCAAGGTCACACGAATTGAATTACAAACACGATAGAGCTAGAAACTGTCGATTGATTTTCATAATACATTTTTGTTTTATATTAATAATTATAATATTCCTCTTCTAGTCTTTTTCGACTCTTTATCAGATATTTATTTTGTTTCATTCTTATTGTTACTTGAGTTACTTGACCTTGTTTCAAGATCCATATCCACATGCCATAAGTACTTAGACATCCTATAGCGAATAGTACATTGATTTAATCTGTTCGAGTTTAGAATCCTATTTCCGTTTTTGGATCTTAATTTGTTCTCCAGCAGCCCAAGTACGTGTCAGCGATTAAACTTACTGTATGGAAACAACCACTGCCTTGATACACGTTGATCTGTAATTGGTCTCTTTCTGCAGCTATCAACTAGGAAGTCTCTTCCTGTTACCTTCCATTATAACAACTGTATTGATGGCGTGTTTTATATTATTTACTAATTGTTCATGAATGACAATAGTGATAATATATATACAGGATGTCACGAAAATACAAGTAAATCTCTTAAAAGCGTATTCTAGAAGCAAAATTATGGCATTTGAGTAAAATGTTTCCATCTTCTACAAATTTGCTCTTCATCTTCTAGTAAGTTCCCATCCTCATCTTTGTAGAAAACTGTTCGACTTCGGTATCCTTTCCTGATATTAATGATAACATTTGAAATAAGTGTTCAAAAAATTGCCTAGAATTAGCTAAGCAAGAACATAGCCTATTTGGAATTCCAGCTGAGTTAATTGAATATTTCCCGGATAATTCTGGTCGATTCTGTTTGAATACTCTTGCGTTAGGCTCTGGAACTTTTTTAAAAGATACTGAAGGAAACAACAAAGGAAATCTTTTGTCCAGTTAGGTACAGGAGGAGAGGGGAGTTCCATATTGTTGGAAATTATATTGAGCAAAATAATAACGTTTCCTAGAATACGAACCAACTCATTAATCTTCCATATCTTCAATTATGTCGTCGTTGTTTCAACCATTATTTTGCAAATGAAGGTAGTTTATGATTTTGGACGTCACATTTTCACAGACATGGTTACCCTAGTTGCTTTGGGAATATAGTTAGTAAGTGGATCTAGAAGAAAACATTATTTTTAGGTAATCATTTCACCTCAAATATCCTTTTTCGCAGCAACATCCTTAGTGCCTGGGATAAATACAGTCGTGTGGAGAAATCCAGCACTGTTTTTAAATTCCACACTATACTATTTGACCCACTAATAAATACAATGAGCACTGGAGGGATATGTGCAAAAAAAATTGATCGTAACTGAATAGTACAGTGATTTCCACTTCGAACTAATTCTAAAGCTGTTTTAAATTCAAATATTTTTGAATAGTTTGATTAAAAATGGATCAAATATCAAATATTAAAAAGGAATAACGGTGGTTTTTCGTTGAGGGTGAGTTTCACCCCAACTCAGGGGTTTCGAAAACAAATTGACTATTGGAATGTGTAGATCGTCGGATTCTACCCCAAAAAATCCCCCTATAACGTTTTTTTGCCTTAATTTAATAATCGCCCAGCTGCAGAAGTTGAAAACGTTGATTTTTAAGCAAAAAACACTGATTTTTCGAAGGTTTAAAACCAAGCAAATTACGGGAAAAGGATAACCTTTTCGAAAAAGTTTGTCATAACAAAAAAGTTAGCTAATGAAATAATAAAAATAATTCATGAAATTAAAATTTGTTTAGGCTCATCGTTGCTGAGATACAGAGGATTTGAACGTATCCTTGAAAAGGTCACGCGTTTCAAACAGTTATAACTCTGGTTTAATAAAACCTTGACATGTAGGTACCTTGAATTAAATTGAAGTTTATTACAGTAGCTTATAGTTGTCTTGAATTTTGATATCTGCTAAATCAAAAATGATACAAGGAAAATAAAAGCAAAATTTTTATTTTTTACCAAAGTGCCCGTTTTTTGTTTCAGTAAATTCCAAATTAAAAATAAAAAAATTCCAAATTGTGTTTTTTGTTAGTTATTACTGTTATGTATGCGCTCAAATTTTTTTGATCGTGATTGATGCATTATCTAAAACATTTCACACTTAATGTATTTTGAAATTTTTTTAAATAATTAATTTTTTTGGCTTTGAGGTTAAATAACTTAACAGGGAAGAATCTTAGGTGAATGTTACCATTGACAAAAAAGATGGCAATAAACTAAGGAAAATGCTACTGTTTTTATTTTTTTTGATAAAGATTAATGTTAGGAAGATTAAAAGACCATCAAAATGCTTTTTTTGGACGAGTTTTAGCGTTAATTGCAAAGGAGATATGACCGAAATAAGTCTTAGCAAATTATGATATTGCCCGTTTGGCGGTAATTTAGTCTCAGAACTTCGATAATTATTGATTTTTTAACTTTAGGGGTGGTTTTCATCCTCTTAGGGGTAAGATCAGTTGCTTTTCTTATTAGGGGATGAGTTTTATGTCTCAAAATGTAACAATCTGCTACGAAGTCATAATTTCTCAAAATAGACAAAAAATTATTAATTCATTCATTTTACCCCTTTTATATCGACCATATTGAGGGTGCAACATAAAATTTTTAATTTCCGACTTCACATTCGTGATCAGCGACTCCAAATACATAAATAATTTAAGAGTCAATAATTTATTCTCAGTATTTCGTTAATTATTGATATTTTTATTTTAGGGGTGGTTTTCACCCTCCTAGGGTTTTTCTTATTAATATATAAGTTTTATGGCCTAAAATATAAAAATTTGTAAAGAAAAATTTCTACTTGCTCAAAACAAACAAAATATGTTTTTCCATTTTACCCCATATTATATCGGCCACATTAGGGGTGCAATCGTGAATTTTAAAATTCTGATTTGAAATTCGTAATCAGCGACCTCAAACACATTTACATAAATTAATTCTTAATATTTGGATTCAGTATTAAATTTTGAATTTCATAGGCGGTTTTCACCCGCTTAGGAGTAAAAGCACATCTAATCCTTTTAATATTTGAAGTTGATACCTTAAAGTTTAAGAATCCTCAAAAAAAATTACCAGCAGCTATAGAATTAGGTCGAAGTTTGGGTACTTTTGGCACCAAGTGACTGTATTAGAAGAGTGAACGCTACCAAACCCTTTATATTATAAAAAATTGAATAGCATTTTAATTATCTTTCATTAATAATAAACTGGGCATTAATACGATTGGTTCAATTAACAGGCCTAAATATTGCCTACAGGCACTAATACAATGAAAATAATTTATAATGGAAGCTACAAAATTAAACGACTATCCCATTCTTTCAATTTAACCAGTGAAATATTTGAAACTGAAAGCAAACTTAAATCCGTTCCTGTGTAATACGACGGCTCCAGTGAAAATGCAGTGGCGAGATCAGCGGTCCACTTTCTTTATTTATTACCGAGTTTATGGCCAACTAGGCAAATTTTATATCTATAAAATGAATTTAACGATATATTTGGCACTACAACACATGAGACCGACTTGTATTATCACAAATAAATTACTTCTGTAATTTACTGGAGGTGTTGACGAGTCCCAAAGTAAATTTGCGTTAACTGCTTCATAAAACGTTCGTTGATGATACATTTACCCAGTAAATTTTCAACTTTTCTTAACTCAATTTCCGCTGAATACTGAAATTATTCCCAGCTACGAATTTGTTTGTAGAATAAGTAGCTACAACTAAGAGGTATCAAATTATTCTAAAATATGATAAATTTCACGAGATCTGAAACAAACCATCTTTCTAATTATTATTCAAATGCAACTCCATTACAAATAGAAGATAATTAAGCAGATGAAACAAATGAAATTAGCATATTTTAAGTATCCCGGTTAGAAGTAATGAGTTGTAGTTAATTTACCTCGTGTGATAGCGAGAGCTAAGTAGGAAACTGGAAAATATCATCCAGGAACTGTAACATAACTAATTTTATGTGCTTAATACAAATCACAAGCTCCACCATGCCATTCGCAGTCACTGCCATGTCAGGTGTTCTAATTATTCAAGCTTTCAACATATAATTAATGCCTGCGAGGAAATTGTTAATAAGTTTGCGGGGATAATTTAAACTTACCGCGACATAATTAGCTAAATAGTATCACAGGGTGGTTTTTTAAATTACGTAATTATGTTAGGCAAATTTAATTCTTAATCCTATTAGTTTATGTCAAAACGGAACGACCCGCTGATACAATTAATCTTAACATATTTACAATTTTAGAAGTGGCTCAACACTTGAAATCTCGTGGGCAATACTTTCGTGGTCACCCTGTGTAAGAAAGTCAATTACGGGTATCATAATTTTTTCTCAATTTTCTCTGATTTACGACGTGCAATCTTCCGGAGAATTTATTACATTTTTCATTTACTCGACGAAAATATTTTACAGTTTTCTACAAATATTCTGGCTGCGACACTGTACCATGTAACGAATTCACAGTAATGATCCTGAAAGCAGTAAAAGTGACATCAGCCATACAATTTTGAGAAAGCTCTTAGCAGACATAAATAAAATAAAAGTGGTACTGTAAACAATCTCGAAAAAAGTTGTTAAAGATAAGCGATGTAATAATTTTTTGTAACTGTGTAGTTAGAAAAGAAGACAAGGACCCACGCCAGACAGTATTCAACGTGTGCACGGAATATAAACGGCAGGCTTTGTAGTTTCGTGTGTTGTGTTTGTTTTTATTCGCTCCCTAACATTAATATAATTGCCATACAAAAGGTACAAAGGAGCATTACTTATATTTTTATTTAATGGGCTAATAACGATGAAAAACAGAAAATCTCGTTTTAATCCTGGTTAATGATACCGTCTCACGAACCCGGATTTACTTTAAATGTGGACGGTATTTTGTTTATTTGCGTTTAATAGGAAAAGTGTGGATTTTCTTGCAAAGGCTTGAGTCAAAGCTCAGCGAAGGAAAGCAAAGAACACACGTTATTAAATAAACTGTCAATAAACTTGTCGAATTAACTCTTATGGTGCTGGATGACTATTCTCCATATTCCACAAAACAATGTTTAACTTTCGTCATGGTACCGAAAATAAAATGCAATAGAAGGCTGGGATTGGTTGTACAAGGGGTTCTTACAAATGTTTACCTTGGCCGCTAGAAGTCAGATGGAGATGTTTTCTGTAATTATTTACTTTATTGGTAGATGATTTAAAAGCTTACATATTTAAGTAGATACTATCTACCGTGTTGGTTTTCAATTCTCTCATGCTGCCATACAAACTTAACCTATTTTATGTAAAATGATTGATTGGTATTGGTTGTCGCAGAACGAGAGGCCCTGGTTGTTACGGTTTATTTGGAATATTTGTCAGAAGCCGAATGAACTGGAAAGATAATACGTAGAATTTAAAATTTGTTTTTGCTTCATATTTTTCATTTTTGAATAAGAAGAAGAATTTCTTTCTTTAAATAAACAATCTAACTAGTTAGTGTTGAAATTAAATTAAGAGAAAAGCATAAAAACTAGTTTTTTCTGGTTAAGGTATTCGTGACCATCAATTCTGTGACAAGGCAGAATGTCCCACTTTTTGATGAAATCTTTTGCTTCTTCCAACAATGATAACTACATAACCAATACAGGGTGATATACAGGGTCAAAAAATTGAAAAAACATTAAGTTGGCGTAAAGGTGAAATGCTCATAATTCTAATTTTACAACAAAATACTGTGAAGCTGGCTGATGGAATTCCTTCATGGTTAAAAAAAAATATGAAATAGAAGATTGGTTCGTAATTTTAAACACTCGCAAATGAAGCTAAAAATTCGAAATTAATTTTTTTTTTTTTCATAATTCATAAACAGTTTAGATGCATTTTATTATTTAATATTGCAGCCTATCTGCCCTGACTTATTTCATAGTATGTACCTGCTTCCAGTTTTCAATGCGAAATTCGAATTCTTAGAGCATATCCGATGCAATTGCTCCTAATATTAATATTTTGTAAAATCCCTGATCCCCCCGTCCTAATCCCGAAGAACTCGGCGGTTTTTTCTCAAACAAAAAAGTACCAGCATATTTAAAAACCATTTTGAAACGCTGAAACAAAACATAACGCTACATATGCCTGAAAATGTATAAAAAAAGATTTTTTAATCAAAGTCCTTTGAATTGGGGAAGTATTACTGGAACCAAATTATTAAAATGGTTACTCTATAAAATAATAGTTATTTATGTAACCAGTTACGAAAGACTTTATTTTGCGTAACGAGTGGATGTTCGCGGTACGAGCGAAGCGAGTTCCCACAAAATGACAAGAGTTATTATTTTTTAATTATGAATATTAACTATACAATTTGTGAAATTTGTCAAATTAACTCCTGAAGAAGTTTGAATTTGCCATGATATTATGTGCTGCATTATGCATTAAATTAATAACATTTGTCATTTGTCACTTTTGACGTTAAAATTAAATGCGTAATGATAGAAACAAAGGTAACTATGAATACATGATTACTTATTTTTTTATGATTTTTAAATATTTTATTTAAAGAATTTTATTTTTAGATGTTTAAAATTAGAAAAAATCTTGTATGTTACGAAACGAAATACCATTTTGTGTAACTCGTGTCATTTTGCGGGAACTCGCTTCGCTCGCCCCGCAAACATACACTCGTTACGCAAAATAACGTCTTTCGTAACTGGTTACATAAATAGCTATTTCCTCACCAGTTAGGAAAAGTTTAACTTTTCCTAGCTGGTGATGAAAAGTAGAACGTTTTGACACTTACGCCAGTTTTGAAAAGTGTAATTTTATAATATATGTCAAAGTTAGAAAAAATATTTGCTGCGGATTATTTTTACAAAGAACTAAGATCTGAATTTGAAGACTTTATAAACAACTATTTCGACGATGCTTTAAAGATTCAATTTAATTCCCCTTTAAAATAGTTTTCAGATATAGGAACATATTTGAATGCCCAAACCGAGGATATAACTAATCAGCTAATCCAATATTATGTGATAAAAGGAAATTGTGTTGTATACAGTAAGTCGGAAATAAAAAGATTTATATGTATAATCTAAAATGACTCGCCAAGTAAAAATGGTTAAAGTAATGGGAATGGGAATAAAGACTATTCCCACTCCTACAATTTATACCACGCCCACCCACGCACGCCTATATTCTAACATCCCAATCATTCGTTAAAGTAGAGAAGCGCGCGCATGGGAAGGCGTGACAAAAATGGGAAAGGCGTGGCCAAAATGTGGGAGGCGTGGCCAAGAAATAGAGGAACGGGGGAGCCCTCAAGTAGATGATTGCACGAATAATAGCGACTGAATATCACTTCCGGTAACACCGGTAGTAGAGGTCAACTTCATTAGTTTAAATAGATATGATATAGGTATTTTCGCAAATTTTAATTCTCGAATATTTTATATAATAATAATTCTGTATATACAGATAAGTCCAGGATGCTTCGAACACGACAGGGATTGGGTCGAATATACGAGTGGCCGACAACTCGCCTTAGTTCGAAATTTGTACATTAGGTGAGGGGCGCAGCAGTGCGCTGTGGCCACTCACTGCTCAGGCTCAACCAGCAGTCAGCAGACTGTTTTAGTATCTCATTAAACGTGTTGGGATGTAGAACTCATGTCTGAAAGAAATTTGATTTACGTATTCTGGACCAACGTTTCGGAATTTTTCTAACTTCAATAATTCATCCTAGATAGGATTAATTATTGTAATTTAAAAAAAATCTCAAAACACATTTAAATATTTCCATTGTTTGTTTTTTCGCAACAAAAATGTGATCTAAAATTAATTGTCGCTGCACCTCGAGTGTTGCAGGTATAATAAAAATTATTATAAAAGAATCCAAACAAGGAACAGTAGACGCGAGAGTCATCGGCTACAGCGCGG
Source organism: Rhagium mordax (assembly GCA_963680705.1). Classification (NCBI taxonomy): domain Eukaryota; kingdom Metazoa; phylum Arthropoda; class Insecta; order Coleoptera; family Cerambycidae; genus Rhagium; species Rhagium mordax. The sequence goes on along the minus strand of OY796658.1, from coordinate 14,369,089 downwards.
AGATCCACGATTCCCACCACTGTGTCCACAACGGGCACAAGTAAATCGCGCAAACTAATACCCATGTTCGAACCTCCTCGGTCTTTACTGTATAAGAGTCACGTTTTTAGGAAATTATTTTTTTATTTTATTAAACTGTACCGTTTTAATTAGTGCCGAATAAATTATTTTCGTAAGAAAATATCGCAAAATTTAAACAGATGTAGGGTGTTTCGTTTAAAGTAACGATTTCCGGTATTCTCGGAAGTTATTGTTGGTTTAATTGATTCGTATTCGAAAATTTATATAAATTTTGAAATTTTAACTTTCTAAGATATAGCCAATCAACCATGTATAAATACAGTATTTAACAAATTAAAATTCAATTATAATAAATGATTGATATAATTAAATAAATTTAATTAACTAGCTGAGTATGAAAAATTTTCCAGCTCTGACGGGACAATATTTCGTAAATTTTTTAACGTTAAATAATTATTTTATATTCAATTAAGAAGAAGCCCACTAAATAATATATTAATTGACCTTAAATAACTTATATGGGTCATAATAGTTTTATAAGTAATCCTCATCAACAAACTTGACTAGTTGAATAGGTTTCTAAAGCCAGTACCGGAGTTAATTATTAAAATCAGCATTACAAGAGAGTATATTTTACAAATAATTGATTAATAATTAGATATCATTGGCGACTTCACCATTTTCTACAATAGAAATATTTATTTCGATTACATTTTACAGCTGTACAAAACCAGTATATTACTATTTTTACTTTGCATAAAAATTTATTTTAAATCTAGGTAATGCCCTAGCGTCATGTTTAATAAGAAGAATAATTAAATTATAATTTAGGTAGACACAATAGAAGATAAAAGGAAATTTTCATTTTTTGTAAGATGAAAAATATCACAATGCTTAATCGTGTATCTTGTTTCTATTGATGTTTCACATTTTCATCATAAGTAAATTTTTAATTTGCTTCAGGATAAAATCGAACTAGGTATCAATTTTAATTCGCACCCAAATGCATTTACTCTCCTTGCTACCGTACCATAATGTATCTCATATTTTCTAATATCCCTTTTCTAGAAGTTCTGCCTGAGTGACCAATATAGACACTAAGGGCATGAACCACTCATGGGGTCAGCTAAAAGTTCACAGACTTCTTTTCTAGAACATAATTTTCGACACAAAGTATTTATTTGTCCTGGATACAAATATTATTCTATATAATCATATTTTGGATATTAATATTGCCTACCTATAAGAAAATTTGCAGACAATACTTATTACTTTCTAAAACGGCGTAAAACAAATATTTTTCCCATAATACCGTCTACTTATTTCTACCGTATAACAGTGAAATATGAAGTCGTATTTTAAATGGATGGAAAATAAGTTTTCATCGGGTGTCAAAAAATAAACTCCGGCACATCAAAATCTTGATAGCTGCTCCATCGAAAAAGTTAAATTGGTTTAGTATAGACTCGACTGAAAGTTAAATTTGAATAGCGAGTATAATGTGAAAACAAAAAAAAAGTGGAATAAAACAGGACAACATCTATCGACTGTGAATTATGGCAGTCATTAATCAATCAATTTACAAAAACTCACGTTTACTGAGCCGATATCAATTCATCAGTTTTGAAACAATGTAACGGAAATATATTGATGACACATACACTATAAGATGAAATGTTAATACTATCGAATAACATGGGATTTATTCGCGTGTGCACTGCACAAAAATGACCCAGAGCGATATCCTAAATGTCGTTTATCAAACACAAACAATACCGAAATATTGTATACCAATACTGTATAACTATTCTGTTATTGTTAATATATCGTTTCAGTAGTCTGATGGATGGTGTAGTCTCGATGGAATCTAGTAAATGAGTGAACCTGCTTGCGCCACCATACCCTGCAATTTAATGAAGATTCGGCAAAATTTACACATTATGGGTGGTATACGATGTTAAAATAAATATTATTCCATAAACATTTTACCTAGAATCTAGAGCATCGAAAAAAATCTGCTGCAATTCTGTTTAAAAATTATATTTTAGAATTTTAATTTAATTCACTTCTAATTAAGTAGTAGTTATTTGTTATAAATAATTATAAATAATAAATATTTTTCTGTACTTTAATGTAAAATTAGTCGTCTTTTTTTATAAAACTGCAATTTTGCACAAAATGATTGCTTTCTAAACGTAAAAGAATCCAACAACAACCATTTTCATGTCAATTTTATTTATTGTAGAAACAATATAAACGAAATCTGACCGAAGCGGTCTGTTAAATAAGCAGTGATAAATATACCCAAAAATCTTTACATTAGAGGTAAAATTTTTATTAAATGGCGCGTATCCTCGTCTGTTCCACAAATCAGGTTCCTTGTCTCAAGCAGCAGTCAATTATATCAATATTTTATGTATGCCCGTGACATTAATAAATAGAAGGTTTCGTGTGTTCCATTAGGTATGTTTCTGATAGGCCTTTGAGTGTCTAGGGCAATTTTTCTCTCGTGTATAATGATTCTGGCTATAATTAATTTTATCGAAATGTCACTCTACTAGCTAGCTAGACAAATTATTGTGGGTGCCAGTTTGCCTCATATAACATCTTTTTATGTCAGGGTGTGGACTGAATAATGGTAGTTTTTCGAGCGTTCACAGGAAACTACACGATGAAAATTGTAATTAAGTGGTTTTTTGTAAATTTCGTTTCAATTTTATGCCACGAAATTGGTTCATTTCGGCCTGGCAAAAAACTTCTCTGTTCAGCCACTAAATAACATGTTCTAACTTTCGTATATGTTATGTTGTTACATTTCACGACACTGGTCATCTTTAATTAGCTGGCTTTTTTGAAAATTGCTTGCCTGTTTTTTAATTTAATTTTAAATTCTATACACATGAGAAATTTTCCCCCTTCATTGATAGCAATGCATGTCTATTGCTTATATGCATTTTTTTCAGTCTAATACTGTAGAAGAGATAGCTCATGGCACAAATCAAAAGAAATGTGAGGATAAGTAGATGTTGAAATCGATGATTGTAGGTAATTTAACCTACAAACATTTTTTACAACAAATTAAATCAAAAAGTTGCCTTTACAGTTCGTCTCTGTCTTGTTTTGTGTCTGTTTAATTTAACTTATTTGTGCAGGACTTATATTTAGAATTCATTTACATGAGTCACTTGTCAATTAAAGGGCTCTGGTATCTCCTGTAAATAGTATAAATGTCACACATTTACCACAAGCCGTTTACATAATTAATCCGTAGAATCGGTGCGGTGCATAGCACTTTATCATAATCTGTTCTGAGTAATTACCACCATTGCAAACATGCTTCATTTTATCTAAGAGATAATTCCAAAATAAGGAAAAATAAATAACAAGGAACTTTTCCTTTTACTAAATTATTGGGTTATATATTTTGTAACTACGATAACTCAAGAATGAAAGTTCGATTAAATTGATATTTGAACTGTAGGTAATATTATCTAGAAACCACCCTATTGGTTAAAAAAAAAAATAACAGAAAGGTATGGAATATTTTACTTAGTTGCTGGTTTATTGCTAGATAATTTCCACTCAGTTAGTAAGTAAGTAAGTAAGTAAGTAAGTAAGTAAGTAAGTAAGTAAGTAAGTATTTTATTGATTTAAGAGACCTTACAAAAAAGGTATAAAACAAGTCAAAAGGTTCACAATATCACAATCATGTGCCTTTGGCGCATTTTGTAAACTAAAAATGCATCATCAGGAAATATAGGTCTATCTATTTATACTTAAAAAAGCTGCACTTCCTTGCAAGAACTATTTAAAAAATTTAGATTTTACAAAAATTATATAAAAAAAAAATATAAATCAACTGCGAATAGTATAAATTTCATCACTAGTTTGGAGTTTGTAGTTTTTAAATAACTATATATGAATACGAATGACGTTGATAGATTATAGGGAGGTATAAGACAATCCGTGGGAGAAGTTATATTTTAAAATATAGCATTGTTTTGATATTTTCACGAACATTAAAGTTTTATACGAAACTAGGTCTCACGTCATAGCAAGATGAATAAAATATTTAAAGATACATATTCTAAACTTCAGAATGTGATATCCTGGATGGAGTTCTGAACGTTTCTCAACATGAGACTTACGTTTACGGGATGTTTTATAAAGTTTTTTTAGATAATCTCGGATTGGTAGTTCTATTATATTATATGAGTATGTAAGTACTGTTATATTTTTATGGAAAGTATCAATAAATTCCATATTTTCCAGATGTATCAGATAGCGAACATGCGGTTTAAAGCTGCGTCCATTATTGGTATATAAATTGGTATTTCCGAAGTGCTAAACTTGGCAATTTCAATTCCGGAAATGTTTGCAACACTATGAAATATTTTGTGTACTAGTTTATCTACAAGTTAAGATTGTTATTGCTGACTTTATGGTTTCGACTGCAATTTCGCTTTAGGAGCTGTTTATATCTCTATAAAATATTGATTTAATGGCAGATTTATCCTCTTAATTGTTACTCTATTGATAATGCAGCTCCTTGGGCGACGATAGGAAATAAAACTTACATTATTTGAGGAACGGAATTGAAGCGGAGTGTAACTAGAGATGTAATTAAAATGTAACAATACTTTGTAAATAAGTGAGGTTGCTTCAGTTTTATTTTTAAATTATACGTTTGACGTGAAATACGTTTAAAAATTTCATTAGTCGTAATTGAGAAATTAATTTCTATTATTTTCCCATCTTATTTCGAGTATTTCTTAAAGACAATTATGATATCGACAAACCGTTTGAAGGAAATTAATATTACAATAAAATGAACAGGCAGCATCTAGTTTCAACTTATTAATTACCCGTTGAACCACATAATGGTCAACCGTTGGCTGGATAAACATTTGCAAAATTAGATATCAACTGAGAGTTACTTGTAAACAACATATCTCATTTAAAATCAACCTAAGAAGTGATGAACATTGTCCCAAAATAATTCTTAGCGGAATACCTTCCTTGATTTGATAATTATGTAATAAAACATAAAACTGTTAATCACAATCTTTGTAATATATTTATTCTGGTGGTTAGTTTATGTACGGACACGTGCTTCATATTATAATATCCTGTTAAAATATCCAGGTTGATTGAACGATTTCTGACAGCTTGTTAACAACTGAGAACAATATAATGAAAATTAAAATTAAGCACCTCCGATAATACACCTCCTGTACCCTGAAGAGATGTGCTGGGAAGAGCCACACATTGAGAAACACCGACCACACACTGGTAAATCCGTAGCATCGAATACCGCATGACTCATGTATGTGCTTCTTATTCCGATAGTGTACAGTGGGGTTGGCCTTTTTAAAATATTAAAGCCAATGAAATTACCATGAAGCCAGATAAAGTATCAAAATTTCTCTTGCTTAATTGTGCTCGAGTAATTCGATGTCGCACCATCAACCTAACCTGTTCAATCTTTTACTAAAACTGCATTCCTTACATTTTAATATTTACTTTCTTGCATGTCATTTATTATACGAGTATGGTATGTAATATCTTCTTTTACTAGTTAGTATATGATATTTGGAACATACCTAGAATTTTTTTAAAGCTTTGCTACTCATTCGATTTAGGCAGAGTTTGTTTTCAAAAACTGCATCTAAAGAAAAAATTTTAAATTTTTTAAAAAGTCAGGACTTACTATGTAGGAGACCAAAATTTCGAGTTTTCACGACACGTGTAATTTCATGAAAAATGTTTAGTTCGAGTCGAAAGAAACAAGTTTTATTTATGAAGCAAAGTCCCAGGATGTTGCGGAAAGGGTGAAAATAAGTTTTCAGTCGGTAAAAAAATTACTGTGATCAGGCAGACTTGCTCTAATTTCATCTGAGTTTTTTATATAGGCGCGTGTCGGCGCGTAGCGCCGTATTTTATAAGCGTCTTCGTGTCGGGAAAATCTTTTAGGCTATATTTCGTAGCGCCTTCGAGTATTAAGAAACTTATTAACGTTTTAATACCCCCGTATCGGAGGATTGTGTAAAATTTGTGAGGTTAGAAAGAGATGCGAGAACAATGACCACTTCAGGAAATTTGAAAATTCTAACCCAACTTCAAAATGTTCCTCAAAACGTCAAAACTTCACTTTTTCGTTCGCTCCTACTGCCTCGAAAATCGCAGCGAGATCGTGCGATATACGATGTAGTTCTAAGTTGGACCCCTACCTTGGATTTCTTACCATAACGACGGGCCGACGGCGACTTTTCGTTTGAAAATAGCGTTAAAGATTTCGTGTTTTCGCAATTTTTTCAATTTTCCAAATTTCTCCAAATTCGCGTCCGGGCCGAGCTTAATAACTCGCACCTCCTTCGAGATGGACCGGCGGCGTATATTTTTTGTTTTTGAAAACAGATGTAATTTAGAAAATCTGTGACGTAATTGTTTTGCTCGATTTTGCCTCCTAAGAAATTTATAAATTTTTGAAAAGATGCGATATTGTCGAATTTTAGCGATTTTCAAACATGTGCAAGGTGAACATCCCCCTTAACTTTGTTATTTTTGGAAAAAGAAAAAGTGCAAAGACGTAATATTTAATTATTTTTGCGTAGATTTCAAATACCATATCAGAAAAACACTTGATTAACGCTAAAAATACACACAACTTGTGTTTTTTGTATAGTAACACTTAAATAGTTGAGAAACCGCAAAAGATAAATACACAGTGTTGTATATTTTTAAAAAGCTAATTTCATGCTCTCCCATATTCAGCAAAAACATACAGCATGTTATCGAACAAAAAGCGCAATTTTGGATTATAACTTTTTTTGACGTTACTCAATTGTTTCCCCCATATCGTATTTAAAATATACGTAAAAATAACTAAAACCTCAGTTTTTACACTTTCTTTCTTTTTCCAAAAATAAAGAAATTAAGGGGGGTGCAAAAATATAATTGATCACCTTGTACATACCCTTTAGAAACACAGCCTTTCCCTTTGGATCTAGAAGATCCGGCCAAGAAGGGCAAGGAGAAGGAAATATGAATAAGAACTGTTTTTTAGGTCCATCTCCGATATTAGTCGAGATATGAATTTTTTAAAAAGGTCAATTTTGCGGAAAAACTGTACTTTTTCGGGGGCCCTTGCTCCCCTCCCCGGAGGATTTTTTCGACCGAACTTTCAGGGGAGCTAGAACCAACCTTCTTCTTAGATCCCTGAAAATTCGTTGCTTAATATCCATCCGCGGCTCGAATAACCGAATAAATATTTAGGCCCATTTTTTTTTACATTTTCGACAATTTTTTCCACCTCTTTAGCAACTTCAGTCGCAATATAATTTTTTTTCATATTAATTTAATACATTAGTTGATCAAAAATTAATTATGTTATTAAATACTTTTTATTAAATAACTCACTTATTTATGGATCGATCATACGATATGTAATATTTTTGAAATAAGGAATCTAAATATGCAAAAAATACAGGGTGTTCCATTTAAAAAAATGTTCCATTAAAAAAGACAATCTAGTTTCATAATAACTCATTTATGGAGCGATTATATGTAATATATTTGAAATCAGGACAGTAAGGTGAATCTAAATATGTAAAAAAAATACAGGGTGTTCCATTTAAAAAACCCAATCTAATTTTAAACACCCTGTATATTTAACGTTTGATATCAAATCTAACGACAAGGCTAAATTCTATATAAAAATTACAAACAGATAAAACTGGTATCGATAGAATTGCTCAAAAAATGTAGATATTAACAGGGGTTCACATTTATAGTTATAGTATAGACAGTAGGTAATAAAAAAACAACAATGATCATATTCAAAATTTTATTTTGCTATAAGAAAGAACAAGGTTTACCACGGTGGGTGTCTCACGCTCCTAAAATTTGTACACCTATTTCCTTTTTCGGAAATTGTTTCCTAAAATTTCCGAAATTTCCGAAAAATTTCCAAAATTTCCCAAAAATTTCACAAACTTCCCAAAATTTCTCCAATCATCAAAATTCTTTAAAAAATGGGAAAAAAATCGTAAATTCATACATTCAATTAAAACAAATTAGATTGTAAAATTCAGGAATTGTAAGACGACTTACTGAAAAAAACAAAAAATTTTAAATTGTTTTAAGAAACATATTATTTGATGCCCCAGCGGTTTCTATGCAAAAATTATAAAGGGATCACGAAGTACAGCGGAGGAAAAAATTACCTAGTTAATTATTACTCTACCAATCTACTCTAAGAATTTCTGGAAAAAAGATTTTTTAAAGTGTGGGCATAGATCCTTCTCAAGAGGAGGCTGAGGCTGGTTAAGACAAAAATGGGGCACAACCAAAATTCTGGTTGTGCCACCGCCTAAATATGTGATGCGTCAAATGCGTGTTGGCAACATCGTATTATTGTATATTTTAGATTAGGAAATTTAAAAAATAATTGGTTATCAAGTTACGTTGACAAATTGGGAGGCAATCAATAACTTTTAAATTTCCTAATTTTTACTTTACCAATTTAATTTCAGAGTATTAGCCAATCACTTATGATGTGATAAAAATAACTATTTCCAAGTTCAAAACTTCAACACTAGACATTGGCATTCGACAGAAAGGTAAAAAATTTGAATAGAAGTATTTTAATAAAACACAGGGCTGAGACACCCTATAGGTAAAATTTCAGGATACATATTTTTTAAACAAAATAACCTTATTTTTTATGTAGAATACACCTGCAAATTATGACCTAGACTCTCTGAGACTATATTTTTTTGATGAATTTACTACTAAAACCGAGAACAAACACAATCTTCACCCAGTAAGTTTTCACTAAACAAACTTAATCCCCTCCAGAATTTCCTATGAGTTCTGAAAATTTCCAAGTAGGTATTTCCTAAAATTTCCAATAATTTCCTAAAATTTCCGATAATGTCCTAAAATTTCCGATAATTTCCCAACATTTCCGATAATTTCCTAACATTTCCGGAAATTATTGGACGATTTGTACACCTATTTCCGAGCGTTAGATACCCCTGGGTTTGCCATTTTGCTTTCGTAGAAGGTAGAATGATCTCAAGAGTAATCTCTCTATTTTGAAACAATAATAAAAACAAGAAACAAGAAGAGAAATTTTTCCAGGACAACTCATATCTCACTACGAGGAGACATCCCGTGGCCGGTTCAATCACCAGATTTATCACCATGTGATTTTTTCCTTTGGAGATACCTGAGGTTGAAAATCTTTAAACACAGAAGCCGCAGACAATTGACCACGTGAAAGATGCTATTCGTCCTGTAACTATCATTGTTTCTTGTTTATTACTGTTTCAAAATAGGGATATCATTCTGCCGGACTCTGTATAGGTGATGTGCTTCAAAATAAATATTTATTGAATTTATTTTTTATTTTCAAATTAACGCCATTTCATATAATTAAAATGTATTAATAGAAATCCAATGGATTTCTTTCCAAATCGTGTTATATTACTAGCCGGAAACTTTTCACAAAGTGTTTGCCATTTAGAACAGAACTTTTATTCATCCCTTTCAGTGCAAATATTGCAGAAATATTACGACAGCTAAGTGAATAACTTCCCATTGTGCGGCAACGTTCGATGGCTCGATACCATTATATTTCTGTCGGAGGGTCCAGAATCAGAAATAAAGATATCATTTATGACTTATCCCTGTTACTCTTAATTTCCATTGCGACGTTGAATTCGGAAAATAATTTATAATCTAGTTTCGTTGGAATTTAGGGGGGATCGAAATCAATATGAGAAATGACAAAAAGGATAAATACGTTATAAAACTAGCGCGGTTTATTTACGAGGGTTTAAATTTTTTATACTTTCCTTTTGAAATATGGCACGGTGGGGTGTAACGTATGCGTGGAAAAGATGAAGGGATGTAATAACTATTTTTCATTGGCTCGGAATTTTTTTCTAGACGTTACCTTTTATTTGACAAATAAAGTTTCTCAAATTTATCAGTGCTTTTTATATTATCGAATAAATAAATGTGTTCTATGCGGTTATCAGATGAATAATCGCATACCTTTTTTATTCGAAGATAGCATTCTTTAGGATGACATTTAAAAATACACAGGGCTGTAAATTCCTTGCGCAGGGAGCAGTGATTCATTTTATAAGGCTGATATACTTCTGCGATAAAATAACATTACGATTAGTCATGTTTATATATAATATTCACGTACATTACTCAGCTGTACAGGGTGTTTGGAAATTTACGGAGGTACCTATTTATTACACGGGTTAAAAATTTTACTCATAATTTTTATGAAAATAAGCAGGTGTGTTAATATTTTCCAATGCACTTGTTCGGCTGGATTTACGACATTTTAGAAAAAGTGAAATTATTTGCAAATTGAAAAACCAAAAAAAAGTGACTCCGACACGAAATCATTTTTACTGCACTGCTTATTTAGAACACCTTCCACGCTGCTGTAATAACGAATATATATGACAAGTAGACAAATGACAAGAATAGCCAGCCATCTACGAAATATACTTTGATCTCCCTAGGAGGCATCAGCTTGTAAATTTTCTACTTCCGGTAACTTATAATTCTTAGCTCGATGAAATAACTGTGCAACATCTGTCTACTTGTGCTTTCAAATGCATCGAAGCACTTTTCATTTATTACGTTGCGTGCAATGGCGGCGCGTGCAAATTTTCTTCGAGGTGCAGTTTTATCGAATAATATATGACAATCTTCCAAGGAGAACTCAAGACAGGAATTAACTTTATACGGTGTCTGAGATAAAGAAGGCCAGTAATAGTGGAGATACAAATTTGGTTTGTTCGGAAAAAAGTTGCGTAATAAAGGACTGACAATATGATTTTTTTTTAGTTATTTTGAAAAAGCTGAATTATAATTTTTTCTGCCGTTAATAGCAAAGTTATAGCGAATCTGCCAAAACATCTTTAAAGTAACTTTCAGTGAGCTTAAATATTATTATTTCTTAGTCGACGTTTTGCCTTCGAACCATCATCAATTTATTTATTAAATATATTTTAGTTTAATTACTTGTCAAGCCTTGTTTGGCCATCATCAAGAAATTTTTATACACACCTGTATTTCCCATAATTTTATAAGAATAGTTTATAGTATGGTCGGTATTTTTAAATGCCATGAAAAAATTGGTATACATTTCATAATACCGGAATTAAAGTTGTTCATTAAAAAAGTGGCAGATATATCAAATTTAAGTTGAAACAACAAGGGATTCAAAAGTTATAAAGATTTGGCAAATTGTTGCTTTGAAACGGTAAGGGGAACCCCAGGAAAAGAAATTACACCAATCTTCATCTTTTGAGGACTCTAATTGAAGTAAAATTTATGACCGTTATTTTTTAAACAACCTGTAAGTTACAAGGCAAGTCCCACAACCGAAAACACTCTGTATTCATAACACCTCGCTGCTACACCATTTCTTATTTTGGCAATGATCTACGTTTACGTTAATGCCCAAAGCAAAGACAATTTCATATGAAACGGTCTTTGTTTCGTAAAATGCAAGAAAAAATTTCCTAATTTTACTTTCACCCTTCCTTCGAAAGACCAGTGAATGCACTTCTCATTACGGCGTTATCTCCTGTTTTATTTCTAGAATGGCTTGATATAGCGTGAGCCTTTTGTGCCGGTGGAATGCTCTATTGTAGTACCATCGCTGCAACTCGAGCAAAAAAATAAACCGTAGCATGCGTGCCCGTAAGGAAATGAAGCTGTCAAAAGGGAATTTTAATTTTGCCGTTCCTCATTCCACTATGCGATTTTTCAAAAGTTGATAAATATTCATAGAACATGGAACGCGATCCAAAAGCTGGAGCTCTAACAAAGTTAATCAACAATTTATTTTTTGCACGTGTTGTGTTGGACTGTAAACCGCGTATTCATATCTCGCATAACTACTAACTAGCCTACCACACGCTCGCTGGTAAGGACTATGTCCACAAGACAATAAGCTCATGATGCCGTCGTAGAAGAGTAGTAGGTATATTGACATTTATTTTACCAGTGGGTTTCTAAAATACTAAAATCGACTGTAGATCAGAAATGTTGGTTTCAAGTTGTGAACAGCTTTCAAAACCTTCTGGATTGAAATAATACTATATTTCCTTACAAAAAAATTCTAAAAGATTTGCAAAATTTACTAAGAGTAAATAAAGAATTCACAGTGTTATCATTTTGATTGGTACACATTTTAATCAGAATTTACGAGTTTATTGTACAGATTAGAAAAAAATGTCTTATACAAAAGTTGCAGGGTATTTACTAAATTTTTATTAGGCAGCAATAAAGAATCAACTGAATACCGATTTTTTCAGATATGGACGTAACTTATATTTTTTTTAAGTGGAACACCCTATATGTTTTTATCCAGTTAGATTTGGTTTTTTTCTGATTACACTGATACGTGATAGTTTTATATAGAATTATTAATAAAAAACAAAAAGATTGTCGGTAAATATTCCTACTGGGGTCATTTTACGTTAGCAAAGAGGACCGTGGATGAAAACAATAGAAACTGTTATTGTTTTGATATTGAATCTCCAGGTTTGGTTTATAGATGCTTTTAAAATACCTTGTATATATTTAACGAAATCAATAATCAATTGATGTCCTGCTGATTACGCATCCTATTTTTGAAACCAATTAAACCTTCAGTATATCAGTTTTTTATCTTTCCATTAGGTGCGCTATTTTCAGTTAATATTAAATTTAAGGATTTAGTAGTTAAGGATCAACAATTTTAAATAGGTATTGAGTGAATTAATTAAAAATATAATAAAATTTACATACTTAAGTCGGATATTTTTTTGATTTTAAACAATCTCAATATTTTATAGATATCTACTAATAAAAATATTGTAATTGGCTAAAGGAGGAGAAACAGTTTTTCACATTATTAACATTTTTTTTCAAAAAATTTAAGTAAGCAATTGCTATAGCAGAGGAATTTAAATTTGATATTTCAAAATGATTATTGTAAAAATTTTATTGAATATACCCTAAGTTAATGAAAATATTTAATATATCAAAAAGTAAACGCTATTTACAAAAATTGTCGAACACCTTTAACGTTATAAAAAATATTTGTATACATGAATAAATAAAGAATTTATTATATTTAAAAATTTCCTTATGAACGCATTGTAAAATTATTACTATCACTTAGGCCACAACTTTTTCACAAAGACACTATTGGAAGCTGTAAATTATATAAGGCAAGAACAAGGTCAAAAAACACAAAGTTGTATAATAAAGCCACGTTCAAATATTGTTAATTTCCCATACATTCTTTGAGATGTTTAAAACAAAATTAATTTTGAAACTCCGTTTTTAAAAATTATGGAAATTAACTTAGTAAGTAATAAGTTTTGGCAGCAATGATTCATGTTCGTAGGATGACCAATAACTTATTTTTTAAATTCTGCTTTTTACTGTTTATTATTTTTCTACTAACGTGCGTGAAATATTAATAACTTTATACGTAAAGGGTTTTTACTTTACACACTAGTGCGTAAAGTATCAACAACTGTCTTTCTTATTAATTCACTTTACACACTAGTGCGCAGATTTATATTTTGCATTATACATATATTTCTAGCCAAAATATTTTGCTCACCGATATTTTGGAATTTTCTATTTAGTACATTTTAATAAAAGCTTGTTTTAAAAATATGTTTTTCTTTTGTTTTTTATTGCCGTTTTGTTATTTCAAATATTGTTTATGATATGTCTTTTACAAATAAGGCATAAAATTATTATTTACATTCTTTTCAAATTTATTTTAAAAGAATTCAGTTTGGAATCGAAAAGAGTGATTTTAATTTTTTCTCTAAAACCAAAAATAAAATCGAACATGACGTAATAACGTAAATTGAAGCGAATTAAAACCTTTATAAGAAAACATTAACACAATTCATGTACAAGGTGAGGCGAAAAATATACTTACATAAAAATAAAGCTTCCTTTTGTAACAATTTAAAAAAAAAAATGTTTTTAAATCACTGTACGCATGTTCGATATGTCCAACATGGTCGTCGTTTAAAAAATAAGAAAGTCACGAGTCTGGGGAGTTTTAAGTGGCGCCCTTATAGTAGGGATATCTGAATTAATTATTTTGATTATTTAATTCAAAAATAAAAATAAAATCTAACAATTATTGTTAATAGTGGCTAATTTTTTATTACTAATAAATTTTTTACTTACTAATAATTTAAGAAACCTTGGTCACTGTTTTATCGACAAAAAGTGTCGTTTACACACTAGTGCGTAAAATATCAACATTTGCCTTTCTTTATATTTCATTTACGTACTATAGGTATAGTGCGTAGATTTATATTTTACGTTATACATATATTTAAAGAAAAAATATTGTATGCAATTCATGTGCAAAGTGGACTTTTTTCACTCATAGAATTGTCACACTCGCCTACGGCTCGTGCGACAAAATTCATGTTCTTGAAAAAAGCTCACTTTACACACTAGTTGTATAAATAACAATTTACTATGGTATTGTTTGTTGAGCAACATTGTTATTAAGATTGTTTTCTTGCTTTTAAACCTTCATCGAATTTACGTTTGGCTGAATACGGTAGTATACAGGGTGCGCCACTTACTCCCCAGACTCATAACTTTCTTATTTTCTAAACGACGGTCATGTTAGGCACATCAAATTGTAGATATTTTTAAGGCCTTTAAATATGCGTACAGAGTGATTTAAAAAATATTTTTTTGAAAAGATTGTTACGAAAGGAAACTTAATTTTCTTGTAATTTTTTTCCTCTCCCTGTACATGTACTGTGTTAATGTTTTCTTATAAAAGTTTTAATTAGCTTCAATTTGATTTGATCGAATTTTTTTTGGTTTTGCCCTCGATATTTTGGAATTTTCTATTTAGTACATACATTTTAATAAAAGTTTATTTTTAAAAATATTTTTTTTTGTTTTTTGTTGCTGTTTTGTTATTTTAAATATTGTTTGTGATATGCCTTTTACAAATAAAGCATAAAATTATTATTTACAATATTTTCAAATTAATTTCAAAAGAATTCAGTTTGGAATCGAAAAGAGTGTTTTTTATTTTTTTCTCTAAAACTGTTTACTTATTAATAATTTAAGAAACCTTGGTCACTGTTTTCGTTTTCACTGATATTTATTTTGTGACATTAGGTACGTCATGCGTCAGTTGGAATTGTTATTAAAATCGTCAATAATTTTTTTTTTAAATAATCCAATGAAAAACCATTCGGAAGGCTTTAACAAGGGGAATGCGGTGACCTTTTTATAGGTATTGGTGCCAAACTAAATTTGTGGAAAATGCCTGTTCAAATATTCCTAGGTAACCATTGAAATTATTGGTGAAGCCGATTTGTATAAATTTTGTCGATATCTTTTCCACGTTGATGTTTTGATTTCTTGACGTTTTAATGTAGAAAACTGAAATTATGTGCTGCATCTAATTTAAATTCTGAGAAGTTGTCATAGACTTTGCATCAAAATCAAATAAATTCAAGTTCTTAATTCAGATGTTTTGTACTATCCACTACCGTATTGGGATAAACACAAAAACTTAACGAGAGTCTAAATGTATAATGAAGAAATGACAAATGACAAAAAGTTACAGCCCTTATTAGAAAAATACGTTCCTCTTAGTCTTACAATAACAACATTTTATACAAAACTCTATAATATGAAATTACAGCTATTTTCACGTTTAGTAAAAATCATTATTTATTTTGAAATTACTTCGTAATTTCCGTTTATTTTTAAATGTCTCAAAAAAAGCTTTCACACCTTAAAACACATTCAGATATGCAGATACGTTACCAGAAATAAATTTCATCTTATTACACCAGATTTTAATTTTTTTATCTGAAGAGGCCATTATAGAGGCTGGAATAATTTTGTATAATTTTTACCTTCGACATTTAAGAACTGA
The DNA here is from genome assembly GCA_963680705.1 of Rhagium mordax. Classification (NCBI taxonomy): domain Eukaryota; kingdom Metazoa; phylum Arthropoda; class Insecta; order Coleoptera; family Cerambycidae; genus Rhagium; species Rhagium mordax. The sequence continues at coordinate 14,353,092 of OY796658.1, read as the reverse complement.
TAATTTAACAATATTTAAAATAAAACTGAAAACATTGACACAAAATAATGTGTACTAAAACTTACACGAATTTTTCTTTAGAACGCGATTGTAATTAGGGTAAATATATGTAAATGTATTTTTTTTTCTGAATTATTAGAAAATCTCTACAGAAGAAAAATGTTATTATTTTAAATATTATTATCTTCTTACATTTTTTTTTAATTTGTATTAAACTTTAACTATTAAACTAAACCAAACGAACTAATAAAAATATCATGACGTTGTTTCATCTGTTTATGGTATACATAATTGATTTTTTTCATAAATAATTTTCGTACCGCACTGTATGTGCTTTTCGTCCCAGTTCTGGAAATACTTTTCGGTCTGGAAAAGTAATCATCTAGCAACTACAACAAATGATACCTATTATCAGAAAAATGATCTTTTCGTCCTAATATTCGAACTGAAAAAGTCACTTTTGAATACAATCGAATAAAAAATGGTTTTTAATAACGTCTAAGTGATTTCTTATGTCGTCTTTCTATTTAAATATTTCTGCGGTTCAAGATGTTCTTTCGGGCCCATTTCAAGCAGTTCCTTATTTTGTTTTCAATCAGAAAAATACTTCAAAAGTGAGGGAAGTAATAAAATAATACCCTGCAGCTTGCAGGCTCAATAAGCTCTAATTCCGTGCTCAGGCGACCACTAAAGTGAAAATTGCACTCCACTAAAATAATATTTATTCGTCTTTTTGGTCGGCCACTAAAAAATGCACCCCAAGTCTGGCAGGGTGCATTATTTGACTCCCTTCGGAGAACGATCTCGCTTGGAAGTCAGTCAATCCTCCTAAAAGAAACATCGGCTGTGTACGGTGCATACTAATCCAGAACTTGCATGAGACTGGTTATTTATTATTAACATTTTTTATACAAAGTTTCTTTTATATTCTGGCGCTAAGCTGAGAAATGCGGATATTATGCCGCCACTGTCAAATTTATGAAATAAATTATTCAGGAAACACGTTTGATATATAAAAAGGAACCAGTTGAAACTGTAAGAATTTATTTTAGTCTTCCTGCAATTTACGTTATCCTATGTATTTTTTTTAAATGTGTCTTGTGCCATGTTGAGCAATTTCTCAAGGAAGTGTCTTCTCAAAACGAGACAAGACATTAGGAACATACCTTTTTGTTGAGGCGGCAATAATTTTTTCCATATAATGGAATAGAAAAGTTGTTTGTTATGAAAAGGATATATATATTCTGTAGCTTAATAACTAGCAAATTTTAACTCGCAAAATCAAAAAATGTTTTAAAAATGTTGCCTCGTAAATGATGCAACTAGGTACAGTAGAAATTTTCTTAATTTCTAATTATCTAAATTTCTAATACATAGTTATGAAACAACCTGTATATTCTTAACTAGAAGCAGAATTTGGTAACCGGTGTGTAAACCTGTGTAGCGAATACATTATTAGCGTAACTAAACTTAATTGAAATATTGATAATTGCATCAATTTATTGGTACTTAACACAGGAGTAACACGTCGTGGCACATACAAATAAATAGCAAACCTTTGCGTTAACAACAAATTACAAAAGTTGTAGTTCTAATCGGTATGTAACTAAAAATACGTTTAGTTTATTGATAGACTTAATTGGAGTAGTTACGGGTTTAGTTCACAATTCTGTTAGAATATACCCCGATGGAGATTGCGCTAATCCCTATTAACCAGTTCAACTAATAGCCAACCAATCACGTTTACTGCTAAACCAATCAAGAACTACATACGTAAAACTCGGCTAATTACTTACGGAGCATTTGAATGTCTACTTTAAGTTCATGGAGGGTTTCATTGGGATGGTTTTGTCTTCTCGCTATTGTCTGAACTTGGCATAATTGTGCAATTTAAATTGACTAGATTTTAGAATTTTAAAGTGCTTACAGGGATATAAAGTGCAATCATTAAATAGAAATAATAGCGATTTAAAAATCTTCTCTCGGTAATTAGTGCAATAAAAATAGACGTTGGATATGGAAATTGTCCCGGTAGGTGCTTGCGGAGGGATGGAAGGGGTGAAAAGGGGTACCTAAATTATTTTTTGCTATTATTTCTCAAACTATTGATTTTCGCTAAAAGTCGTCACTTTTAAAAGTTTATCAAATTCCCATTAATTTATTACTTTTTTTGTTTGTCTACCATAAAAAATGACCCAGTTGTAACGTTTTAAGACCCCCCCCCACGGAAAAACGCTTTATGCTCGATCTTCTTAATTAACTGAAAAAGTAAGTAAGGAAAACCTTTAAACAATACTTAGTTTTAGGAAATTTATATTCTTACAATTTCGTATTTTTTTTTCTTTTTTAGTGCACCTATAAAATTGACTTACATCCAAATTCCTTATTAAGGAACCGATTTGCAGTTTTTTATTTTACATGATTTTAATATTTCGATGTTAAGATTTGCCTCATTCTACAATTAGTGTGCTTTAGGTTTAATTGTTCTTCATTGAAATAGAGAAATAAAGATAATGTTAACATGCATACTAAATATTTTAATAGCATTACTCAACGTTCAAGACAACCTTTAGCACTTTACGTCCGTCGTTTTGAGAGACTTCCAATTGAAATACCCAGCCAGAAAAGCAGCTGACATTTACGCACGGCAATTTCAAACGCAATATCTGTCGTATTAATCCAAAGGTCTGAGACCTTTGGATTAAGATACTAAGGATGAACCCACATCAACCGTGTCGTTGGGTTGTTGATGAAATCTTCATTTTTAATATCTCGTGCTCAGCTGTAAGTTATCTTGCTAATGCCTTATTGAGATTAAGCGATCCCGTATAATTGAATGAAATAAACTTTTTGTTAAAAAAACTTAATTCGGAGCGACTGTCGACCCTTTCAGTACAAATCTGATTACGAATAGTCAGTGACCTAGTAATAATCGCTGTATTTAGCTGAATTCAAATAAGGCCGATAGGTCGCTCCGTTATCTCCCGAAAATTGAAACCTAATTTCTCATTCTTAAAAAATTCTTTAACCAGATTTTTCTAGTAGCATTTTACCTCTTGAAATTTGTTGGCTAACTACAGTGGAGATGGTCGAGGTTCTTAAATATATCGAGTTATTAATTATCGGCACCAAGTAAATATTAAAAATACACTGAGATATGTATTTAAAATAAAAGAATTTTTTATTATTTTTTTGACACCCTGTATCTCAAAAAAGAGCATTTAAGGACTCTTATTTATATAAACATTTTCTTATTTTCACTTCCACAAGACGTCCTTAAAATAGTTCCCTTTTCTCGAGAAACACTCTGTATAATATAAGAGAAATAACAAGTGATAATACACGAGTAAATATTAAGATGTTCGTGTAAAAAAAAGAATAGGTAACCTATTTATATAAAATGTTTTAACTTATCTGGATTAAAATTAATTTTCGTCTAACAAAAAATTTGTACATCAATAATATAATAATAATAGATAGAAATAGCTAAAACAAAATTAAGATGGTTACTAAAAGAAAACTTGCATGTTTCTCTCAACTTCTTTCTAACAATGTCGAACATTTGCAGGTATGCAGGGAATGTCGGTGATTCCTGTAAAAAGAAACCTGTAACGATTTGAATTCGGTAGCTCCCTATAACGTATCCCTCCAAACAAACATGTTCGTCTCTCAGAAACGAAAATACTTCTCTAACGAAACTTATAGTAGTTATTTCCCTATTAGTAGAAAAATACAAATTAATTGAAGTAGAAATTCAAAACATTAACAAATAATTGTTTATCCCGTTCTGGATCCTTTTCTTCCCAAAAATAAATATGGCCGAAGTATCTTGTTCTCGCAGTTGTATTCTTCTCACGAACTACCTCAACTCCAGTCACTTTTTTATAGAAATATTGTCACAAATGGCCAATTTAATTATTTATTTAAAATGTTATTTGCTGCAACGCCCAGTATATTACATATATTTATTTAATCAAAACCAGGTCATAAAAGTAGAATCGTATTGTTAAAGTTAGGAAAATATGGTAAACAAATTAACTGCTGAATAATAGAAAATAGAGAGAGAGACTGGGAGGTTGCAGGCAGTTGTGTTTTTGGGGTTGTTGAGGCAAAACGCCCCAAGGGTCACCCCTTCACTTCCCCTTAGGTTTAAGTGCCTATCTCCTCAGGCTACTCTGACCCCTGTTGTATATTTTGTGTTAATTGTGTTTATGTGTTTCGTTTGCTTCTTTATATTTATTAAATGTTGTTATTGTTGGAACCTTATCACCATGTTTTGATTTACTAAATACCATCCTTATAAATCAAACCCTCTCGTGTGCCAATCGAATCATTTATCTTATCTATGCCAAGCGAGTCAACTATCTAGTAAAATAACTAATAAATAAGTGTCTCATTAAATAACTAAGCGCAAATCTACATGAAATTCCAAATAATGGTTGGAATAATTTCCAAATCTTGTAGACTGCTAAGAACAACACAAAAGCTTATTATTATTATTTTTATTATTAGTACCAAAGTATATGCAACCATCCCACTGTACTATATCGTCTAAAAATGCCAAGTAATAATCAAATAAACAGAAGAGTATGAAAACTGAAATTGCGAGAAATGCTATTCGAAGAAAAGTTAACGGTGGAACATTATAACAACCAAATTATAGTAGGTGGGTACGGTTAACAAAAGCTTACCTTTGATTAATGTACTTTTTAAATGAAAACGAATGTTTCCATTAATGAATTCAAAAAAGAACAAATTGTAGGGAAGCGAATGTTTCAATTGAGAAAAACAGATTTTGTTGAGAATGATTATCACCATACAATAGAAGAAGCTATTAAAAACCTTTTGGTGTATAAATGCACATTGTCGATTATCCTCTGTCATGAATCCAAAATATTTCCTGGTTGTATATTGAACAGTAGATTTAAGGTAACTCGACAAAAAGGAGTCAATCATGGTACACAAGGTGATTTCTGATTGGATTTAGTAATATCTGGGGAGGTATGTTGAAAGGTTATTTTCTTCGTTTACAATTACTAAACATTATCTTGATTGATCAGATCAATGCTCCACAACAATCTTCCACGAATACGTTGTAAGTTATTAACAACTGGTCAAGTTTTTCTCAGTGAAAAAATATAAGATGATTGTGCACAATTTTTTAGTGTGAGTCATGATAATTTCTATTACCAACATTTTTATTGAGCAAAAGTAATCATGATAATTTCTTGACGAAAATCCATTATGGTATAGAAAGAATAAATTTCAAAAATGAAAGGAGAACATAAATTGTAGTCCTTTTTATCTCTATAGACATTTATGTCTCAACTAGTTTTGACTTAACGCCATCATCAAGGGTAATATTAATAAAAGGTATCAAATTTTACCAGTTTGTGATTAAAACCATGGAGCTTCAATAATTTACCATATTTTAAAAAACAATAAATGGACGAACTAGATCAATTGACTAACAAACAGCAGAATCTGGATAATTATTTCAGTCATGATCCCACAGCAGTCTATTCTTCTCTAGATGATCTTCCATCAACGCATGCAAATAGTTTGGATAATATTTCTTCTGATTATAGAATGAAGGCATCCAACGTGCATTAAACAACTTAAAATGTGGATTGCATAGGATGCCCCATAATTTCTGCAGAGAGAGATGGTGTAACCTGTCTTCTTTCAAAGAAGCTCTTCCTATTTACTACAGTTGCCGCTCATTAAATCCTCTGACATTTAAAGCAAGTAGAAACTGTATCAATTTGATTCCCAAAGCTACGAACCATTTTCGGTCAAATTCAAAATTCAAGAAGAAAAACTGAGTCGCAAAAAAAACTACTGGAAACTGTACCACTAACTGTTGGATCAAATATTTAACACGTGGACAAAAACGGTGTTATAAAAGTAAGAAAGGTTTTGCGTGCAAGTTGATGGTCATCAAGCGTCGTCTTTGACCTTTAAAAAATCAGTTTGTAAAAAAATATTCACTCAACAGATTCAGCTTCTATTTTCTTCCGTTTATTTAAGTCAATTATTTAAAGAAATACCTATATAGTTGGAGTGATGAGATTTTAGACGGACACATTATAAGTAAAACACGCCTGACCAAAGGCCGAAAAACTTCCTAAAACATGTTTTACCAACATCTAGGGATATTTTGTAGATCATTTAAACTTTAGTTTTATTTCAAATCATCAAACATATCAATTACAATAATTCTTATAGTATTGTTTGCGGCACAGTTTTTCAATACTAGCGTTATCCACATGGACAACTACAAACATTAAGGCAATCAGTTCTCATTTGTCTCAAAATCGTTAGATTAACTGTTTCTAATTCGTTTTTACATAAATAATGCCTTCTGGCTCGACTAGGAAGTCATAACATCTTAAAATAAATTATACCGCGTATTCCAAACGCATCCCACAATATACCGGAAGTTTAAATATTGATCTTAAATGTTAGATTACTTCTTTGTGTATTATACTACAAAAAACGTGTTTTTCAACACTTCATATATTAAATCTATATGGACGTTTTGCCTCGTGGACATATCACAACAACGTTATTTTTAAATTAAATTAAAAGCGGCCATTATTCAAATTGGTTGTCTGCTTCCGCTGCCCACAATAGCGCACTAACTGTCGGCGATTGAGCTGTACCAAGATACATATATCTTATAAGTTTCGGCCAGACCTATTTTTAAAGTTATATTTAGTTGAAAAGCGCCGAAACTAAGGAATAGGATCGAGAGTGCCGATTACGACAGTTTTGGCTGCCTGCCTGTTATTAGCACTAGCAATGAGACCAGCAGGTGGTTAATACAGCTGCAATAAAGTTATGTTGCTCTGGGATAATCAAGCAAAAGACAAATTGGGCCCCTGTTGCGGTAAGGACCTTACTTACACTTTTTAGGAGATTTTAAGGTTTATGAGTGTTTGAGTAAAGATCAGTGTTCGACAAAAGTTAAACAATATAACAGACAAAATAGATCAATCGTCTACTTGCATGAAACATAGTTTGATGCGTCAAAGATTTGTGTTGATTTTATTGACGGAACTGTTAAACCAATACAAAAAAATACCTTGCTGCATCTGAGGGCCGACAATGCCAACTGTACTATCATTTTCAGTAAAATAATACCAAAGATTCCTCATTTGATTACCATATGGTTACAACGATAAAATCACATGAAGATTGATTCAATGATAAGTTAGTTACTACTACTAATACCCCATGTTGTTCAAAAATACAAATATATTTTCAAAGCTTCAACTGAAAATAAATTGACAAATGGATATAATTTAATTTCTTAATAAGCATTTTCTTTTACCAAATCTAATTAACATCTTAATATAATTCCCTTATAAGAAGCCGTGAGATTTGTATATAAATTACAAAACATGCCCGGCTCTCCGTTTCCAGATAAGTTATATTTGTCCGTCAAAGAATAACAGCGTCTATATATCACATTAATAACGTTAATTAACCAGTAACAGAGACTGCCTTATATTTTCATTAAAAGTATATAATAAATGTGATTAAAACATTCAAAAAGTGCCATTAAATCGACCAAGTAGGTGTGAAATTGAAAGCCTTGAACTTTTTAAACTTGATTAGATGCCCGAATGTCTTGAATTTCCATTAAGATTACATGAATTAGCTGGACGGAATTATTTTATTCAAGAAATTGGTAAATTCGTATGTAAATCGGGTACAGATATAATCTATATCATGAACTGGATTAATAGAGTTTTAAACAGTAAATGGTTTAATTATGAACTGCTTTAAAATCAATGATTATGGCTTTGCCTATATAGTTAGTTATACGAACTTCAAATGTTTCCCAACTAATTTGAAAATCGATAATTAAGACTTCACGCACATACAAATTTGAGCCAGAACATTATAAGCGTTTTCATATTAACTCCACCCTACAGGGTGACGTTTCAATAAAATGTGACCGCAACTAGGTTCGAACGGCTGAAAGTTTGCAATAACTGCACTGTACGCCCAATGCAGATCGGCTGATGCACGTGCAGGAGAATTTCATCGGACCATATCACTGTTATTATCAGATCATAAAATAAACACTTTACAATTGAAACGTTAAACGTGAATCACTTTTGGAATTATAATTCGAGCTACCCAACCGATTTTAGAACGGTTCAGATACTGGAAGCACGGACGAACTAACTCAAAAGCCTGGCGAATAATAATAATAATAATAATAATAGTAATAATAATGACTGATCTACCCCATTGTACTTCATTATTACCAACTTTGCTATTGCATCGTTTGTTGATTTTTCTTTCTTAGAATCCAAATTGCATATGTTTTCTTAGATAATTATTAATTCTGTGTTTAATCAACTTCTTAAAATTTTACTGAAATTAGTAATGGGCGAAGGGGAATAATCTAGTTTCTAATATTATGGCAGATATAACAAAGTAGAGATTTTAAATATTCCATATTCTCTTTGGTGCTTTATTTAAGTTCTATTTCAGATTCATCAGATCTGGGATATAAATTGTTACTCATTTTCCACGATTTGCCGACTCTTTTGAAGACAAGACTCGTTCTATCAACTATACTTTCTGACTAGGTGTCATGGCATCAAGACATATTTCATCTGAGTGGATGATTGACCTAATTCTCTTCTACTAACATATCCATAGTTATAACGTTTTTCTAGAACATCCCTTTCGTCATTTTTTTAGTCGTTTCATTCCATAATAAGTTGCAACATAAAAAATCCGATGTATCAAAGAGACTTCAACAAGTTCCACAAAGTTGTTTCACCAAACTTAATTTCAATATCATTACGTTACAATTTCTTTCAGTAAATTATCCAAAAGTTGGCATAGTTTGTTCTTCAGGTGTTGTTTAAACTATGTCGATTTATATCATCGTTTCGTTTGTTCCTTTCTAAAAAAGATTGTTTACAATTTTCTGTATAAACTGATGAGCCAATTTTTATTTAAATAACCATTTATTCTGCCTTTCTTATTTCCTCTTTCCAGGACAAATTGATAAACGTCATCATTATCAGGTCTTGGTTAAACTGTTTAAGTAATTAAAGACAAAAATTTGATTTCACAAAAAATCAAATCTTATCGGATGAATCACGCCTAAGAAATCTGGAAATCTCCTGATGATAATTCAACTTTCTTATTACTTGAAGTAAAGTTTTGGTAACAACTATAGAAAAATAAACATTTTTCAATGCTTGAAAGGGGATGAGTTATATACTACATATATGAATTTGACTTGTGCAAAGAGTATAGTTGTGGACCTAAAATAGATCCTTGCAGAACACTTGGCAATAATTCACATGACCGATGGTAACTTTACAAACACCTTATTAACAAAAGTAATATAAATTTGAAATAAAAAATTACCTGCTTGCCCTAGTAAAGCAAATTTAAAATCAGAAAACAATTGATGATGCTCTGTTGTCGGAAGCCTAATGAACATAATTTGGGCTTCTCAGAATCTGCAAAATACAAAATATACTACCTCAATTAATTGGGCAAAACATACAAAAGCAACAAATTCAATCCTTTGCGGCACTAAATTATGAAAACAGTTAAATTTACAAATTTCATAAAGCTATTAAACTCTATTTTCTCTTACCTGGAACACGTGTAAAACACCATAAGAGTCAGGCGTCATATATAACGTTTAAGATTTTTACAGACAAAATCAATATTTATTCAAAAAAACCAAGATGACTTTCTGATGGCAATTCTCTTTTTAAACCCAAGTAAAGCTTGCGCCTCCTGCCATGCTCCCATCAAACATTATTTGCCAACCGGCTTGTTTACTCAGGTGGTAGTTATGTACCCACCTGACCAACATCCTACGTGTTAAAATCAACACTTCCGTTATTAACTCCTTGTAACCCGGCAACATTAATAGATTCCTCTATTGTCTGTGCCACTTATCAGTGTTTATCGGTGCTACATGAAACGATTGTTTAATTTCATGCAGTTTAAGGGGTTAATGGCTGGATTTATGCATCTAACCTAATCTTATCTGTATCGTTTATCGGAATTTATAAAGCAACAGATTTTTTTAACGGAAATCATCTACAGTAGAAGAATGTGTGTTATTTGGATAATTGTTCATATTTTCTATATAAAGATGGTTTCTTAGTATTGCCATTATTATTCCCATAGTAATTTTTATCGAATATACTGATATCTTACACACGCAACTTTCGACGAATCATTTATCGTTTTTTTTAGAAATTGAATCCAGACCATTGTTGTACGGAATGATACTACATTATTGGAAAAAATGTTAATACAATCAATCTTTCCAACACTGTTTTCTGCTGTAGGTGGGATATAAAGATGGGTTTACGTAGCAATCATTTCCAATACTTTCGATGCTTTGCTCAAATTTATTATTATGCAAGCCCATTCTCAAGTCATACCATTGTATGGAGATATTTTCTCTTCAGTAATACCTCACACAACCCCTGTTTCTATTTGAAAATATGAAAATCAATCAAATTCCAAATTTAAAACCTAATGCCAAAAAAGTTAATTTTATTATAGACGTCTTTAGCTTATGATATTTTTTTAATTTCTTAAGGATAATTAGATTAGTTCAACATTTTGTATAGTTATTACATTGCAAATTGTGAAGTACAAAATTGTGCCTCAAATGATTTTTTTACTTTCAAAAAGAAATATTATGGAAATATTATAGTAGTATAGTAGTAAATAAGGTGTATAATCCATACAATTGATTTGTAACGAGTTATGTTTATGTAATGTTTACGTTTATATACAATGTTTCAACAGATGGAAAAATTTAACACGTTTAAACATTTTAATTATTTTGTGAATGTAATTATTACAACGGTAAAAATTGATTATCCAACAAAATATAAATATTGAGCGCTAGTTCTTCCCTCTACTAGCTTGATAATTTTTTTTTATTCTGTCGGCTTATTTTGACATTCTTGTGCCATCACAACAACTGTATTTATAAAAATCTTCTTAAATAATAACAGAAATGATAAAAATATGAAGTTATAATTCTCGTTCAATTTATTAAAAGTTAGTCGAGAAAACGAGAGGCATTCATTTAATTTTGTGCGTTTTCTACAAAAAATTGTCCAAAAATCAACTAAAATTTTGTTGTTAATGGAACAAGTTTTGCAGAAGAGTTCTTCAGGTTTTCTCCTGCGTTGAATTTTCGGTTCTTTCCTTTTCAATATTTGTAGTTTTCTAAAAATATATGTTAAAACGGAGGTTGAAACATATCACTGTTCTAATAAAAATGTAAAAACAACAATAAATTTTTCTATTTTATGACAGCTACATTTTCTTGCTTTTAGAAGAAACATTTTTAATTTTGTATGTCTTCACACAACGTCTATGTTATTCACATACAAAAGAACATCTGTTAGCTCAAGCTCTGTTGGTTCTATTGGTGCATTTAATAGGAGGCGTGTATTCGTTCCAGTAACGCTGTGTGGTGGATCACGCCTGCTATTGAGATCAAGTAGTTGGTAGGCGTAGGCGTGGCTTCACACTGTTCTGTCGCGTGGTTAGACATGCGTATTATTGATTTCGGTAGGCGTGGCTCCGTTCCACCAACGACGCATCATACACCCTTAAGTTCTCCGTCATCGAGAGGTGTGGCTTCTCTCCGGGGTCGCGTAATAAAACATGCCCACCTTGGTTTCGGTAGGCGTATACTAAGTATAGGTATATTTATTGGGGAAATTGACGTAATTATTTGAACGTCAAGGTTTGAATGTTACTATAATTTTTTGTATATGAAAATAATTTAAATACCTAATATAAGAGGAATAAAGCCAGCATTGATCTTTTACCGGTTTGTTTACGATATTTACAACGAACATATTTTATACATTTCGAGGAAATGTGAAAAAAAATTCAAAACGTTAAATTTTACAAAATAATAAAATATTTTTTTAAATTTTCTAAAAGTTAGAAATTTACAAAAAAAAATATATACCTAACAGTAATTTATTATCTAACAAATTGCAACCATCGAGTGTTAGTTTTTCTCTCTACCAGTGTGATATTTTTTTGTTTTCTGAATTAAATAGTTTTGACATTTTTGTGCAATCACAACAACTATGTTTATAAACACTGTTTAAATAATGATATAAGTGGATACTTGATAAAAAGATATTTTTAATTAAATTTCTTATTTCTTGGCAACAATTATGTTACTTAAATATTGGGTAAATAAAAAATTAGATAATTTGGGAGTAGAGTAGTAATGGCGGAGCTGGGTCTCCCCCCACCCTTTTTTTTTTGTGGTGGGGGGTAACTAGGGTAATTCGAGTAATGTAGGTAATTAGACTGATGTAATTGCAATAGAGGTAATTAGAGTATTGCAGGTAATTAGCCTGATGTAGTTGCAATAGAGGTAAGTAGAGTAATGTGCAGTAATTAGACTGATGTAATTGCAATAGAGGTAATTGGAGTGGTGCAATGCAATTGTAGTTGTAATTAGTGTATGTACCAATATGTGTATGAGTACTCCAAGTAGTGGTGGTGGGGTAGCTCAGCTAGACTGCTATAAAGAAGATGTAGTCGCAACACAAAATCATTTCTATCGTGTTCTATCGTGAACCATCTACAGCTAACAAATCAGCCTAGTGCAGTCAGTGACTTCAGTTATTTCAAGTGAGCAATATCTTATATTACTCTTTATAATTCTTTCATTATATTCATTTTAAATATGGCAATTTCCGAAGTTGACTTATTAGCACTTAATGAGCTAATAAATCAAGATATGCAGGTTTTAGAGCAAAGATCCATTTCAGCGTTAATTTTAAATAAACCTTATATCATAAAAAAAATATCTTTGGTTAATACAAGATTTGGAAAATCAATCATAGTAACTTTGTTTGAGGAAAGTTCAATTACGACTTTTAAATCATTTTTACCGAAACGGTTTGTGGAAATTATATGTGAGAACACTATCGATAAAATAAATTCGTCAAATGGTAAAGTTACATTGACATATTTAGGACAAAGTTCTCCAGCTTATCCTGGAGCAAAATCTAGTCCATTAATAAGTTTCGGTGTTTAATTCTCAAACAAAAATAATCGTAAAGTATTTAAGTTAGCTAAGTTTAAGTATTAAGTAGAAATGGAATATTGTGGAAGAATGCTAGGAGTATTATAGAATAGTATCACTTGTTAGCCTATAAAGATTCTGATATATCTAAATTGACATTTGTACAACATATTTTTACTTCGTGTACACCAATAGCTCAAACGTAAGTCCATTTAGTGCTGTTTTTTATGTATTTTTTTACATTTCATTTTTTATTTGTAGGTACGCAGCAAAGATGTGGATGCAATATTCAACCCAAACATGGACCCCTGCAGAAGACATTAAATCTGCCATTGAGAGATTGTCTTGTAAACTAGATGACTTAATAAGGGATGCATTGGTTTCATTAAATTATGATATGAATATCTGCTTCGACGCTGAAGAAGTTCGACGGGTTAAAGAAGCTTCTAAAGCGTATAGCATTGGTGTAAATCTATGTGGTAGATATTCCCGTGGCTTCTTAAATTTGGATGAGTTTTGTGAGCATATGGACAGAGTGGAACTAAAACATTTTCTATACGAGATAATGGAGTACCTACCTAAGAATATTATTGAAAAATATCAACTCGACCAGTCTGATGTAGAAGATAACAATGTAGATACATAAATAATATTCATCTTCTATTGTCATATTTATTACACCAAATATTGTATGTATCTGTAGTAAACAATATTCTGTATTTTATATTATATTATAAAACTGAATAAATAAAATACACATTAAAAGATTACATTCATTTTATTTCATATTTCTTATTACACAACAAAAAATACAATCATAGTATAATTAGAACAGTTTTTATTTTAATTTTATATTTAATTCTACAATTACATTCTGAGAAAATAAACAGTTGCAAGTACATCATGATTATTGTTGATAAAATTATCCAGATATCTTGATAGAAATAGGTTGCACTACTTAATTCCACAATAATAAATATTTTCTTTTTTTACTTGACATCGAGAAAACCATTCTGAACCGAGCCATCTAATGCGTTATAACTTAAATATGTATCATGAAGTATAAGTGCATACACTCGAGTTTGTTCCGGAAATTTCGCTTTTCGTGTTTCAAATTCTATTTTTATGTCGACAGTAGATGATTTCACTGCAACAGGTTGGTGTGAACAATCAATGACAAACAAAGGATTCTTCCTGAATTCCCCAAGATCCATCATGGGTTCGCTCATATCTTTATCATAGTAACTACGTTGGAAGTTCTCATAAGCATAATATGCTGCAGAATCGAGCTTCTTATCGAAATCTAAATTCCAACGTTCATATGGATATACTTCAGAGTTTAGAAATAGTCGAATATTATTTATGTCTGCGTGTTTGAACTGTGTAACATCCTTTGTTCTATCATTGGCCTGATCAGTGCCTTGAAAGCCAAGAAGGATGAAAAGTGGGCTTTCAAGACGGGTGGAGAGTTTAAGAGCCCATATGTCATAGGTAGTATCGCGTAGACAGGGAAGCTCATAAAAATCCCACGCACGGTAGACCATCTTAACTTTGGTATTATTACCACTTTTATTAATTCGATTCAATAATTTTAACTTTTGTCGATCTTCAGGTACAATGTGCCTTATCTTCCACTCAATTTTGCTGATTTCCAACTCTGCATCAACCTCACCGATATAGGAGTCTTTAAATGAGCGTGCAATTATCATAATTAATTCTTGCTTCACATTCAGAATGCCTTTGGTATAATCTTCTGCAAAACCCATAAGGAACTTAAGGGGTAGTTTGCCACTGAACACGTGACTGGCGGTATCTAAAATATCTTGTCTCTTTTCAGTGAGACCCCAACCTGTTGTTATTAATGAGCGTGCATGCGTTTGCCCATACGACACCATAGTTTTCATTGTGGTAGTAATACCAGGTCTTCTGACTACTGCTACTTGTTCACCACCCATTTCCAGTCGTATCTCTTCAAAGAGAAATGCTAGTGCATTATTGGATAAATAACAACGCTTTGTGGTGTCGCTAGGAGTAAATTTTCCCTCTATGTATATATAACTTTCTGAAATGTCGAGTATAACATCTTGAAAATTGATGGGAATACGTATTTCATCAGAGTTTCTGTAATATGGGGATCCATATGGTTTATATGTATGCTCATGTAGGCTAACTAGGGAATGATCTAACACAGGTTCATCAAACACCTCAAGTTTGTCACTAGTTGCAGTAGCCACCATTATTATGACCAATTTTTCGCAGTTTTAATCCAATAGATTTTAAAAAGGCTTGATCCTCAGCTGACAATCTATGTCTTAACTGTTTAAGGTATAGACTTTGAATGAATTGCTTTCCACATCTCCCTTTCTTTTTATCCATACTGTTGTTCGCTACAGTATCATACTGATGGTGATGTACTTGCTGTCGCTGTTTATATCTAAAACCCATTTGGTTGGTGATATCCGACTTTCTTCAATTCTAGCCTTACAATAATTTTCTCACCTCGAAAATCGATCAAATCACCGTTGTCGTCCAGTATGCGTAGTGTGATGTTGTCTATTAACTGACACCCTTTAGGTCTAACAGGTAAATATATGATATTTTTGGGTTCTCTAGTAAGTTTGTAGCCAGGCTCAACGTCTATGTCAAATTCAAAGAGAGTGTGTGACTCTTCTGCATTCAGATAAGCTCCAGAAATAATATTGCAATCTACGCGTATCATCCTTACTTTCATAATATCAACAGGCTGTGTTGATTCGTAATTTTTATTTGGTTGTAAATATATTTGTCCAAATCCCAACAGACTTCCTATTGAATTTGGTTGTCTAAAATCTACTTCATACTTTGACAAAATCTCGCACTTTAAGGTATTGTTGTTTGCCCTTAAAGTGAATATTTGCGTGTAATCCTTTCCATCAATATTCATAGCTTTCAACATTGCAGCATAGATTTCATCAATTTCATAAGCCCCCAGAGGTATGTGAACAGTAGTGAATGTATCTTTAGCACTAACCCTATATTGGAAGATGTTATTTGTTTCATCCACATTGTATATGGAGTTGTAAGAGTAGAATCCAATTAAACCTAACCCATGACGACTGCTCCTATCCAGTTCAATGGGTGGATCAAAGTTGACACTTAGCTCACTTAAGCGGCTCGTTAGTGTGAACGTGTACGACATGACTGATATAATTAAATTGTGTTACCCAATTTATTGTGGATTACAGCAATAATGGTATAATTTCCTCTTCTTAGAAGTTGATGGTAATATATTTACATTGTTATTGGATGCCACATTTACATCGTTTACCTTACAATAGCAGCAAAACATTTTCTAGGTGTTGGACCATCATTTACGTCAACATTGCTTTCATAATCATTAAGGTAATGTTCTGTACAATATTGATATTTTAATATATCGACATCGTTCTGAAGATGTGTAGGTAGCTTATCCCATACTAATGCAATTTCATGTGAAGCCAACCCAATCATCACCTCTTTGGGCATATCTGCTAGTTGTTGTTTGCTCATCTTCAACAGACTACGCAAACGGGAGAATGCAATTAGTGAGTGACCCATTCGCTTGATACCTTCTCGATCTATTGCTGGGGTCATAGATTTCAGTTCCATGGCGTTTTATATTTGTTTCGTAGAGAGAAACTTTAAACACAAATGTCCACACAACACTGTGTTAAAATTCTGTACACGTTTGTAGTTATAGAATATTTGGTTGGCCCTCCTTGAATCGTTATTGAAATATGTAACTAATTCTATAGGTGGGGGTAAGTCGCCAAAACTATCAAAATAATTTACTAAACTACCTCGTTTTTTATATGCCACCCAATGTGTCCCAGGACCATATATACTATCCAAATTGATTATTGCGGATTCATTGTAATGTGGCCCATGTCTTGGTAGTGAGTCACGCATAAATACACCTCGAAAGTATGCTACCTTCATTTTATTAGCATAATATTTAAGATCAATGTCGGTAAGAGGTCTCCGAGGTAGGGAGTCTATTAGTTTTTTGAATTCTGTTTTAGATAAAGACCCATCCCCTTTCGGTATGGCTTCATATACATCCCCTTACCACTTTTCATAGCTATTGCTTCCATACTTCTGTTGTGCCGATTTGCTTCAGCTAATTCTTCTCTACCCTTTTTCACATCATTTACAGCTTTAGCAATACCAGCAGCCGTACCAGCCAAACTACCCAATGCAGATAATCCAGCAAAAATGGGTATTAGAGGTAAAATACCACCAACTTTTGGAATTGGTATAATTCGAGGTGTTTGAATATTGCGTTTTCCACCGGCCTGTTTTATATATCGACGTGCAGCTTTTAGAGCAATTTCAACCACCTTCTTTTGGTCTTTTACTTTTTTGCCTCCAGCATTTCGCAGTGTGTCACGCACTTTTCGTACTATCCCAGATCCAAACGCTGTCTTTTTAACATTCTTCTTACCTTTCTTTGTTTTCTTGATGATTCGTTTCCTTATTGGATTGCGAGATATTGTTGAATTACATCCCATACCAAGACGTTGTTTTCCCTTCATTATAGTTGTGACTAACCAAGCAGCTGCCTTTTCTCCACGTCCTGCGTCTTTGGATTTCACCCGTTTCCACGCAGCCTGTTCAAGCTGATAGTCTGCTTTATGGCGGGCTGCTTGATTACTGCTATTTTTGTCGTATGCAATATCGTGTTGCTTACACGCTTTATCGAGCTGATTTATGCCAGAATCACCTCGTGCTAACCTTTTATTTAAATCTGTGCCTGGACCACAAAATTGATAACCTGGCAAATGCAACTCGACGGGGAGCTTATTAATCAGGGAATTAACTAATCCTCCACCGCGCTTCGTACGTTTTTCACGTGTGTATCGTATCGTAGAAACCATTTAAATAAGAGTTGTAAATCACACATCTACTTATATAACATTTAGCCGCGGTACAATGCACATTGTGAAACAGAAACAAACGCTTTCTATAGATAATTTGGATGAAAAAGTTGGGCGTGGGTTAAGTGCTGATAATCGCCATGGACCACTACTACCTTCAACTGTACGTGCCCTCATAATAGGACCCTCGAATTGTGGGAAAACAAATGTCTTAATATCTTTGATCACGCATCGTTTAGGTTTACGTTTTTTAAATATTTACCTATACTCAAAGTCTATAAATCAACCCAAGTATGAGTATCTACGTAATGTATTAGCGCCGATTGAGGGGTTAGGATTTTATACATTTAGTAATGGTACGCAAATAGTGGAACCATCCGAGGCAAAGCCAGAGTCTGTGTTTATATTTGACGATGTAATATGTGAGAAACAAGATGTTATAAGGGGATATTTCAGTATGGGCCGACATAGAAATGTGGATTGTTTTTATCTTGGCCAGACATACTCTCGAATCCCGAAGCAGCTAATAAGAGACAATAGTAATTTAATTGTTGTCTTTAAACAGGACGACATGAATCTGCATCACATCTTTTCCGATCATGTGTCACCTGATGTAACGTTTACAGTATTTCAAAATATGTGTGCAAAGTGCTGGAATGACAAATATGGATTTCTAGTGATTGATAAGGATAGAGAAGTACAAGGTGGGCGATATAGAAAAGGGTTTGATAGCTTCATATATCCATAATGCATTTTATTAAAAACTTCACTTGAATTACATACGTCGTTAGGATTACTTCGTTTACGTATGCGCTAAGATGAAGGTTACCAAAGATAATAAAAAATATAACAATCTTGCACATCCCAGTAGCGAAATAACACTCAAGCGACAGCTGATTGAGGCAACAGATGCTGTGCGGAAGAAGTTTAACTATATCAAGAACAAAGATATGGAGATGCACGTAACACTTGAAAAGATCTACCAACCGATAACTGAACCTTTAAATGTTATATCTTCAGCAGCAGAGAACAAATCTCATATCCAACAATTACATTCAAAACCATCATCATCAAGGGTGTCCACCCAGAGGGCTGTATCATGGGAGAGTGCTTCTGAAGAAGGATCCGATAAGTATGTAGGTGGTGATGATGTTCCACATTATATCCCCATTATGGAAACACCACCATCGTCAATAAGAACAACCCCTGTATCCGAAACTTCTCCAGCTAGTAAACTAGAAAAAAGACATGAGGTTGTAAAAAGACATATACAAAATTTAAAATCTGGTGATTCCAAGTATGATAGTTTATATGGAGTGCGTGTAGATCCCAAGACAGGCAAACTGCTGATGGGCAATGCCGAAATACGTTTTTCCCATGGAAATATTACGCTATGGTATGGCAATAAGAAACTTGGCGTGTATCTAGGTAGTCCTAAATTGTACGATCTAATATTTCTAAAACGCCCAACAATTTTAGATGATAATAGAGAGGGTGTTCTCGATGATGAATGGAGTAAGATATATGGAGAAATACTAAGAAAAACAAAGGCACCTTACAAAAAATTCGATGTAGCGAATGGCTATAACACTACTAAGCGTGGAAAATTTCACAAAATTATCAAACCATTAACATCTTCTACAATTGCGACACGATCGTCAACAAGTGGTCACGGCTTAAAACGTGTACCTACCCACAAATTGTACAGAAATAAAGATAAAGAATATATTTTTTGGAATAAACCCAGCGAACTCGTGGATCGTCTACGTCTACTATGGAGTTCGAAAATAGCGGGAAATAACAACCACGACAATGAAATAATAGAAATAATATCAGAACTTAGGGAAGAAAAAATAGTGTATTAAAGATGAAATAAAACATAGTATCATTATACTTAATAAGTATTATATAGTCTGCAATTTATAAACCGCATCAGATGCAGTCAGAAATGTCTACTGTAAACACTATCGACAAATTTGGACGCAGCAAAAGAATTAGTGCGAGTAAGTTAATAGCCCATCGTGGATTACCTGGCGTGGGTTTTAAACTTACCAGAGACAATCACTATGATATTGAAAATAAGCGTTTAAAAAATTTAGGGGAACCTGTCGATGATCAAGATGGTGCAACATGTAATTACGTTAACAAGCGTCTACAAACAAATGATGAAAATGCTGCCAAAGCTATTTTTGATACAACCGATGTAATTATTGGGGAAATGAAAAAATATGTTGATGTGGGACTTATAAGAAGTGGAGAAGAAAATCGCGCTATTTTCAATAAACAAAATAATGAGATGATGCAGAAAATGAAAATAGAAATGAGGAAATATGTTGATAAAGCAATTTCTGAAGTTAAACGTTCGGCCATAAACAATCGCAATACTTTAATCACTAGAATCTCTAAATTAGAGCATATTGCCACCGAACTCCAACCAAAGAAGGTGCAATCCGGAGGCCTAGCATTTCCACCAGAACTAATGCCTGAAGTTGATATATAGCTGAAGACAATTTTATAATGGAGGTTAGCAGCGAAAAATTACAAGTTGTTAACGAGTTACATAGAAATGCTCGACGAAATTTTCGTAGAAGGCGAACCATAATTAAGGGGTTTGGTGATTTGTGGCAAGCAGACCTAGCTGAAATGCAGCCATACGCTGATAAAAATAGAGGGTATCGTTATATTCTTGTAGTGATTGACTGCTATTCCAAGTACGTATGGACCAAACCTATTAAAAATAAAGCAGCTGTAGAAGTTACCAAGGCTATGCAGACTATTATTCAAGAAGCAAATTATTCACCGAGAAATTTACAGACCGATAATGGTACTGAATTCTATAACAGAAAGTTCTCCGCATTAATGAAGCGGCACGAAATTAATCATTATTCTACGTATAGCACAAAAAAAGCAGCAATTGTTGAGCGAGTAATCCGCACATTAAAAAATTGGTTGTATAAAGAATTCTCAGCTATGGGTAAATATAAATGGCTCGATATCCTACCAAACGTTACAAAAAGTTACAATGACAAAGTCCATCGTACAACTGGCAGAAAGCCCATTGATGTCAAACCAACTACACATTTAAACGTATATAATTATATTAAGATTGCTCTGAAACCGAAATTTCATCTCGGTGATATAGTTCGTATTAGCAAGTATAAAGGTGTATTTGATAAAGGGTTTACACCGAACTTTTCAACAGAACTTTTTAAAATTACCAAAATAAACATAACAAATCCCACAACTTACCTGATAGAAGACTTGTTTGGACACCCAATCAAGGGATGTTTTTATGAAATGGAGCTACTAAAAGCAAAATACCCCGATGTGTATCTAGTTGAAAATGTATTAAAGAAGAAAGGAAATAAAGTGCTGGTAAAGTGGTTGGGGCTATCTGTAGAACACAATTCGTGGGTTGATATAGCTTCTATTGTTTAAAATTGTCATTAACTAGAAAAATATATTAATGTATCATTATATAGTTATGTCGATTGAAATATTTTAATATGTGTCACAAATGAATAATAAAATGAATATACTTTATTAATATTTATTTAATTTATTTCCTTCATTTTAAATTGTAAAAAAATTAAAAATAATCATTTTTTTTTTTTTTTTTTTTTAACACTTGAAAGATAATAAACATACACATAAATGTTTTAATTCCTTTTTATTTTCCTACAATCTATATTATAAGAATGATACAAATATACATATAACATAAAACATAAAATTAATTAAATATAATTAAAAATTATAATTAAACATTAAACAAACATAAAAAATAATATAAAAAGTACAAACTAGAAAATCTAATATTATTATATGGGTACTGTTCTTTTTCCAGTATTATTGCACACAAAACAACCTTCGATGGCACCGACTGTCACTGTGTCATCGCCACAAGCTTTGCACTTTATGGTAGGTACGTCCCACCACTCAACCGTGTTGTGCAGACTTGCGTGTTGGTGAACAGCCCCCTCTACGACCATGCGAGAATACGATACGTAGCACCTAGTGCACATAAAGTATTTTCCCTGGTCAATGCTGCATACCACAACGAAGGCCGCTGTAGCACACACCTTGTCCATTGTACCAGCCACCATATCTTTTATCTGGAAAGCCATCTCGTGCTGGTCTTCCTCGATGAGGTCCGCAACATCGACTTCTATACCATCGTCCACCATTTCGTCGACTCCATCGTCCACTATACCATTTTCGCCGCCTTCGATGACTTCCTGGATATCGATGTTGGCACCATTGGCATCAACATCAGCAGGTGCTCCAATCTCCACAGCCTCAGCAGGTACCCCCATCTCCGCAGCCTCATGATTAAACAGCATCCAATTATTGGAATCTTCTTGCGCCAACCGTCTTAGAATAGATATAATAGATGGATTTGCCATTTCGATACGTGGTATATAGATAGAAATAGTAAATGCAACTAAGTTTGGTTTAATATTACTCCCATATATATAGTAGTGTGGGGAGGGAGTCACTCTAAAATAATAGAGGGGGTATTCATATCCAATCATAGGATACGTGTTATTATGAATTTTAATTAGTGAAGTTTGACACCTTAACCACTCGGCCAACCTGACTTATTCATTGATTCAGTAAAACACTATACATTAAATGTTTACCCCCTCTCCATCATCAATAATAGAGGTGCCTGTAAAGTAATGTTTGTAGGAGGCGCCACTGCTGGGGGTGGAGATTAGTTTGCTTTATATAACACACAGCAACGCTCTTGTTTGTCAGATTTAAAATTATTAACATCATGGACACTTCTCAAGTAAATTGCGTCTCCTCCAGCACCGACTCAAAATCAACGTCATCGACCTGGTCAATGCCTAGTGAATACGGCCCAGACAGCAGTGATTGGTGGGAACGGTCACCTCCATCGTATTCGATAGACGAAGAGGACCAGGAAGACGAAGAGGACCAGGATGACCAAGCTACCCCAGATAGCATTGACGACAGACCAATATCACCTTCATCTTATTGGATAGGTGAGAATCTAGGCGAGGACCAAGATAACCCCCCGGACAGCAGCACTGATAGGGCAACATCACCATCAGCATGGTCTATGGAAACGGTGTTCTACGATCCAGACGGCCAGCCATCACCTGACCAGAGCCACTGGTCAGATTATCAGCTCTTGATAGAGTGCGATAATGTCTGCGAGGGAACAGATTAGGCATCCATATAAATTAAACATTGTAAATAATTTAATAAATAGTTTTAGTAAATAAATTAATTGTAAGTCATTTAATACATTTATTTACTTAATAAACTCTTAAATATTTATTTAATTTATTTCCTTCATTTTAAATTGTAAAAAAATTAAAAATAATCATTTTTTTTTTTGTATAATTTTAAAAGTTTCCTACAAAATAATATGTTATTACAATACTAAAAATATATTTACAGTTTATGGTTATAATATATATTACATACACACATACATATATACAAATAATATAATTTATTTATAATTAAGACACCAACAGTCCCTATTATGGTGAGTCCAACTACTATAAAACACACCAATGCGATCACACAAGATGAGTGCCCCTGACATACATTTTATGCAAATGTTGTTCCAACAATTGTCCTCGTACTTACTACAGTACACGCATCGTTGTCTTAATTGTGGTTGGTCTGCTTTGCAAGCTTCACATACGTCTCGATATATACCAAAATTCGTTCTTTTGAGTATGGTAAGACAATTGCGACATTGTGTTTCATTTGGACAATTGTCTCGAAATTCTTTTTTCTGCACTGGGTTCTGAATTACACACTTTTTGCACAGTCCAGTGCATGGGTTGATAATTTGCTTCCTCCATGCAGTATAGCAATTATGGCAAATTCTTGAATTATTGTAACTATACGGTTGTACTGCTATTATTGGTTTTAATTTCCACTCTCTTGGTAGGACCATTGTATGCACTTCTGTTTTAAGACACGATTGTGTTACGTAAGAAGTTTGAATGCGTTCCTCTTGTGGTCACTCTTGGTTTAAATAGCTAATAGTAAACTTGACGCAATAGGAAGGGCGTCACCGTCACGAATTATAGAATATAAAACGGAGGAGGTTTAACATCAAATCAGTTGAGTTCCAACATTTAAAGATGGCTTATAGACGATTCCTCACTGAACTGGCAGAAAATGATATGGGTGCAATGGTGTTACACCGAGATGGTGTAAATCAAGAGCTTCAGGACTTGAATCAAGATGCTGTCCACAGGGGGGATCCCATCATCGTGGAAAATATCAATGTCGACCAAGAGGGTGCCGACTGGGGAGATGGCAACCTGGTTCCCGTCAGTGTAGATGAAGGTCTTGGGGATGATGTGGAAGACGAAGCGGGAGAGTTAGCCTTCTCCGGAAAAATATTAAACAATTATGATGATCGGCGGAGACTATATTGCACGTCAGCGTCTTTTGTCATAATCAGAACCAGGCCGGATGCAACCAAACACTTCCTGTGTGGGCTATGTTATATATCCTATACACGGATAGTGTCCGGACGTCACCAGCATGTAAATATTCACAAAACGACGACGTTGGATGGTGCAATGATAACGAAATGTAAATGTTGCAGCACAAACTTGGTGCAATTGCATCGAATTGAAGTATGTCATACATGTAATAATGTAAATAAAACAATTGCGTGAACGATACAACGTGTTTTACTAAATTTGATTCGTTATAAGTAGTATTTATTAATGTAAATTTATATTTCATTTTATTTTTAAGTTTAATTGTATATATTTTTTAATTAATAAAAATATTTGTGCCACCCTGTATATTACAAGTTGTGAAAATTAGTAAATCATATAAATATTAAAACAAATGAACATATGAATGATTTTATTAAAAAGTATTTTGAAAAAAAAATGGTTATCTTTTATTTATTATTATTTAAATTAAATTAAAATATCTCAAGATATAAACTGATTCAAAATAATACAGTTGTAAATGTATAAAGCCGATAGCTTGGGTTGATTTTATAGCCTAAGGCCATGCGACCCTGCCTGGTAAATACGGATCGATGAGCAGGTAGTTTTTTGTTGAAATTAGGAAATAGACCTAACTCTTGTGGGGCGTTCGAGTAGCCGAGCGGGCAAATACGCGTCGATCTTGAGGTCACTCAGAAGACCACAGGATCGAATCCTCGGACACCCCCCGGAGAAAGGAGGTGGTGGTTCTCCGGTTTTTTTTTTAAATTTGACCTTTGACCTTTCCTAATTAACCATTAATTTTGATTTTCATGTGTTTAAAATTCGATTTTTTTAATTTTTTTTTTTTTTTTTTTTTTTTTTTTTTTTATGTTGTTATTAACCTATTAAACTCTTTATTTATTTAAATTAATTAACCTTTACATTATGTGTTTATTCATGTCAAACATGTACTCATAATATGCACAATTAATTAATTACATGTGGTGTATTTATTTTATTAACTAATTAATTTTTTTATCATTTTTTATTCACTTTTTAAAATTTGTTTTAAACTTTTTTATATTTATTTTTAACAATATATTCTTACATAATAATACACAGTAATTTATTTTTTATCATTTTTTGTCTTTTATTTGTATCATTTTTTTGTAATTATTTGTCATTTATTTTTTTGACAAACTTTTTAATTTTTTTTAATATTTTTTTATTAATAATATATTTTAAACCTAATTAACAATCTTATCTGACTAACAATATTCTTAAATAACTTAAAAATCTAACTTAATTAATTTGCCTTTATTTGTATGCTCTTTTAATTATTTTTGTCATTTATTTTTTTTGACAAATTTTTATTTTTTTTTTGGGGCATTTATTTTTTTAATTATTTTTGTCATTTATTTTTTTTGACAAACATTTTAAATTTTTTTTGGCATTTATTTTTTTAATGTTTTTTTATTAATACTATATTTTAAACCTAATTAACAATAATCTTATCTAACTAACAATATTCTTAACTAACTTAAAATCTAACTTAAAATAACTTTCCGCCGCGTGTGCGCAAGTGCTCAGCCACCCATTTGATCCGAAATAAACCTCATCTGCTTTGCAGTTTTGTCGAGAGCCTCCCTTTGTCTCTTTACGTCGGCCTCTAATTTTGCGGCTCTTTCCCGCATATCAGCAGCACGACGCAAGATTTTCGGATGATCCCGACAAAGCCTCAAATTTAAATCATGTGTTCTCTTAAGTTGACCGTATATTTTAAAAAATTGTTTAACAGATGTTTTGGTGTCAACTTGCGAGAACACCTCCGATTCAGAATCAGAGTCCGCTTGTGCTGGGAGCGGATTCTCATTAACAATCGGAGCTACCTCTGGCGGCGGTGGCAACACCGCATTAGAGCAACCCGGTTGTTCTAATGCGTCATTGCGTGGTGGTGGCAACACCGCATTAGAACAGCTTGGCTGTTGTAATGCGCTATTGCCAGGTAGAGGTACAGCCACAAACGACGCAGACGGTTTTACCTGCCCTTTACCTGCCGAAACCTTATTTTTTTTTGGTGAAGCAGGTAGCGGACTTAGAGGGGCAGGTACAACTGTCTGCGCGAAATCCATTATCTCGTCCCATAAAGTCGCGTCACAGTCTATGGATTGTGTTTCTGTACGTCTACCTTTACCTTTTGATGGCGCCGACGACGACTTTGTGTTTTTATTGTTGTTTACATTACTAGGCAAAAAGTCGTCATCGGAGTCATGTGCCACCAGAGACATAGATGATTTGCGCGGATGAGATGCGCGTACATCCTGACACCCTGAAGTAGATGGTGTGACTTTAAATTTTTTGTTTAAAGCCAAACCATGTAATTTCGGGGTATGAACGGCTTTACCTGCATTACTCCTGGATACGGTGACATTGACGGTATTGCCGAGGTCACCATCTTCAAGGTGCAAAACAGGTAAATCTGCGCCAGGATGTATATTGCCGTGCATCTGCTGATGGTGCCCATGATACGCTAGCTGACTACCGCCTTCGTTAGAACACGAAGCGCCCCCAACGTCAGCAGCAATACCATCTTTAACAATAATGTTGTTTAAAACATTAACCCTGCCAGAGGATGGATTTTTTATTGCTGACTTCACAGCACCGCCATTAATGGCGGAACCTGACGCCGTAGATGCGTCAGGTGATGGTTTAAACGTAGCCAAATACGTCATTAAAGTCAAGGGCGGTAAAGTTGGTGGCGGTGTCGACGAGCGCCTTTTACGCCCACCAGCAGATGATACATTTTTAACGGTTCTTACCATTTTGTTCACAAAAACTGAGCAATGAAATTCACGAGAGCACACTTGCACACACTAGCACAGGCGAAGACGGAAAGAATCTTGTAAGCGTCCTCAAACCCAAGCCAAGCTAACTTCCCCCTCCAACGGTAGGGAGTGGGTGACCACTCTCGTCTCTCATTGGTTGGACGACATCACGTGATTTATGCAAGCCAAGCTTTCACCCCACTGTTGATTTTCTTTGTCTCAACAGAATCCCGCTACAAAGTGACGTCAAACTTTTCTAAATGTCATGCGCACATCGAATAACTGACGCAACAACTTTCTATTTGAAATGACATCACATTCCTGACTGCAGCATAAAACGACATTTTAGTTTTAGCAACGTCACCTACTCTTACATTGTAAAACTGTATCATTACACACACCTCTTCAAGTCACTACCTACATTATTTATAATTTACGATTTAACCTAATCGATATTTAACTTATTTTGGGAGAAAGGTTTACTAATAACAACACTGTGATTTTTATTTAGATATTTTTATTCTATTATTTGAAAGTACTTAAAATTATCACAATAATTTTGTATTATAATGTTACAATTAAATATTGGTGAAATTTTGTAGTTTGAATTTTCCAGTTTAGTAGTTCATGTATTCGAATTTTCGACCTTTACGTTAGAAGATGAAATAAAAATTTTAAATTAATTATTGGCTTAAATCAGCTATTGCTGCAAGTAAAGCGTCCAAGTTTTCATTTTTTTTCTCCATATTATTTATGGCAACTATCAGTCGTTCTATATTTTGTTCTTGTTCGCTCTGAAAAAATGATATGTCACGGTGCCCCCACGGTAATGTTTTAGTAGTATTAGGAATAACAAAACGTTTGTCATCGTGTTGGGACAAGGCCACTTTGTTCTTTATTTCTGTGTAAATGTCATGCAAGCAACTCCGAAACGTATTCATTTTTCTAAATATTAAACCTCCCCGCTCAACGATTTTCTTATAGTCATCTATTGACAGCTGCTTTCTAATAACAGATTTCTTCACACCTTTAGCTTTTTTGAGTTCATTATCCACCGATTGTATATAATAAGCTTTCGCACCCGTACCATAAAAACTAATAATGGGATCAGAGGGGAACTCGTCTTTCATTTTACCTAACACCGACAAGCCCTTATGAATATTAAATTTATTTATTTCTTCGTAGTTAGATGTATCGAATTTGTCTGGATTCTGTATTATGAAATTATAAAAGTTATCTGTAAATGTTTTTATAATCAACGAATCCGTATCTGTATACAGCAAAGAAGCATTATCGCCGAAATGTTTTTTGATAACGTCGTAGAAAAAGTTGTATAATACTGTCTTAGACAACTCCAAGATACAAAAACCAACGTAAATTGGTTTGTTGTAGACTACCTTTAGTTTACCCATATGGATGGCTACAAAATCATCAGTAAATATTGAGCATGATTTAAAGTTAGGGCGTGTTATTAATGCATTTGCACCCATACTCCGCCTAACGCTCTCCCAGTGGGTAACTAATTTTATATCCATTCTATTATCAACATTTTCCATTGTCTTACCGAATACTGCGTTATTTAATAATTTATACTGATCTTTTTCAAATTTATTCTTAGCCTTATTTCTCATATCGGTGTTTAGGTCAATATATTTTTTAAGCCAAGGTGATTGTTTGAATTTAAGTATTCTATGTGTTTTTATAACCATTAACCCGTTATCTAGCGCTTGTTTCAAATTTATATAATGCACAATATATCTCCTCTTATCGTTTAAATTTGGTATCAGTTTTGTCAATTTCGATTTTGATTTTGGTGGAATAATATTTTCTACTAAAAAGGGTAGGTCTGAGTGTAAGTCGTGTAAATCTTGTGGATAATGTATGTCTACTTCGAGAACATACCCATGGGTGCTTTCATCTGAAATGCTCGTAATATCTAAATTCATGATTTCTTCTTCGGACAGCCACACGAATCCACCTGTCGGCAATTGTTGCGACATACTATGCCCATATAGGTTCGTGGCATCTAGATATGTGATGAATGAAGAAGGTTCTTTGGGGTCGTAGTTAGGGAGAAATTTGTTATTCGCAATATGTTTCCTTTCCGTACACTGGCTTACTCCACCACGTATTCCCTTTTTAAAAAAATGGATCATATCAATGTCCGTTAATAATTCCAACTCCACTTTGGTTAGTTTTAACATAGCGTCCCACGAGAGACCCGGACAAGTGTAATACTGAGCAGGATCAAGTTTATATTTTTCCAAACAAATTTTACGAAAATTTTCAAATACGTCACACAAAAGGAGTACGTCTGATTTTAAATAAAGATCTGAGTAATCGCCCAAATTCTGACAATCAAACAAGTTCCACACATCGTTAGCCCTCTGATAATCTTTATCTGTTATATGTTCTTCATTTAGGTTATCGTAAAATTCATCTTTCGAGGGTAACTCTACATTATTTAGTTTCTCTAAACTATCCATAAAACTATATGGAAATACACCCTTTTGCCTCATTAAATTAAATTTTTCCTTATCTGTATAGAAACTTCCCGTAACAAACAATTGGTTATCAGTTAAGTTGCCCCCTAAATTTTGCAACGATGTTGATAAGAACTTAAAACTATCGATGAATCGTAGTTGTATAAATTTCCGTTTTTTCTCCCCTTTCTTATTGACGTAATCATGCATATAAAGGTGTTTCGTGAAAGATATATATTTTTCTTTATTTTGTGCTATAACATCAACTCTGTCCTTATGTGCACAGAGCTGTTTTATAAATAGGTGACTGTCGTAGCCACTCATATTGTGAAATATGATAGGTACAAAATTTGGTAATTTGTAATTTAAGTTACATACAGAGTGTGCGGCACCAAATCTTACTTTACCAGTTATATGACAATGATCTCTAACTTTTACATCCTCTACTTTAAATGGTTTCTCACATATACCGCATACGGTCGCATTCAGGAAGTCTTGTCTTTCTTGTGCTGTGAGTTTAGCCATTGGGACTATATCTTTCATATATCTGTTATAGATTTCCCTTACATCGGCTTCAATACGCGATACAAAAACTTTGGCTACATCAGATCCTCGATAGAGTTCAAATTTTGATAAAGAATTGTCAAAAGAACATTTTATGAAATATGCGAAGGAGTAAGGTTCGTGTATAAAAGTTTTATTTGTATAAGAACGTTCGGGGTTCGGTTCACAAGTATGAATAGGTTTCAGAATTGATTCAAAGTCTGCATACACTACAAATGGTACTTGCATTTGTCTTTCAAAGTTTTCAAATTTTAATATATTTTCAGGTACTTGTTTACCATATTTATCAATCCGAAATTGTGTCGATGGTGTTGTTGTATAAACATGATTACAGTCATTTCTCTGATGCTGGAATAACTGACGCTCATTATTAAAATATAGTAAGCAACCATCACAAAAGTACTTTTTATGATCATGAGCTGAAATTTGAGCGGAAACTAGCTTAGACAAGTTTTTTATCCAACAATAGTGATTATTAGCGCAATCTTTCTTACAGTGATGATTTACACCACATTCACCGGAAAGTAGTAACAAATTTACATGCATAAATAGTTTTTTTTCAGAATAACGTAAAGGCCCAACAACTTCATACTTTATTCTATTATTCTCAAATTTTTCTTCTAACCCGTACACGTTAATTGAAATATTATTCATCTCCTCAAATTTTGAAATATCCCGCAATTTTACTGGAAAATTCATACCTGATAAATTTAAAACTCTTGAAAAATGTGGATATGATGAGGTCTCAGATGTGCAGCCATTTGCAGGATACAACGCTGAAGTTACAGCCCAAGCAAAACAATACTGATCCTGGTTTTTTACATTTACCACTGCCTTCTTGTTTTCTATGGATTTTGGCAACTTGACATATGATGAACCACCCAGAGGACTATATTTATTCACATTGATTTCAACAAAAGCAATTCGTTCGAGGGCCCATCCTAAAATTAAATTATAATTAGTCATTTTCTTTCCACCTTAATGTATGTTTAAATACCTGAATCACGTTCCAGGAACTCCGTAGTTTGTGTAATCATAGCATCCACAAAGGTGTCCAAAGTATTGTTCAAATCCATAGCTTGATCCAAGATTTTGTTGGAAGTGTTAAATGATTTCATTTCAGATAGTTCCTGTGTCTGTAATACGTACGTAGCAAACGTTTCCATATTTACTTTTACTGTATTATGAATACGTAACACTTCCTCGAAGAGATTTAATATTTTTGATCTAATTTCATTGAAGAACATTACATAGTCTTGGTGATTATTTTCGCTATATACTCGATAGGTTACAATCCTGTATTTGAAAGCGCTCTGCACAATTTCTACACCTTCTATAAACGGAACACATGAATTTGTCCTATGCTGCAATGTCCTTCTATGGGAATTCATTTGGGTTGTGCTTAGAGTCACATTACAGCAATTACAAGTTTCCATATTTGTAGATGTTGAAGGATTACATTCCAGTTTAGGATATTTTGCTTGCGGACCACTATCATGTATCTTCTTACAAGATTGCCTCTGATGTCTTCGCAAATTGTCACCACGTGTAAAACTTACACCACAAGAAGTACAAATATACATTTTATGTCTTTACTCTGGGAGACTAGCACCACAAATGGCTGTGTGCTCCTCATCCTCATTTATATACACGGAGTGAAGCTGCCCCACCACCTCTACTTGAAATACTCATACACATATCAGTACATACACTAATTACAACTACAATTGCATTGCACCACTCCAATTACCTCTATTGCAATTACATCAGTCTAATTACTGCACATTACTCTACTTACCTCTATTGCAACTACATCAGGCTAATTACCTGCAATACTCTAATTACCTCTATTGCAATTACATCAGTCTAATTACCTACATTACTCGAATTACCCTAGTTACCCCCCACCACAAAAAAAAAAAGGGTGGGGGGAGACCCAGCTCCGCCATTACTACTCTACTTTTGGGAGGCACATTTTTCTACAAACTACATATATTAAAAACGCTAAACCGAAAAGTTGTAATTCTCATGCAATTTATTGAAAGAGGTGAGTCTCGAGGTTAGCTGTCAATAATTAATTCTTCCAAAAAGTTAGTTCAAAAATCAATCAAAATTTTTTTGTCAATAAAACCAGTTACGTAGTTTTGTAGAAGAGTTTTCGGGTTTGAAGAAGTTTGAAGATGGTTGAAAAAACAGAAGCATTAGAAAATAAAATAATTTTATTTATATGACCAAAAATCCCAAGAAGAAAAGTTTAGATTTTCACTCGGATTTTGATTAAGAGAGAAAAAATAGCTAACAGCTAACGTTGGTGCATTTAATATTTTGTGAAATGTTTGTCTGTCTGTCTGTTTGTGATGACAGAAATTATAGTAATACTGAAAAGATTAGAAATAGAAATTAAAAAACTCTCGAGAAACGAGACAAGATAAGGTTTTAATGGAAAGATGAAATATTTGCTTAGTTTAGAATTATTATAAATACATTTTAAGAGTAATTTTGCTGAAAAACAAAAAAAATGTGTTTTTAATATTATACAAAGTTTTATTCCAATATGTATAAGGTAGTTTCATATATTTTGACATCTACCTACAGTCTTTATTTTTAGAGATAGGTATGAAAAAAGTGTAAAAATTAAAATTGTAGATTTTAATGTGAACTATTAGTGAAGAAAAGTAAAACAAAATGGCGTCAGAAAGTAGAGAAAAAGACACAATTGATGTATTTTTGAAGGGAACACCCTGTACATTTTTGTATATTTTGAAAGATCTTTGTCTCTGATTCCAAAAATATACAATATATTGGCATTTGCTCCATCCGTTCTGGAAATATTATGGAAAACAGTACTGCATATAACATGGGTTGCCATGAAAAAAAAATGACAAAATATTTCTGATAATTACTGACAGGTTACTTTCTGATGTTCTTTTGTTTTATTTCTTATCACCAAAATATATTTCACATCAAAATCTATAACTCTTGTTTTTAACACTGTTCTCGATATTTCTATACTTAAATTAATTTTATAGGTAGGTGTCAAAATTAACCCATTTTACAGTATTAGGGATTTTTTCGAGATTTTGAATTCTTGGCATTTCGATCATCAAAATATTCAACGTGGAAAAAATCCCGAAAATTTTACAAATCATCAGCTCCACAAAAGCTTTAGAACCAAAAACGGTACGTAGTTTTTAGTTAGAACTATTTTCGGTTCTTTAACTCAACATTTAAAATTTTCTAAAAAGTAAAGGAATATAAAAAGCTCTACCAAAACAGTCATTCTACTTTTCATGTAAAATCAATTAATTAAACTGAATAAATCAGTTTTCAAGTAATTTTTGGGTATATTGCTCCTCCTTGCTAGTGTGTGAGTAGATAACTTGCATACTAGTTATCGTCACCTTGACATTAATTTGAACCGATTCGCTGAAAATATTGTATTAAAATTCCTGAATGTTATTTATGCCAAGGAGACGATGGTTGCACATGTCAAATTTACAAAAATACGCTGTAAAATAATATTTTAAAAATAAATAAGTACGCAAACAAATAGTAAACACGACACTCGTCTAATAGCATTTAATAATAATTTGTGAGATAACTGTTTTTTCTAAATATAAGTACTTATCGTATACCTATACAGTTAACCTCGCAAGTAGTTAACTTCACATTTCATTATTCCTTAGAATAATAATATTAAAGCTTGTTTAAAGTATTAACACAAGGTGTGTTAAATAATAAAGCACATAATTATATAATAAATTATGCATTAACAAGAAGATGATAATGAGCTTTATATACACACCTTTTACTAATTATTACTTACAATACTTATAGTAGGCCATTCATGGGTAAAATATGGCGACCTTTCTTAAACTGAATTGGTAATGAGCGTAATAACGTAATAAACTACGAAATAACAAAAGTGTCGCCGGATATTGTCAGCAGGTAAAATATTTCGACTTTTCCTAAAGTACTTTCATAATGTTACAGATCGTACGGCTTTTTATGTATAGCAGCAGCTTTACTCCATGGAATTGTTTTAGTAAATAATAAATATTAAAGTCTACACTAAAGTGAAAATTGAACATTATGCCAAAAGAAAAACAGTATAAAAATCAATTTAAAATAAGAGCAATTAGAAAATTTGGCTACAATTAAAACATTCTCAGAGCTTTTTTAACAAAACCTTCATAATGCTCTCCGATTTAGTGTAACAAGTCAATAACGTTGGAAGGATAGCTCTACACTTACCAGTATCCTATTCAAATGTAGCATTAGTAATTATTTATCGAAATACCAATGTTTTGGTGTCCAGTAGAAACTACTTCAGAAGCAGTGCCACATCAAAGGCAAACCCACGCCAGTATTTATATAACGATTGTATTTTACGTCTATAATATTTTACTCTTCCTCCGCTGTTTGATTTTACCATTAAGTTAAAAATATATTTTTGACACAAATAATGATCTTACCCAATTTTTATACTTTGTACCCTAATTGATCTCTGTGCTGTTGTACAAATAAAGCATTTATTTAGTTGTGTTTATAGTTAATTGACTGCATCACTGTAAGAAAATAATGATTATATAAAGTTTATCTAATTATTTCTTATTAAATGTAATTATGGTCTATTACAGTTAGAAAAGAAATAAAATGAAAAGCGCTATGAATCACACTTAAGGGGGCTTTACCTAAATTAATACTCTTCTGCCGGATGCTCACCCTTCAAATCTTATTTTTTATAATAGACCGGTAATATTTCTTGAACATAATACAGTTGTGTTCGCTGCTCTACCAAGTAATAAACGCTTAAAATGAGGTAATTAAGGTTTTCTTCGTGTACTTTCTACTTTCCAACTTGAAAGAAACGTATTAAAAAATGTAAAACAAAAAGAAAAATCTCGAGACAAACTTAATGAACCAATATCTTGTGTCGTCTTCTAATTAATACACTTGCTGGATTACTTAAAACTTTACAAAAGTAAAATATTTAAATTCATCAGATTTCATTCCGTTTCAGTAGACTGTATGTATATTTCCGTAATGTTCTTTTTTAAACTTTCATAATTCCATAATACGTCGCAAAGTAAGTATGTTAGTTTAATTAGTATATTAGAATTTATGTGACAATGGCGGGACCATTACACCTAGTATTTTGGACAGTCATTTATGGCTGAATACGAATAATATATGAGTTTTCATCAGCATGCGTCTTTATTATGAGCAATTAGGTGGGCTTTGCGTATAATAAACTGAGTGACGTAGAAAATGGGTATGTAGGAAAGAGTAGTGTAACAAAGAAATTATTTTTAATGTTTATTTTTGTCATGTTCATGGCAATAGAGATAAATATTCTAATGCGTACAGGGTGCTTCGAAAAGGAGTCTGTCACCATTTTGACGATTAGGCCAAATACATAATAAAAATGTTTCCTTACAAAGCTATGGCACACTGCGGGATTTTGGCAATACTCCAACATGGTATTTATTGGGTCTTAAATGAAAATTATTCTAGCACTAGCTGATCATCACAATATTAAATTTCAAACACTGGGAAGATATGTTAAAATAAATCGGAAACATGGAGACTCTGCCCATATGGAATCGAATTACAAACATAGGCAGATATTAAAAAGTGAGCAGGATCATGCTAGTAGACTACATATTAACGTGTAGCAAAAGGCATACGGTTATTGAGGTCAGGAATTTGCATACGAGTTAATTCTCAGAAATAATTTCAATTTTCCTGAATCATGGAACCAAAATAAATGACAGAAGAAGATTGGCGTTGGGTTTTCATGAAGTGCAACCTTAATATGTCTGGGAAAACTTGAAACCCGCAGCCTTGCTCAGTTCACTTCTTTTAATCGTTACGTTAATTTATTTTTCGAAAATTTAAGAAAAATTCTTGACTGATGTCGTAGGTGTGGCTCTATTATACTCAATCTAGATGAAACAGGCTGCAAAACTGTGCACAATCATAAAAAGATTTTGGCTTCTAAAGGAATCAAACAGGCCAATCGATCTACCATCCATAAGAGAGGTGAGGTGCAGCTGCAGGAACTTTCTTACCACCAACATTTGTATTTCCAAGAAAATGATTTAAACCCCACATGATAAAGGGTGCTTCTGTTGGAACACTGGGACTTCTGTTCTATTTGCAGAAGTTCTCCAACAGTAATTCTTCAAGAAAAAACCCATTGCTTCTAATTTATAACAATTATGAAAGTTATATCTCTGTAAGGGTTGTTGAAACTGCTAGAGAAATCTGAGTTTATATTTTAATACTCCTATCTCACGCTAGCCAAAAATTGCAACCCCTCGATGTTGCCGTTTTTGGGCCATAAAATTGATATTATGATGCAGCTGTGATGATTGGATGGTACAAAATCCTGGGGTTTTTTGAGCATATATGACATTGCAGAACGAATTTAAGGAGCTCATGAGTAATCTTTCACACCAAGCAATATCATTGGAGGCTGGTATTCATCCATTTAATCGTAATGTATTTACAGAAGACGATTTCCTACCTTCAACAGTCACTGATCATCCATTCGTTGTAAATGATCAAGATAATAACAAAAATCATCTGGAAATTGTATACTTATTGCAAGAGGATGATTCAGTACCTAATGAAGATGAAGCGAGAGTCAAGTAATAAGAAAGATTTCCTTTTGCCTCAAGAAATGATAGGTTCTCCAAAAGCCAAATTCCGAAAGAAGACAAGAAAAACAAGTGCTAGAGGAAAAAGTTCGATTATTAGTGACACTTCTGAAAAATATCTATTAATCGAGAAAGAAAAATTAAAGAAAATTAGTTAAATAAATCTAATCAGTAGTATACAAGAACTAAGAGCATATGAACCTGTGAAAAGGACGAAGAGAGCATCTCGTGAGTCACTCGAAACCAGTGAAGATGGCAATGCTGCCTAAAAATTGGGAATCTGAGGAAAATAAAATGGAGGAAGTGGTGAAAGAAAATATTATTGAAGATAAATTCAATCTGGAAAAATTTCCTAAGAATATATTTTACGTGAGAAAAATTATTCTAGTGCTTGCCAACGAATATGAAGTTTCCTTTTTACGAAAAAGTTCGAGGACGGAAAATTCTTCCATACCTGTCATATGTCGCGTTAAAGGACATTGTTGTAATTTTACCTGAACCAATCCAAGTATCACAAAGAGGCAGGTAAATATATTCAAATTTGGATTAAGTTAGATACATTATTGTTCGTTAGACTCGTTTTGTTAAAAGCTGGATTAAACATGAATAAAAACATTACTATTTAGTAGAATTTTTTTAATTTCATTTATATCACCAGCATATAGTCTTAGTTTGTTCTGTAATAGCATCAATAATAAATAATATAATTTCGCTCTTCGATAAATTTCAGTTCCGAGTGTATTATCTTAATTTTTTATTCTTTATTTTGGGTCTTCCATTTTATACTTGTTACCTAACCTTACTTTCCAAATCTGCGCTCAAACAGTTAATTACAATAGCATTTCTAATATTTCCAATGTTTTAAGTTTACTCAGATCAAGTTTTCCTCTTATTTCCTCTTGTGTTGCAATCCTCTCTTACTCTTCTTTTATTATAATTATTTCATTGTTTGCCTTCTGTTCTACATCTGCGTAACTAT
Source organism: Rhagium mordax (assembly GCA_963680705.1). Taxonomy (NCBI): domain Eukaryota; kingdom Metazoa; phylum Arthropoda; class Insecta; order Coleoptera; family Cerambycidae; genus Rhagium; species Rhagium mordax. The sequence continues at coordinate 14,315,154 of OY796658.1, read as the reverse complement.
TTCTAGATTCAACAGTAACTTTGCTACATAAATTGTTAAGTTTAATGCTGTATTTAGTTAACTACTATGTTTTTTTGAAACCTCATTGTAAAGCTTCAAGACTAGCCAGCAACATATTTCTAAAAACTTTTAGTTCACTCATGAGACTAATGCTTGCTACTAAGTATAATGATTCTATGAGAATATACTCCATTAGTTGTGACGTCACGACCCCCACTTCTACTGGTATAAAGTTTACGGCCGAAACTGCAATACGAGAATCTGACCCGTATTGCGTTGTCCATAAGGACTATAATATATAGTACTAAAATATGGTCGGGAATTTCATAGTATTTCTGTATGTTGAAAGACTATTTACGGACTTCCAATACCTATTTCACATTTAAGAAATATGTTAAAATATATGTATCCACGTATGATTTATAAAAACTTCATTTTAGTTTTATAAATTAATATGTAAAGCGGCAGAAGCTTCCTCCAATAGGAATAAAGAATGCAAAAATTCAAATTATGAGTTTGCAGTGCTAACTTCAAAATTAATTCATGTTCGTTCATTTTGACAATGAACTTGACGTTTAACTTAAGTTTTCTCTCAGTTTCAAATCTATTCTACTATTTTTTCTAATAAACTCGTTTTTGTGCTTAATTTCAAATGTGGGTTTGTGCTTTGCACCTGAGTGTGATCATATAAATAAAACTGGATGTAAAACTCTGTTAGTTTCCCAAAGGATTTCAAATTAAAATAAAAGAGGTAAAGCTATAATGTGTATGTTAGTTTGATTATTGTTTCTTAAATATGGGGATATGTAAATTGTAAAGACAAAATAATGCTTAAATACCTACCTGTGCTTTCTTTAATATCCTATATTTTTTTAAATAGGTTTAATTGATTTTTATTGTATTATTGACACCAAGATAAGAGGTTATAAAGTTTGCGTCAGCGACACTGACACTAACGACAGCTGTAACAACTCAGAAGTATAATGAAGTTAGCAGCAGTAGTCTGTCATGATAGTAGTACGTACGGTTGCATAATTATGTGACGTCACACTAATGCGGTCCATTGTACTCTTATTCTCTTGGATGCATTTTATTTCCTCTTTTTTGATATTCAAAATACAACAATATTGAAAATAACCTCAAAAAATAATAAACTTGAAAAGCGTCCAATAATTCTGAGATTTTTATGTATATACTTCTGCTAGGGGGGCTAGGGAAATATGGATTTAGGGTTTATAAGTTTTGAGTTTATGAGTTTTTCATTCATGGATTTTGACATGAATCTAAAATAATTAACTCCTACAAATCATCAGTTCTGTGAAATAATGCGAAAACAAATATTTAGAAAACTGTTTAAATCGAATCCATTTGAAAGAATATTTGAACGGCTCACTCTAAGGCTAATGTTTTGGATACAGTAACACAACAATTTTGCTTGAATTTTTAAAATACGTCTTATAATAAATTATTTCTTCTAAATTCATATCTACATATATATTATATTGTTGTGTTTCTAAATTGATATCATGCAATTTTTAAAACGTTTGTGGCACAAAACAAAACGAAAATATTTTTTTGTGAGATTATATATATCTTCTGGCAATATTATTTTCCTCACGTTTTTTGCAGCCGTGCCAATATTTAGGTCTCTATATTTTACACTATAATCTGTAGAGCTGCTGTTTTTATTAAGAAGTTTATTAATTTCATTGCATTATATGAAGTAAAAAATAAGGAAATCATAAGGATGACGAGCGGGGTCAAACTTGAATAGAAAAGATGTGCATGAATGTGAACAGGATAAACTTTACCGGGGAATGGCTGTAATAAAAGTTTTCGTTGAAATATCCCTCTCGGCTCTATGACTCTGTGTGTTTATTTTCTCAATGAACAAGTCAACCTCTATCTGACACAGGATACTCGTACTCCATGTTTTAAGTATTTCAATAGGTGGATTTTTAACTAAACTGGTGCACAATTGAAGTGGTTATTGGAAAAATATGGGCAATATTTGAACCTCAATGTTTTTTAGAATTAGATGATTAATCTTGATACGGTTTTTTGTGATCGTTAGCTAAATTCATGGACCTTTTGTAAATAGATTTTTAAATTATGGGGGTTTCTTTTGTCCACAGGGTAATTATCAAGGCCATAACTTTTATGTTAAAGTTTGGGGATTTTCGTTAAAACTTTGTTATTTTTAGTTGAGATAGTTGAGGTTATTTTTCATGGTAATAAATACTTTCAGCTTTCTGTAATATTTTTTTTAGATATTCTTAATACGCACTTTGTCGAAACAGTACAACAAAAAATGGGGAGTATTAGTATACAAAATATGTTAGGACAATTTATATGTTAAAATAAATTGATTCAAATTTATTTTCCTATTTTAAGCAAAATTTTCTCGAAAACGTCACTACTTCAAGAGATTCAAATAGTTTTAAAAACGCATGCCCTTTCCAGTGATTGTACCAAGTTAAGACAGAATAATAGTTATTGTTTGTAGTTTATTTGTGGCGGATAGTTAATATTCATTGAACTTAATTCTGGGAATCACGCCAAATTCTAAAAAATAAATAGAAATAAAAAAATTGCCAAAATATGTCAAGATAAAAGTGTAGTATCAAAGGCAAACCTCAACAGTTTGCCCCAGAAAACCACTGTATATAGTTCTAAATGAATATAAATACAATATTGTTATCTAAAATTCGTATCAGTGGTTTTCTAGTATTTTACACTGGAAAATATAATAACAAAATGTGTATTATATAATATATAGATATATATATATATATTTATATGATATGTAAAAAACAATAACTTATCTTAACAGAACGTTTCGAACCAAAGTCTAGGTCCTTTTTCAACTGTGATTACAAAAAATTATTTGTCAAAAAAGATCACTTTGACACTTGACACTGATTAGTAATTAATGCATAGATCACTAGATAAAGAATTCTAATTTATTTTGATATTTCCGTTACGTACTTCTTTTTGGAGAATCGGTAGCCAGACTTCGTCTAGTAACACTGAACTAGTAGAGACGCAGTCGGTACGGTTTAGTTGAATTATAAAGAAACAACAATTAAATTCACTTTAGAGATTGAGAATGATAATAAATTGCCTTTTTTAGATGTATTAATTAATAAGATAGATATTTTGGAAAGATATATAGAAAAAAGACTCATACAAATAGGTATTTGAATTTTAACTCCAACCACCACCTAAATGTTAAAAAAGGTGTAATTAAATGTTTGTATGAAAGAGCTAAAATAATCTCTTCAACAAATGAAATTTTTGATAACGAAAAACTTTTTATAAAAACTGTCTTAAAAGAAAATAATTATCCACAGGATTTTGTTGAGAAATCATTTCTTGAAATTGAGAATAGACAAAATCAGCAACAACAACGGGTACCCACAATGGCCATTCCATATATTTTTGGTTTTTCTGATAGACTTAGACGACTTGGTAATAAGTTCAATATAAGAACCACTTTCAAAACTTGCAATACCATCAGATCATTCTTAACAAAAACCAAACCTTTTAACAGTGTTCAAAAATCTAAAAATTGTATTTATAGCATTCCATGCGAGTGCGGAAAGCTATATATAGGTGAGACGTCTAGACCATTAGAAGTTAGAATATATGAACACAAAAATAACGTTAAAAATTACCAAGTTGATAAATCTACACTGGCACAACATGCTTGGAGTAATGGCCACAGATTTAGTTGGACACAGGCAAAAATAATTCAAACGGAGACACATTGTAATAAACGAAAACTTAAAGATAGTGCCTGTATTCAACTAAACAGTACCGACTACGTCTCTACTAGTTCAGTGTTACTAGACGAAGTCTGGCTACCGATTCTCCAAAAAGAAGTACGTAACGGAAATATCAAAATAAATTAGAATTCTTTATCTAGTGATCTATGCAATAATTTACTAATCAGTGTCAAGTGTCAAAGTGATCTTTTTTGACAAATCATTTTTTGTAATCGCAGTTGAAAATGGACCTAGACTTTGGTTCGAAACGTTCTGTTAAGATAAGTTATTGTTTTATAATTGTTTTTTACATATCATATAAATATGTACCTATATCTATATATTATATAATATACATTTTGTTATTATATTTTCTAGTGTAAAATACTAGAAAACCACTGATACGAATTTTAGATAACAATATTGTATTTATATTCATTTAGAACTATATACAGTGGTTTTCTGGAGCAAACTGTTGAGGTTTGCCTTTGATACTACACTTTTATCTTGACATATTTTGGCAATTTTCTTATTTCTATTTATTTTTTAGAATTTGGCGTGATTCCCAGAATTAAGTTCAATGAATATTAATAGTTCATTGAACTAAAAAGGAAACATATTGTACATTAAATTTTTAGAGAATTTGCATAAGGTCATATAGGTTCCAAACGACCATTACCATCACTCAGTGAAAACTTTCTATCGATGTACCAAACATCCTGTAAAATTTAAGCAAAGAAATCTTTAAACTTCAAAAATATACATTATTTTTTGTAAAAAATATCATTTCCCGCTCTTTCACCTGCGGTTTAAACGAGAACTAGAAAAATTGTCCGCTCGCTTAATTGATGCGCTAATAAAACCAATTCTGATAGGACAATAGACAGCTGGTCCCCTTTACACGAGTTGAAATGTAGTCCCGCATAGAGAAACTAACTATGACGTCTGGGTGTGAAGAGTACCTCCTGCAGTCGCTATTATGTCCTATTGTATTCAGCTAGCCCATTACCCATAAAATACCTATTTAATTACTCCCATTCCGTCTAGTTTCTAACAAAATGAGAGTGAAATTGGAGAATTTCAACAATTTCATGATCGTGTGACTCACTGTGCTGCACGTTGCACAATTTCGAATGGCTGTATTATTTCAAATAATTAATCTACCCTCTTACAGCAATATGACAGAAGGGCCCTAAAATACGGCATAATCGCCATCATTAAGTGCAGTTCAATTTTGAACGCTGGAGGACAGTTAAGAGTTTTACTGGAAGTTTTTGTATGTTAAATGACTACCAACTGGTAAACGTTTCAGGGACGGTAAATAAAACATGTTATTATGCGGCAATATAATATTTTAATACGTGGTGACAATCTTTTAAAATGTCTCATTATTCATGATTTTTTGTCATCATTCAGAACATATGGCTAACAGTGTATATGCTGGTGAATAGGTACGAGCAACATTTGTGTCAGTTGAGTATACAAATGCTAAACACTGGTTTGGTATGAAACAATGCGTATGAACAAACGCTGACTGACAATAGGTTAGCTACAATCTAATGGTTCTGTTGTTTTACTTTTAAATATGCTAATATCAGCTAATTTTATTTACTATTATTGATTTGTATACGTTATGTTCTCTTTCAGATGTTAACCCATTATGGGTAATCGGTTATTCTGCAAATATGCAAAATCATTCCGCCACTTCAATGAGTTACAGGCTTATGAATTTTTTTGGTAGCATCATCATTTGCCACATTCGATTGCAGAATATAAACAATTTTGGTAAAAGAATTAAAAATTTGGGGAAGTAAAAATTGAGAATTTGAGATTATGTTATAAATATCTCATTTTTCTTTTATTAATCATATACTTACTCGTAGGGTATGGGTATATAGCTAATTATCCTGTAAAAGCTAATTATTTATTAAATAATTAGTGAGGCCCTAGCTCGCAGTTTTTAAAATAACCATTTATAAATTCTTTCGTATTTTCCGTTATATTTACCTATACATATTTTATGCCGAAAGAAAGGCAAAAAAGTCTTCATCAAAATGAAATGATCGTTGTATCATATAATGAATTTGTCGTTAAATTGGTATCATAGAACGTCCTAGGATAGTGGAGAATTTTCATCAATTATTTTGACTAATTTCCCTCCACTAGCATGGAAAACAAATGAAATAAAATAGAAAAAATTTGAATAATTATCTTTCCATTATCGGATAAAAGCCCCTCATGAAATCTTACTTTCAGCTGTATAACGCCAGCAACAATTCTGCCAGCGATTTTTATAGAATTTTAGTTACAATGATGAGTTGCTAAATTTGAGGTTTTCTTCATTCTATATTAATTCCCAAAATATGAAAACGTGGTGTAATGCTAATCCACTCATGATTAACAAAGTTCCAATTCATCTGCCAAAAATTGGTGCTGGGATTGTTGTAGAAGGAGATTTATTGAACCAAAGAACAATTACGGGAGCTAGGATATCTAAAATAAGTTTGGCGTCTTTCTATCCATCAATCAGTTGCATGGTGACAAACCCCGACATGACTTTTTCCAACAGGAAAATACAACAGTTTATACTGCACACACGATACTAATTTTGATCACTACCTATAAATGTGCCCAATATGTGACCTGCACCTAACTTATGTTTACCTTAACATTAAAAATTCAATTTTAATAACACACTTTGTTGAATGCGTTTAATAATTGCCGAATGTAATGAACGACTTGAACAACTCACCGCAAATTTTAATCAGTGTCAACGATGATAATTAAAAAGAGCCAGATCCTTGGAGAATGAGGTAATCATTTTTATTTGCTTGTGTAAGTAAATATTTAATCTTTTATTAATAAAATCCTTCTACATCTGGGTGCAATTCTAAAACATAAGCACTAAGGGACTTTTTATTTGTACATATGGTATAGCAACTTCAAGGAATATTTTTTTGATATTATTTTGTCTGAATACGCAATTTTTGTTGTTTTTTTTTATTTAATATTGATTTGTTAATCTTAATAAAAATAGATCATAGGGGTGTTTCGAGTGTAATACAAAATTTCCTGGAGTTAATTTCGCATCGCTGGTAAAAATATTATACCCTAATGGAGGGCTAGTTTTCAAGCAATTGCACTCGTAAATTTTAAAAACATGATATTGTGAAAAAAATTGAATAATACTCATAAAATTCCTTTATTGGACGTTACCGGTTTCGTGAACGACTTATTGCTTCACATCCTCAGACGAATTTTATAAAAATTTCTGTTACGTACCCTATGTATTTGACGCTTGGGCTGTTATTTTGACTAGACCAGCCTATTTTTCTTATATGTATTTTGGTGCGCTAAATTCGAACTCAGAATCTGAATTGCTCCATCACCCTCCAGCTTTTTTTAACACGCTTTTATTAGCTTCACCTGTATGCTTGTTTTTTTGTATATTTTTATGTTTATATGTTTGTTTGTATGTTTGTTTGTATGTTTGTTTGTATGTTTGTTTGTATGTTTGTTTGTATGTTTGTTTGTATGTTTGTTTGTATGTTTGTTTGTATGTTTGTTTGTATGTTTGTTTGTATGTAACGGAATCTTTCAACGAGATTTTCACCCACTTCAAATCGTCAGACTAAACAGAAATTTTGCACACTTATCATCAAGGATCGATGACAATACAATAATTTTATAACTTTGTCCTTACCAGGACCAACAGGATAAAATAAAAATAATTTTACAGGTTAAGCATATGCCATCTACAGAATGACGGTGAATGTTATCCTTCTTTATCGACATAGAAAAAGAAATTTGAAAGGAAAAATTTTGGAAAAAATTCGAAATTAAAAATATCGAAAAAAATTTGTTTTCAAAAATAAAAGAACAAATTTGACAAAAATTTTGAAAAATATTTGAATTGAAAAACGCCAAAAAAAATTTAGATTTCAAAAATTTAAAAAAGATTTGAATTCAAAAATTCAAAAAAATTTAGATTCAAAAGTTTTGAAAAAATTTTTATTTTTTTTAAACAAAATCTTAATACTTAGATAAACATTATTTTTTATTTACTTTTTAGTTAGCGTGTATTTTTAGTTTTTTTAAACTATAATTTTTTTTATTATGAAAGCCACCCTTAAACTTCCGCCGTAAGTATAATCGTTCGATGGATATTGGATGCGATTAGAAAACTATGTCTTTACGTATTGGATGCGTTGCAGTCGGAAGTGCTTCATCACGTGAAGACATAGGTAGATTCCCAATCGCATCAAATCGGTTTTCACGATTACACCTAATGCTAGCGCTCCACACAGAAGAATTTTCCGAATTTAATGGTTGGTTTTTCACAATTAAAAAAATAATGGAGATTATGGAGCAATTTTCACTCCACAGATTCGAATTCATCGTCAAAATACATAAAGATATAAATTGGTCTAGTCAAAGAACAGCCCACGTGCCCTATGCAGAAGAATTTTCCGAATTTATTAAAAATTAAAAAACAGTGAAGGGTGAATCACTCACCAAATTTTGTTAAAATATTTTAATTTTTAGAGAAATTTTTCTTTGACACCCGGTATACCCGTAATATTTTTACATAAGGAATCTACCACTGCTCTGTGTACCATTACTTATGGGACACTCTACTGTTTTTATTCTATAAATATGAAAAAACTGTTATATTTGAAATGAAGTGCTCCTTTATTCAATATGAAATTTTTTATGAATTTATATACAGATATTGGTACTTGAAATAGCTAAAAATTAAAGTTACCGTTTCAGAAAATTGTTTCCAAAATTGTTTCTCGTATCTTGTAAACAACGTAAGCGACTAATGAAAAAACATAAAAACTCATTGTAGCAAACTTATTAAAGAACAAACATTGTTAGCAACTTCATTTTCTCAGATAAATAGTTTAACAGATATTTGCAATTAAGTAAGTTATCGAATTGCTCTTTCAAGTTATGTTTTTAAACTTAAAAAATGCAATTGTTTGGAAATTAGACCTCAAATATTTATACCAGGCGATGCTGAATTAACTCAGAATTATTTCCTGGATATTTCCCAGAACACCCAATTACTATAACTATAATACTGTTACCTGTTCTCTTTTTATATTATTATATCTTCATAATACTCATTAAAAATATTGGTATTTTAATTTCCACAAATCTTGTGCATGCGCGTTTCTGGTATGACTAAATGCCAAAAAAATTAAGAAACTACTTAAGTGTAAAGCCGTTACCGCAAGGAGTTATTACAATTCTTTAAACCGTAAAAAATGCATGTCCCTTAAAGGAAACATTTGTCAAGACCTGCAGAGTTGTATATTGTACTCGTACTCCCTCACGACTAATTATATCATAATTTAGAATGTTCCCCGCGTATGAATAATTGATATAAACACGCCATAAAATTCCACTACGTCGAAATATGTCAGCATCAAAGGAACCTATTATTATAAACCGCCAAAAGTTTAATTAAGGGATGCCAAAATGACACTTTACAGTGAAATAAGTAGGTACAATAGTAATAAAACATTTTTATTCAAAATGAGAGAAGTAGTTGTCTTATAATAATAACCTGCAATAATGTACTCATTGTTTATTAAGATTTATACTTAACTTGGATATTATTTAACAATAAGCATCGTGTACCTTTCCAAGGAAGTAACATATTTTTCCAATAGAAGCTTTTACAATAAAGCAAAACGTCGACAGTTTTAAAATCCAAATTTCTTGTTTTTTATTCTGTGCTGGAATAATTTATTACTGATTACTACATTTTTCACCTACTACTATTGTATGAAAGACATATACAATATGAGTTGTCATACTAAATATGCCAGTCCCAAACTTACTCTTCCTTTTTATTTACTGACCATTGTATTGAAATATTATTATCAATTGTTCTACTCAATGCATCTGTGGAATCAACTTTCATAACGTAACTGCCTCTTTGATTTAATCTGCACAACTTACAGACGTATGAGAATAAAGAGGATTTGTATTTTAAAGATGCTGAAATCGCCATGTCATAACATGATTTTGGGTTGATTGATTTTCAGTGATTTTATTCTTGACGCCGGATAATACATCATGAAATCAGATAAATCTGTTACAGGGCACTTATATCCTGATTGGAACAATGACAAACAGTAACAGTTAATATAACGAAAATATTACTGATGTTCTTTGTTTTCTTTTTTGGAAGTTATTACCCCTTTCTTGAATAGTCCCAGATAATCTAAAAAATATCTGGATTTAAAAAAATAACCTTTACGTCTGTGACAGACTTTTCGTCAAAGGGACAGTTAAAGGTTGGTATTTTTGACATACACTGTAAATAAAATTAAAATATAAATTATTTTTCATTGAAAAAGAAATTTATGGTGAACTTTAAAAAATAATATTTTTTGTATTTTTAAGGGAAAGAAGATATTACAGATATCAGAAGGGGTCGCTGATTACGAATTTGACATTAAAAATGAACTAAAAACAAAAATGGCTGGACCAAAATGGCGAAAAAATCAGTAACACGACTTATTACCTAACGACATTTTCCAATCCCAATGACACAAGAACCAGCTCCACGAAACATACTAAAAATAATTTTTTGAAAACTAAATAAACTTTTTCTTGCTTTTAAACGTATCTTGGATTAATTTAAAAAAAATCGATTAAAATTTAATTCTCATTTAACTCTTTTATCATTTGTTTCCACCATTTTTAAGCCACCGTTTCCCATTTTTGATAAATTTTAACGTAAGATCAGCGACCAAAAAAACCCTTATATAGGGTGTTTGGCGGATGGTTTACCAAATGGAAAGGGTGGATAGGTGAGGCAATTTGGAACATATTTAGCCTCAATGAACTCTATACAAAGTCTTATGGTTTTCAAGGTATTTTTTTTTTGTTAATTTTAAAAATTTCCCAAAATCAGCATTTCAGCTGTTATAACTCATTTTTTTATGGTTCTAATAACTAATAATATTTTTTTTCTGTGTCTTCAATGTATACTTGTTCCAATGAAATTGATAAGTAACGTTGATAAAGAAAGGACATAAACTAGAGAACATTTGAACATCTTGATCGCATTTACTTTTTTAAATGCAATGTAAACTTGCATTTTAAAAAAATTTCTACCCATTGTCGAGAAATTGTTAGCTCACATTTTTTTCTTCATTCTTTATCAGCGATTACATTGGAACAGAGATACAATACAGATACAGGTAAAGATTATTTTTGGCTGTTAGAACCATAAAAAAATAGCTATAACAGCTGAAATGCCGTATTTTGGGAAATTTCCAAAATAATATATCGAAAACCGTGAGACTTTGTGTAGAGATTATTGGGGCCTATCCACCCTTTCCATTTGGCAAACCATCCGCCAAACACCCTGTATATAATAAATAAAATCCGATTAAATAAAATGGAATCTTTTCCGTCATTTTGAATTCGCCATTTTTGGTTTTAGTTAAGTTTTAATGTCAAATTCGTAATCTGCAACCCTAAAAACCCACTGACATAATAAAAATAAAAGAAGAAATAAAATAAAAAATTAGATTTTCGACGCCATTTTGTTCATATCATTTTGCTTCTAGACCAATTTTGGCTAATGTTATAAAATTTTAGGCAAGTGTTTAAATAAATAATAAGAGAGAATTATACATTTTCTAAAAATTAAGAGTGTATTAAAAAAACCATTTATTTGTTAATAACAATTGAAAAAATAAAAAGTACACCATACTTATGGGTACAAGAAATTTGTCTACAATGAATTTGAATTATGACGATTGATTGACCTGCAATTCACATTTATTTTTGAAAATAACTTAGGCCTCTCAATTACTTACGATGTTTTTCCCACCCTATCAAGCGTTCGTGAAATGCCAACTGCACAAAATATTTACACATATACTTTTAAAAACACTAATTAGTCGTATTTTACTTAAAATGTTTGTCAACAGTTAAATATTAAATATGTATCCCGAATTAAACCTATAAATATTCCAACAGAGATGTATAAAGCTGGGAGGCGATATTTTCCATATTGAACGGATGAGAATAATCAAAATTAGCAAACTGTCTGTGTAAATAGACTAACATACGAAATGAACTTATGCTAAGCAGTTGTAAACAAACACATAGGGAATTGGCCCTGCAAACTTTTGCTAAAAAGGATTACTATAAGTAAATATGCAAATTTCGGTAAAAGTTTCACTGGAGCTGTATTTGTATATACGATTATGTGTTATTTCATGTAGTTTTACTTATAAATTATCTCCGACAGAATTCTGAAATTGTTTTACTTACAAATTTAAAACTTACAATCCCATATCTTTACCCCACAGATATCTTTGCAAGGTGGCGACAAGGACTTCGTGTAATACTATTACAAGGATTAAGTATTATCTTTAATAGATTTCTGTAAACATGGGATTAGTTCTGTAGGGTGTCTATTTTTGAGGAATGGTTTAAAGTTTCTTTGCCTTATGAATAAATTTACATATAAAATAACACGTCAAAATGTTTGTATTTCCGAGATAAGATTTTGAGAAGGGTTGAAATCGTCTGTATATCGAAATCTGCGTTATATACCTGCTTGCAATGGCGTTGGTGTTTTACTAAATCTGGCTAGCCAACAAGATTTCAATTAAAATGGAGATCATATTGTGTATCCTGCAGGTTAAAATATTTAGATTTGCACAGATGCGCTTAGAAAGGATTACACTGGATGCCAGGACATGCTGTTTATGAGGAAAGAAAAATAAACTTCGATAGATATTTGCAAGGTACAAAAAGAGTGCTAGTTCTTTTGTCGTGTGGTAAGTTGGACACCTACGGTTTAGCCGGAACGAAACAAGCTTGTTTATTTTTAAATATTGGGTGTTTAAAAATCCTGTAAAATCTTAAACACAGTTTCAGGTTTCAGGCAACCAGAACGATATTTTAAACGTTTAAAAAATGTACATTTTATGTTCATGTACATATTTTATTACGGCTCCGTTGATACTCGCTTACTGCGATCACTTATTTGACTTATTCGACTTTGTTAATAAATTGCAAATTTTAAATTTAAATAAGCTGGTTTAAAATGGGTTTTACTATGACCAAAGAAGAAACTTCTGTTCTGTGGCTCTGTGGCCTGGTATCGAACCCCAAATTTCAATATGACATAAAGGTTGCTTATGTTTGAACCAATAATCAATATTGCTGCAAAATAATTAGATTGCTACAAAAGGGCAGCTACGTTTAGAATTTGACAAAATGACAAGAAAAAATTAAATTAATTTTATTTAAAGGGAAATCTTCTGAGCGCGAAAAACCAAACCAAGATATCGAAAAGACATTTATATAAGACACCTCAATGGTTTACAGATGTTACGAGCTACTTATATCTATGAATAAAAAGAAAAAATTGTATTTTAAGATTTTAAGTTACTTTAAAATCCTTCGTGTCCCACTCTCGATTTTTTTTATTAAATTGAAAACCAATTAAACACAACTTTTTAGTTACCTCCGATTAGCGCAACTGATTTTTTTCAAAATTGCCCCACAAACCTTTCTGAGTGGTTGAGGTGGCAGACTCAGGTGTCGCGTCAGGACTGAAAACGTACAGTTATAAATTTATAACGCTCTAATTGGTTCATATCATGGTATTCCAAAAAACAATTTTTCTTCTTGTTGACATATAAATATACCCCACGGCCCACAATGAACACACTTTGAATGAGGAAATCACTCTTCTCTTATTGGAAAGAATAACTGAATTGTAGCTCATCAATCCCAAACTCACACCCCGTCGAAGTTCGAGTGAGGTCAAATCTTTGTCTTGTTCAACGCGCAGCTGTCTGTAAACGACATAACTGTTCACGAAGACAATGTCCAATACACCGTTAAATAAACGGTGCCACCACTTTTTGGAGCGTTTTCCAGTTATTACAGCTTATGATACCCAATGAAGAAATTGATGCCCAAAAGTGAAAGTAGTTCGTGTCGCTTGAGATTCAGCATTTTTCCTCTTTGGGTCGCATATAAATTGGATTGATACACAATATGTTCTAAAAGGGCTGGCTCCAAAAATTTTAGGAAAAAGTCTGTGTAGTTTTTGCAACTCTGGAAGAATTCATCAATTGGATTTTCATGAAAATCTGTATCTGGAACGACTTCTTTTTCCAGCCATTTCCGATCTCTCTCATTTGCTTTGGTCTTCTTGGTCCTTTTCCCCTTCTTATTACTTTTGCTCGTTTTACTTGTAGATGGCCCAGTATCAGAGCTTTTGTCTTCAATTACATCGATTTTTCTACTATCATTCTTCTTCCCTCCTTATTTATCTTCTTTACGTGTTTCATTTCTCGGTATATCAGCGTCTGGAACGACCTCTTCGTTTTCTATTTCCTCTCGAACGTCAGCCGAAGTTTTAATCTTCCAATACAACCTCATCCATTTCAACAAAAGATCCATCAGGAGGATCAAAGTCTTCTCCACCTTCATCTTCGCTGCGTGCTTCATCAGTATTCAACCCATTGTTCAAAGGCAACTCTGCCAGCTCTATTGTTGCCTCTTCGGCAGCAGCAAGCAGCTCTGTCAAGAAATAGCCTATTCACCAAGACTGTGCTTTGTTCGAATTTATTTCATTATGAGTCAAAACTAAAAATTGAATGGCTTCCAGATACTCTCCTATCCTGATATTCACATAAAAACGTACATTGTTGTACCTAACAATCAAGTTGGTGCCAACAACGGCTGTTCAAAGAAGCACCATGGGTAGTAGAATCTGATCCACATAACGAGGTGCCGTCGAAAAACTATCTACTTCAACATTTTCCACTGCCATTTGCAGTTCACGTCGCCATATCCTTACCCTTCTTGAAGGAAGGTGTGCCCCAAACCGTGAACAACACTGAATTTCAATACGAATAAGCACAATTTTGGTGTTTTTCTTAAAGCAAACATTTATCGCGATTGCCTCTTGTAAAAGGCTGGTATCTCTGGTCATTCTACTTGCTATATTTGCTTGAGGTTGCATTATAGTAGTATAAGATGGCATGAGTTTGCCAGTCCTGATTTGGTATCTTTAAATCATCTTTTGAATCATAAAGCAGTCTCAAGCTTATGCTGCATCAACATGCCTTTTCATTATCCTGAGAAAACAACAATACAGATATAAATATTCTTCGTATATTAAGACTATTTGAAAAACGTAGAAACTGCTACCCATCAAAATAAATACCCTTAAAACCACTACAATATGTAGAACATTTTTCCTCTACTTAGTTGGAATTCCAAAAGCTTAACTTTATTGTTATATCGAAAGTGACATTTTAATGATTAATATAACTTCCCTTGATTCTAGAAATAAAGAAGTTATCGCCATTTGATTTTTCTTGTAGCACTGCAAATCATAATGATGAATGAAAAACACTTTCAAGCCATCATCGCCAACGTATCAATTCATAATTTATATTGCTTATTATTTTCGACAGTTGATTTCGTCGCCTAATGGTACCAGATTTTAACACAATAATATAAACCCTTCATTTTATCTATTTCAATTTACTAAAAATGTTACTTTCAATTTGCATTTTGAATTGAACATTAAAAATTATGAACTAATTTTATACTCCAAGAACCAACCGATTGGAAACCGACAAAAGTATCAATTTCGTCAGTTTACTAGCGATATGTATAACCAGACCAAAATAATGAAGCAAATCTCAAAGGCCAAAGCATAAAGTTATGACCAGCAGCAGCTGTTACGCTGTAATTGCTATCATTCAGTAGAACTCAATTGGTGTAAACCGATCATTGGTCTGTAGTAATTGGTAACATATTCGGATCATTTTAATAATAGAAGGGTAGAATTAGAAAATTGAGAGTAAAGGTAGAAGAGTGGTATCCTAAAATGTTATCGTCGTTGCGTGGATTCCTGATAATGACGATGGATTTAAATATTATAGGTTTAAATTGTGTTGTCATAAAACGTTTTTATTAATAGAATTGGCTGAAATTACTAAGTAAATAAGAGTTGTTAATATATATAGATTATTTGAAATATACCAGGCGATCAATCTAGGATTTTCGGAAAATATATAGTGCTAAAACAGAACTTGATACAATTTTGTTAAATAAAATAAAAATAATGCTGATAAAGCATGGTTCGAAATAATTACCTACTTACATATAAACAAAGTTGTTCCAAGTATCCAATGAAAGTACTTGAAGTGTCAAATATAAAGTACTTAGCACATTATTTGCCACTCGAACTTCTAAATATTTGGATATAAGGCAAAGAACCTCAAATACCAAATTTTTTCGCTAGTAAGTTTACACTTCATAAGATTAACGTCACTCGAAACAACTTTTACTACTTTTTTCCTTCGTTTAGACAATTTGCTTAAACAAAATAGTTTCCACGGGAAATTTTTTTGGATTTGGATTTTTTAGAGACAGTGTGACCTATTTGAAATGGGACCTCTATAAAATCCATGTTTTTCAACCGATTCGCAAAAGATTATCTATTATTATACATAGAGCATTATATAGTCTAATTCAGTATAAATTTTCATAAATTAATTTTTATTTTCAAGGCATTCTCTGATTATTTTTCGATGTCGAAAATAGCAAAAGTTCATTTGCGATTTTTTTATTAAAAATCTGACTACACCACGGGATTAGGAAGGTCTTCCAATCGTTTTAACCATATTTTCATTGAAATATGTTTATTAATAAAAAAGTTATAAGAAAATGAATTTTCAAAAATGCACCGTGAATTAGTCTGAAAAATGGCTTTCACATATGGTTACCATGACAACCAAACATTTTCAAAAAATAGTTCATTCTAAAAGCCACTAAATATAGTATATCGAAATTATCAAAAGTAAGGGAAATAAATCCAATAAACTTGCCCTTTTTTGAGATTGGACGCGGATAGGGGTGGATTTCAATTTTTTATGGGATCCCCCAATTTTATTAGAGGCTCGCACCTCTAACGTGCACGGTTTTTCGCATTTTACCGCAAGACGGTCACGATTTTGCAATTTTAGCATCAATACAAAAATGATCCATTCTGTACAAAAAATGTATTTACAACTTTTTCTTATACATATATAGTGGTTCTCAAGCTACAAATGCTCTAATATAGGGGTAGATTTTTTGCTAATTTAAACCCATAATCACGGAAACAAATTCGTGAATTCTCAAAAAGAGTTGCATAGAAGATTTTGTAGTGGTACATACCTTTTTGGTGCAGAATTTTATAACAGAGGCTAAATTTGCAAAATCGTGACCGTTAGTGGTGACCTTTTGGGGAGCCAGGTTCTAATAAAATTGGGGTAGACCATAAAATAGAGAAACCCACCACTTTTCGCGTCGAATCCCAAAAGGACAAGTTTATTGGATTTGTTTACCTTAATAGCCTATTCGTCTAATTTCACTGTAGCGAGGGGCCGCCAGCTGTTGGAAATTGATTGTACAAATATTTGGAACTTAATCGGAATCGGAATCGGAATTGGCATAAGGTAGCCCCTTATGCACTAAGGATATCTGTAAAATGAGCTTGAAAATCAATTCAAATTTTTTCGCGCGACGTTACATCATTACTTTTGGCGTCTGGAACACACAGGGAGAAAGCTTGGAAATTTTCCCGCTTATTCGCGGAAGAGTTGACCCTTAGCCTGAATGCTCCCACTGCACCCCTAAATGGGGATGAAAGCAGAAAAGTGGGAGAAAACGATTATTGCTAAGAACTCAAATTCTATAGCCAATATCAAGAAATTATGTAGACATAAATCTCGACGTAAATTAAAACTAACTAAGTTTCCTACAATTTCGTTTGCTCTTTAATCAGTGTTTATTTTGGTGTTTTTTCCCTACAAATGAATACAATTTGGCTACGTATTTTCTAGCTTATTTTAGAGTCAAGGGGGTTAGTACTGGAATTGATCTTGTAATCAATTTGGAATTACCGGAATTATTTGGAATTAGCTTCTATTAGGGAAATTATCTAAGGAATTACCTTCAGTAATTTGGAATTACTTTGAAATTGGCAGTATTATATTGGATTACTGTAATTTTTGGAATTACTGGAATTCTTTGGAATTAAATTGGAATTTGAATTAGTTGTACAAAATTTTATCAAGCTGGCGGCCCCTCGCGCTGTAGTAATAAGAGAGAAAAACAGATCCATTTATTTAAGTACCATAAAACATTTTTAAAAGCCAAACAAAATGAAACGAAACAGTAAACCAAACAATTTAGCGAATTAAGTAACTCAGATGCATAACTATCTCACCTAACACATTTTTAGATTTTTGTTGCTTCCACCTCCATGTATTTCAATACATTTATCATATCAATTTCGACCAATTCTTAACGTATTTCTTAATTGTTCCCGTGTAATTTCTGCGCAAGCTTGGCATATCCTTGCACGAATTTCCTGTCGGTTTCTTGGACGTGTTTTATAAATTTTTCGTACAAGGATACCCCACAGGAAAAAGTCGAGTGGTGTTAAATCGGGAGATCTGTGTGGCCAACCAATTAACTCACTACCGACATATCCAGTGGTGTGGAAAATTTTCATCTAACCATTGTCTAATAATCCTGGCATTATGCAAGTTTACATTTTCTTCACATGGAAGGTCATGTATTGCATCCCATATAGTTCATTTCTTGAAAATGGTAGAAATTCCATTGCATTTATATTGTCTTCAAAAAAGAAGGGTGTTTCCTTTAATGTTCCGCACCAAACATTGATTTTTTTCGAATATTTTCTTTTGCAATTAATTACCCAATCTGGATTTCAGTGGCCCAAAATCGACAATTTTGAGCTAATACGTCACCATTTATCGTAAAAGTAGCCTCATCACTAAATAAAATAAATTTTAGAAAATGCCTGTTATTGAGGTCCTCTCCTTGGGCCCACAAACTAAATTCTAGACGTCTCACTCATCACCTTCCAGGTCCAGGTTATGTAAAAATTTAGGTTTCAATGGCTTCATTTTGTTCTTTTTAAGGCATCTCTAGGAATGTTTCCCTTGGTAAATTTAAATCTAAGCTAGCTACTTTTAAGCTAACATTTGGGTTGTTTCTATTTTCTATAATAATCTAACACAGCCTGATCGCGTCCATTCCTTCTTCGTTATTTTTCGAGATGTGCTTAGTTACAGCCCGAGTTTCATTAAAAACTTGACTTACTCTATAAACTGTAGTCCTAATTTCTGAAAACCCCATCGCCCTCACTAGAAAGTCCTGAAATTGTATGTAATTGATTTTTTTTAAAACATCAGAATCATCTTCGATACGATCAGACATGGTTTTTTTGCTTTTGAAAAAATATGAATTTTTGGAAAAGTTACCAGTATTTGAAGTTTTTTTAAATTAGGATTCGATCCATTAAAAATTTCAAATGCTAGTAACTTTTCCAAAAATTAATATTCTTTTAAAAGTAAAAAAAACCTTGTCTTAGATTGTGTCGAAGATTATTCTGATGTTTTTAAAAAAATGCAAATATATTTAATATTATGACTTTCCAGGGGGGATGGGGATGGGATTTTCGGAGATTTGTTTCGCAATTTGTTTTTCAATTTTATTTTTTGCCTACATTCTCATTTTGATCTCAAATTAAACCTCTTATAATTTGGTATGTGTCCCATGTCTCTAAATTGCAATATCGAACATCGAAAATGCACCAGCAGCCACTAAGTCCTACTAATAGGGGAACGAGTTGGTTGTCTATCGTTGAATATCCTACACCCTTCTCTTTCACTTCTATCATTGTCTCCAGATAGGCGCACAATTTCAATTTTTTCTTGCAAATTAATGTAGCAACAATCATTACGTAAATTTTTCTTAATTTTGTTAAACGTAAATAAATAAATTTCGCACTTGGTGATTTTTTCGATTGTTCGACTTAGTTTGCAAACACTCAACTTTTTAAATAATTTGTCATTATGACGGCCTACTTTGGATTTAGCGTAAAGATGCATTTTTTTGGGAGCAATAATAGTAGTGTATAGATACTAAATAAAAGAAATTTAAATGAAATTGTTTCCTCTCATTAGTGGCTTTTAGAATAAAGAAATATTTTAAAATTTTTGGTTGTCATGGTAACCATATGTTATTGGAAGTCATTTTTCGGACTAATTCACGGTACATTTTTGAAAATTAATTTTCTTATAACATTTTCATTATTAATCATATTTCAATGAAATTTTGGTTGAAACCATTTCAAGATCTTTCTAATCCAATCGTGTAGTCAGATTTTTAATAAAAAAAATCACTAATAAACTTTTGCGATTTTCGAAGTCGAAAAATAATCAGAGAATGCCTTGATAATAAAAATTAATGTAAGAAAATTTGTGGTGTATCTGAAGTAGACTTTCTAATGGCTAATTTTTACAAATCGGTTGAAAAACATGAATTTTACAGAGATGCTCTCATATCAAATAGGTCACACTGTACGTTTTTTCTTAATAAAATTACTTTCATTATAAAATATGTTCAACTGCTTTCGCCGATTATTTGTTAGGATGACGTTTATATCAAACAAACCTCCTACTCTTCCATGAAACACTTATCTGCCTAATCTGGTCTCTGGTCGAAGCCCATTATCTTTATTAAGTAAGTGATATGTAAATTCGAATACCGACAAATATTAAAAATAATGTAAAACGTGCCTCGTATATTAATTTTGTTTCATTCACTTCATTCCGAATAGATTGCCCCATGTTTTACCTTCCCTTGAATAAAACCCGTCTTTCACATCATATGATTGATGCTCTAATGCTTAAAAACCGTTAAATTTGTGTTATCATAGTAATCTCAAGACAACTCAGTATTAGAATAAGAAACACAGAGGTTGAGGTTCCCATCAATAAATAATAGGGACATCGACAAATCATTACGACTAAATAATTATGTAACTATTTCTTAATTGAATGAGCGCCAAAGTTATCTAAAATCACTAGTTAATCTGTAATAATCTCATTTATTATGTACATATGTATACTTTGTGTGTTGATTTATTATACCCAGTGAGTTTAAAAAATGATAAAATCGTGTTCCATTATATTGGGCAATATTCGTTACCTTTTCTATTAATATTGAAAATGGATCTACACAAATCAGTTACGCATTCCAAATAAGTTTTTATAGCACCACAGTATGAAAGCAATCTGAACTGTAGGCGATTCTATAAAAAATATTAATCCAGCGATTATCGACAATTTATTGATGAAAAATCATATGCCTAAAATGGGCGCCATATGGCCACAAATCAGTTATAGTATCCGTTAAAAATTTAAAGAATCCACGATTTGTTTATAATTTTATGTTGATCTTGAAGATTTAAAAATTTTAATGGCAGTTTTATTTGAAATGTGTATTTTATTTCGTATTTTAAATTTAGGAGAATTTTGATTTATCTTCTATCTCTCATGTTGGGCGATGTTCACTTTTACAATTGACAAATTCCAGAATAAATAATTATATGTGTATTGTATTCCAAATTCGGTGTTTAAATTTACGTTTAAGCTCCACCTTGTAGAAGTAACAACATATTAATATCTGTACTTTGATATTTAAATTTCGGCTCCTGAATAATACATGTTGGAGTATATAGGCGCCTCGTACAATTATTTTATCAACATTTAAGTGAGGTACTTATCTAATTTAGCCAATTTGAGCATGACACGGCGGATGAAGACTTGCCAAGAGATATCACATTAATATTAGTGCGTTGTTTGAATCATTTATCAGAGCTCTCAGAATCTATTTATCTGTCTCGTATAAGAAAATTTTAAATTTACATCATAAAGTGTGACGGCAGCAGCTTTTCTGGAGAGAGGGTATCGTGTTTCTAAGGGCGAGGACGTTGACATTTTTTTTTCGAAGTCTAGAAATTCGTTTCAGTCCCACTAAACGTCGTAAAATTATTATTTTTATAATTTAAGTAGCAAGGTTTGCATTAACCCCTCGAACTTTTCATGTCATATATTTTTAATATATTTAGTTTATTTTTTAATTCTAGTTTTTTAATTAAATACACAGGAATACAAAAAAAAAAATAAGTGTCATCCTTAACAGACCGCTTTTACGTATTTTGAAACAGTAAAATCCTCAATTTTTTTTATTTCAATAAATAGCTAAAAATCCCTTAAAATTTCACTTTTCTTTTAGGTATTATTTTTCGGCTTAGGTATATAGATAAGTCCAGGATGCTTCGAACACGACAGGGATTGGGACGAATATACGAGTGACCGACAACTTGCCTCAGTTCGAAATTTGTACATAGGAGAAAACTGTTGTTATTATCTCATTAACTGTGTTGGGATGTAGAACTCATGTCTGAAAGGAACAAGGAACAGTAGACGCGAGAGCCATCGGCTACAGCGCGGAGATCCACGATTCCCACCACTGTGTCCGCTCGCCTACAACGGGAACAAGTAAATCGCGCAAACTAATACCCATGTTCGAACCTTCTCGGTCTTTACTGTATAAAGCACATTAATTTTACGTATTTCGATTCGTTGAAACCGAATCTGATGCTGAAATCGTTCTAACAGTTTATATTTAAAAACTATATTTTATTCTTTTCTTAGTTAAAGAAAAGCTTTCTTTAAATGTCATTCACTTATTAAATTCGTCGATTATTGTTTATTTTGATCGAAGTTCTTTGTATAAATTTTTACAAGTAAGTTTAGTTAGATGTATAATAGGAATTACATGGGTAAGCTGATTTCCTTTTCGAACTGCTGCGAATATCGCTTTGGGAAAGCACTTTTACAATCTGGCATTTTTTCCACGTTTCCATATCAATTAAAGCAGTCTAAAAATAAACAAAATTATTATCTTATTTATAGATATAAGGGAGCACATTTAAAGCAGATCATTATGTGACATTTCTAAAAACCAATTAAATTCCTACGATTTTGGTCGCATGATAATATTGAACAATTTAACTGGAAATAAGTTCCCTCTACTTTTATTTACGTGAGAAAAAAATAGCTTGTCACTCCATATTTAATTTATTTATTTATTTATAAACATATTTATAACTGATTACTGATTGTCGCCAATCACGGCAGTGTATATTTTTTTTCTCAACATTTTTTTTAATACGGAATCAGTCGTCAAAAAATAATCTTATCGAATATCACTCGAAACTTAGAAAAGTCGAAAATAATTCGATTGTTTTTCTTAAGCCTGTCACCCAAAGAAACCATTGGAGCTTTCCACATTCTCGGTATTTCTTGCGACAAGCTTTCGAAAAACAATCGAATTATTTTCACATTTCTCAGTCCTCTGTGATATTACTTCCGAGGATAAGTTACTTTTATACAGAATTGTATACAGAAATTCTAATTATTTATAATATAGCTTAAATAAAATGACTTATTTTTCTATCAGTTTAGTACCGTTGCCGATGCTTAAATAAACAGAAAGGAACACGAATTTATTTTACGTAAAAGTGACTGAAAAACACAGGAATACTTTCAAAAGTGTGTAAAGGCAAATGTTAACATAATAGTAATATGGCCCTACATATTAATATTATGTATTTTATATCAATTTATACGCTATTCTCTAAAGCCTGTTAATGAAAAAAAAATTGTTACCGACGATTAATATTTTTTCACTTAACCTAACTACTCCGTTTTATATAAAATAGCCGAAGGCAACTTAACCGTTGTCACATAATTTAGGATACACCTAAAATTAAAGTTTACTACGTTATAATAGCCCGTCGTCGTTTTTAACACTTTTACGACACCGCACTAATCAAGCGTTTAGGATTTATTATCTCCGACATTAGAGATCCCATCATTAAAAAGGAATTAAAGGAGTCGAAACACGTCCCACATTAATTCCTCATCAACATTTTCTGATTACAACCAAGACCATCTGTAACAGCCCTAAAGACTGTCTCTTAACGCCCGAGGGCGATTTTGCAACAAATTTTTGAGGAAAGATAATTAACGCCGGTGTGTTCTTATCGGAAATGAATATAGACTGAAGATAAAGACCCTAAATGAATTAATCAGATTGCACTCGTTGCTACGACTGGTAAATCTAGCCAAAGTTTGAAGTTGATACCTCGAAGGGTTATAAAGTATTATCTTGTAAAATGGCATCAAATTGATAAGTATACTAAATTATACCTGAATCAATTTAAAAATTATAATAAAGTTTATATCTATGTGAATATAATTTAAATTTTTATTAAAACTGACGACTTAGTTGGAATGGTTTTAAAAGTGTCTATATGGGCTCATACATCTCAACAACACTTTACTGCAGCGAAAGCAATTATTTTATGTGTAGATATTGTAGTGATATAAAATCACACATAAGTAAAAACAATGAATTTTAATCAAGAAAAAGAATAAAATATAAAAGTTTACCTAATTTAAATGTCATAGCAGAGGTTATAGAATGTTTCACTAACTTAATATACAAAAGTAAAGTCATTTCGGAGTTGAATTTTCTTATTGTTCACTGGAGTAATCAATGTTGCATAGATGGACAGTATGGCAAATCAAATCCATAGGTTGAAAATTAAAAACCAAATTCCAAAATGAAAACGTTCAGAGAAAAACCTAAATCAGAAAATAAATTGTTAGAAATTATAAAATATGTCACATAGAATTAAGAAATAAGTTAAGCAATGATGTTAAGTGAAAATAATAGAGGTAAAGGTTCTAAAAGTGAATTAAAAGAAGTGTAGTGCAACGAAAACAAGCAGAAAAGAAGCAGAAGGAACACAAGTCCATAATAAATAAATATTACAACGATAATGACAGATAAAGAAAATAATGACAGATTGAAATGAAACATTAAATAAATGAATTAAAAGCAACAAAATAAGGACAAGTATTAAAAAGCAATAGATAATTAAAGTAAATTAAAAATAAAATAACATTTACTTACCAGCCATAGAAAATGACAGTAATAAAGAAGCCAGCCGTGAAATGATAAAAACTTGGTATCCAGGGGAAAGAAATGAATGTTGTTAGGTTGTTGTTGAATCTCTCTCTGCAGAAAAATAAAATGATGCCTGGTGAAAAAAATTATAGAAGAAACCAAAACTGAAGTAACTATGGTAAAAACCAGAGTTTAATGAAAATCCATCCCGATCCAGTCCAAAAGTTTGAATGTCAAGAGATTAAAGTGATAAGAAAGTAATATGCAGCCAAGTACCTGAAACAGAAAAGAGAAAATTAAGATAACCAGTTGCAAAACCTGAAAGAAGACACCAAAGCGTAAGAAAGTAATGTTTCATATTAAAATTGAACATAATAAGAGTCAATATAAAAATTAATCAAAGTCAAAGTACTTACCAAGAATTATAAAAGTTTTTAATGAAAAGGAAATAAATCAATCATCAATTGAAAACCATAAACGGTCCGAAATAATCGTAAATTATTCAAAAAGAACTTTCAATGCAAAGGAAGCACTATAAACTGTGTGGTATTGTTAGAATAAGATAGACATAACCTTAAATATTAAGCAGCAGGCAATTTAAAAATTCAAGGGCAGATTTGTAAAGCCATGTTTCAGCAAATTATTCACACTTAATCAATTATTATGCTAGAATTCTTAAATAGCCACTCGTATTCTTCATTTTAAGTTAGCAGGGATAATATTAGTTGCAGACAAAACTGAAAAATCTCTAATGTTTTCGTTTATGTACATAAAAAATAATTTATGCAAGTAAATCGATATTTGAGGTAAAACAGAAACCTTTTATTTATTTGTCCATGATAAGGTATGCAACATAGAATACAAAAAAATAAAATAGTAAAGCCAAGAGCTAGGCAACACAAATTGCAAGAATAGAGTTAAAATAATTGCATATAGCCAGTGTAAATAAAATAAAGATTTAAAACAAATTCATTATCGTCCAGGAACCCAGATGAGCCTGAGATAAGGAGGAAGAAAGTAAAAAAATAAGGTATATGAGAAAGGTGAGATATTCTATAATTCTATAAAAAAAATTGTTATGTACATTTAAAAAAAAACTAAACTAAATTTAAAAAAATTAAACTAAAAAATACCAAATAATTAAAAACTTTACAATATTAAACTCAAGTAACTAAAAATCAACAATAATTTTAATTTCACTACAATATATTAGTTAATTTAAAAAAATGATTTTAATCAATGTTGTTTACAGGGCTTTCTAAATTAATGCACTTATTGAAAAGAAACAATTAGTTTATGTGGTAGTCGCGTGTTCCTAACTTCTAACCCAATACAAGACTATATTTGTGACATATTTATGTCCCATGGTTTTCCAGACTTCAAGTATACAGGATAAATTTTAAATAATACGTACATCTCACCCGCTTCTGAAGGTGAAAAAATGCGAACTCATCTCATATCTATCTATCTCTGTATTAAATTTCATAGATAAGTGATACGCAAAAATAATGTGGCGGAAAAACCAGAAGATTATGCAAAATGTAAAGAAAATGAACAGAAATTAAGGCACCAGTGAAATAAGCAAACGATGGGATAATTTTGGGAAAAAACTAATCAAAATTTTAGGGATAATCAAAAACTGTTTTATGGAGCATTAAAATAATTAAGAAAGAAAATAGAGCACAACGTGGTAAGCATAAAGGACAAATATGGTCACGTTATATCAGATGAAGACAAGCTAAGGGGAAAATAGGAAGAACTTTTTGGGAAATTAACCAGAGAAGTACAATTGATTGAAGAGGAGGAAATATGTGCGCAGTACAGAGAAAATATTAAGCCAATCACTGATAAAGAATTAACACAACCAATAGAGAAAATGAAACCAGGAAACGTACTAGGGAAAGATGACAACACCAGAGATGATAAAATAAATATTACAAGATAAAGTCTAAGCTACAGGAAATTATGAATGAAGCAGTAAAAACTAAGAATATTCCCATTGATTGGAACACAGGAATAGTACTACCGGTATCCAAAGCGGAGATAAAAGAGATTGCAAAAACTATGTGCAATTGCATTATTAATCATACCTGCAAGAATGATGAAATAAAGAATAAGACCAATAATATAATAGATAAAGCAATTGAAGAAACACAATGCGGGTTTAGAAGTGGAAGAAGCACGCAAGACTTGATTTTCTTAATAAGATAGATTAACGAAAAATTAATTAACAAAAATAGAGACATATATGTATATGCTTTGTGAACATGGAAAAGGCGTTTAATAGAATAAGGAGACAAGACATATAGAAGACTTTAGAAAAGAGAAAGATAAACGCAGAAACTATAGAAGTACTAAAGGCAACATACAGAAACAATAAAAATACTGATCGAACAAACAACGAGGAACATAGAGAGTTTAAAATGGAAATAGGAGTTAAACAAGGATGCGTCCTGAGCCCACTGCTGTTTTTGGCTGTAGATGATGCTGTTAAGGAAGCAAAGGAAGAAATGAAAAAATTAAAATTGGAAAATCAAGATAATAGAGTTAATGTATGAGGATGATATGGCGATTTGGGTGGACATAGGCAAAGAAACTTACAGCATAATAAGTTGAAGGGACAACAAATAGAACAAGTAGATAATTCCAAATATTTGGTTACGATAATAAAGATGAATGGAAAAATTGATAAATGGAATATTAAATAAAACAGGAAGAATATATTGATATGATGAATAACAAATTTTTTTTAAAACAAGAGTTACAAACAGCCGTTAAAACAGAAGTGGCGAAGAGAATAGTAAGACAATACTTTTCGCGATAGAATCATGGACGCTTAGTGATAAACATAAGTAAAAAATTAATTTTATGGAAATGCGATTTTTAAGAAAACTATAGAAAGGAAACGAGGAACAACAGGATAAGAAATGAAACTGTTAGACAAAAACCAAGGCAATGAAGGGACAATTAAGATAGTTGTTTGCCGCATACCTGAAGACAATATAGCGAAAAGAATATGAATCTAAGACAATGGGAAAGAACGTTAAGGGAAGACCAAGAAAAACTTGGAATGGCGAGATAAAGAAGAAAGTAGCAAAAAGAAATATAAAATGGGAAGAAAGTAGGAAAAAATGACAAGATAGAAAGAAATGGAAAAATATATGCAAAGAAACTAAAAGATGCCTTACACCAAATGGTAAAAAGGCTTTTGGTTTAAAAAAAAGTTATCTAAATAAATGAAAAACAAACTTTCTAATTCAGAATCCTCAAAATCTGTAAGGTTATCATTGTAACAAATGCCATAAGAATTCTGGAAGAATGGATTCTTTCTCCTTTCTTCAGCATCTTTAACTTTCAATTTGAATTCTTTCTTGGTCCAGTGATTTGAAAAAATATTATCAAAATCAAATCTTTAATTCGTTAGTAAATTTTCCTACTCTATTATGTTTAGAACACATTTTACTTTCTTATATAATAAAATTTTATTATAGTATAGAAAATGGCGTGCAAATTCGACGATAAACGTTCATCGTCTGCCAGTTGGTAATCGAAGACACCAAATAGGTATCAAAGTTTTTCCTTTGGTAAATTTTTGGTATGATGGTCGGATAAGGTGGGGGGGGACATTTTTTAAAATTAAATGGTTACCGATACCTGCCCGCATAGGTTGGGACTGGTTTCTAAAAATTATTAAGGTATCGAACAATGATAATATATTGTCTAAATAATAATAATAAATAAATAAGAATATACAAGTTTAATTTTCTTTTTATTTCAATGATTTCTTAGTGTTTTTGATTTTCCAAATCATACGTCGAGCGCCACGCTTTCAATCTCAAACGGACAGTGACACTCACTGCGCGGCTAGCCCTCCACCACCACTGCACGAAATACTGAAAAAAAAAATTGAACCCTTTAATGGGAGGTAGAGGGATACAATTTGGCAAATTTGTCTGCCAGCCAAGGTTAGGGTTTTTAGTGCCTTGTGATTTGTGAACCATAAGCTGGCAGACGTTTTTTCAATTTTAACTATTTTTTGTGAAAATTTAAAGTTTTGGTCCATTTTACGCCACTTTACTCGAAAACCAACCGACGGAAATGTCTGCCAGTACAGTACAGGATTGTACACTGTACACGCCAAAACAAACATTTTGCGCCAAATTTGGTCCGGTAGTTAAATTTTTTTTCCAATTTCCGGTTACCGCGCGTGTCTACCAGAAGTTTCGTCTACCAAATGTTTCGTCTACCGAGGAAAGTGAAGTACTAACCTCCTATGCGGGCAGATATCGGTAACCATTCGATTAAAAAAATGTCTCCCCTCCTTTTTTAAGATTGCTTTAATTTTCCAGATATTAACTCGTCCCTGAGCTACAGGTAACGTTATTTAAACAATTACTCTGCTATGCACCTCTTTTAGTCTTATACATCAAATTTAAACTTTCCAATACCTAAATCATCGTAAAATTTAATAACTGATTGAGTTTCGCGTAATATTTCTCAAACAAAAATTGTGTAACTGTTGTAACTGGTGACGTCATCACCAGTCGTAGTTTTTAATGAAAGCTGAGAGTATGCCCTTTTTTGTAGTGTAAAAATAAATAAGTTCCCCTTTAAACCTTGTTCACAAAATCGTATTGTTTTCCATGAATTTTTTAAAATAAAAGTACAAATAAATGCCATTTCTGACGCATCACTGATGTAAGAATTTCATAGCGATTAAGAAAATGCAAAATATACTGGATATTCTATTTAAAATAAGAACGTTTATGTCACTTCACACAGAACGGAATTGAGGGAAAAAAATAATAGATACATGATTTTTACATTAAATTGGAGTTAATTAAGAGATTAATTTTCGTACTTGAAGAGAAAAGCCTGCAAAAAGAAGTTTTAAGCAGAGTATTGCATATTTAAAGAAAAAAATTTTTAAAATTATTATAGTGCCATTTTTTTCATAAAATTTTGGTAATTTTTAAAAAAAATTATTTGTTCTATTTTGTTCACACATCCGCCATAAATGACAATTTTGATACTTCCCTACATATTATTTAAAACAATTAAACTGAACATTTCTCTAAGGTTAGTAATCAAGAAATCGTAATATAAACTTGCAACAGTCATCTAATTTTTAGTAAAAAACTAAAAATAAAATATGTAAAAAAAATTATCTACTCATTATGCATGAGTATAAAATAAATTTTACTCTTGAGCTCCAAAGATCGATCTCCATATTATTTTAGTATATTTTTACTACTTTACCCAAGACATGGAATTCTTGAGAAAACCGAGTACCTAACATATTTTATACTTTTATTATCATTATTATATAGAAAGTATATATTATTCATTCCCTCACGTAATAAACAATTAATGCGATTTAGTATTTAGTAAAGCTCCATTTAAATTAGTTTGGCAACGCCAATTATACTCATCATAAACATTTATGAGTCCGGTTCCGATCGTAAGCGTGGCCCCAGTGCCAAGAAGTTTAACCGGGCTCTAAAATTCAGGCAGGTGTTCGATAGTAAAAAGAAGTTCTTTATTCAAGACGTCGGCAGACGCTGGGAACCTCTCTGAACGCGAAATAAATCTGGGAGCAGTGGCACGGGTAAAAATAGTCTTATAAGGTTTCTTTCATGTAAATAGTTATTATAATCCGAGATTAAGCGTCTTACGTACCTACCGCAGCGCAAAAATTTATTTGTCGTGAGGGCTAGTTAGACGGCATTTCCAGATGTGTTAATAACAATAGGGATAGTTTCACTATATTTAATTATGGTATTTATATATCCATATCCTCAGCGTTTCACTTAATACAGTAATTACAAATTTTTAAATTACCTAAGCCATAAGAGTCAGAGAAAGGTTTGGAATGCTTTAAGACTAATGCCAATAAATCTCCTGGAAAATATGTGCAAAAATATGATGGCAAAAATATTGATCATTGTTTCTTTAGGTACGATAATTGCTAAAGGCTAAAATACGAGCAACAAAAATTATGAGATTTATTGATTTATTAGGCAATCATGTTTTCTTCGAATTATACTATTCAAGTAAAGTGGTCCCTTTTTAAATGCCCCCCGAACATGCAACGATTAAACAATCTCGGCATATATTAAAAGTTTTGTCTTCATTAAAGGGAAACACGATTTTTCTAACAAAATGTTGTGTTAACTACGGTATATAATATATAAGCAACATCGATCTTCCACAAATTCCGCCTTAATAAATTTATTCCGATGTTATCAAATTTCTTATCCAAATATTAATTACATTCGGGTTTTCCAAAGAGAAACTCAAATGAAATATTAAAGAAATTTAGATTAATTTGGTAGATTACGTCCGGGCCACTTGTTCGACATAATGTAACATTCAAATTGATCGTTGTGATATTGCAACGAAATAAAAACGAAAAATTATACCAACCGAGAATGCAAGTCTAGTTAGATTAAATTTTAATAGAGGCGAAATAAAACCTGCAAAGAGAGACTAATTAAACTCTTAATATGCGAACTACGTTGTTAATGCTTTTATTTTGATCTTAAATGAAAATGCATCCAGCGGGATTCTCTGGAGACTCGAAGAGATTTCAGAGCTACATATAATACACGCGTCACGGCGTCTTACATATAATAACGTAATTGGGCCTTCTTTTGTCTCTTTTAATTAGTGAAATCATTGGACGAAAAAAGTAAATAAAGAAAAATTGTTTTCTACTAGTAGTGCTTGGCAGTTTTTAAATTACAAATTATTGATGACAGTCTCGCTGATGACTTCGAAACCAGTTTCGACTATTTGGAGTGTCCCAAGGTGCAATTTTGAGACCGGTGATTTTTAATTTACTACATTATGGATATACAGTAAATCACAAAGTTCTGTTCTATACATATAAATCTAAAATGTAATCAAAGATTTGTGACTCGAATGAAAAACGAGAAAATGTTCAAATAAGTAACAGTTTTTTAAATATCACCTGCAAATAAATGATAAATGGTTATCATAAATATTGCTTATAGCTAGACTCATATCAAATTAATAGTAATATGAATTGAAAAGGTTAAAGTTTAGTAACTAGGCCACCCTTTTTACCTACCCCTCGCCCCCCTTTAACCATTTACCACGCTTTTTTCATCTTCAAATCTCTTCGACTCTTAAGGTTACAATGTATTTCCATTCAAGGTTGCTTCCGTATTTCTTCAAAACCATTCCAGACAGCAAAATTTTATACCTTAGCTTCTCAAATGCCTTTTGGCCCCAGAAAAAGAAAAATATCATCTCATCTCTTCCACATTTTGGGCAGGTAAGATTTTTCTCTTTGCCTCATCAGTGATACACATGCTCTTATTCAGAACTCCAATATTAATGGTTCTGGGTCTTACTGGTACGACCTAGAACTTGTCTATAACCTAACCTAACCTTACCTAACCATTTTATAAACTCAATCATTAAAGACGGAGGAAGTCAACCTTTATGCCATAACCATCGTGGGCTCCGGTCCAAAGCATGAGTCCGAGTGTAGTCAATTCATTGTTTTTTCATTTTCTGACATTGCGATTTATCCTAGAACTAGGTTACCTTCTGGCGACGTCTTCCAAAGCATCTTCACATTTCTGACTTCGTCTTGGGCGAACACATTGCTCTGAAAAATGCCTGGCCGTCCAAGCAAGTGTAATTCTTCTCTCGGACTTCCTAATTTCTTCCTCGCCTATCACACACAGAAAAGGTTTTCCTTTTCACCTCATCAGAGATACGTGCTCTTACGTTCAGAACTTCAATTAAATGGAGGGCCCAGAAATAAGAACTCGTCACAAAGTCCCGAACTTGTCTCCAGCCATTGCTTCACCATTAAATCCATTAAAGACGGTGGAGGGCAATCTTTGTATCATAACCAGCATGGGCTCGGGTCCAAAGCAGGAGTCCGAGTCTAGTCAATTCATTGGTTTTTTCATTCCCTGACATTCAGATGTATCTCAGAACTAGGTTTCCTTCTGGAAAGCTCTTCCAAAGCAACTTCACACTTCTAACTTCGTCCTATGCGAATGTTGCTTTGAAAGGTGCCTGGTTGTCCAAGCAAATGTAATTCTTCTTTCATCCTTCTTTATTTCTTCTTTTTCTACTCCACATTTTGGACAGGTCAGATTTTCCTCTTCAACTCATCAGAGATCTTACGATTCAATGGTTCTGGTAGGACCCAGAAATAAGAACCTGTTACAAATTCTCGAACTTCTCTCTAGTCATTGCTTCACCAATAAATCCATTAAAGACGGCGAAGGGTAATCTTTATATCATAACCAGCATGGGCTCCGGCCCATAGCAGGAGCCTGAGTCTAGCCAATTCATTGGTTTTTTCATTCCCTTGACATTTCGATATATCGCAGAACTAGGTTTCCTTCTGGAGAGCTCGTCCAAAGCATCTTTACATTTCTGACTTCGTCTTGGGCGAATACTTTGCTCTGAATGATGCCTGGCTGTCCAAGCAAGTATAATTCTTCTCTCGGACTTCCTAATTTCTCCCTTCCCTATCACATACTATGGACAGATAAGATTTTCCTTTTCACCTCATTAGTAATACGTGTTCGGACGTTCAGAACTTCAATTCAATGGTTCTGAGTCTTCCTGGTACCCAGAAATAAGAACTCGCCACAAAGTCTCGAACCTGTCACTAGCCATTGCTTCACCATTAAATCCATTAAGGACGTTGAACGGCAACCTTTATGTCATAACCAGCATGGGCTCCGGTCCAAAGCAGGAGTCCGAGTCTAGTTAATTCATTGGTTTTTTCATTGCCTGACGTTCCAATGTATCCCAGAACTAGGTTTCCTTCTGAAAAACTCTTCCAAAGCAACTTCACGCTCCTGACTTCATCCACTTTGCTTTGAAAGGTGCCTGGTTGTCCAAGCAAATGTAATTCTTCTTTTATACTTCTTAATTTCTTCTTTTCCTATCTCACATTTTGGGCAGATAAGATTTTCCGCTTCACCTCATCAGTGATACGTACTCTTACTTTCAGAACGCCAATTAAATGGTTCTGAGTCTTCCTGGTAAGGCTCAGGAATCTTATCACAAAATTTCGAACTTGTCTTGTAACCATTGCTTCATCATTTTATAGACTCAATTGTTAAAGACGGTGGAGGGCAACCTTTATGTCATAACCAGCATGGGCTCCGGTCCAAAACAGGAGTCCTTAATTTTTTCATTTCCTATCACTACTACAGTGTCAAAAACTTCTACCTGGAAGACTGCTGTGCATGATCCTATTACAATGTTTTTTACACTCCACTACAATGAATTAAAAATATATCGTTATAAAGACAATGTCGTATTTACCTATATATTTTTCCTCATATACCTACACATAATTTAATTTATAAAGTGACAAGAATTTCGTTAACACAGTAAGCCTTTGATAACTATATCATCAAATCTTAAAAAAGAAACTTAAAACCTAATAATGATTTAAGTCTCTGTGGAATAGTTTCTGGTTTAATTACCCGAAAACCATCCTATAAATTAGCAACTCTGTGAAAACTTAGAATCAAAATATTTTAAGTACTTTCTATTAAGGTAAATTTGATATATAAATAGACATGTTTCAGTTGTTTGATTTGACTGTTGACTTCTTGAAATTTCCTGAACGATTCGAAAGAAATAATTGCTCCATACTGCTGAATATTTTCATTCATTCATGTTCCTGTGTGTCTACAATTCTCGATGTACGCCGCTGCTTCGTCTTATACGAAGCCGGGCGTACGTTATGGCCACAATGGATTGAATGAATGAAAGAAGGAGGTCCCAAACAATAAGTCTGATTCAATGTGGATACCAAGACGTGCGAGTAAATGCCTTTAAGATTGGTTTTACATAGTCCGCCGGCCTATCCATCATTTACATTGACAATAGACAAGTATTGAACCATTATGCGACCCAAAATGTCCGGCCCCATTCACCTATTGACGGTACAATAAGGAAATTTACTTGTATTTATCTCGGAGAACGGTCCCGGTTCTATTGCCTCGTAGTGGAAAAACCGGCTGGACGCCTAGAGAAGGTATTGATAGGTTGAAAGGGACAATAACGTGTATATTATATTTGTTTGACAAGTCGCATTTAGGAGATACAAATGGTCCATCAGCAATGCATTTGTCTTTTTTGAATCGTCGAGCTTCTTCTCTTGTACCAGGCGCTTAAGAACGAAGGTATTGACAACGAAATAAACTACCCAGAATAAGATGAGGATAAAGATTTTGTGCAGTGAGGTATTTTATAATTGTTTAGAATATTAAATGAAAGGGCATCATAACTGAGAAAATTTGGAAAAGTGCTCAAATATATTTGTCATTACATTAGACATTTACTATCCTTAAGCATCAGCATATCAGCAAATAAACCTGCGTCATATCGTATTAATGAATGGCAACGATAAAAAACGCATACAACAATTGAAATTAATCCTACATTGCTAGCATATTGCAACCAATGATTGTATTTTGCGTATACTGTATTTGTTACACTACTTGGTTCATCATCGATATGCACTTGACTGCCTTTGATCTGACATATCAACCAAGAGTTTGTGTAATACCTATAGGTATTAAACTAAAACAATTTGGAGATATGCGAACAGTATGTTCATCTTAAGACCTTTAGAACGCATATTTACTTGGCTTCCATGTTCCTCTGTTTATAAATTGATTCCATACCATTAACTCCGGTTCAATATCTGGAAACCTGAAATAAAAACAGGTTCGCAAATAATTTACGTAATTATGCATATTAAATCCACACTTAATATTGCTTAAAGCTCTTGTTTCACGACATCCTGTGCTTAAATATCGGAAAGATATCGGAATGTGTAAGTCATTCGAGAATGTTTTCGTAACTTATACCACATTTTCATTTTTTTATATGAAGTTTTAAAGCTTGGGTTGCTCAAATGTATCATGAAAATGCATGTACTTACTGCTATGACAATTTAGATGCATAGAGTTAATAGAAAATAACGTTGAATCAATTAAACTACCGTATTCGGATAGTAAGTGAGCTTAACATCAAGTTAAGAGTTATGAATAAATGGTTTAAGAAAAACGACTTAATTTTAAACCCCTCTAAAACTGTCGCTATTCGTGTAAGTAATAAAATATTAACTATAAAGTTCGTGTATACCTTTAACAAGTTTCTCTTGAAAACAAATTGATCGTGTTGGATTTATCCATGGCCTGCGTGGTCACCCGACTTCACGCCCCTTACCTTTTCTGTAGTATTACCTTAAAAATAATCAAACAATGAACCATCAATGAAAAATCAAATAATTCTTGAATGCCAATTAGTTCCTCAAGAATTGCTTAATGGTCCAATATGATATTCAGGAGACACTCAGATTCCATCATCACTTCATCCGATTTTATCAGTGTGATCTCAGTCTGTTCCACGAGGTTGACTGGAGGGATTCGGTTTGCTTGTTCAGATAGTTGTTGAACTAGTCCCTTGTAATAATGCGTTTGTTCTTTATAAAATTGGTATATATGGATAGGAAGAAGGCCTTCCTTTAGATGTTGATTAATAAATATTTTCTCAAAGATGGCTTCCGCCCTTGCCATTCTGATAAGGTCTTCTTCTGACCATTCTTCACGAGGCAAGGCTCCTCAGGTTCGTACCCATCTTCCCGTCGATTATATTGTATTGGATGTGACTATTTTAAGTGTTGTCGCATACCTGCGTATGAATTATAAGCCTTACTGCATTCTGGACAATCATTAGTATTATCCTTGGGGGTCCCAGGCATCTAAGCCTTCTAAGGTGGGTTCTAATACCCTCCTCCAAACCAAAATTTTTCCCACAAATACATAAAACTATTGTAAAGAAGACTTGTATAAGAAGGAACTGGGGCCTCATACAATTATTTCTATAGGGTTTGGTATATTTTATTAGGACCATTCCCAGACCCTTGAATGACCTCAAAAGATGAGGTTAAGGACGGATACAAAGAATTTTCGTATTTCCCTAGCTTCTCTTTTGAATAAAGTGCATTAAGCATTCCAAAAATTGCAAAATTCTAAGTGAATATCTCCAAAAGCTCTTAAAATATGCAGGACATATTTAGCAGAAGTTGTAAGGAATAAATATAGGCCTATAAGATTTTGTAAATTAATTATATTTATAAACACCCTGTTTCTATTTGAACTAGTAATTAAAATAGATCTTTCGTTCCGAAATACGATAAGATTTTTTATTTTAAGATTAAGGTTGAAAATTTTTTTTTCTTTAATTTTAATTTAACGCAGTGACGAAATAATAAAACGTTAGATAAAAAAAACAACAAAAAATTATTTGAGCATTAAAAAAGTAGACAGATTGAGTTTCTGATTTTTATTTTTATTTATATTTTGTCAAAAAAACAACCTTTAACTGTTCCCTTGACGTAAGGTGAAGCTCAAAAAGTTCAAAGTTCATAAATCCGGATATTTTTTATATTATTTGGATATAAAAATATTTAAGAATATGTAGTAGTAAATCCCAAACAAGAAAAGAAAGATTTCCGCAAATAACTTTTAGACAATATTTAAAATTGAGGAGAGAAAAAAAGTTATCCAAACTTTTCGATTATAATCCTGTGCAAAATATTTTAAAATATTTTGTACAGCAATAAAAGGGATTATAATTGGAAAGTCTGGTTTACTATTTTCCTCTCTTCAATTACATTTTCTGTACTATAATGGATTTTCGTCAAGAAATTTAAAATACTTTTTTTATGTTATGTTATGTTTTCGCATCAATCTCATTAGGTTTATAGCAGGTACTCTTATTGCAAAATATCGAGAATTTTATGAGAAATTCTCAGATATAAATATAAGTAAAATATAAAATTGACGTCAGTGCCTCACTTTCATGTAGCACCCCGTATATTTTAAAACGTCGTCCTTTTGGTCTGATAAAACTCTTTTTTAATACACCACTTTATTTACAATTTGTGCAAATATAATACAATAAGTAATATTTTGACAAAAGTATTTTAGAATCATATTTGGCTTTGAATTCACGTCAATTGTTAAAAGTTAAAATCTGGTGGGCAGATCACTTTAAAGCTTCGGTGAGATAGGTTAATTCATAATTTTTTTTTGGGATAAAATTTAGATGGGTTTCTAATCTTTAATGAAAAAACTATTTTTAGTTTTGTTGGTGACAACGAAGAGAATAACGGAATAAAAAATATTATTGTTGGTTTTTCTAGATGACCATTTCCCACATTTATCATCGCACTTAAGAGTGAAACACCCTTATAACTTTTTTAATTTTTCTCCGATTTAAACCAAATTTCAATCAAATATAGAGCTAATTAGGATCAACTTATGGCCAATAAACCATTCACCCCCTACTAATGCAAAGCCACCTGCGATACCAAAACAAACGGAGAAAATAAAAATGTGCATAAGGCATTTTTTATCGGAAAATTTTACTAGTAGAAGTTGTTCAGAATTGTCCAAAAACCTTATGTCCAAAATTTGTTCAAAATTAAAAAACTTTGATATTTTGTTTGTCCGAAAATATAATTTTATAGTATCTACCAATAATTATCGTTCGTTTTTAACTGCAGAGTATTTCCTTAGTGTTCTTTCATAAAAAATAAAATATTACAATCCATTCTGGGTTTAATTTTAATTTTACGAATAATTTTTTTGTTTGTTATTCATTATCTACTTTGTGAAAAATTTGTTCCTAAAATTAAAATTAAACTCAGAATGAATTGTATTATTTTATTAAAAAAAAAAAAAAAATTAAGGAAATTCTCTGAAGGTAAAAACGAACGATAATTGATATTACAAAATTATATTTTCGGAAATTTTTTCAAACAAAATATCAACATTTTTTTTATTTTAATTCATTCAATTCTGAACGACTTTCATTGGTAAAATTTTCCGATAAAAAAACGCTTAATATGTTTTCTTGATTTTTTTCCGTTTATTTTTGTACCGCAGGTGGCTTTGCATTAGTAGGAGGCGAATGGTTTTTTGGCTATAAGGTGATCCTAACGTGCTCTATCTTTGAATGAAACTTGGTTCAAATCGGACAAAAATGGAAAATGTTATAAGGGTGTTTCACTCTTAAGTGCGACACACTCTATATCCAATAAAATTGCTTAATTTTCGTCACATGCTCCAATGAAAACGCTTCTTGTTTATCGGCAAAAATTTTAAAAACTCGCTTGGGATTTTGTCACAAATTTTGTTGATATGTATCTATAGAAACCTATCATTTAAAATAAATTTTTCGTGTGACATTTCAGTAAAGAAGTCGAAAATAGCCCAAATTATAAATGTTCTTTATGTACGGGGTGTTCAACGTAACTTGCTACCCCCATAACTTCCTTATTTATAAGATAATAAAAAAATTAAAAATTTCGTCTTATTGCATTTTTCACATACTTTTTAAATATGTTATCAGATCATATCTCGTTTTCTTCAAATAATGATTGTTGTAAAGATAAAATAAATATAATTTATCTGTTATTGCAAACGGTTTTTTATTAATAACTTCCTTATAATTGCTCGAAATATACAAGTATTATATATTTTTGAAATCAGAAAAAGTAGGCAAATCCAAATATGAAAAAATATATAGGGTGTTCCATTAAAGAAAAACACATTTTTTCGCACCCACTGTATATTTTCTGACATGGATATGATTTGATAACATATTTAAAAAGTACGTGAAAAATGCAAGAAGATGAAATTTTCAATTTTTTTATTACCTTATAAAATAAGGAAATTATGGGGGTAGCAAGTTACGTTGAACACCCTGTACTTTCGCAAATAAAAATGTATTTAACAAAATCATAGCCCTTGAAATATTGTTACTTGCAGTTTGTATCTACTTTATGTACTGTACGTACCGGAATAAAACGTTTTACCAAAAAAAATATTAAATCTATTTTTTCGTCAACAAGCAACACAAGTAAGGCATCATTGCCTTAATCATGCCATTTAGATACGATAGGGCAACAAAGCAGATCCGAAACATGTTTATGCTATTTTTTTTTAAGTCAGCAACAAAGTTGCACGCGGATATTTAAAAAAAAATTGGGTTTCTAGTTTCTATAGAAGATGTCAATAATCGGTAAGTAAACCCATTTAAACCTCACCGTGTAGTGTCCGGCTTTGGTTATTTACTGATGTTAACAAAAGTTCAGGACTTGATTAATACACTTGTTTGACTATCTCCAAATTCAAGCCTATGAAAAATTCAGTTTTTATTGAATTAACGACAATAAAAAAGCTAGACTTTTATTAGTCGGCTGTTCCTAAAACTCATCATTCGATATTATATATAACCGTAAAACTCCAGTCTACCAAACGCGACTAAATAAATTTAAACGAGCTCTCAAGTTTGAGAAAAACAAAACCATTTCCAAATCAACTGAAAGCACCTGCTTATTTATTATCAAACCAAGTGCATTTACATATTCGTTTGCTTGCTTTTATTTGTTTGCCGATGTGAGATTGAGTCCTAGCGTCTCGGGGCCTTGAAACGATGTGTATCGAGGATAAAAAAGGTCCGATCCCCTGCGTGAACTTCAGGTAAGCAGGTGTTTGTTTCTGTATATGCACCTCAAAACTAATAAAACTCGCCCCTATATCCCAATTGTGGTTAACAAAAGTCGCCCTGGCAAATACCCA
Organism: Rhagium mordax; assembly: GCA_963680705.1. Classification (NCBI taxonomy): domain Eukaryota; kingdom Metazoa; phylum Arthropoda; class Insecta; order Coleoptera; family Cerambycidae; genus Rhagium; species Rhagium mordax. Next base: position 14,274,800 of record OY796658.1, on the reverse strand, counting down.
TATTAAAATTTTTCGGTCCGTCATAATTATAAAATATTAAGCAATAAAATAGCAGCGGAGTTGGGTGTGCTGTAGAGAGACAGTTGCACATTTTTTTCTTGAATGCTTAAACTAGTTTTTGAGTAATTATTTTCGCTTTACGGACGACATTTTAATTTGTTCAGTGACTAATTGTTTTGCTGTCATGATTTAATTTTACTGCATAGTTTTCATTTGTCACGAAACTTGATTAGATTATTTTCGTAAAATAAACGGTACAGCTTCTGTTTATTACAGTTTACTTTTCTGGACATTCATCAATTACTTCTGTTTAAAATTTTGTTTAATATACTAGGCTTGAAAAGTTATAACACACAGTTTGAACTTTGATTTTTAATATGGCAGATAAAGTTTGCAGGTTGTTTCGCGTTGATTATTTTGAACTCTTGATAATCGAAACATCAAGAATTGAAAATAATCAACACGACGCCGACGGAGGACCCAGAAACTCGACAAATCTTCTATTTAGAGGTATTCCCCATGGATCTGTACTATGACCGCTCACATTTGCTGCTTTGTAAAATTGTAAATGGTTTTTTAATACGTTTCAGCGTTGAAACAAGCTTTGTGATTTGGTGACCAGTGTTTATAGTCAATACATATATCTAAATCATTAGTGTTGAAAAGTTTAGGATTTGTAACACATAATTATTATAATGGGTTCCATAGGAATGAAGTTACTTCTCCTTTGTACGATCAAAATACTGCTTTGATCCTCATAGATGATGTTTATGTAAATCTTGTTAACAATATTCGCGGTTTATTGAAGATGATCACAAAATATCACACAGGAGAAATTTTATAATGTGAAGTCTAGAAAGGAATTTGGCGAGGAATTTGGTGCACTCCGGATAAAATTTTCTCTTGTAAGTGAGTAAGTATTTTAAGTTCAATAATTTATTTAAACTCCAGTTAATAAAGTACATAAAACCGAAATTTATGTACTTCTTGGATTATTTTCTCTTTTAAATTCATCTTTAACTAACCATGTAATGTCGACAGCTGTAACTGTTAATATTTGTTTATTAAATAGCATCTGTTCATTGCTTAGTTTTGCTGAACATAAACGTTTCTGTGGCTTTCAAATAATTTAACCCTTAAATTTTCAAATTTAAAGTGCAATCACAAATATTAATGAAAATGAGTGATGGCCCACGTATGTTTTTGTCTGATAATATCACGTTTTCCGCCCGGTATTAATTGAAAATTAATTGAAAATTTTGCATAAAATAATTATTCCATTTTAATAGTTTTGACCGGGTTAAAAATTCGTCGCATTTTAATTATATTGTTATTTGATTATAATAATTTCTGTTTTGGTCGTGATTTCACTAATGAGTTTTATTTGTCTAAATATAGCATAATGAATCAGCAACAACAAAGTTATTACAATCTGTTGGCATTTAAACAGATTATGTAATTTATCGACCACTTTTGTTGTATCACATTTAATAGGCGTGTGGAGTCAAGTGAATTAGAATCCTGGTAATAAGTTATTTTTATTGAAATTATAGATATGTCGCAAAATTTTTGTCCACTATTATTCTATTGATTAAATTTAGAAATCAATGCATCAATGATCATTTTTATATTATTGTGATTAAGTTATCTGCCTGATGGAGATATGTATTCGCAGTGTTTTTACTAAAAGAATGTGATGCACTTTTTTCACTGTATTTCATTATCCTCTTTCTTTCGCCATATACTTTTTTCACCGATCTCCTTATCTGGATTTTAATTCCTAGTTAAAATATGGTCTCTTTTGAGAGCCCAGGTACTCAAGAAGATCAAACCGTTTCCCAAACCATAGAAGTGGGGCATCAAAACTTCTTAAACCAAGTTGACTTATGACAGCTTAGTTTTGCTTGTTAATATGTCCCAAAGATCCTATGAAGTTATGGAATTCGTTACACCTAGTCATATATTGCCTAAGTCATCATCATTATTTTAAGACTTCTGTGTGTGCAAATACCATTTTTGCAATTAAAACCAATAAAGTGGGCAATTAGTTCTCACAGCATATTTTTATGCGTATTACTTTTATAACAATTTGGAAGTTCAGAACGTTATTACTCCACATTCCACTTAGAATTCAAATCATAGAAATAAAGCCTTGCCATTGCGGCTCGAATTTTTCCACAAAACCGTATTCAAAAGTCCAAGTGGAAATTCCCTTTATATTATTAAGTTTCCTCATAAAATTTGCATTTGAATCAAGATAATTAGCTTTGGCAAACATAATTACAAAAATTATACAATTATTCTAATTAGGCCGGGTAGCATACAAGTGTTTGCATTAAAATTATAACCAGGCTTTGTATAATTTGCAAACTCAGAACTGATTAACATGTTAGTCATAAATATTCCCACTGTAAATACAGGCAGGCCTGTTATGAAATTCCCATAGACATCTACCGCACGAACTAGATTATCACACCAAATGAAATGTCCTGTGGCAGTTTTCGTTAGAACTCTTAAGATTATGCAAAAACTAAAACCCACCGCTATTATATTATCATATTAAATGTTATTTTGGTGCCTTTTCTACTTGAATGACGGTATTCAGGACCGGCAATGATTTTTGAGAACGACAAAAGAACTTATGAATTAATGTTTATTTTTGAATCGTGCACTCAAATTCATAAACGTATTATGCAGCAACCACTGTTCCCACTAAGCGCTGGTAAAATAATCGGCTCAAGATACCTAGACTGCGAGATTGAAATTTTAATTAGCAATCCGCTTTTACACCGTTCAGCACGCAACTATCAGAACTCGAACGACTTCGACATTATACAAAATATTTACTTACTATGTTAATAACGTTTCTGAAGAATTATGCAATAGAAACTTTAGTTTAACTAAACTGCTGACTAATCAAATTTAATAATATAAATTTCTAGGAATTGAAGTAGAAAGAATATCAAATTGGCGAAAGGAGGTATCGAGTTTGTGGATTTTTAAATTGTCATTTCAATATATTCAATAATTTTCAATAGTTCTTTAATAAATTGGAGTGGCCAGCAATTAGGTTGTGCTTAGTTATTGCAGTTTTATAAACGCATTTGATTCGCGAAATATAGGTACATTCTCCCTCGTACTACTGATATTTTTTGTTATATGTAAATATGTCCGCCATATCCACGATATTAGTTTAATTACTGCTGTCCAACTCATCACAAATATCATTTTAACGTTATAACCGAAACTTTTAATAACACTAGAGTTGTTTCAAAATTAGCAAGAGAGTTATTCATGAACATGCCATTTATTAATTACCGCCCTGAATAAAAAATGCTGTTGCGTTATTTTATATTCGTACTGATAGGAGAAAAATTAATACATATAGTCCAACCCTATGCCCATTTGCATATTAGCGAACAATTTTAATAACAAAAAACTCTGACATGACAGCTTGGTGTATTACCATAAAATTAACTTGATTATATATTTTTAATAACACTTAATTGCATATTCGTGTAAGGCTGGTGACACAGAATGAAAATGTATTTGGCATGCACTTTTAGTTTGACATGTAATATTATTTTTATTTGTGTACAGATTCCTTAAATAAATGTTGTCTAGCCGAATGATCATAAAAGTAATCCCTAGAAAGTAAAGCGAAGAAATATGGGAAAAAGAAATAATTTTCCTAGCATAAAGTATAAGTTATATTGGAAATAAAAATTCATAAAAAATTGAAATATCCATTCCCAACTTTCCATTTTTATTGTAAGAAGCTTGTCGTTTATTCCGAGCTAAATATTCAGACGGGTATTCCATATTTCGATTAGCAATAAGTAAACACGAGAAAAAAATCAGTGTGACTGGTAATGTAAAGTATTTTCCAATGCTTTTAAATTTGGTAGGAGTTACGAAACCAAATATTTTATTGGTGATGGACATGATAGGATTCATCACATTGGTTTGGGTGACATTACTTTTTCTTCTGTGAAAAACGTAAAAAAAGTGTACAGTAATTACCAGAACAAGATTCGGATAGCACGATCCAATGCTTTAACATTGCACAGAGTATCCATAAATAAGTGAATGTTATGGAATCATTCTGGCTCTGAAAAATTTTTATGTAAATAATAACCTTTCTAATGCAATGGTCTCAATAAGAATTAGCACTATTAGCCTATAATAATAGGCTAATAGTGCTAATTGCATGGAAGGTTCTTTAGAATAGGTAAACGTGGCGTCATAAAATGACCGTTAAGGTCTCAGGGTATTAACTACTAGACTTTTATTTCTAAACTAACTAAACTATTAAAAAAACGATTCAAATAACTATAATGAGGAATGCAGAGGATGTGAAAGCAAAAAATGAAACTTGAAAGAATGCGCTTTAATGAAACACAACAATAAAAGAAAAATTACTAACCGAAATTGCCAGAGAAAAAAAAACTAGAGGAAATGAGTAAAAAGTAGAAGAATTTTAAAAAGTTTACAAGAGAACTCCCTCCACGATTAAATATCTAAAAGGACAAAAATGGAAAAAACCAAAGGACAAGACAGAGATATCCAAAAAACTAAAGAATTTTACTAAAATGGGAACAACAACAGGAAGACTAAAATTAGATAACATACTACAGTGCGGAACCTGAAGTAGAACTACCATCGTATGAAGAGGTAGTGAAAATAATAAAAGACCTGAAGAATAGGAAAGCACCAAGTGCAGATGAAGTAGTAGCAGACTTAATTAAAAATGGAGAGGAGGAATTATGAAGGCAAATACACAACCGAATACTACGTCTCTGGGAACAAGAAGAGATGCCAAGAGGCTGGAGGCTAGGAGTTATCCTTCCGATACATGAAAAAGGTGAAAAAGGTTGTAGTAATTACAGAGGAAATATTGGGTGAATACCAATGTGGATTCAGGAAAAATAGATGAACCATAGATCACCTTTGTACACTAAAACAAATAATGGTACAATGTTTAAATCTTCTTGGAATACCCCGAAAACTAATAAAAATGGTAGAAGTTACCATGGCAGAATCTACAGCAACTGTTAGAGTACAACAACGGCTGAGTGAAGAATTTAAAATACAACCCGGAGGAGTGTGATGCTCTATTGGCAGTTCTTTTCAACTTAGTTCTAGAAGCAGTCAGAAAACTGAATGGAACAGAAAACAACAACTGTGAAAATCAATTAGAACTATTTGAAAGAAAGGTACTTAGGAGAATATTTGGCCCTGTCCAAGAATTCAAGAAATAAACATTTTTTTAAGAATGATTCATAAAATTGACGCACTTGGAAAAGGAGAGGACATAGTAAGGTATATCAAAATACAAAGAATAAGATGGTTAAGGCACGTATACAGGATGGATGAAGAAAGAACAATAAATAGAATCCTTGAATGAAAGCCCCGAACTAGAAAACCAAAAGGTCGATCTAAAAAAAGTGGATAGACAATGTGGAAGATGATCTAAAGTCTTTGAAAGAAGAAAACTGGAGAAGAGTAGCAGAAGGTGGAGCCATATGGAGAAACATTGTAGAGAAAGCATTGGAAGCATTATGAACAAATCTACAGAAAAATTTGGGTATGCGGATATCACAATAATTACAGGTGGCTGTACCTCTCTAAACCAATCCGCCATAAATTTGGAACCACATTTAAATAGAGAAGAATTGCAAGCGGATGATGCCAAGACGAAATACCTACTTTGTTTTGTTGCAGAAAGCCTCCACAACCACCAAATGGATATATAATATAATAAATAAGACCTGTTGTAACCTATGGCTGCGAAATATAGAAATTAACAAACAGCGATGAAAATCAAGAGTATTTGAAAGAAAGGTACTTAAGAGAATATTTGGCCCTGTCTAAGAAAACGGATCATGGAAGATAAGGATGAATCATGAAATTGACGCACTTATAAAAGGAGGACCTAGCTAAGATATATAAAGAGCTAAATAATAAGATGGTTAGGGCACACACGGGTATACAGACAGGATGGATGAAGAAAGAACAGTAAAGAGAATCCTTGAATGGGACTAGAAGACCAAAAGGTCGAGTCAAGAAAAAGTGGATAGAGGATATGGAAGGTGACTTAAAGACTTTGAAAGGAGGAAACTGGAGAAGAGTAGCAGAAAGTGGAGCCATATGGAGAAACATAGTAGAGGAAGCCAAAACCCACCCAGGGTTATGAGCTAAAAGAAGAAAGAAGAATCCAAATAACTATAATAATGAAATCAATTATTTATTCAGTATATAAGACGACTTTGTTTTACATGTCCACAAACTCCTAGATAAACTTTACATCGTCCATAAGTTATACACGGTGGTGAATTTTTCGATGCCCACCATTGGTATCTCGGAAACTATAAGAGATAGAGGATCGGTTAAATTAGACAAAAGTTGCGCTATTTTATGCTCTACAATTAGCTGCCAAGTAATGCTGGATATCTTGATTCGTTTGCGGTTTATCCTGAAAAAATTGAAAATCGTGATTTCAAAAAAATAATAATATCTTCTATACCATTTATGCGAATTTAATGAAATTTGGCAAGGTTATATTTTTGGCCACTACCAATTGAATGGCGTTGATAGAAATTTTCTAAGCCTTCTAGATTTTGAGCAACAATAGCCAACTTTTTTTTTTTCTTATGGCCGCCATATTGGATTTTTACACCATTAGTTAGAGAAAATAATTCTCTTTTCACCTATGTCACCAAAATGGACTGATTTTTTGAAAACATGTTGATATTCGAATTAATGTAAAAATAGATTATAAAATCCAGTATGCTTTGGAAAATAATTGCAAGCAACATTGTAATCCAAACGCTATTATTAAACTGTACACTCGTAAAAAAATACAGAAAAATGCCAGGTTATTTAAACTTCTATTAAATATTACAAACAATAAATTTATTAAAGAGTCAAGAAAACAAATAATACTATTTTTATTTTAGAATTGTTTGTAATATTTAATAGGAGTTTAAATAACCTGGCATTTTTGTGTAATTTTTTTACGAGTGTACAATTTAATAATAGCGTCTGGATTACAATGTTGCTTGTAATTAATTTTCCAAAGCATACTGGATTTTAAAAATTATTTTTACATTAATTCGAATATAATAATAATAATAATAATAATAATAATAATAATAATAATAATAATAGTCTTTATTTTTTTATGATACCAATAAATTTACAAAGAAAAATCAATGAACTGAAATGGTGGCGACGTTCGATTGCTCGCTCTTCCACTACACTACACCACACAATATCAACATGTTTTTAAAAAATCAGTCTATTTTGGTGACATAGGTGAAAAGAGAATTATTTTCTCTAACTAATGGTGTAAAAATCCAATATGGCGGCCATAAGAAACAAAAAAGTTGCCTATCGTTGCTCAAAATCTAGAAGGTTTAGAAAATTTCTATCAACGCCATTCAATTGGTAGTGGTCAAAAATATAACCTTGCCAAATTTCATTAAATTCGCATGAATGGTATAGAAGATATTATTATTTTTTTGAAATCACGATTTTCAATTTTTTCAGGATAAACCGCAAACGAATCAAGATATCCAGCATTTCTTGGCAGGAAATTGTAGAGCATAAAATAGCGCAACTTTTGTCTAATTTAACCGACCCTCTATCTCTTATAGTTTCCGAGATACCAATGGTGGGCATCGAAAAATTCTCCACCGAGTATACATCTCAACGGGGCAGGTTTATTTAGGTTTTGAACTCATTAATTCTATTCGTAATTTTGTTACCTTCAGGATACATTAAAAACATGATTGTTTATCTGTTTTGCAATACATCAACGCTTAACTCTCGTAGACCTAAATATTTGAAGAAATAAATGTCCACGTTATTCATTCACTACCTGTTTATAGAATTCAAACAGGCATTCGAAAGAAAATGTTAAAAAGTTTAACCCTTCTAGGAATACTCCGAAAACTAATAAAAATCGAAGAAGTTGCCATGGCAGAATCTACAGCAACTGTTAGAGTACAACAATAGCTGAGTGAAGAATTTAAAGTACAATCCGGAGTAAGACAAGGTGGCGATTTCAGCAGTTCTTAGAAGCAGCCAGAAAACTGGATGGAATAGGAAGCATTGTGAACAAATCTACACAAATACTTGGGTATGCGCATGATATCACAATAATTACAGGTGGCTTTTTACCTCTCTAGACCAATCCGCCATTTGGAACCACATTTAAATAGAGAAAGATTGCAAGTGAATCAGGCATAATAGAAATACTTGTTTTGTTGCGAAAAGCCTCCAATACAACCACCAAGGTCAATATAAACAGTTGAAAGCGTCACGACGTTTGATTACCTTGGGACCAAAACAGATCACCAACAATATAGTAATGTCCAAAATAAAATAAGTACAAAAATTCTGGGAGGAAATAAATGAGACAGCAGTAACCCATGGCTGCGAAACATGAACATTAACAAACAGCGATGGAAATCAGTATTTGAAAGAACCTATGAGAATATTTGCGCCTGTCTAAGAAAACGGATCGTGGAGGATAAGAATGAATCATGAAATTGACGCACTTGTAAAAAAGAGGACATAGTAACATACATAAAAAGTCAAAGAATAAGATGGTTAGGGCACGTATACAGGAGGATGGATGAAGAAAGAACAGTAAAGAAAATTCTCGAATGGAAGCCTCAAACTTGAAGACCAAAATGTCGACCAAAGAAAAGGCGGATAGAGGATATGAAAGAGAATTCGTGAATGGAAACCTGAAACTTGAAGACCAATAGGTCGATTAAAAAAAAAGTGGATAAAGGGTATGGAAGATGATCTAAAGACTTTGAAGAGGGTTAAGAGCCAAAAGAAGAAAGAAGAATCCAAATAACCGTAATAATTAAATCAGTTTATTTAGTATATGAAGACGACATTGTTTTCCACGTCCACAAACTCCTAGATAAATTTTACATCGTCCATAAGTTATATATATACACTCAACGGGGCAGGTTTATTTAGGTTTTGAATTCATTAATTCTTTTCGTAGTTTTGTTATCTTCAGGATACTTTAAAAACATGTGTTTGTCCATTTTGCAATACGTCAACGCTTAGCTCTCGTAGACCTAAATATCTGAAGAAGGAGACCTAAACAGATTAACAATAAACAATCGTTACACGAGTCTCAAAATAGTAAAATTAAGGAAATCAGGAAATTCTTTTTAAATGTACTCTCTTAATGTTCAGTAGCACCTACATTTTGAATACAGACTTGCTTTGCTATAAAGTATTTGCCTTCACAGCGTGATCCACCTGTTTAAATCACCGCTGCTGGACTGCCTCATATAAACCGCTTTCTCGAAATATGTTAACCCCAACATCTCCATAATTTCATATCATGGTACCCTAAAACCGCTATTATGCTTAATAACACTTCTCATATTTTTTACCTAAGCAGGTGAATATTATGACTTAATCTGGGCTATACGAAATCAGTGAAGTGCCTTAACAATGGCTAATAAATTTACTTTTGGGTGACTTTAGTGTTTTCTCTTTTTTTCTTACCTCTTAACATATCTCACGCAGAGATTCCCTGTAGCGCTGGTTCTCAGAGATTAAAAAAACCGTTGTTCCCTGTTCACAGTCCTGAATTCTCGTTAAAATACCTATCAATCACGGCACATGGAGAAATACAAATGTCTTGATTTTAATCATAACATGACAAATCACTTTTTTCGCCTGTTATCGATGGTATTATTTCTTTCTCAAGACATGTGTCTCAGTGATATAGAGTTTTATATGAAGCGAATGATAGTAAAAATATACATATTTTTTTTAACTAATCTATCTGTGATAGGTATCTCAAAACATTCAAAAGTGATTGAAAAATGTTCATTAGTCTGATCATTTTTATTGTCCAAATTTGGTTCGAATATGCTTTGAATGTTCGGCAATTACAAATTTGCTGACTGATGTGTTCTTTAAACCTGAAATTTGAGTGTCTTTTAGTTTCCTAAAGATACCAGAAATTTTCTCCAGAACTAAATCATCTTAATTTTTATCACAAACATGACAGTACCATAAAGACGAATAAACAAACTAGTTTCGTTAGTTTGTAGTAAAATCAAGAATACGCTATTGATAATACAAAATGCAATTCAATCAATACGAAAATAGCTAAGTTATAATCATGTTTTCGGCAGCACGTTGAATTAAACAGTAATTCTCAGTAATTACTGATTATTTCGACTCTGGGTAACAAAGTAGACTAAATTAGTTTGCATTTTAATTATAGAAGGCAATTATACAAAAAGTTTACATAGTAAATCTACCTAATACGATTTATGTTGTAAAACATAATTTAACAAAATTCAAATATTTGTTTGAATAATTAATTATATTTTCTTTCTACTTGTTTCAGGTTAAGTTTCCTCGCTTCTTGAGCCGCTCCGTGACAAAAAAGGTAATAATTATAATTAATACGACTTTCTTTAGTGAGCCAGCTTTTTGTTAATAATTATTATTTAGCAAATCCCCATTGAATTGAACTTTGACTTTACTTTGTTAATCTAATTAGGTACAACTTTCGAGGTGCTACAGGACGATTATGAAGACACCAAGACCGAGTTTCTCAACCCACAATAAATTAAAATTTAAAAATGTTTTGATGCAAAATCGTATTACAATTTTTGTCGTGGGTTTAGGTTTAGGATAAAGTGAGTGAGTGAAGTAATACAATATTATGTGCATAGTTTTTTTAATCACATAATTGCAATAGTATATGATTTTTTTCCTTAATAATTTTCAATTATTTTTAATGTTTGCCTTTGCCTCCACGTGGAAATGTTTCTGTTAAATAGTGGAAAGGAATCGCTTTAATTAAAAAAAAAAGTTTTGCAGGACGGTTTTAATGCCTGATGCTTTTTTCTCCTTACTTTTCCTCAAAGGAATACACTAACCACGTACTCTAAAACGTCCACATCTCTGATTTTCATAACGCTTCCTTTAAATAGTAAAAGCCTTTAGTTTTGTCGTAATCCCAGAACTTAATAACAAAAAGTGATCTCAGCAGCATCCTAAAAATCCATAAGACCATATTTCTTGAAGCATGTATGAAAAGATTCGACTCCCAAAACCAGACAAGTGAGCCATTCAAACCGGGAATAAAAGAGTCATTCAAACCAGGAATAAAAAAACCATTATGAAATATCAAATCGATTGTAACATAAACTAATGAAGTGTTCATTTCTTCTAAAACGAAGTGCAATACTTAGACTCAGCAGAGAATCACCTCAAGGTGGCCGAAATTTTAGGCATTCGAAATAGACAACGCGAGAAGTACTTGCAAACCATTCTACAAATCATTAACTAGGTAAAAATCTTAAAGTCAAAGTATAAAATCAAAATTCAAAACATAAACCAAAAGAGCTAACACCCAGGCCTCCAGGTCACAAAAGGTCCATGCTGAACCTACCTAATAATTAAACCATTATAAAACTCTAAATTAATAATTCAAAGAAATTTAATACCATATAAAAACCAGAGAGAAGAGCCATACAAATTAATACACTTCGCACATAAATTATGGAATAGGTAAAAAAATGAGTCAAGTTTATACATTCATATTTTTGTTAATATTGAAGCAATTTCAATAATTTTTTTATTGCGGATAGGTCATTTCTTCTGCAGTTTAATACCGTATGTTCGATTTAACTACGAGTTTCGTTATACAGGGAAACGCGAAAAGTATGAGGGCATGTAAATTCCATAAAATTTCAATTTGATCTGTGACAATTAGGAGCCTATGAAAATTTATTTTTATAAGTGTTTCGGTTACGGCCTCTCCTATTGTACTCACTGCACCAAGCAATTTGCCCTACGGTTCTTGGTAAATAAAAAATTGGCAATTCTTTGAAAATTTAATATTAACAAAATATGAATGTATAAACTTGACTCATTTTTTTACCTATTCCATAATTTATGTGCGAAGTGTATATTACTACTTAAAGGGCCATAAAAGATTCAGGAAAATTCAATTTAATATTTTTCTCTGCCATGACTTAGTATTTTAATTCTGATAATTCTTGATATAAAAACATTTTTCCAGGTTTAAATATTTATGTTTAATGGACGTAGATTTTACGTTTAATGGTACCGTTGGATTGATCTTGAAAAGTTGTATTTAGTGAGGGGGTGCTGCAGGATTGTGCCGTTTGAGGAAAGAGACTTTTTTGGAAGAAACTAATTTGGAAAGATTAGAATGCCTCTTATAGTTATTCGAAACAAACCTCTAAAAAATCAAGTCTTCGTAAAAACTCACCAAAATAGGTCAAACCTACTATAATATACAGAGTGTTTTGTTTTAAAATCAAGTATTGATCTGACAACATAGGGGTGCTATAGTGTTATCATTGTCATGCGGTATATTTTTTAGTTAAAATTGAATTTTTGGTAGGAAATATTTATTGCAAATCTGAGATATTTAATTTCCATGGAAGCTAATTATAGCATTTAAGCTACCTAAATAAACTTGTAGGATTAAGATATATTTCCTTCGACTGTGTTCATACCCACCTGTTTATTTTCAATTGTGTTTACATTCCTCCACAACTATTGTTTATTGCTTCCATAACTGAAGCACATTTTACATTTTGCGTTCTAGTTTAACTTTGTTATTTCAAATATGGGAAAATATCTTTCTATATCAAAACGTATACGGTTTGCATATTTCGCCATCCTTTTAAAACACCACGAGGTACTGTAAAATACAAATTGAAATTTTATTTTGGCCAATAAAATCTGAATAGTTTGTAATTTATGCTGATGTATACCGCAATACACATCGATATGTTGAAATATTTGCCTTTGTTATAAAATCAATTAATTTTATTTCTCTTACTAATTTTTAGTTTATTTGTAAAAACAATATATTGGTATTGTATTATGAATCTGATATTAATATGGATTGTAATTAAAGTATAATATATTTTTGATAATAATATAATAATATAATGCTTTACCTCTAGCATCATTATCTACAATCAATTGAATATTTAAATAGGAAATTTCAAGAAAAGAAAGACCAAGTTATTTGTCAGAAGTATTTGATATAATTAAATTAAACGTTTCACAATAATACAATATCTATCTAATGTTCCTTTTAAAAAAATTAAAATAAATTTATATTTCTTAACTAACTGTACTTAATAATCATTGATAATAAAGATACGAAAGCTGGACAGTCAACAAAATAGGTAAACGTCACAAATCCTCGCTTTGTATCCCAAAACACCTTTATCTGAAAATAGATCCAAAGCATCTTTTAACGAACAATTAAATATGCCCAAATAAAAAGCGTTTTAAAATTTGATATTTCCTTTGTAATTCGATTCTCTGTAGAGCATTTGAGTTCATCGTGCCTGACAAAAATTCCCATGCGCTCGGCGGTTTTGGGGTGAATCCACAAAATCTCAAGTTACACTGATTGAAGCATTCATTCATTATTTAGCCATTTCATGGTTCACGCCCAGGGATACTATCTGATTTAACTGACTGCATGCTAATATTCTTAGAGAATAAACCAACGCATTATTACTTCCTATTTAATCGGAAAAAAAATGTATTTATACATACATTTGAATTTGTTTGAATTTAATCACTACTTCAATTAAAAAGTAGTTACACTCGAACTTAAAAATGAACAAAATATAGGTATCTTACCTACTTATTAGAAGTTGAAAATCGTTTAATCAATATATTAATTAAAATAAGAAAATGTCAACACTTTCAAAATTTCTAACTAAACGATTTCTTTAATATTTAAGGATTCGCATATCTCACTTTCTATAAAAATTATCGACAAATTATTCAGCCGTTCCTGAGTTATCGTAATACATAAATAATTTTTAGTAACACTAAAAGCATAAAAAAGAACATTCACCACTTGTGACAGTAACAAGCAATGTTAGCATAATTCTTAAACCTGTCGTTCTGGTAGCACCATGATTATTTCTTAAAATAGGTTCTAGAATATTTTCAGGTAAATACATTTCTGAGGTATTAATGAAATTTAATAAAATGTCTATTGGATTGTAGTCTCTTTTATTGTCATAACTTTTATTACTTTCATCTGTTAGTTTTAATTTTAATTCGACACAGTAATTTTAAATCTACTGCTTCATTGTTGAAATTGTTTTTATGCCTCTAAAATCACTGAGAAATTTGAAAATATTCCCATATACCTGGAGTTGTTCAAAAATGTATGTTAAAGCTTCTACCACTGCGAAAAAGAAATTATTAATTTTGTGACTACTAATTAAATACTTTCGTCTTCGTCTTCATAATCAAACTGCACTTTCTTTTTCTAAAACTTCCGGCAGAAAAAGTTGTCCTCAACGCCAAGGGATTAAGCTAACTGAGAGGCTTGTTTGTTCATAATTAATTTAAATATTCTGTTGGTACAAGAACGCCATGTAAAATCTTACTGACAATGCTGACATTTAATAAAATGTCATACCAGACAACAAGAGTACATATAGCTCTTTTTTATCTGAAACACATCGTGTATGCTATTTCGTTTCCAGATCAAAACTGTTCGTTGTACTGACGTCAAAAATTTGAATCAGAGTGATATATCATAACTTAATGTTTTTAAAACGACAACGCGACTCTCCTATCTTGAATAAGTTAAATATTTTGCTGTAAAATTTTCCTTTATAGAATAGATCAATGTTTGGACTAAATAAAAAAATTTACAGAAGTTGCTATTTAGCAAGCTTCTTTAAGACATTGAAAATGAACTTAGCTAACTTTCAAGTCTAACATCAAGAAAAGTTTTAAAAATTTTCAACCAAGGCCTGTAAACTGTCTTTATTTATTTTTTACATTAAAAAGCAAGAGTAGCCCCAATTACATAAAACGATTGTATTCTTCGGCAGAAACTTTAGAGAGAGAAGTTATATCAGGAGGTTCTTTGGCTCCCTCGCACTTAAGGAAACAGAGACAGGTGACCTGCTGATATAGCTTCTGAACGCAGTGTTGCCAATAACAATTATTGTGTGACAGCCGAAGGCAAAACTATGTATAATAAATCTAATGATTTTAAGTTCATCTTTTGCCAGTAGCACCACTTTACAACAATTTCAGAAAAAATACAATCCGACAGTAGTCCATACCGTTAATATCACGATACTTCACACCTACTGTAATGAAGTGATTTTTTTCAATCAAGGAATGTCTTTGCTTTAAATATTACCGTCACTTGGGTACACCCTGCTGCCGCTTTCAATGTTACTAATTACATAATACGCCCGACCTCCGTAAGTAACATCGTGTTGTGAGTAGGAGTCCGTCTTTTCAAGTCAGTACGCCCCTTTAACACGACATTTAGATACGTCATAAAAGTAATAAAGCGCCGGAGTTCAGTCCAGTCCACGATATACTGAGTCCGGTCCGCGTTCAGTCCGAGAAAGTCCGCAGCAGTCCAGGTTCAGTCCAGTCCAGTCCGCATCAGTATCAGATCCGATCTTCAGTCATCAGTTCCAGATCAATCCGAAGCCGTCACCGTTTCCGCCCGTAACCGCCGCTCCGAGTTATATTAGTAAATTTTCTTGAATATAATATTGGTAAGAAAACGCTGAGGTCCGCGACTATTCGTCCGCACCGCCTTCAGTTAAGTATAGATATTCAGAGATCTTATTGTTCGTGAGTATCGCTGTAATATACTATTAAATCAAACTAGAGCTAATTAGTAATACCTCCGTTGGTCTTTTGTTTCATAAAATATGCATCGGCTGGTTAGATCTATTCGATCGGGCCATCTATAAAGATTCAATGCATGAAGTTTTACCGGAGAACTTAATTTACAAAAAATAGTCATTGATAAATAGCTCTACGTTTGTGGCAGTACTTCGCCGTATTATAAAACATTCTGTATAGACTGGAATATCTATAGCTAACCGACTGCCCGCCGTTCATATTATATCCTGTTGGAAATTTCGTTTGCTTGCCGTCCGAAATAATTTCAAACCGCGAAAACAGACACCGGTTATCCAAACTCCCCGTCTTGCGGAATAAATCGTATTCACGAGTAAAGACTCTTGATTGCCAGCCCCGCCTGTTTATTAACGTTTTCAAATTTGTACTTACTCGACTGCCAAGTCGCTGAAATATCCTATTTATTGATCTGTTCATTAATGTTTAATAAATAAATACCTACATAGGTAAAATTCACGAGTTATTATTTGAGTAATTTATTTCTAATTAACCCATTTGAGCAATTGTCTAAGTAAATTTGACAGACAGTCAGCTTCAGACCCTCTGGACAAATAACCGTATCTCCATCTGTTAGCTACACCGGAACGTTCTCTTCTAAGAGAACTAAAAAAGTGCTGTTCCTTGCACTTAAAAATTAAGGAACTGGCGCCCGAGTTTTCCGTCTAAAAAGGTTACGTAAGTATAGAGCGTCATCACACTACTTGCAAATTCACAATTTCACAAAAGCCAAAATCAAAAATTGCGTAAACCTTTTTTAAAAATTGAGAGAATATGCGAAAAATTTCATTCATATTCATAAAACTCGTCACATATCGATTTTGAAGTGATTCGCAATAAAACTTCAGCACAAAGAAAAATTTTCCACCCCCTTATCATAGTCGATCCGTAAAAAGCCTCAAAACACCGAATTTCACACAAATATCGATTTTCAACTTTTTTCCCATTTTTCAACCCCCAAATTCAACTCGGCCAGAAAATTCTTAATAATCCACAGATTCATCCACATACTGCCAAAAACGTAATTCGTTACTTTTTGCACATCAGAACATCAACAAGAAAAAATCACCCTCGACCACCACCGGCATCCCGGGTTCTCTTAAAAATTACAGTCGACCAGTATAAGTCTCAAAACATCGAATTTAACACAAATTTTCAACTTTTTCTGATAATTACGACGTTTTTCAGTTTTTCAACCCCCAAATTAAACTCGATCAAAAAATTCTAAAAAACTAACAGATTCATCCATATACTGCCAAAAAACGCAACTTCACACTTACTTTTTCTCACCAAAACTTCATCACGAAAAACTAAATTCGTAAAAACTGCGAAATTTCCAAACGTCAAACAAATCGCTACTGGACTTCGTTTCCTTTCATATACCTTAGAACCTAACCTGTCAGAACTAATTAAATACATGGTATTATTTTCTCCTATTTTCTCTTATTTAAGCAACAATGTTGAAGATGATCAACAGTGTGCCCAAAAATTTGGTTATAATTCTATAATTTTTTCTGCGATAAACTAGCTTCGTGGATTGTTATCTTGATAAATACCACCACCACCCTAAGTCAAAGGCAATGTTAGTATTTGAAGAGACAGTTATTTCTACTAATCAAATGTAACAACTAATTTGGAAGCGATTCGACGTTGTGTAATTTTCCAGCTCTAAAAAGCACCTTCCGAGCTTTTCTTTTGGAAAATTTATATTCTTAACTCTACAAGGATTTTTTCCAACAAGTAACGTCTTTAAATTGCCATTTATTACATCTTTGCACTTTGCAGCGTCCTCCATTTATTTGTCTTTGATCTAAGGTTTCTGAAACATTTTGGAGTATTGGCGTCTTGGTTTCTTGCGCAAACTGGGTTGGCCAGTCAAATCTTAAAGAGAAACAGTCATAGTATAATTCACTCGCTGTCGTAGCATTTTCCATGCATTACCAACATGTTATCAAATTCATTGTTGTTATTCTGGAATAAAGAGGGGTGGTGTTATTATTATTATTAAATGGATATTTTCTGCCATGAACAAATATTTCTTTCACTCTCAAGTAGTTTTCACCTCAGTTTAAATAGTATTCCGATGATGCCAACTTGGTGACGAAAGTATTCCGTTTTGGTTCCAACCCTCTTCAAGATTATCTCTTTTATTATGGTCGTATTGTCGAGACCACTGTACATTACAATTTAATTGCACGCTAAACATTATAAACCTTTAGTGTATAGTTATTTGCAACATCTGTTTAAAATAACGAACATTGAAAGTACAGACCTAATAATACGATATTAAGTAGCGATTCCAGTAAACGGTCACGACACCAGTTAGGTTATTTAGGGTAAATCGTTATATGAAATATAAATTACACCTTTAACGAACTTCTTGAGACCATTTCAACACTATGATTACAACATTTTTGCATTCCCTATATAATCATAGAAGTAACGAACTGCCTGTGTTTTAACAACAATAATTATTTATTAGTCGAGATGAGTAGCTGAGAAATGATTTATAGGAATTTTTTCAAAAGGTAATCGGAAACTAACTATTGCAAAATTCAAGAATCAAAATGTTGCATTATCTCCTTGTTGAATAATCCATTCAATTTGAAGAATAAATATTTAAAAAACGAGAAAAACTCAAGAAATGGTCTTATATGCATATGTGCAAAATATTGATTTAACACAAACAATTACGGCGTGGTTTGAGTTGTCGCCACACCACAATACCTAGCAAAGTATTTTTCATTCAAATAGAATAACAGAAAGACCAGGGATAATGTTGCATGACACCGAAGATCGGTTAACCTAAAAGAAATATCTTACGTAAAACTTCCACGTGTCACGTTTCAAATAATTGTCCATTTGTTGAACAATTATCATCGCTTTATTAGCCCTCTTGGGTATCACCAGATCATTTGTTCGGGTATTGTTCTCGCAAAATTTATGTCCAGAAATCCACAAAGAGAACAGGAAAGAAACGACGTTTTCAAAGCATTTTAATGTATTTGAAATAAACCTCGAACCAAAGGGAACTTTTACACTCCATTGGAAGGGAAAAATTATATGCGGTTTTGTCAAACCCCTCAGCTATTGTCGCCGCTGTGCGTCTTCGGGACAAAGAAATTTACCTTCGGGCCTAAAACGGTCCCAAAGCTGGACGGAGTCGACCGCTGAAGGTAAATAAATAGCGTCTATTGTGTTTGCGCGTTCGATCAAAGGATGCTTGCAGTTGCTTTAAAATAATCTATTGTAAAAAATAATGATGTTCTATCTTATACAGGATGGTTCTAACTTGCTGTGACGTATCTCACTAGTGTATTAAAAGGACCTGCAATAATTAATAGCCAAGAACTCGTGAAAGGTAAATTAATTTCAGGTGGTGAGATTTTGCATAGAAATTAAATGGGATTTATACATAAATACATTTTAATAATAATAAAAATAATTGTGTATGTTTTTCTTAAGAAAAAAATAGAATAGTTATTAATATATATCTGTGCAGGGCTCTTGTCGATTTTATTATCGCATTTTGAAATAGTACAGAATTTTCATTTTCATATCCCACCAAATTGATACCAATTTTTAATAAAATTTTATTACAATTGTATTTTTTTTTTTTTGGCACACAGTATAAGTGTAATATTTTACAACAACGATCCTTATCCGACCTTGCTTGTAATGACTAGTGAATCCATAATTCTATTTATAAATTTTAAATACACATTGTACCACATCCTATGGTTATTTACAATTACAAATACAATAAAAATGCATACATTTGTTTGTGTGTATGATGTTAGAGATAAAGATAATGTACACATTTTATTTTGATAAAAATTATAAATCAAACATTAATCATCACACAAGCACTATGCTACACAAAGAAAAATGAAATTAGTGTTAAACGTAGGTCATATTAATAGAAATAAAAAGTACAATAATCGCCTGAATTAACTTGCGTGTTAGTAAGCCATTATATTTTTCTATTCCAGATAGAAAAAAGAAATAATAAAAGATGAGACAATGTTTGTCTAGACTGTAAAATTCAGCTTTTTTAAATCTAATAAATAGATCGAAATTACCGATTTTGTACAAAATTTATACAAGTTCATCGCATTACAGGATCACCAGAATAGTGAGATATTAAATAATTTTTTATTTAAGTATTTATTGGAAAGAACATACCCATTACTACAAACAGTTAAACACGCATTTTATTTTTACTAATGCACACATATTCGTCCCCTGTGTAACAAATATGTAAAAATTGTAATAAAGTCGTGTTTTTAGCGTACAAAATAAATACGCATGACATGGCCGAAAACAAAATTTAATACATTTATTATTGCATGTTCTACACCTACAAACATCAAGGACTAATTAAATTGATACACAAACAAACACTTTCCTTCCAGCCTTCCCTTCATGAAATTTGTATTTTTATTTTTTCTTGAAATACGATCTACTACACAATCGCAACGTACCCCCTTCATCCATCATGTACAGTTGAAAGTTGAACAAAAACTTTTGAATTACTTATACGTGAAGTAAACAAACCTGTACAATTCGCTTATTTATACAATGGGAATTTTAGTAAATTTGCCTTTTGCCCAACTTGTTTAAAAGCTAATATTTGCCTGTATGAATAACCCAAACTAGGTTATGTTTTTAATTGCGAGCAGCAGTACAGTGAAAAAAAAACGATTTTCGTGCAGATAACGCGTGAATATTTATGATTGATAGCTGATAAATAAAAATGTTGATTTGAATAATGTAATTAACTTTTCGAAAGAAAACATTTTGGTTTTAGGATATAAAACGTTTAAACTAAGAAAATGTACCATCCCCGTTATTAAATCATTTATCAGTCAATATTATCATGCATACATATTTTCAGATTCTTTCTATATTATTCAGAGGGCTAGCAGCAAGAATTTGTTTTAACAAAACTGTCCATAAACATCGACCTCATTACTATAACGAGGTCTCTATATTGATACAGGTACAGGAAATGCAAAAAAAGTAAATGTGTAATTTTATAGTAAAAGAAAAGAGATTAGCTATAGAATTAATATAAGACTTTTAATAATACTGAAGTAAAAGTAAAAAAATATTTATTCACTCGTTAGATTTTCAACATTTAGTCTGTAAACATTTTACGTCATTTTCTGACTTTTAAATTTTTGAGGAATCAAATATACTATTTGAATTTTGTTATAAAAGTGGAAAATATCGACAGAAAAAGCAAAATCGAGAAGAAGTAAGAGAGCGTAAAGAAGACTCAGAAAAGAAACAAGAAAAAGGAAGACAGAATAATGGTCAAAGAGGCCAACATGTGGCTATTTTGTCAACCACCAAAAAAATGACTAAAGGTAAAAGTCAGTGAAATCAACGGGATCAGGATATAAAAAAGATGCTATGAAAAGTTACCAGGTGTAGCCGCTGTAGCAAAACATTTATATATCCTTTTGAGATTATGGCTGTCCTTTTTTTGATCACATTGGTTCTTTTCAGAGGTTAAGAATTTATTAATATTGTATCAAATTGTTTAAATTTCCAATCGAGACTAATGAATGAAGAAAAATGATGGAACGAATTATGATGATAAACAGCAAGAAGATAAAACGGAGGGAAAAGAAGTCAAATCAAGAGCACAAACGCCAAGAGACAAGAAGACAAGAAGAGGTACGACAAATTCTGGATTGCCCAAAAAAGTAGGAAGCTATTTTCTGAAGAATCTAAGAATTAGAGAGAAATTAAAGACAAATCAGTAATTTTTGGATAGGAATATCAAGGAATGTGGTAATAAATCCCAAACAAAGAAAAGGAAAGAAATAATTTATGAAATGCCACAAATAACATTTAAACAAAATCAGTAATGTTGAAGAAACTGTTAATGATGTTGGAATAAAAGTGAAAAGTCAGCGGAGTTGATAGTGAAGTTGCCCGACCAATTAAACAATTAAGAGAAAAAGTTAGTTAGTATTATCGTCTATCCCTCAAATACAACCATCTTTCTTTCATGAACAAAGTTCATTGTTAGCAGTTTAAGTTTAAAACAGCTGCCCATTCCATTCATTGAAACGACGAAGAGAAAGCAACAGTATTGCTTATAGAACTGACAGGTAAGACCTTGGAGTTACCTCAAACTACTCCGTCAATCAAACAGGACTTTAGCGTGCTGAAAGATTCATTAGGATAGCGACCAACGTCTTGACCAGATATGTATATCGAGCTCAGCTTAAATCTCGCAAACAAAGGGCTTGGGAAAAGTCTACAGATATTTGATACAGCAGTGGAACGACTAGCTTATTCGCATGTATGATAAACGAGTTTTAGTAACAGTTTGTTGGAAGAAGAGGGAAGAAAAAATAAAGAAAAATCATAAAAAGAACGACAAGAGAAAACAATTTTTGGCAGCCTAAAAGGCCAGAGGGTGGTTTATTTTCTAAATCACTTAAAAACTTAAAAGCATCTAGACATTGACATTAATGAAGTGAAAGGGTCTAGGAAATTAGAAAATGCTGAATTACCCGATGTAGCCTTTGTAGTAAGAGCTTAATACATGCACTTGAGGTTTAGGATGATACCAGACGATAAGTGATAATGGAAACAAATGATGGAAATGCCGCGCTGAGAAAAAGTAGGAAAGTAAAAAGGTCCAAATAACAAACAATAAGAACAAGCAAGTCAAAATATGGATTGCCTAAATGAACAGCAGAAGGCTATTTCCATACCACTGAAAGATTTAAGAAAGAAATTAAAGAATAGCTGGGTTAAGTCAATCAAGTTAAAATTAGTAATGCTGAAGGAAGTTCCAATTAATTTGAGTAGAAACAACTAAAATAAAAGAGATAGTCAGCAAAGTTGAATATGAAGATTCTTGCCTAAAGTCACAACTAAAAGAGAACACAGACAGAAGCTGATAATACCGTCTGAGAAAAAAGGAAAGCTTTTAACGGAAACACCAAGAAGAGGTAAGAAAAAATAATGAAGATCAAGATAGGAAATGACAAGAAGAAGTAAAACAAGCGAAGGATAGGCTAAATCCAGTAGGAAGCTGTTTTTCAATCACTAAAAGACTTAAGGAAGAAACGGAAGAACAGAGTTAGATCTATGAAGTTAAAAAAAGTAACTTTGAAAAAAGTGTCAGTGCAGGTAAATTAGAAGGGAATGAACTAAAGGAAATCAAAGTTTGTAGTCAAGAATTTAAAGCAGCTGTTCATTCTAATAATTAAAGCGACCAAGAGAAAACAACTATATTGATTTTAACACTGAAGTCAAATCTTGGGAGTTACCTTAAACTGTTCTGGTAGTCAATAAAGCAACAAAACATTAGAATGCTGGAAGCTGAATTAGAATTATGTTATGGCGGCGAACATCTTGCCAAATATGTCATACTACATGAATTTGATGCAGCAGTGGAAGGATCAGTTTATCTCGCATATATGCATCAATAGATTTTCATTAAGTTAGCTGTAGGAGTTCTTATTAACGAAATAAGAGACCAAGAAAAATACTACTGCAAGGAAACCTTAATACTTGTACTGGATGTTGAGAGTGTCCTTGTTCAAACGAGAGAATAATAATGCTGTCCCTTTCAGAAACCCAAAGATTTATTACTCTTAAGATCCTTGGAATCATTTTAGGGTTCACTAAACTATTAACTAGTGAAAGTATCATTTGCTCAATAAATACGTACATGGTTCACGGCCGGTATTTATCTAATTCTCTTTGCCTAATAATAAACAGACACCACATTTATCTTCATAATTACCAGAAGTCAAGTGAACTTAGTTAAAACATGAAATACATACTAATATGTAGCAACCTTTTACTACTAGGTACACAAAACAAACAAATCTTCAATACTATAGAATAAACTCTCATCTGTTATCTGTTCACAAAAAAAACGGTAGTTTTTACGCCTAAGAAAAGATCCCATTACAAGTTACTGATGATAAATGATTCAGTCAACTAAGTTTGAAACAAGTTAATCAGTAATGACTTATTCAAATTGGATACGTTACATCTTGCGAAAGCAAATCCCCATGGAGCCTGACGCGCCTTGTAAAACCGGAAATAATGGAATGTTAAACTAAACAGTACAAATCATTCCACCTGCATATCAGCTCTAAGAGGGGGTAGAATTTATGTAGGGGTGAACTCTGGCACATACGAAAGGGTTAAAGTATCACCATAAAGGGCTAAGTGGGGCAACACGAGAAGTGAGCGCCCCATTGGAAATACATTACAACTATGCAGACCCCAATCTAGGCCCCACATTTCGGAGCCACAAGGGAATCGCAGTGGCGGGCCTGTCTACGCTTTGGAATTTGAAATCGGGAATATATACTGCAAAATTATGCGTCTATAATAATGGGATCAGTATAGATGAATAATTTTGCAGTTAATTCTAAATGCTTTGTATCCAGATTTTCAAAGATATTTGGAGATACAAGTATATCGCCTTAATTGCAACAAGACTATGTACGTATAAAGCTATGAGTACATTCATTGCTTTGGACTGTATGTAAAGAACAAGGTACTTTGTGAACCATTTTCCAAACCATTCCTTAGAAATTGCAGACTCATTCACATAGGAACTTTATTCACGAAATGTATTTAAAATGCAATTATAATACCAGTATTGAATTCGTTGAATATAAAGGAAGTAGCCTCTACTCAGACTTATCTTTATTATCGCCCTTTAGATAGACTATCATTACAAAATGGAAGAGGCCATAAAAGTAACGGCTAAAAATAATTTAACGACAAGTAACAGAAAACAGAAAAAAAGGGGTGGATGAATGAGGAATGCAAAAATAAACTGAAAATTAAAACACCACGTAGACAATATATGCTCAGACACAAACAGAAAAGGATAACAGCAAATATCTCGAACACAGTAAGAGAGTAAAATGTATGTATAGAACATTAAAAAGAAAATACATTTAAGAAGAATTGAAAAATATATCAGAAAAATTGTGTAAAGAATCTCAGAAAGTGATACCAAAGTCAAGCAGTCTTCTACAAAGATGAGGATGGGAGCTTACTGGGAGGTGAAGAGCAAATTTGTAGAAGATGGAACCAATATTTTAAGGAATTATTATTAAACACAGAAACAGAGGAAGAGCTGGAATGCTACGAGGAAAGGAGGGAAAACGAGGAGGATACCCCCACTGAGAGAGGTAGAGAGTAGAAGAAATCATACTTGCATTGAAAAATAATAAAAGTCCAGGAGAGAATGGCATTTTCGCGGAAAATCTAAAATACGGAGGAGAAATACTGCATAATAAACTTTATAAACTGGTTAAGGAGATCTGATGATATGCGATACGCCACTGGTTTCTATCGAATCTTCTGCATAAGGTTTCACTTCAATAATTTTTGTATTTTATACTTTAAAGAGCAATGTCTAAAGAGAGTTTGATTTCTCCACAAAAGTGTCTTTCATGAATCACACCATCAACTATATTATGAATATTGGTTGATAAATAGAATCCAACCATTATTTCATAGTTTCTTAATTTGAAAATAAATAATTTGGGATTATTAAAAATGTAAAAGAGTAACGTTTAATAGGGTCTGCGGCATTATTCTTATCTCTTGTATTATTAAAAATAAATTTAATATCATCACAACCTACTCAGAAGGAATTTTACTTTAGTAACGAACGTTTTTTGAATTTAGGGCACTATTGAACGATAAAGAAATAGATCAATATGGGGACCATAAGGAAAAACAAGATTAGTGGCATTAATTCAACAAATGGCAATAAGTATTTTTTTGGTAACATTCGAACATTCGAATGTCATCGGACATCAATTTTGAAAATGCCATTTGAAGGCGTCATAAATTTATTCAAAATTTCCTCGATTTAACCATATCTCTGTCTTCAAGAATAATCGAGATAGCAATACGTGCAACCCTAATTTGAGATTTGGGACACACTGCATATTGAAAAAGAGTAAGTTAAAAAACTATTAAAATAATTATTATCTAAAATAGAAATTAATAAAATACGTAATGTTTCCCTCTAGCCCACAAATAAGATACATACCTGTTGTCAAAAGCCGTGATTCGCATAATCTGTGATTATAAACTGTCTCATGAGGGTTAATAGCCAAAAACCGGTTCAGGGATGGTATTTACGCCCTGCCCAACGTGGACAGTTCCTTGAATTTAAAGATAATCGTTCACTGAGAACTTATTACAATCAATGATTTTATTTTGGATCTACGTTTAATACAACTAATTAATAATAATCAAATAAAGTTGTTTCGAAGTATTTAATTAAAATTAGCAAGTAATTATATTAATAAAGTACGATAATGGGATAAAATATACTACATTTATGAAAATCTGTTTTACATCGGCTTTGAATAAATTTTTCTCTTTAATAAGCTGTTTATCCAAATTTAATTTTAAATGAAATGCGACATATATTTCAGCAAATGTATATAATGCTACAATCATTTTCATAATTTAACTTAACAGAAAATATAAACGATTAAAAATGTTTTAACATTTTTATTTTTGTGATTATATTGCCTTAAATCGTCTGTTGCTAATAATAACATTTCCGATTGTATCCATTGTGAGCTTGTCTAAACTAAATTAGACTGACACTTGGTTAGTTGTACTGAATATTTGCCGAAGTACATCCCATCAATAACACATTTCTGGTTTATAACGAGTTACTGAGCTATTTGAAAACAGCAGGAGACAGGATACGCGTGTTAGAAGGATACAAATATTTCTTAACCCTTTCATGAAAAGGAGGAAAGCAAAATAAACAAATATGGGTAAATCGTTTTATTTATGTTAAAAAATATGAGATGTAGATTTTAATGAGGATGCACGTTCTTTACCTTACTGAATATAAAAAGTCTAAAAAAAATATATAAAAGGTTATTTCTCACGATTCGGCTATTATTTATTTACCTATATAGTAATTATATCGACATTTTTATTTTGTAACGTTTACGTAAATGTTTGTTATAGAGCTATTATAAAACTTATTAGTAGGTCCACCGAGTATGATAAAAGCTCGTACAACTAATATAAAGCAGTAGTTAAGCTCGTGCAGTTGTCATTACAAACTTTAATGAGAGCTGCTATACCGACGATTTAATAGACTGTTTTAAGGTGAAGACATTAAATATCTTTTATAGAGCTGAAAGTTCCTTGTTGCAGATTTTCACTTGCAGCAGTTATATTGATAAAACTGTTCAAATAGGGGAAATAATTCGTATTCCCAAGATATACGTCGGTGTTTATTGTTATAATACGCATTGGTTGTATTGATACGTTCTCAAAGCTTAATTACGAAGCTTTTTACTCTTGATACAATCTCTGTATAGATATATATCTACAGCTATTATAAAATTATTTGTGCTAGTAGGGTAGTAGTTTCAATTTTCTACCACCTGCGCCTATGACCCAATCCCTATATCGACTATACTGCGTCAAACTCAAATTGCACACTACTGATACAAATTAACCCACTGTTTGAGTATTCAATTTCAATTATTTTGTTTGCTTTTTCGTAGCAATCACGTTTTCATGTAATTTTCTGTTTCTTCAGTTCATGTTAACAGAGTTAGGCAATGCCACTGCATTTACGTGCTATTTTAGACTCATCTAGGTACATCAATAATTGTCTCCTATGCTTATGTGCGAATAACATTCAAACAGATAATTTTTTAATCAAATATAAATTTGACCTTGCCAAATTATGTATAAGCAAGTTTATCTGATTTTTACAATAATCTGCTAAAAGTGATTTTCTTTGCTCACCAATCACAGGCTACACAAAAAAAAAGTACGTTACCAAAAACCGGACCCATTTTTTTCTCGATGTATTTTGACGTTCTGAAACAGAATCCGGCCACTAAAAATTTTAATTTCGCATAATTTGTTGGCTACAATAGCCCAGGGTCGATCCAGTCAAACCATGAACAAATTAGAGATAAGCTGAAATTTGGTATATAAGTTTGTATTGGGGTCCTTAAAATACCACCAAACCCCACCGGTAATCCGCTGTGCCTGTCACCCCTAAACAACCCCCGAAAGGGGTGAAAATCGGACTTTTTCTAGTTATTTGGCAATATCTTAAAAACAAAGCTATATACGAAAAAATATGAAGATAGAAAAATTAAAGGGCATAAAATTTCCTATAAAACTGCGTTTAGCAGATATATTTTGCTTTACCAGTGGCGGAGTTATGATATTTTTAATAATTGGGTATTTTGTAAAAATATTCTCTAGGGCATAAAATTTCCTATAAAACTGCGTTTAGCAGATATATTTTGCTTTATCAGTGGCGGAGTTATGATATTTTTAATAATTGGGTATTTTGTAAAAATATTCTCTAGCCTTTACTTATTGGATTTTGACATTAAATATACATAACAATGTATATGGCTATTTTGGTAAATACATTTAATACACTCTTACATCAATAAATTATAAATAAAAAGCATACCAGTGGAGTACTATATTCTAATTTCATACATTATTTTGTATTAGCTAATAGAACTTTAACATTTTACGTGCCTATTAAATGTAACAAAATAATTATTTTAAATATCCGTGAATTTCTGTTACGAATTGAGAGGAATTATTTTTATATTAATAATATTAAGGACATATACCGCATGTCAAGGTAACTGAGTAGTTTTCCGCGTCGCAATTCGCCCCTGTATGTATGCTCTCTTCGTATATTCTCGATACGACTCCATTACGCTAAACAAAATTTGTTAATATGCTACGCCCAGGAAGAAGTTCGAAACCAAATAAAATTACTAATACTTCAAAGTTGCAGCATAAGTTGGGACTTTTAATAAATGTTAAATAAATAAATAAATAAAGTGTAAGAGTAGTATTTTGTACTAAACTTCGCCCATCAATAAAGACGTTTATTATTATTATTATTATTGCCATGCACGCCATTTCCGGATGTGATACTACATCTGGCCTGTTTACCAGGGGAAAAATTATTTTGGTCAATACTGTGAAAAAGAAGAAGTTGGTTGACCTTATTGAAGAATTTTACAATCCAAATATATCCAAAGACAGATTGAGGACCTTTATTTCGACATTTTTTATTTCCGTATACGTCAAAAATAGAACAAGTACCGATTTGAATAACGTCAGATACATTCTCTACCAGCAGTATGTAGCAAAGCAAAGTTTAAATAAATATTTTAATCTGGCTTCACTTCCACTTTTGGGTTCAAGCATGGTTGAATAATAGCTTACCACTCCAGGACTGGGGATGGATTTCTAGTGATTCCGGAATCTCTCCAGTCCAGATGGATCAAGATATAGACCCCAAAGGGTTCCTTAAACAAAATTTTTTGCAAGTGTTCATCAGGTGGTTGCAAAAGTGCATGCTCATGTCGTAACCTGTTTTAATAGGGCAGTTGAGGATTTACAGGCGGAAGACGACATCTCAACATGCAGATAAAATATATTGGATAATAAGTAATTAAAAACATACATTACATTCATTTACTTAAACATAACCTGTAAGTATTTTAGTTTATTTAAGAAAAAGCAACTGTGCTACTTACTACATAAAAAACTCATATTTTATGTAATATTATAGTTTTAATCTGTTTAGGTGTAAAAAACGTAAAATATATTATTGTAACGTAATTATTTTGTGGGAAATGTGTATTTTCTTAAAATATACTGGAATTTACAATACGATACTCCACCACTGGTAAAGCAAAATATATCTGCTAAACGTAACATTATAGGAAATTGTAGGCTCTTTAATTTTTCTGTCTTCATTTTTTTCGTATATAGCTTTGTTTTTAAAATATTGACAAAAAACTAAAAAAAGTCCGATTTTCACCCCTTTTGGGGGTTGTTTAGGGGTGACAGGCAAGGCAGATTACCGGTGGGGTTTGGTGGTATTTTAAGGACCCCAATACAAACTTATATAACCAAATTTCAGCTTGTCTCTAATTTGTTCATGGTTTCCTATATAAAGCTTCAGATCGACCCTGGGCTGTGCGGTATGTCCTAAATATTATTAACATAAAAATAATTTCTCTCAATTTCTAACAGAAATTCCACGGATATTTAAAACAATTATTTTGTTACATTTAATAGGAACGTAAAATGTTAAAGTTCTATTAGCTAATACAAAATAATGTATGAAATTAGAAACATAGTACCTACTCCACTGCTATGCTTTTTATTTCTAATTTATTGACGTAAGGATGTATTAAATGTATTTACCAAAATACCCATATGTTATATTGTTATGTATATTTAATGTCAAAATCCAATAAGTAATGGCTAGGGAATATTTTTACAAAATACCCAGTTATTAAAAATATCATAACTCCGCCACTGGTAAAGCAAAATATATCTGCTAAACGTAATATTATAGGAAATTTTATACTCTTTAATTTTTCTATCTTTATATTTTTTCGTATATAGCTTTGTTTTTAAGATATTGCCAAAAAAACTAAAAAAAGTCCGATTTTCACCCATTTCGGGGGTTGTTTAGGGGTGACAGGCACGGCGGATTACCGGTGGGGTTTGGTGGTATTTTAAGGACCCCAATACAAACTTATATAAGTACCAAATTTCAGCTTGTCTCTAATTTGTTCAAGGTTTCCTATATAAATCTTCAGATCGACCCTGGGCTACAAGGCCCAGTTTGATGTCGCAAACCTATTTTTTTATGTTTAAACCATCACGATATTCTGTGAAAATTTCAGTTTGGCAGCTGTCATCTGTCAAACTGACAGTATGAAAATTTCAACATTTTGAGAAGAAGTTTTTTATGTGTAAACCATCATTGCATTTGGAAACAATAAGATTATAATTATTATATTGTTTCTAAATGTAGTCATGCAAAAATGACAGTCCTTTTTATTCTCTGGTGGACTCCATTTTATGGGTTCTTTTATATAAATTCCCTTTCTTTCTTGATATGATATTTTACATTTACTTGTTTCCCCTTTTCTTCTACTCTGCCAGCTTATCAACATTACTCTGCAACTTCCAATTAATATCTTCAATCATCTGACGATCAGAACACCTGTGTAAATTTTATTTAAATCGTAATTTAAAAAACGTATTCTTTTCAAAATTAACAGCTGCGAAAATTAAATTCTGACATTAAAATCGTGATCAGTGACCTCTAAAACTTAGGTATTAATGATTTACATAGGTATAAAAAAATTTTGAAATTTTCATACTGTCAGTCTGACAGTTGGCAGTTGACCTCTAAAACGTAGTTATTGATGGTTTACACATAAAGAAACTTCTTTTCAAATTGTTGAAATTTGAATACTGTCAGTGTGACAGTTGGAAGCTGTCAAAATGAAATTCCCACATCAAAATCGTGATCAGTGACTTCTAAAACGTAGATATTGATGGTTTAACATAAGAAAACTTATCGTCAAAATGTTGAAATTTTCAAGCTGTCAGTTTGACAGATGACAGCTGTCAAACTGAAATTTCCACATCAAGATCGTGATCAGTGACCTCTAAAACGTAGTTATTGATGGTTTATACATAAAGAAACTTCTTTTCAAATTGTTGAAATTTGTATACTGTCAGTGTGTCAGTTGGAAGCTGACAAAATAAAATTCCCACATCAAAATCGTGATCAATGACCTCTAAAACGTAGATATTGATGGCTTACACATAAGAAAACTTCTCTTCAAAATGTTGAAATTTTCATACTGTCAGTTTGACAAATGACAGCTGTCAAACTGAAATTTTCACAGAAAATCGTGAAAAACGTAGGTATTAATTGTTTAAATAAAAAAAATGAGTTTAGGAGATCAAAATTTTTTTTTAGAAAGTTGGAGTTTTCAATGATAAGAAATAAGGTGATTTCTACACTATCTGGGCCTTGTAGCCAAAAAATTATGCGAAATTGAAGTTTTTAGTGGCCGGATTCCGTTTCAGAACGTCAAAATATATCGAAAAAAAAAATGGGTCTGGTTTTTGGTAATGGACTTTTTTTGTGTAACTATACAATAAGAATGGCATCACAGTCATTCGTTCTGCAGTATGACAATAAATTGAAACTGGGATGATACATAACATTCTTTATCTCTCTCTCGTGTCTTCTCTTTGACTCCATCTCATTCAATCAATAGGATCAATTTCCCTGGCGATGCGCTGATACACATGATATCTACAGCTCCTCTACAATCTTACCTCCACTAATATGCCTTTTTTTCAAATTTTTTACTCCACTTTTAGAACACCTAAAGTCTGTTTTTTCAATTTTGCTTTCCATTTCATTTTCTTGTAACACATCTTATCTTCTTAAATTTAAAATTTTAGTAGTTCAGTTTGCAAGTATCACTTTGTTCAACTGCATTTCGTATTTTTTGTATATTATAATATTTGTGTTTAAGATAAAAACTGTGCATTTCTGTATTTTCACTCACATTTAGGTAAGTACTGCTGATACGATCCTTGTACCACAAGGAAATTTCGTTATAAGAAAAATTTGGTTCGTTTTACCCGGAAATCATTATAAGTTGGTTCGCTATAACCAGTAAAAATATACATTGATGTTAAGAAAAACTGTTCGTTACTTGAAATTAATTTTATTATAAGCGAGGGTTAGTTAGAAATGGGTTCGCTATAGCCGAACTCCGCTGTAATATGATTCCCCTCAATTTTATCTTCCGCCACTGATTTTATTCAAATCATAACAACAGGTACGTTTATGTTGCACTATAAACTACAGAACAATGTAAATCAGTTCGGTTTTATTGCTTTAATAATGAATTGGTTTATGTGAAAAATTTAAAACACCAAATAAATATTGAATTAAATAAAAATAAATTAATTTTTCAATTTATAAAAATGAATAATACAATTTACAAATTCAATATAACCCGTATACACGATATAATTTAGCAATAAAATCTAATTCTTGGTTTTCTTAACCAAAGTATTTTAACCAGAATTGCAATCTACGCAGATTAATTTTCTTTTTGACTGTAGGTACTCGTTTGTGCCCATAAAAACGTTTTTTTTTTCTACTTACCAAAATAAAATATAATTGTGTGAGAATTGACTGGCTACAAAGTGAAAACTGCTTCTCCCACAATAAACACCTTTGTGAATTGTGACCCAACGTAGTGACGGCCATTATACAAAATTTATTTTGGTGCGTGCCACTAAGCTCTGGCACAACAAAAGTAAAGTTTTTAGTAACAGGAAACGTGAAATAAATAATAAAGTTCATAGTAAAAGGAAAGGATTGAGATTGTAAAAGTTGGTAAAGTACACTTTTATGATGTAGCAATAAACTAATCCTAGCACCTGAACAGCTCCGAAAATCACACTTCCACAAGTTCCGAGTTGTGGCAAGTGATTTATTCCTCATTCCCACACTGCATTATCACTTCTTAGGTCCTTTTTGCGGGCCAGTTGCAATGAACATTTTTCTTTTACCTGCTGTTTGCAGAAGCAGAACCATAAAAGGAAATGACACCTCACCAGGTGTATCTTTTGAAATCTTAATTCGTGTGACCGAAATGACAACGTTTTTTGTGGGTTGCTGGAAATAAGTTTAGGATTATTTGCTGTTTTTGTGTAACAGAAAGCTGTATTTATATTGCCTTTTTTGCATGCTATTTCGTATTTAAATATGCTCTACTTTATTATGCGGAGTAATCCTAAAATGAATGTCGTTATACAGAAAAGAGACTTATTCCTAGATTGGATATCCGAAGATTGAAAAATTAAATAGGATATTACTTTTATTTAAATAATTGTAGAGAAGTAAAAAAATGAAGGCTTTGAACTCACAAAACACGTTAAAAACAATATTTACGTTTCTGCGTAGAAAAAAATGTTTAATTTCTTTGAAAAACGTGGAAGCTTAAAGTTTCTTTAATCTATCTCTGGCTGTAGGGGGATTATAAAATGTAAAAATTTAGAGGTTTATAGGAGAAAATTGGAGAATTATGAGACTATTGAAGAATAATTGGAGGAAAAAATATCCTTTCCATTGGTGATGTCTTCTCTGTTAACACTTTTCACAGCATGATCATTACGTGATCTCTTGGTGGCAATAACTTCTCTTTGGTTTAAACTTCGTTCCAAACCAGTCTCATCCATTTTTGAAACAATATTTCACGCCTCTTCACACAAAACTTATTAAAACAATTCATTTTAAACCAGTATTTCAAATCAGTGGGTTGATGATTCATTTAAATTCTAATAATCCGGTCAAAGTAGACAAAAAAATAGTGGTAAGTGTATACAGTAATTCGCATAGAGCTAAATATTGGTACGGGTCTTAGGTACATTATTAAAAATAAAATATCAAAAAATCTCGCCGATCCTACGTCTGCTAAAAAATTTATTCAAGGTCAAAGGCCAAAATTATCGGTTTTTTCATTTTTCTCGTAAACGATAAGTGTTATCATAAAAGTAGGTCTGACAAAAGTTGTAGACCATGAAATTATCTACAAAAATTGTTCTTATACTTTTTTTCGTACGAATCACCATTCCTGAGATATCGCGATTCCAAATGTTGAAGAAATCGTATTCTACATAATATGCACACATTTCCGGCGCATTTTTTTTTAAGTGGATTCCGGGGTAGGTATACTTCACGATCTATTGTGATTTAGTTTTATTAAATAATATGTATTTTATTAACTAAAAAATGGTAGTAATGGTACTATTGGAAATTGG
Organism: Rhagium mordax; assembly: GCA_963680705.1. Taxonomy (NCBI): domain Eukaryota; kingdom Metazoa; phylum Arthropoda; class Insecta; order Coleoptera; family Cerambycidae; genus Rhagium; species Rhagium mordax. The sequence continues at coordinate 14,240,345 of OY796658.1, read as the reverse complement.
CACGAATTATTGTTGATTTCGGGAAAATTTTAGTCTGATATTCTTTAAATGCTGCTTCAACAGTAATGTCTCCTTCGTTTTCGTCTTCTTCTTCTTCTTCTTTTTCCTCTTCTTCTTCTTTTCTTGCTGGATATCTGTAAATTGCTCTAAGGAAGATGCATCAGTTGTCTTTTCTTTAATATCATAAAAATCTTCATCTGTTGTTTTTGATTCAACATTGGAGCAAGACTGGCCTCGACATGCTGGTGAACAAAATAATCCGACTTTTTTACAGCCACAGTTTGCACTACAACCCTTTTTGCAATTGCAAAAATGGTGTTAAGATTTTTATGATATCGATGAGGAGACAACTGATGCATCTTTCTTAGAACAATTTACAGATATCCAGCAAGAAGAAGAAGAAGACATTACTGTTGAAGTAGCATTTAAAGATTATCAGTCAGACTAAAATTTTCCCGAAATCTCTAAATCAGAGAATTAGAGTTGCCCAATGCCCACAGAGCAAAGTTATCAGCGCCCACGCCTCGTGAATTATTATTTTTGTAATCTGGAAATAATTTAAGAGACAGTTTTAATCTTCAAAAAATCAAAAGTGTGATTAAATTTCTACTACTACTATTAAATTTTCTTCACATGATTTTTTTCATATTTTACACTAGTATGTAATTTTTACTGACATTGTGATACATCGTGGAAAAGGGAATTAAGAGCCCTATTATACCATAAAAAATAAAAATGCGAAACATCAATGTTTTTATTTTAGTTTGTTTATATTTTATGTAAGAAACCAACTGTTATGACGTAAAGTCACAGGCGTAAAGGTTATTTTTTTTATCCAGATATATTTTAGATTGTCTGGGTATTGTTCAGAAGTGTGGCGGCAAGAAAAAACTAAATAATGCCACATTAGACGATATAAAAAATTCAATATGGCGCCCATAAGAAAAACCAAAGTTAGTAGCATTAACTCAAAAGCAAAGGACGATAAAGATATTCTGGAAATACCAACGAAGGCACCTTAAAAAATGTCCTTATTGCTTATTAAAATATCACATAATTAAATTAGGCAGATGCGACAGTTCCGTAAAATGACCATTTTCAGTTTTTTGAAAACATCTTGAAAACGGAGATAGCTAAGTCAAATTTAAGAACGTCATCAATATAGTCTTAAAACGCTTAAAAAAAAAATCCTATTTAATCTTTAATAATAACGAAGATAGCAATGCCCCAATGTGGGACAGACTGTATACAAACATATAAGAAAATTTACCACAGGTCAATTTTTATCATCCACACATTGCTATTTACATTACTTAACGCTGATTTATGAGACACCACATAAAATTCTGAACTACAGATTATAAAAGCTTGATACACTAACCCCTATTAATCAGAATGAGAAATGGTCATTCCGAAACCTATTAAATGAAAGGTGTTTTACCTTCAAGTTCATTGTTTCGAATTTAACGCTAACTTTTCATATCGCCAGCGACTTTATCATCCCATCAGTAACATCACCGCAATCGGCTTAATCTAAGCAACCATAATATATTTTATTTGCTACGATGTACCCCGGAATCTGCTTAGTTTCACCCATAAATATTTATCTCTCTACCCCAGGGTCATAAAAAATGCACAACAAAAAATATGCGCCTCGTTTCAGGTAGACCTTCTTTTCGCCCTGAAAGGCATTACTCACTAATTCGAACTCGTGAATAAAAATCTGTACGTTTTAGAAAATTAAATATTAAGAGGCTACTTTTATCGCAGGATTCGCGTGAATGCGAATCAGGTTAAAGGATGAACGGTGTTTTTTACGAGACATATTTTTATTACTGATAATGATTAATGATCAAGTAACAACTTTGGAAGACTCTACCTAGTGTTACCTGTGATAAATGTAAAAAATTTGTCTTATAATAAGGGTAATAATCAAAAGGTTGTTTACTCAGCAAAACAAAATCATAAAAATCAAGAATTCAATATCAAGATAGTTAATATAATAATTGAATCCCACTGATGTCCAAATATCCAAAAATTGTGTTTGAGATTGTGCTATACCTACTCCAGTAAAATTAGCATTCAATTCGGAACAAATTTGTAACAAGCTAATTTTACAGGGAATATGTAGGGGAAGATGTCCTATTTAACAGGAAAAAAATTCCAAAAAATCCAGGTGGCGGAACCCCTCAAAAATTAGGCCGCCATCTTGAAATTAGGCACTTTTTATCCTTTAACTTGAATAATTAATCTCACATTGATTTTATCAAAAAAATGAATCATACAAAAATTTAGAACATTAAACAAGCTACAAAACAGTCTACAGTTTTTTTAAATCGGTTAATAAATAACTGAGATAATGACGACTAAAGTTTGGGTACTATATGCATTAAATTAGATAATTTAAACTCTAGCACTAGAAAACAATGTTTCTTTATTATGATTAGCATACTAATTTTTATTATTTTAATTTATACTTCAGTTCATATTAGGTGAAACAGTGGTCAATAATATTTTATTTTTAAATGCAATTTCAGGCTGCGACACAACGTCAGCGTTCTATATAAGAAAGGAAAAAAAACAGCACTAACTAGGTATATTAAAAAATGATAGGAAATTTCAAATTTGGAAGATTTTTAAAATCCCTATACTAATATTATATCACATCTTGTAGGGTTGGGTGAGAAATTTATTTTATATTGGTATGGAGGTCGTAAAAGTAAAGATTTGAACTCATTTAGATACATTAAATATATACCCAACTTGTTGCCCGCCAAAATCTATTTAATAATTTTGAATTGGAAGTTTTACCTCCGACTTCTGACGCAGCCAAACTTCATATAAAACGAGTGTATTTTCAAGTTCAAAAATGGCTAGGAAATAACGTCAATCCTGAAAATTGGGGTTGCCGGTTGGATTAAAAATAAAATTTGTCTAGAACCAGAAAAAATGTTACAAAAGTGTGCCCCTGAATTTATATTAAATTTTTTTTTGCAACTGCAAAACAAACTGTTTAAAATTATGCAGCTGCAATAAATACAATTTAAGATGCACAACAAGTTGCATTCATTGCATTGGGCAATATTGCACGAATGCAAACCTGTGTCTTTGATAAAAGACGAAACAGAGATTGACATCTAAATCATCTAATGTATTAATTTCTTTAATATTTTGTTTCTGTTTTTACTTTTATTAACCTTTGTGGTTTAAATAAAAATGTGTTTTTATTTTATGTGGCCTTTTATTATATGTATAGTCTTTTATTATATATAAATACAGGGTGAGTCAGGTTGTATGATAAAAAATTAATATGTGAATAGAGCATGAAAAACAGTATTGACGTTTTGCTATATAACCCTTAATTTTTTATAAAATGTGTTAAAGTTGTAAATGTTTCGTTGAATTTTTTTAATATATTTTGGTTAAATACAGTCGTATCAATGAAATTAGGTTGGTTTATATAGGGCGCTATCAACTGGCGATAACAGTTTTTCAAAATTAATCTAGTGGCGTGCGTTAACACATTTTTTTCTGATAAGAATGCCGATAACTGTGCGCCGCTGCATTTTTTCATACAATTTCTTAGTTGAAAACCTAATGTAATAATAATAAAATACTCTAAGGAAACAAAATCTTTAACAAAAATTTTAAAACAACAGCGACTTAATTACTACTGTTTGCAATAAATTTTCAAAATGAAGTACATTAACTTCAATGCACTCTAAAAATTAATAAATTAACAACCAACAAGTACTAATTGACCGAATAGTACATTTTTCACGTCAACTAAGGGTAAATGTGCATAAACTAATAAGGAATATATAAAATGAAATTTCCTTGCGGGCCCGAAAGTGCATTGGGGTTAATGGTCTTCATTTTGAAAATTTATTTAAAAAAATAGTAATTAAGTCACAGTTGTTTTTAAATTTTCGTTAATGAAGATTTTGTTTCCTTAGAGTATTTTATTATTATTGCATTAGGTTATGAAAAAATCCGGTGGCTCACAGTTATCGGCATTCTTATCAGAAAAAAAAAGTGTAATCGCACGCCACTGGATTAGTTTTGAAAAACTAATATCGCCAGTTGATAGCGCCCTATGAAAAATATAAACCAACCAAATTTTATTGAAACGACTGTTTTTAATCAAAGGATATTTAAAAAATTCAACGAAAAATTTTCAACTTTAACATCCTGTATAAAAAAAATTGAAGCAAAATCCTGAGACTCGTCAATACTATTTTTTCATGCTCTAGTCACATATTAATTTTTTACCATACAACCTGACTCACTCGGCACCAGAACATAATAATCAACTCTTAAAGAAAAAAATTTCAAAATTCCAACTGATATCTTATAATTTTTAAGCTGTAACTCTTTTAATTTTTAAGCTATCACAAATTTCTAAACGTCATTTTATAGATTTTGAAGTTTTCTCGAATTTTCCTATTTTCATAATTTTTGATAACGGCTAAGATAATAAAGTTATTTGACTTTAAACGAAAAATATCGCGAATTTCAAGATGGCGGACGATTTTTTAGTGTGTTCCGATACTCGGATTTTTTGGGACTTTTGTTGACATATTTAATACCCCCTCCCCGACATTTTAACGCAACAAACAGCTTGTTACAAATTTGTTCCGAATTCACGGTGTATTTCACTTAATTTTACTGGCCTATTATGTCGATAATAGATTCATGACTAGTTTTACAAAGACTTCTGTCATCTGTCGATTTTGGTTAAATAATACCTTGCCAAAAATTTAAAAATAAACATAATACCCAAGTGTTGCACCTATTTTAGAAAATTTCTCCTGGACAAAGAATTTCACAAAAATAAAATCTAACAATCTAACAATTTAGCAGTTTTCAGTCTCGAGGAAGTTGATTTGTTGCTTCAGTAATTGTGTCATAAATAATCCAACAAAAACTAACTACTATTTTAATACCTGAACATCTAAAACGGAGTATACATACATATACGTTTGGCGTACTCTAAAGATAGGTACCTACAAAATAAATAAATAAAAATTTTGTAAGGGTATTTTCAGTAAGAAGATACGTCATTTTTGTTTTGGTTTAAAAGTCCGATTTATTTGATTTTTTTTTAAATTGTTTTGACGTAAAAATGTGCTGTTATCTCTTTTCGTCGTGTAGGTACTTACATGTTTTTAAAGTGCGATAAAATCCACATAAATAAATGAATTTGCACGAATTTTTTAAATTTGTTTAAAATTGCGCAACTTTTAAAAATATACAGAGAGGTCGAAAAGTAAGGAACAAATTCAATATCTTCGAAAGCGCCTAGGTTTTGGAAAAATCGTTAGGACAGATCGATTTTGATTTTATATTGGGCCTATTTTAAAAATATTTTTTATTCTACAAGATGTCCCAAAAAAGCTGGGCAGTGATCAACTTTAATTTTTCAAATGGCAGCCTCCAATTTTTTTGCAATTTAGAATTCCTTGTAAAATTCTAAAATTGGATTAAAAATTACAAAATTCAAAACGTCTAAAAATAAATGATTGAAAAACACATTTTTTTTTAACTCACCACAAAATTCATTAATTTTTTGGTTAGTGACCAATCAATTAATTTTGTCAATTATTTTTAGACGTTTTGAATTTTGTAATTTTTAATCCAATTTTTATCATGCATTAAAGAAGATCCAATAAACTTAATAATTGTATGTTTAGAGATGAAACATCAATGTGAATATATCAAATTGGATATGTTTTTTGTTATTATGCTTGTATAAAGCCTAAATAAAGTCATTTATAAAAAAAAATGTTTTCATTAAATTAAATAAACCGAATTCTTGAACCAAACGAAAAACTAAAGTCTCTTTAATCATATGGAAAATAGTACCAATTAAAAAATTTTCACCAAATCCCTTGAGTGATTTTAAATGAAAAGGCCCTTTTGCAATTCTTTTACAAATTAATACCGCGATCTAGTCCACTGCACTGTTGTCTCGGTATAGATGTAGGTATAGATTATTTCGTGAATATTCACCACCCAGGAAACTAATTTAATATAATTAGAGGGGTGGAATGAACAGAAAATGTTATGTCATCTAATTCACTTCCAGAGATCGTTAATACCCACTATTACGAGATTCTATGCTAAAGTATACTTAGTTTAAAATGTGATTTGCTGTAACCGTAGCTTGTAAATTTGTAGGACCTTATCAAAAAAATCAACGTGCGATACCCTACAAACAAATAAATAACAATTATTATAATTATTAAATTCTTTATATAAAAAATTTAAAGCCTCCGTATTCAATATCTACCAAAGAAATATGTTTCTGTTATGTTATGACACTTCTAACGTCATTTTTTATTATCTTTTGCTTATTGCAGTACTTTTGTGATGGAGCTAAAGCCAAACTAAGTCCAAGACTGTATTTTCTCTGGCAAACCAGCTAAATATTTAAAACTGTTATTTCGTAGTTGAGATTATAAAAGGTCAATGTCAATCAATATTCTCTAACTGGTTAAATAGCTTTGATAGTTCTAGCTTATATTCTTCGAGTCTATTTAATTAAGTATTCATTTGTCAATAAATAGAACGTGACAATCAAAAGATATGCAGAGTTTCAATCGACTTTGGATATAATAAATCAGTTGTTACGGTATCACAACCACAGCCCTAATAAGTTACCATCTTAAGGCGTACCAGATCAGTTGTATTTAAGGATATAAAGTTTTTTTCAACCCTTCATTTCACGTTGTCATCGATGCAGTATTATTATACGCTCTCCACCAACTCTGGTGTTCCACAAAGATCAGTTTTATCGCTATCTCTGAAGCTCCATTATTGTCAAGAGTTACATTACCAGACCTCTTTTCTGTCAATAACAACAAAGTTATAGAATTCGTGGCCCAGCCACGTTTTTTTCTGATTTCCAGTCTCCCCGAGTTTCTAAAGTCAAAGTAGTTACCTCTGCCAATCTTCTCTCACTTACCATGTGCATGTGTTGTAATTAGTAAATATGTCGTTGAAGGTAAAATGTCGATGAAAGAAAATATATATGCTGCAATTTGTGGTGATATCGGACGAGAGCAATTTCTGAATAAATATAATATAAATTAGTATTTTCAAAAATATACTCACCTAAGGTAACTAAATATATGCATATACCACCCTGACACTTTTAATACTATAATATATAATTAACTCCCTAATCGTTCTATACCTCCCTACTTACTTCATTGCTGCATAATAATAAGTAAACGGGATATTGCTGACCAGCTATTAAACCTTAATACTAGGTTTTGTATTGAGGAGTCGGGCGTGGTTAAAAACCATTAACACAGTAGCGGTTTGTAGTCTATAATTGGTCAATTCACGCCGGACCTATCCTAAAATTCAAATGACTCTTTAATTAGCCTTTGACAACAATCATTCACCTGACCTAGACGATCCAAATGTGTATAAATTACAAATATATAAATAGTCCACACAACACGCCATACGCCATTGGCCTGTTAATAATTACCCACAGTTCACGCATGTGTCAATTGCCACATCCTTAAATATTCGTTTTTACGAAAATATATCCAAATTTTTTTTTTATCTCCTTCTGCAATATATTTTTCTTTTCTATAGTAGCGTTTCACAGGGCAAGGGGTGCGTCATGACTGACAAGCAGAATAGGCTTGGAATAATAAAGGATTAAACAGTGAATAAAAACAAAGGACAATAAAATGAGGGCTCGTGCACGTGACGTCATGATATTTGCTTGGGGATGGGTGGCAACACAAACTTTTTCGTGGCTATTATTTGATAAGTTATTTATAGTTTTTTATACACTTTGGGCGAATTCAGTTAATACAATAACCAGAATTCTATAGTATTTGCTTATGTTAAACACAACTTTAGTAACATTACTACAATGCCGAAAGATGTAATCCTTTAGGTGGAACTTAACTTCTACAATTTTAATGATGACAGTTTGTAGTCACAGCCATTTATACTAATTTTACTGGTAACATTACGGCACTAGAATTTAGGAACAAATAAAAGGTTGACAAACAAGTTGATCTAAATATTGTGTATGTAGTAGTTCTAAGTGACAGCCATAATTCCCCCGCGCTTGCACGTAAAATCCTGAAATAACATTTCTAATTATATAGGATTTAATAATTTTTGTTTACATCCAGTTTTACATTTACATTTTTAAGGTTTGCAACGTAACTTAATGGTATTGTAACATTGCAATCAATTTTCTGGTCATCAGAATAAATTTCAGAAATTCTAAGGTTTTCACAGCACTGGTGAGTTGTAGAATGATTTCCAGTTTTACTTCTAAGCTGATTGGCAATGACTAATTTCTGACATTACCTTGAACGAAGTCACGCCTTTTGACTATGCATAAATAGAAGAACTCAGGCCAACAGTTCTTACATCGCTTTAGAGAACCACATACATCATTGCAACGTCAAGCACTCAAAATCATCAACGTGGAAGAGAACCTGGAAACTATTCTGCACGTCCTTCGCATAGGTCCTAAATTTAACCCTCGCGGAACATCTTGGCTAGCAATTATTATAACAGAATAAAAATACTTATATCCATTGTAAGAAATTAATTATTTTCGGTTGAATAGGTAAGACTTTAGTAATAAAGTAAAAGAATCGTTAATAACAAAAGCAGTTTAATTTGCTGAGTAAAATTTCATGGTCCATGCGATCAAAAACCTTTTATTTTTTACATAAAAAGTAAATTTCAAGATAATTTAGAATTAAGTTTATAAAATAGACGCATAGAAGTAATAAATGAAACAAATGAACACTAAGTAATTGGTTGATGGAGCAGCAAATGCACATTTAATAACGAATGTACAAATAAAAATTCAATTAGGGAGGTGATGCGTGTCAAAACGGATGTCCTAGATGGATAACTAATATTTCTGTTCACAATATTATCTGTTATAATTGTCACACGTAATATACATTTAAAATGGAACCCAATGACTTATTTAGGAAAGACAAAGAATTTTGTATAAAAGAAAATGGCATTGATTAAAATTTGTGTTACGTTATTCCACTTGTTAATAAATATCGGTTAAAGAGTTTTAAGAGTAACTACATAAGTTTTAAAAATCGAATTTATCAGATAATGCAAAAGAATAAAGTTGTTTAGTGTTGTCACAGGATGCCATAATATATTAGACGTATTTCTACTAATAGTTCTTCCACGATAAAATTCAACTAACAGATCCAATGTCCAATGTACAGTGTGATGAGCTGGTATAAAGTTCTGTTAGGAAAAGCCATGTTGAAGTTTATCATCGTGCAACTGACTCATGAAAGGCGACAAAATTTGTTCCCAATTACTGGATCACGTGACTGTACCTTGAAAAAAGACAGTACAATAATTCTCTTAATTTTAAGCTTAGGTATGTTGGGGATAATAACTCTATAAATAAAATCAAGTTTCTTCAGAAAAAACTTATATGCAGTAACTCATTGCCATTAATATTGAATTATTAACCCAATGGATAGCTTACTGCTAGCCAATTCAATTCCCGCAGAACCGTCATTCGACATTAAGAGACGTGTAAAAACTGCAATTGTTGCTAAGAAAATCTAATAAAATACAAACTAGGTCATTCCATCTTGGGCTACGAAGTTTGTTTTTAAAGACGCAAAGAGAAGTGATCTAAATGAATTTGACAGATTAGTTCAAGTAATGAAATTAAATCAAAACCGAGAAAATATTAAAAGGATTTCGAGAAGTCTTTCTAGAAGATTTTCATTCGATGGGCATAAAATCTGGCTAGATAAGTAGTCGATACGAAGAAGGAAAGAAAACAAAATGACAGGCTATCTTAAGGAACTTGTCCCTCTAAAATAAATTTGCATATATTTCGGTGAAGACTGTGAAGAGTCTAAACAAAAGGATTCATTTGAGGATTCAGAATCAAATAGAAAGCACCTATCTGTGATCTTGAAGGGGCATTTCTCAAACCAAGTCCCTTTCTAACCTAATTATTAGTTAAATTACGTTAGAAAGGGACTTGGTTTGGGAATTATAAATAGAGTCGTAATATTTAGAAACGAGGGAATCAAAGTTAATTGCAAAATAGTGGAAGTTTGCGAGGTGGCTTCAGTACTACCTCATACGATCAATACTATCTCGATCAACACTCCAATTTTTCTGGCTTGCTATCTTTTGAATAAGATCAAGATTTCTTGGATTAAAGATATTTCAACGTCAAATATTCATAACCCCATATTTTAATGAATCAGTTGCGTTCTTTTTGTAGTCTTATCAACATGAAGCTGGTTTCAAGTAAATATTTTGACTGTATACTAGCTTCATTATAGTACTATTTTGATAATTTGATACATTAAAGGTTTTCTAACCTGAAGGTTCATCAAGTAAATTATTTTTTAACTGATGTCAACTAAATGTGGGGTAATCCAGATCACTTCGAGGTTTGACTACAAAGTCTGCCGACCTAGAAGAAACGTTGATGGGTTCAGCTATCCCCACCAAAAAATTGTGAAGGACAACTGTCAGTGTTAAATAGACATAACCCCGAAAAATTTTGACTGAGTCAGCTGACAGCGTTATTCTGATTAACTCCGTTTCAAAAAGTTATTTTTAATATAGTCAGGGAAATGGAGTGGAAATTCGACTATGAAAATTTACCGTCTGATGGCCGGTAAATCGAAGAGACCATATAAATATCAAAGTTTTATCGCTCTCGAAATTTTTGGCATGGTGGGCGGATAGGGGAGAGAGGAACCGATATCTTTCCACATAGGTAGTTAGTATATGTACTTCACATACCCCAATTACGCAGGCGAAGCTTCCGGTCGGCGCGCGGGAACCGGAAATTGAAAACAAAATTATTTACTGGATCAAATTCGGTGCAAAATGCTTGTTTTGGCGTATACAGTACTGTACTGTAGTGGCAGACATTTCTATTAGGCGGTTTTTGTGCAATTTGTCATTAAAGTGGCGAAAAATGGACCAAAACTTTAAATTTCCACAAAAAATCATTAAAATTGAAAAAACGTCTGCCCAGCCAGTTTATGGTTCACAAACACCAAAAAACCCTAACCTTGGCTGGCATACATTTTTACCAAATTTAACCCGCCAAACTGCTCCTAGGTAATATTTTTTTGCAGTTTTTCGTGTAAAAAAAATTTTAACCTTGTAAGGGGCGGTTTAGAGGAGTTAAATTTGGCAAAAATGTCTGCTATCCAATGTTAGGTTTTTTTGGTGTCTTCTGAACCATAAGCTAGCTGGACAGATGTTTTTTCGATTTTAACTACAAGGATGGTATATCCTCAATACAACTCTCGCCTATAGTTGTATAACTTCTGCGATATAGCTGATATACAAGCCGCTAGAAGTGGGGAAACGAGACCGCATTCTTCGCACACAATGTGCTTTAAGTATACAAAAATTTTAAATAGTTATTAGTAATATTGATCAACACAATTAAACGAAAACAATTTGAATAAACAAAAGGAGAATAATTACCAGTTAAAAGCTTGATTAATTGAAAAGATGTTAAAAAAATTATAAACATTACTTATTTAACATACTTTCAATGTGGTCATTCGAACCACATAAATTGATTCAATACATTTTTATTAAATATTACTTACAACAGAATAACAGAAGAACATAGAAAACAATAGAAACAGAATAACAAAGTAACAAAATCACCGCGATTTTGGAAGATAGCTTCGCATCTTCTGGGCATACTTTCAATTAAATTTGAAATTAGCTCTTGGGGTATCAATTCCCATTCCTCCTCCATGGCACGCCTCAACTGATCAAGGCTTCCAATAGGTTGCTCTCTTCGTCTAATTTACAGGTTGATGCGTGACCAAATGTGTTCTATAGGGTTGCAATCTGGAGATCGAGTGGGCTTTCCTTCCTGTATTTTTATTAGATACGAAATTAGATCCTTGAATTTTTTTATTGGAATTTTTACGGCATTTTCACGTACCCTGTATATAATAATTTGTGAAATTGAGGGAAATGGTGTCCTTAGACATAAGCACAAACACTGAATATGGTAATATTGGTAACTGCTAAATCCCGTTCAATTTATATGGTCATTCGAGCGTCACGTTAGGTTTTTCGAAAAAAAAATCATATCACCATAAAGAAAGGAATTAGGTCAAAAATTGCAAAACCGTTTCGGAGTATTAGTCCAAGGATTAAAACTAATTGTTTAAAAAAATTCCCACAAAATTTGGAAGGAATTTGTAGATTGCTAAATTTTTTGAAAAATGCAAGGGGTCTGAATATCGCCCTGTACATCTTTGGATGCAAATGGCATAACAATCACTAACCCCTGTACAAATTTCCAATGAATTTTCCATCGAGATGTTGCAAACTTCATCTTAATCGGTCAACTCTAACCGAAGATATACAGCGAGAAATTGAACCAAATTTTTAGGTGTTCCTGGAATTTTACACAGCAGTTTATATTGTATACTATTTTCATATTGGTTCTCGCTGCTCCGATGATGGTAGCAACTTACTGCCGAAACGTTGGCCTTTAAATTGAAGTTTTAATCATCAATAAAACTTTGGCCAAATTGCTTTTGATTATTCACCTAGTATACCAGTTAGGGGACGTTATTTAAATCACAAACATACCAAAAATATCCAGAGAGAAAAAATTTAGATATTTATATGGTCTCTTAGATTTATCGGCCGCCAGACGGTAAACTTCATCGTCGAATTTGCACACAATTTCCAACACTAATACTTTTGTATTTATTTAGATTTCACCGTATCCACTTTTGAGAAAACAAGGAAATAGTTGCGTTGCCTTATTATATTTAGTTAAAAAAAATTACTTGTAGGCATAGTTTTCCCCTTGAGAAATGTTTTCTCACCTAAAGCGTAAATCCTGAGATACTCAGAGTTTGTTAATTTGTGTCACCTCTAGCAACTTCAAGCAAAATTATCTCTTCCACTTACAAAAGACGTATTAGCGGCATCTCTTTTTATCAGCTCGAAGCTGATTCGACCAACACGAATGAACAAACCTATAGTATGCCTTAGAGAGCAATTCTTCAGACTTGTTAAATATTACTGGCATCCAATCTAGTAAATTGGATGAGCTGTCACTAAACAAAGGAAGATTGTCACACCAGCAACCGTAAGAAAGGTGTTTGGAGAATCGTTATTGTTTGTTTAACATTTTCGACGGCATTAGTAGTTAATTTTTTGGATCTACCTTTCTAATTACGCTATCAGTTACGTTAGACGAAGCAAATCCACACTATAGTTCAACAAGTAGTAAAAATGTTCGCACTGCAATATTGTTAGATATATATTAGCGAACTATTCCTGAAACTCATAATTCTTAGTACTTAACATGCAACCACCTACCCTAATTGAATTTTCAGTTTTTATTTGTACACTCGTTACGTTACTTCCACCTAAATTTCCTTTAATAGATTTGTCTCGTCTCTGAATCGTCTCATTCGAATTTCCAATCCTGAATCCAGACTTTTGTTTAACAGCTAACTGAGCTAACTAACATTAATTTCCAATTATTATAATAGCCAGTTGACGCATGAGATTAAAATATAATCAACGAAGCCCTAAACTTATATTTGTATCTCTTGGAAATCATTCAGAGCCATTTTCTCTTAAAAATCCTGAAAAACCTCCATAAATAAACGCAAGAATACTTAAACCCTCTCTGCTTGTATCTTTCCTCTCCACTATTATCCACCACACCGCCGTATTGTAGCGAAATGAAGAATGAAGCTTTAGTTCGGCTCCTGCTCCCCTAAACTTACAATCGTTCAATGGAATAGGGATTGGGAAGGAGAAGGAATAGGGAATACATTGAGCTAGTTTGGTTCTCGCCCGGCACCGTTTCGAGGGCGCTGGAACTCACACAGCTACGATCCAAGTTCAGCAACATTTCTCGCCAGTGTGTTTTGAGCGTTCGCTTAGTACATAGTGCGTGTAGAAGCAACAATAAGTCGGTGGCACACACGGAATTCTTTTCCCGAAAAAATGATTTAACATTGATGAGTGATTGATGTTATAGTTTTATTTTAAGTGTTTTTATTTGTTTGTACACCAGTTCTTTAGTTACTTCCGGCTAATATGGATAATTTAAACCCTATTGGATATATCAACTGCCTAGTATCAAGTTTTGCAACAGTAAGTTTTATTTGTTACAATAGTAGAGTACAGGATTTTACTACCTACCTGATGTAATAGAGGTCATTCGGCGGTTTTAAATGTTTTAATTATAATTGTCATTACGCTCGACTTGGACTTGATCTTGGACTTTGTTTTATAAATATAATAATTGTAAACCGGTTGTACCTAGAGTTGAAACAAGTACGATTTTTTTCTCTTCCTTTTCTTCTTTGGGATTTATTAGGTACCACATTTCTTGATATTCCTATCCAAAAAAGTACTACCTAGATATTTATTTCCAACTTCTCTTTTTTCACAGCGTCGTCTGTAGTGAAAATTAGCTCAACAGTCATTTAATGGTCTTTTAAATTACTTAAAGTGTTTGCCTCATTAAGTAAACATAAATATGTGCCGTTGATTACTTTAAATTTTTTACTTTCGTAAGTAGCCGCATCCTTTAAGAGTTTTATCCTGCCTGGAAAGGAGCGCCTTCAGAATGCAAAAATATTAACGAAATTTTCAGCGATAGACATTAAAGTTTTTCAGTATTTTAAGCCAGTTAAAGAAATATTTTACCACAAGCTGCTGTTATTAAAAATATAATTTTTTTGCAAGTTTATTTAGGCTTTATAATAATAAAAATATATCCAATTTGATATATTTTTATTGATACTCTACTTCTGAACATAATTGAACATTCATTCACTAATCAAAAAACGTTATCCTCAAAGAAGAACTACATGCTCTTTCATTCTTTTTGGAAATCATCAGGATAGTATGAATTAACAATTCATTTAAGTAAAATATTGCATCAATTGAGAACGTGAAAAAAACTGCTGCCAATTATGGGATCAGAACTTCCTCACCGCGTGGTGGAGTTTATAATAAAAGTTATTTATTTTGACGCATTCGTGAAAACATTTTTGAACGAGTTTTTGAATTTTTTTTGTTTAGATTTTGTTCATCGACGAATTCAATCTTTTCCTTGGCCTCTGGAACGTGTGAACCAAATTTGAAACCTTTATCTCAAAAATATTTCAAAAACCAGCTGCTATCGCGATACATACCTATTACCTACCGAGACACACACACATAGACAGAAATTTTTTTTTGTCTGTAATTTTATGTATCGTCATAATTCGTCGAGATTCGTCCAGAAATGCAATAAAAATTTTCAAAAATTTTTTCAAGAATTTCACATTTAGTTTGTCTTTGACATTGACGTTAAAAAAATTCTTCATATTAACCATAATAAATATAATTATTCCAGTCCTATCCTAACCTTAGCCTATAATCCCTTCCTGTCTTTCTACAAATTACTCTACAATTTCAATACTTTTGTTTTGGACGCTATGAATTCTGTAATTTAATCTAATAATTTAGACCTATGTAAAAAGTATAATTATAATTAATAGGTATATATAGATCGAGATATAGATATAGGTATCAAATTGAATATTAGATATATTTTTGTTATTATTATGCTCGTTATTATGCTTGCATAAGGCCTAAACAAAGTTGTAAACAATATGCATCAAGCAAAGTAGAATAATTTGTAAAAAAAATGCAATTTTTTCTTTTAATAAACCAATGCAGAAAAATACTGAATAAAACTTTGAATAAAAATCGATAAAAATAAACTTTACGTTTATTGATATTGTACATAAATACTTGATAGAAATACAAATAAAAAAGTACATATTATTGAAGAGAAAACCTGCTTCGTAGATGTTAAAGATATGTCGCTCGAAATAATTTTACTCACGATTGGGGAAATAATCCGTTTTGCTACAGATTTATTTTTTAAATTCCTAATAAAAGATTTGCTCCAGATTTGCTATATATTTTTTTAATTCCACTTTAATGTTCGTTTGACACTTTAATTTGAACTTCTAGTAGTGAATTCATAAATATACACCTCGATATACACAGTAAAGTGGCTACCTGCCACCTATTACCGCTGGTCATAAACCGAGCCTGTGGTTCAATCCAAGGATCAAACAGACCCCTATTGAATAAATGAGTTTTCAAAGAAACAATCATTTTGCAATAATTGATTGTGTAAAATACAATATTTGCTCTACTTCCGTTTTATTTATGTACCTACATTCTTAAAATAAAAGTAATAAAAATAATTCAGTTAGTCAGTTTCGCTCTCGGTTTCGCTATCACTATCGGCACCTAAATTAATAACAAATTAGTCATTCTGTAAAGCGTTCAATAGAAATGTATGTATGAATCCTCGACTTTTTGAACATTTATACAGCTCCTACAGGATGTATTTTCACCTCACTAACGATTTGTTTTAATCAAGGTTCTAAGTAGGTAGGTACAATCATTTAGAGTAGGTGAAATATTGCGTTGAATTCCAGATTTTATTTAGTCGATGCTTTCCTTATGCACTCTATGGATTAAAATGCAATATTATGTTGGAAGTCTTGAGACTCATTCTTTCCACAAAATTGTCCCGAACGTATTCTTTTTAAATATACTTAATAAACGAGGCGATTCCTCTGTTGTCACTTTTGTATTTTTTCCTCGATTTTTTCAGCAACGACTTTATTTCATTATCCTACCTACCTTCTAAGTAGGATAACTAGCATTATCCTTCACGATTGCAATATTTATGCACTAACTAAAATTCTGCCGCTGTTTCAACTCTTCTTCTTCTTTCATATTTTTCACTAACAAAGATAGTGCATTTGACACCCATTGGCCTTTAAATCCAGCATGTAATATCATTAAGTGTATTTCCTCCGGTTTGGTTTGGTTTGGTGCTGTCGTCTTACAATGGTCAGTAGAATCAACCCAACCTATCATGCGTATCAAACCATCCGAGTAGATAATTGATCTTTTTCGCTTCTTATATTGTTTGATTCTCGGTTTGATTCTTGTCGACTATTCGACAACCAAACTAGTTCACTATACTTATAGGTTATAGAATATTGCATATTGCTCACAACTTTTGCAAAAATGACACCGCAAAAGTTGTTTGGAGTAATTCAACGCACTCTTGTGACCTTAAAAATTCTAAACATACCTAACGGTTATGGTCGTGGTAAAAAATTTTAAAACGGTCAGAAAAAGCAATCGTGACTTAAGTTCGAAACTACAGTGATCCAGTGATGCTGATTAAAACTAGCTATGTGTAGAATAAAGATGTTTACTTTTAATCTGACCTTATCAAAAAATACGTTACAGGAAAAAATGTGCCTTTTCTAAATTTACCACAAAAGTTAATATTAAAGTTAATTAAGTTAATATTAAAATAAATTGGTTGTCACCGAGGTTGTCACTGTTGTCGGTAGTGTAACAGTTTATACAAAAATCATTTTAGAAGGCTATTAGTTCCTTTTGAAAATGTATTTTTTTAAACAGCCGCTATTTAAAAAGTTATATATTATGCATTATTTTATAATTTTTCTGCATTCCATTCTGTATAATGACTATTGACTTTAATTATTGATAATGATTATGGTACATACTAATAACGATAATGTTAAATGCCTCGTTAGAAACTAGATACTTACCTCGATTTGTTTCATATTATGTAAATTCGCTTAACCAGCCTTTTCTAAATCACTTGTAAAATTAGATAAGTAGGTATTGATTAATCGATGTGTAAATGTGTAAATTATTCAGGAGTCATTGGTCATATTCTTGCTAACGTTTTTCTTATGAATTGTTATTGCAACGATGCTACTAGTAGCTTCCTTTCGCATATAAGTAGTAAAGACCCGTGACAAAACAGAGTGTTTTATCCTCGGTTTTATCTCATATTTTGTTTATTTAAATCGAAGTCATGAACTCAATAAAGTAAGAAACAAGAAAAAACTTTTCTACGAACTTTTCTTATACCTAAGTATTTGATTCTAATTGCTATTTTTATAGTTTTGCTTCCGATTTTGAATTTTTCCCTTAAAAAACTGAGGAATTAAGAAAAATGCCCAGAAAAATGTAAAAATTTTAAAATCAACGAATGATCATCTGGGACTATGGGATGACTATTTGCTTGATGCTTTTTAACAACATAATTATGTTGTCAAATATTGTTTAGTTTGTATTTTCCTCGGTAATTTCTCGACCACTAGTTAACAATTCCATCATTTATACATTTTAAAAATTATTTTGCGCCAGAAGATCTCTAGAAGAATATCGAGAAAAATATTAACTAAAAATGTATTTTTCAAAATCTAACACACGTAGATCTCGGTAGATAGGTACCTACATTATTCTCCCGAAATAAGGAATTTTAATTTCAGGATTTACCGAGGATTTTTACTTTGGCGAAAGCCTCGGCGAAAGTCCTAGTGTCCACTTCATGATAATTATCAAAAAAGTAATTGGGAAAATTATAAAAAAGATAAGCTTCGAAGAACGAATCTATCAGTCACTTGGTTGAATCCCATTTAATATAAGTATTAAGTACCTACAGTATTGTCAGTTGGGGAGGGGTTTTAAACTGCCATGTCATATAAAAACACTGGAATCGTTAAAAAAAGATTTTTGAAAATCATGCTTCGCAAAGAAGCTACCGAGGAAGGTACTTAGGTATCCATCCGATAAATTATATAATTAGTTTGCAATTTTAGACATACAACTACTATTCTTAGCGTAAACCTAAAACAATTTAAAAGTAAAGATCTAAAACAAATCGATCATAAGTAGGTACTTATATATAATCTGGTACCTATATAATACTATAGAAAACTGAATTATACGTATAAAATACCTATCCTTTGAAAGTCAGTATGATGAACTATCTAGAACCATAAATATTAGGAATGGTTCCTAATGAAATAAAAAATGAAATAAAACTGTCAATAGGTATTAAAAAAAATAATAAAAAACTAGGTAAATAAAATATCTCGTAAAATATAAAAATAGAACTGATAGAAAAAATAAATATTGATATAAAGACTAATTAACACCATGTACTTACCATATATACTAAGTACTTACCTTAGTATTTTAATTTTTTAACTGCACTTGTAATCTTGTAAATTAGTTTTAATTAATTTCAAATTGAAAATTTATTTTAGTTCTAATCGAGGTTCTAATTAGTATCAATTTTTTTTAAATTATAGATTACGTTTAAATTATAATTTAATATTTTAAAGTTGTAATTTAGTGTATATTGCGAGGTATATTGTATATGTAGGTATTGTTTACACATTGTATTGTTTCTCACTGACTAGTATCTCGTAAGTGAGTTATGTTTATTTTGCACATTTACTTTTTTAATACAAATGCCCCATAATGTTTTTTATGTAAATAAATGTTATTATTATTTTTATTATTATTATTATCAAGCCTTCTTTAGAGCTCTACAAAAATTAGATATAATAACAAAATTATATATTTACGCTATTGTTCAAAGCCTACTAACATTAATATTAAAATTAAAATAATATCAATGTTAGTAGATTTTTTCTTGGAAGATAAATAAATTATATTAAGTATAAGGATACCTCGAAGGATACAATAAATTCCGTCAAATAATATATAATAATAATATAATATACAGGGTGTTTCAAAAAACATGGGCCAACGCTTGGGGCAGATTCCTCATCTAATAACAAGATTATTTTTTCATATCAACATGGGTCCGATTTCGCTTCGTTTTTTACGAGGTTCTTTAGCTACAGGGTCTCAACGTAAAAAAAAATATATATGTGTTTCCCAAAAATATCGATTTCTACATGAGGGAATTAAATGAAATTTGGACAACTATTTACAATCGAATATATTTTCTTAGGTATTATTATGTTGAATACGAGTTACAGAACCGGACTTACTTGCAAGCCCTTGGATTTAATCAAAGAAAAAATTGGTTAGGTATCCGTTGAGATTTCTAATTTGTAATTAAGTAGGTACATGGGTTAAAATTTAGTTCAATCTTGATCATAAATTGCCTCTTACTATTTTTACGTATTCCTCTTCGAAATGAGGGCATTTTAACTTTGACACCCGATAGCTAAGGAACGAAGCGAAATCGGATCCATGTTGATATGAAAAAATTGAGAAAAAATTATCTTGTTTATAGGTGAAGAATCTGCCCTCGAGCATTGTCCCATGTTTTTTAAACACCCTGTATATTGGTATATATAACCACATGTCTGTTATCGGCATCTTTTTTGTTCTTGTCTTATTTATATTTCTCTGAATCATTCGATTTAAATCATCCGAGCCCTCCTCTTCCTTTTCTCTGCCCTTCAGCCGTAATTATTAAAATTTCAACTGCATGTATTTTGTACATTTTACAAATATTTATTAATTGTCATTAATTTCTGTCGTGGACTGTGCTCGATCTCCAGCTCCGACATTGGAGTACTAATGGATGCGTGTTTTTGTTTTTCAAATTTTGGATTTGAAGGCTGTCTAATTTATTTAGTATTTTGATTAATTTTGAGGAAAGTACGACTTGATTGTGTTTAAAAAGTGTAAGTTAAAATGAATTTTTGCAACAAATTGCTTTTAAAATCCTCATAATTTTTCTAAAATCTGCATTACGCACAACATAATTTCGCAAAATATATGGTGATTTACAAATTCATCGAGAACGAAAGACATAAATCATCTTCGGCTGTTAACGTTAATACCGAGGTTAATCTCGAGGTTAATATACCACATGTAAAACAATATCGTTTTTAATGACAAGGCATTTTCAACTCGTAGCTGTGTAAATCGTAATGGAGGATCATAAAACTATCATAAACTGCAGTACATTCGCTACATGGATTAGGTTTGGTGTTAAACAACGTGTGAATCCATAGTAGGTACAGCCAGTTCTATTTAAAACTTAAAAACTATTTTCCCAAGCATTTCTTTAATAAACTGGGTGAGTTTTAAAAACTCACACCATTCCAACAAGTCCAAGTTCGGTATTTCTAAGTCTCCTAATAATTCCGGTGTCACCCATTGTTTTTTAAATAGCGTTTTTTTCAAAGTTAAAAATATATAGTTTCTCACATTTAACCCCGCATTTAGCAGCTAGGATTAGAGGGGCAGCGGAATCCACTAGTTCCGAAGTATTAAATTAACGAATGTGGAGGGAAATTGACTCGGAAATTGAAATTGAGCTCCGTTTACATGTTTGTCGGGCAACCAGCGATAAGCACATCTATTGAAACCGAAATGAGATATTATACCTAAGTATATTGGCACAGTTGACATGTATTTTATGATAAAAACATGGACACAATTCAGATTACAGATTAGGAGTATGACAATTTTTTTGCAGGGACTTTGTTGTTGAACTTGTTTTCTGGACATTAAAATAATATCTAGTAATACCGGTTCTTGTTAAGTGCAATTTTTTATCGTCTACACTCTACAACGTATTATTCTTTGGGTATTTTTTGATTTTTACAGAACTGTCAGAATATTTGTGACGGGTTTGTAGTAAGTAATTTGAAAAGATATTTTTAAGCGGGTTACATAACGTTTCTTAAAATCCGTTAATTATTGTCAATCTCCTCGTCACTGCATTGAGATTAAATAAGTCGGATTCTATTTCTGCCTCTACTGAAAATGCAAGGAAGCAGCCGTAGCGCTATTTAAAGATGTGCATGAGTAAAATATGTAATTGCCAGCAATAGTGTTCAAATTCAGCCATTTAGACAGTATGGGTAGTTCTGTAGAATTAGTGCGAAATTAGTGCTATTTTTTTCACTAAGAACTTATTACAATTATTGATTTTATTTCAACAAGTATGTAAAATGTTTTACGTAAGATATTTTGGATTTTAAAATTTCACTTGTGAAATCAGGTTTGGTTTAATTGCCAGGTTTTGAGGCCACGTGACATGAATAACATATATAGCACTCTTAGTCGCAATAAAGTGGCTCAAATTTCCCTCAAATACGTACCAATTCCTCCAGTAAGTGAGTGCTTGACTTGACTTTGAAAATAGCAGATTTTGCATAAAATGTGTTATCTTGAAGTTCCCTTGTAACGTTACAAGACACATAAACTCGAGCATAAACTGATTGCTAAGATTTCCTGACAGACGTACATTCCTGGTGCAAACTTTCGAGTCTAAAGTAAATACCTTTTGCTGTAAGTTGTGTGTCAACACATAAAAGCGTATGAGATCCTAATATTATGGAATAAATGAAGTCTATACGTTTTGCTGTTAAATTGTTATTGCGTTCGTGTTTAATATTCCGTACGAAAGCTTACCAATGTTGAAAATAATAACGTTAAAAAGTTATTGCTATCGTTTAAGGAAGTTTCGAGGGATCAAATAAAATTTAGTTACAGCTACAGGCTGTATGTAGGTCAAGAGATAGATATTTGCAATGAAATAGAATTATCGCTACATCGTGTTTTAGATGTACTAGTATGTCTTCAGCCGAGCTTCAATATCCTATAAAGTAACAATTTTAAACGTCCCGGATTTATAGAATCACATGAAATAACGTTTTCGTATAAAATCGTGCATATAAGCTTTATACGATTTTTTTCTTCAAGAAATCGCTTTTTCATGTATGTCTTATCACCAGATATTGAAAACTACACAGTGTGTTCACTCATTGGTTAGCACGAGATGTAATGAGGTAAAAATTGGCATACAGGAGGTTTTATGAGGTGAAATAAAACAAAGAAATAATACAATTCGGAAATTGAAGAAGTAGATCGAGTAAGGAAAAGAATTGCACTTAAACAAATCGTGGATACCCAGCAATTCCCGGAGGTAATTCCCTATCGACAATGTCACCTGCTGTAACTGAGAATCGAAGCAACAATAATTTCCCAAAATATGTATGCAGATGCTTACATCAAATTTCATATTTATTGTAACAGTTCAATTATCATCCACAGTATTTATTATTTATTGAACGTGAAAGTGAAACATAGGTAAATGCTAATAACTTAACTTAACACCTCGATAACATGATTACCTATTGCACTTTGCTCTTTGAAATTATTGCGTTATATCCACCGTTAACTATTTATAACTCGATTTATAAAGTAATATCGAGAGTAGGTACAACATTACTAGATGTAGATACTGATAAGTATGTAATTTCACATCATAAATAAAGTAACAGACAGCTTTGAAAATTTAGTTAGTTTTATTTAGTTTTATTAAACGCCGAGTTAAACGTGATGCTGTTACCCAATATTTTATTTCAGAATTTTTTTTCACGAAATAATTGCTCTTAGAAAAGTGCTTAGACATTAGCAATGTCCGGAATGAAGTTAATTCCGGACATTGCCAATGGCTAAACACATTTCTCAGTGTATAAATACAATTATTTGCCCTCACCAACATATGGTGGTACCTTGGAAACATCTAAATATTGTGAAAAGTAGAAACGAGAAATAGAAAGTAGTAGAAATATTTTACTTGCTAATGATATCCACGATGACACGCGTCTTATTTCATAGCAAATTTTAACTATGCATCTTACCAGTAATTAGACTTTTCCAGGCCCTTTTTAACAACTACCCTCCATCTTATGTCATAAGCATCCACGATACAAAACACCCCTCGCAAACAGGTCACTGAATTTCTTGCCTTCTTTACTGAGCATCAGAAAAAAATCAAATCTATGTAAAATAAGTAAAATTAAAAATAAGACAATCGATACCTTTAAACTATATTTTATACATTATTTTATACTTTTAAAATAATCTGCTACCGGATTTATTTAATTCAATGAATAATGTAGAATAGAAACGTTTCATGTAAAATTATCTAATCGAAATTTTTAAAGCAACTAAATATATATACCTACCTATTACTCGACCTATTATCTAAAATCTGTAAAAAATATCTATAGACATCTATTAGATATTTTAAAACTATATTCATACTCTGAAAAAGATCTACTGCTGAATTTATTTAATTCAATTAAAAACGTGTAGGTAATAAAAATATTTATTTCATATGAGAATATCTAACCGAAATTTCTTATGTAATTAAGAATATCTGCGATCTATAAAAATATCTATATATTATACGAGATATTATATCTAATAAATATTTTAAACTATATTTTATACTCTTTAAAAAAGATCTGCTACCAGATTTATTTAATTAATTAGAAATGTTTAATAGAAATTTTTATTTCATTTGAAAATATATATATACTTATTACAAATACATATTTAATTCAATTAAAAATATCTACTAGATATTTCGAAAGCGTTTAAAAATATCTATAATTTGTAAATCTATCTGATATCTAATAAGTAGCTAATTTTTAACATACCTATATTTTATTTTCGATTAAAAATATCAAATAGAGATATTCGAGAAAATATTTCATTTAAAAATATCTTGAAAAATTTCTAGTAGAAATTTTTAAATCAATTAAAAGTACTTGTAATCTATAAAAATGTCCGATTCTATAGATTCGAAGAATGTAGCTATTTTAATCTATATTTTAAACTAAGGATTTGCTTACCAGATATATTTTATTTAATTGAAAATGTATACTAGAAATGTTTAAAATAAATACTAAATATTTCTAAATTAAGTATTTTAAAATATATTATAGATTTCTAAATTCTAATAGACATTTTTAATTTACTACCGGATGTATTTATTTCAATTAAAAATAAGAGAAATTTTTATTTCATTTCCAAGCATCCAGTCGAAATTTTTAATGCAATTAAAGATATCTACTGAATATTTCCAAATCGTTTAAAAATATATATAAGTAATGTATAAAAATATCTAATACTTATTAATAAATATCTAATAAATATTTACCCTCAAGTTTACTTTTTTTAAATAAATATAATAAAAACAAATATTTCATTTAAAAAATAAATATCTAATCGAAATTTTTAATGCAATTAAAAATATATGTAATCAAGACAGGTATAAAAATGGTTAATAACTTTAGATGTCTAATAGATATTTTAAAATTTTATTTTATACTTTTTCAAAAGAGGCTGCTACCGGATTTATGTAATTCCTTTAAAAACGAGTTTAAAAATATATAATAATATGTATAATAGAAATTTTCGTTTTATTTGACAAATTCTAAATCATTTAACAATATCTATACTAAGTATAAAAATATTTAATATCTCTACGAATATCTATTAGATATTTTTGAACTATATTTAATACTTAATTTTTAAGTATACTCTTTTAAAAAGAGTTACTACTTGATTTTTTAATTCTATTAACAAAACCAAGCAATGAAAATTTTTCGGAAAATTTATATTTCATTTAAAAGTATTTAGCCGATTTTTTTTTATTTACGTCTAAATAAATTAGAAATATCTAGTAGATATTTTTACTCCTCGTTTTACTCAAATTGAAATATCTACTAAATATTTCTAAATCATTTAAAAATATCTAGTAAGTATAATACATGTGTTTTAAATTTTAAAATGAAATACAAATTGCTGTTAATTTAATTGAATTAAGAATATACCTACGGTAGATATATGTTTAACGTGAATGCGACACCGCGACACCTTCTATGATGTGAAGCTCAAACTTTAAATGTACAGGGTGATCCTATAACGTTCTCACTCCAATTTTTTGGTTTGTCTTCAGAAATAAAATAAAAATGTTTTACGCAACGTATAGTATTTTTTCCAAGGATTTCGAAAATTCAACAAAAAACAATTGAAAATCAAAAAAGTGGGAAAAAATAAGACAATGTTTTTCTAAATGGAAATGGTAAATTTTTACAATTTTGAAAAAAGATTTAAGTTCTCTTCCCAAAAATATAACATAACACATTTATTTACCTTCATATTTAGTAAAATACTGATAATAATTAAATGATTTAACCGAGGATTTAACACGTTACATTAAAAAAAAATTTTGCTTTGTTTTTTACCACTTTTATTTGACTTTCAATTGCTTTTTGTTGAAATTTTCGAAATCCTTAGAAAAAATATCGAAAAATACCATGTTACGTTAAACATTTTTATTTTATTTCCAAAGACAAATAAAAAAATTAGGGTGAGAACGTTATAGGAATCACCCTGTACATATATGTACATTAGGTAACTTATATAAAAATAAAAATTTCATAATAATAAAACTGCCAAATACTGAATACGAAAATTTTTTTAAAAAAAAGTACCCTATAGACTAAACTACCTGCTAAATTAAATTTGCAACTTGCTATTATAAAATGTGTTCGTAACCATTCCCGTATCAACTAACATGCGATACACGAAGGTACAAAGTCTTTGAAATAAATTCCAATATACATTGCCACCTACACCTAACTTTTACTTCAGATGAGTTAAGTTGAAAGTAATTTATTTTATAACCGATTGAAAAGTTCGTTGAACGATAATTTTATCAAAGAACAACGCATTTCGAACAAATATTGATAAAGGTAAACGTGTGTATATTTAATGCATGAATAACGAATTATCAGGCAATATCGCTTTACCTTTTCTGTTAATATTTGATTTCCAACAGTTGTAAATGTTTAAGGCATTTCGTTAGTTGTCCCGTTTGATGTAAAATGCTGGAATACTTTAAGACATAAGTAAATGGAAATTTTAAACAGATATAACAATAAAATAAAGATAGTTTGTAAAGATCACAAAAAGTTTGCCGGTTTGCCGTCATAAAGTATTGAGTAATTGTAATTACATCTAAGTTAATATAATTTTATTGTACTTTAATGATATGTAACTACGCAAATTATATTCTAACAAGAGAACACAACACACAGGACTACAATTAATTTAAAGACATTAATATATTATAAATGATAAGTTCAATGTCAGAGCAATAAATAATGTCTTCGGGTGGGTCGTAGCATGTATAGGAGGACGCTTTTTTCATTTTATTTAAGTAGTTAGTAAATGCGACTTAAGCTATAATTAACATATATAAATAATAAATATGCTCGTAATTATGGCTATAAATACATAAGATACTATTCACCATTAAAAATTGATGCGTATATTATTGAAGGGGCAAATGTGGGCAATATTTTCTTATGGCAAGCACCGCTGTCATTGGCTTGAATCGGTAACGTGCTCACATCGCAGTCCCTTAAAAACACTTTTGCTTGTTCTTGTTCGCACTTGCTTCCTCTTACTCAACGTTTTAGTGTGCGCGCACCCTTACATCCTTTTCACTTCATGTTCTAAATCATGTGTTTGCTATTATTTATTGTAGTCAATATCGCCGACACTCTGAATTGTTGAAATACCTCGCATACCTTATAAATTTGGTATTTCACACTGTAATTTGTCTTGCAAAAACATGACTCTTAAATGGGAATGGATTGATTTGGAAATTGAATTGAATAATTGTTATATGCTTTATTATAAGAACATTTTTCAGCATACATTTTATAGATAGGTACATATAATTCAACGTTCTGAGTCCGGGTGGCGTCTCATATTTTACATGAAATAAAGAGAACCTCACCTCATTTTCTTCTATT
Organism: Rhagium mordax; assembly: GCA_963680705.1. NCBI lineage: Eukaryota > Metazoa > Arthropoda > Insecta > Coleoptera > Cerambycidae > Rhagium > Rhagium mordax. The sequence continues at coordinate 14,212,803 of OY796658.1, read as the reverse complement.
GTTAATTTCGTTTCCTATACGAATAAATTTATCTAGAATGTACGAATGTAGGACGAAATTGTGTCTCTTTAAAATTTACCTACATAAATTTAAAAACTGGGCATGTTTGGTTAAGCCTTTAGAGCTTTTCGGTCTGTTTATTTAACATTTATCCGCCGGTTGACATACTTTAATCACCGTTGAGGTAAAAACACTGCCGTTGTTTATAAATATTTTGTTAGCCTGGTGTCACCATTTAATTTGTATAAAGTATAAACAAATATTGCATTTAATTCCAATATGGATGTATGTTTATAATGCGCTGTTAGTAGTGGGTTTATTTTAAATTATTTCCCGGGCGCTCAACTCGGTTAGTGAATGTCATCAGCAGAATAACAATTTTCCAACAGGAATGGCATAGGTAGAGGCACAATTTAATTCGACTATACACTACTTGCCGAACGTACGTTGAATCGTTGAAAGTTTAAATTAAAACATGAAATCCCGAATATTTACATTCGACCTTTTCAATATTTTCCAAATTTGTTTGTATGTTCGTCTTTGCCTCGGTCTTTGCTACCGTATTTTTATGATTAATTAATTGTTCTGTATATGTATAAGAATTTTTATAACAATTATTTCTTTATGATTTTAAAGGCAACGGGTAAGTACTTATAATTGAGCTTTTCCAGCAGTTTCCTACCAAACTTACTAGGTATTTCCCTTATTTTACAAACACGCACTATAGCAGTGGAAATCGGACACGCTAAACTTTATATTTGCCACTTTGGCACTTAAAAATACGGACTAACTCGAAAATAGCTCTTTTGAATGTTATTTCCGGCCAAACCAGATATGAAATGTGTTATAGTAATACATACTTACTCGCATATTTATGATGGAAGTAAAATACTTTCCTTTATTATGTAATAAAATATTTGTTGTTAAATTTCAGAAGTTTGAAATCGCTCGAATGGAAAAACTGTTTGTGCGTTTTTTGACATTTTTGCAAATATTTTTCGAGAGAAAAGCTATTTTCTTTGTCTTTGTCTTTATTTCTTCTAGAATCGACGCAGATTACACAAATAAGTTGCTTGTAAAATTCAAATCCTATACGGTGTGACCCATTTTGAATGCACGCACATTGCACACCCCTGAAAAATATTTGTGTATTATCCGATTTTAACATGACCTTTTTTAAAAGATAGACCATCGAAAACTCTACTTCATGACAATTTAAAGTTTAATTAAAGTTTAATTTAAGTAATGAAAATCTCCTTACTTTAAATATAGATAAAACAAAATTTATGTGCTATAGTACTTATTTATGACAAATTTCTACCCAATATTCAAAAAATAAAACTACATACTTATCTGTATTTTAAAAAAAAGAACAAAGGACAAAGAACAAAGAACAAAGGACAAAGAACAAAGAACAGAGAACAAAGAACAAAAAGAATAAAGAACAAAAAGAACAAAGAACAAAAAGAACAAAGAACAAAAAGTTCAAAGAACAAAAAGAACTAAAAGAACAAAGAACGAAGAACAAAAAGAACAAAGAACAAAACGAACAAAGAACAAAAAGAACAAAGTACAAAAAGAACAAAGAAGAAAAAGAACAAAAAACAAAGAAGAAAGACAAAGAACAAAAAACAAAAAGAACAAAGAATAAAAAGAACAAAGAACAAAAATAACAAAGAACAAAAAGAACAAAGAAGAAAAAGAACAAAGAAGAAAAAGAACAAAGAACAAAGAAGAAAAAGAACAAAAAACAAAAAGAACAAAGAACAAAAAGAACAAAGAACAAAAAGAACAAAGAACACAGAACAAAAAGAACAAAGAACAAAAAGAACAAAGAACAAAAAGAACAAAGAACAAAAAGAACAAAGAACAAAAAGAACGAAAAACAAAGAACGAAGAACAAAAAGAACGAAGAACAAAAAGAACGAAGAACAAAAAGAACCAAGAACAAAAAGAACCAAGAACAAAAAGAACCAAGAACAAAAAGAACCAAGAACAAAAAGAACCAAGAACAAAAAGAACGAAGAACAAAAAGAACGAAGAACAAAAAGAACGAAGAACAAAAAGAACCAAGAACAAAAAGAACGAAGGACAAAAAGAACGAAGAACAAAAAGAACAAAGAATAGAGAACGTATAAAGAATATATAAAGAATATATAAAGAATATATAAAGAATATATAAAGAATATATAAAGAATAAATAAAGAATAAAAGAATTTCAATTTTCAAGACCTACTATAATTTTTTTTCCATGTTAAAAATGGACAAATTTGATTAGCGGTTTTTTTTATTAAAAGTCTTACTACCACTGGATTCAGAAAAATCTCAAATGGGTAAATCCAAAAATTTCGTAATGATATATTGAATACAAACAGATTTATGACGAAATTAATGTAGGTAGTGTTTTATAATTTTTTTTTTTTAATTTTGATAATAAATACTATTGTCTTTTAAACAAACTTAATCACATAGAACTTAAAAACATAGTATTAACAATTAAAAATAATAGTAGGTAATTAGGTATTTAATAAACAAAATAACAACACACATTTTTTTATGAAATTTTGATGTTACCCATTTGAGATGTTTCTCAATCCACTGATATAGTTAGATTTTTAATTAAAAAAACTGTGAATCAAATTTGTCCATTTTTAACATCGAAAATTGAAATTAATCTCTAAAATTTTTTTCATAAACTAAAATTTTTGATCTATCATAAAGAAAGTCCCCTGAAAATCGAATAATAGACATTATTTTTACACGAGTGTTTCCATTCAAAATGGGTCACACACTATATATTTAATCTAAGAATATTGGAAAAAAAATGTTAAAAATTTCAACCGTAAATTTCCGAGATGGATTATTATTAGTTTAATTTAAAGCTACACCACAGGTTCTGCTGGATTTAGCGCAAATACACAAAGCTTCTCGGATAATCTTAAATTGGGAAATAATTCTGCTAAGATATGCAATTTGCGCAGGCAACAAGCAAAATTATGTATAAAAATTAAGGAAAATGTCCGCAATTAAACGACCTTAATTAATTGACAAACATTATTACTAATGATAAAATTTATACCCAGCCAATTAAATTCCTTTTAGCGTAATTCGAATTATTAGAACCTCTCCTTGATGTAATTGAAAGCGTCATTTACATAAATAAACAGATTTAATTGAAAAACTTTTATGCTCTTGGTACTTTTCCACATAAAAGTTGTTTATGAAATGATTCAAGAAAAATAGTCCAAGCAATTAATTTAAATGAAGTACGCAATCGTGCCCTATATCTACATACCTCCAACTATTAAAATTAACGAATATCTTTCTCAACTGTTGTACGTCCTCTAAGTTGAAAGCTGGGTGAAAAGAATCGAAGCAGTTTTTCCTGTTCGCAACGTCGAGCAAAATGGAAACCTGTTTTACCATACTTTATTGCAAATCATAACGACAATAAAAAATTTAAAACCCACACGACTGGGACTTATTATTTATGCCTACACCATATTAACTATGCCGTGTTATTTTTTGTAGAATATCAATTAACAGTTTATAATCGGTGACAAAGACTAATGTCTTTTTTTAATTAAGCCAGGCTCTGATACCAGCGGTTTACATCACAACTCCATTAACGTAGGCTTTGCCAAAATATGTTATATTTTTTATGATCCTATTGGATTATAAAGTTACAAGTCAACTGAAGGCTACTATCATGCTTATATCTGTTCTTTCGCACACAAATCGATTTTATCGATTTTTATTGATTTTTTTAAGTTCAAATCTTTATTATAATTTTTTTAATAAAGAACAAATATTAAAAATGTTTTAAAGCGAAACACTTCAACAAATTAATCTTCTTTAATGTCCCGTTCACTCCAATCAGTATTGCCAATAATGACTGGATTAGTTTCAATAATTTGGTTTCACACGTCCACCGTTCGTCAATTAATTGTTCACGTTTTTCCATAGTTGGGGTGTCCCAAGGGGTATCGAATTATTGCTGACACATTTACAAAACAACGTTGTCACCGTCAATATGGTTGTTATAAGGATTACATTTTCATCAAATATTTTTAACTGAGCCAAATTGGCAATAGTATGGCCATAGACTAACACTCGATGCCCAGAGAATTCTGTTGGTCCTAATAATTTAAAAAGGCAAGTAAATATACACATCTATAGTTTTGAGTTAAGTATTAAAGCCTTTTTGAGTTTTATTATTTACAGACGAAAATCCAATAGATGGACTCTATGTTCAAAACAGTTAGGTAATAAGTAATTCCATCCTTGCACAAGAATAAAATGATATTGGGTAATGATTCCGATTTCCTAATATTTATCTAGCTAACCTCGTTAGACGTACCTATTGTATGAATTATGATGTCTTGAAACTCTGCGATATTGATGTTATGTAATATAAATTTGTCCGGTTAGTCTTGTCATTATGAGGCACTTAATTGCTCCATCAATCTCCGTAAATCTCATGCCTAGAGTATTGTAAATATTAATTTTATAATATATGAAAAGAAATTAACACACTTGTTATTTTATATATTAACCAAATGAAAATTTATGCTATTTTCGAAGCCTTTTGTTTGCATCAAGAGAATATTGAAGTTGTTTTTCTCTTTCAATCTATTTCCAAAATAGCTGACTCAAAGGAAGGAATTTTTTTTCTAACTTGAACTTTTACTGCAGCGAAAGATTTCACAAACGCATGAACATAGAAATTGGATGAATTTCACCTGAAATCTTCCTATGTTAGTGGATGTCGGTTGTTTTGTGAAAATACTGTTATGAACATTAAAAAAATACAACGAAGCGTCAGTCATTCTATTTAAGACATTGATGGTTGAACGTCAATGATCTCACAAACAAACGAATATCTCCAAACAAACGAAACAGTAGCCTGCCCAATACGACCTCAGATTATTGCCTTTTCAAGTCCGATCTCAACTGATCGATCGTCTCAGCATTTTACGACCTCACTCAATCATTTTCGATTTCAACCGAACGTTATGGTGTGAGGTATTAAAATGAATAGTAGTAGATTCACTATAATTACTATCATTTAAGACAATCTATTTTGAGTGCAGAACTCATGTTCAACTCCCTATGCGCTCAACTGGTTCAAATCCAATCGTTCCACAAACTCAAATTGGTTCTATTTCAACTCGATATTATCTTATCATCACTTTATGAGGAACTGTAGTTAATTCCCCATTTTCGCGATAAATACCAATGATATGCAAAAAACAATGTCTTTAAGAATTGCTACTGCGTCTTTCAATATTTAGTATTGAACTCGGTATTGAGTAAATGAAATAATTTGTTGCTACATGCCTCGTCTGTCTATAGATTCTCACTACTTAATGGAAAGCCCATAGACCTTGATGAAAACATAGTAACTGCAAACAATTTTTTTTCGCCTAAACTATTACTGTAAAAAAATGGAATCGATCTCTACCACTCATTTAAATTCCCTGCAGTATACATACACAGCCATTAACTAAATCTTTAAAAAAATACTTTCCTAAGTCCCCTGCTATTGATTATCACATAAATAAATCACAGTATAAAAAACCTCAAGCGAGGAATCCTCTTTCCCGAACTTTGCTGAGTAGAAGCCTTATAATAAAATCCAATTATTTGTACAGATAATATTGTAGAGGATCCCTTCACCCTTAAAAGTTTTAATATATTTGCTCTGCACTCTACGTACCAACTGAACCTCTAAAATATGAATAATGTTTCCAAGTAAGGTATGCTGATATGACTAAAGGAATCTCATATATTCATGACGAAGACAATCAAGAAAAGGAGTAGAATAATCACAAATCACGGTATGTAAAGACGACGGCCATACTGGATAAAACTAATCTAAGTTTGAAACAAGTTCCGGAGAAGTTACAGAAAATCCTTCACTATCCATAAGTTAAATTCAATAATGAAAGTGTTGACGGGTTCATTCGATATGGTCCATCAAAAATATAAAAAAGATCTCTGAAATCTTAAAATATTACGACTGCAGATCGCCGGCTTTTATATGAAAGCATAAAGAAAATAAACTGGAATAAAACGGCTTTTGTAAAGTCCCTTTAAGCCTGTGGAGGCATCTTCTAACACGTTACGTAGAAATGACTGCTATAATATTGTTAGAGGAAGGTTTAAAAAGTCGCACACCTAGAATTGTTAACGGAAAAGACAATTCACTCCGGGCAAGAACTGAGACATCTCGTTCTCATTTATTTTTGTTTTACGAGTCATACCGCCCCAGGAAATAAGTTCTAAAATTAAAGATAACTTTTATTGCATCTGACATATTGATAGCGAGCGAGTCGTTAAATAAGGCTATAATTGATTTACTGATTATAAACACAACTAACTTCTGTGAAGATAAAATTTAATTTGTCCGCAACAAACAGTTACAAACCGTTCAGTTTGAAGCCGGTTCGCCTACCTAACTTACACCTCACCTTTAATTCTCGATGTATTAATATTTGTCGTTTTAATTAGGCGTACACGAACCTGCAAATGTCACTAGTTTATTTTAACATTTGCTCTTTCTAGGAACCAAAAAGCAATATTGTTACATCATCGCACAAGGACTTTTTCTGATCTAATATTACGAAAGAATTTCGCCTGAAAGAGATGTAAAGTCAGGTATTTATAGCTTTAAAATGTCTTCGCTTTATTCGAGGATAAATCTCTCATGATGATAAAATTATATTAGAGCTATATAGTCAAATAGCTGTGTGTCTTTTATTATTATTTTTCATGTTTATGGTTTTTATTATTTTATTAAAGTCATGAAGTTATTGCATGTAAGAAACTCGATGGTTTTTACGTGGCCTTCATTTTATTCATACAAGCGCCGTTCTTATGGTGGTATAAATAAACAATTTAGTATTTGGCATATTCATTAATTTACAGTAGGGGACGGTTTTACTGTATATATCAAGGAAAGTAACATACTTTTAATTTGACTTCTCTTGCTAAATGAGGTCGCTGAGTAGCTACATCATCAAGAGACAAGATTTTGCATAAATATTTTTGTCTCAGGCGGCTTTAGGTTCTCAAAGAAAAGTTGCTACGTATACAACACCCTTTGACACTTCGATGCTAGAAATATAATTTTGATACCGATCCCATTCCAGAGCTAACTCATGTGGTCGGCAAACTTTTCGAATTTTGCCATAATGACGTGTCTTCAAGTTCCCATCTCGAATCAACAGGTAGCCATTGTCAATACGACAAGACGCTCAACCAAACTTGTTTACACGTATGTCACGTTAATTGAATGGAGCAATAAGGATTGGAGAACTCCAGGCAGTGGCTTTAAGTAAGTATATCCAACGATGGGGTATGGCATTGGTACCTTTTAAACAAGTTACCACTCAATGGTCTGTCAGCTCAGATGTTTTGGGTGTAACCAATCGTCCCTCAACAGAATATCGACAACAAAGCTGTGTATCAACAATGAAAATCCGCCCTATCGCCCACTCTCTTACTGCTTCGCATTAACGATTTTCTCTCTCCTACAATCAATCCTGTGAGCTTCGTTAATACGGTCCATGCAAGACATTGCAAGATTCCAATTCATGTGGTTAATCTTTTGCGCCTTCAGATATTTAGAATCCAACTCGATTCGCTTTCACCCAACTCATACCAAGTGTGTTAAAAATAATCTTGTCTTTAAACCATTTCTCCAAGATATCTAGCAAATGAGTTGGGCAAAGTCCAGCAACTCCTCAGTCTTTCTTGAATTAACTATCTGCGATAATCTTCCTATATGGCAAAATCAACTGCAAAGGAATAAAGGAACTTGATTTTTGGTATAAGCAAACCCACAACAACCAAATTCTTCCTTATTTGAAACAGTGTTCTCATGTAGGATTCTGCACCTAAAATATCAAACTCAATACAAAATAGAACGTGGCAACTAATTCCTCTACATTGAAGCTCTATATTTGTCGAACGTTACTTTACATCCTTTCTACCATAAACATAGTATGGAATCCATTGAGTCAAAAAAATAAATGTACCTATTGAAACTCTCAACAATACTCTTATCATCTGCTTTTATAATTAATTGTAATAAAATTCAAAGAAATATTTCTTGAAACATTTTTTAGTACCAATAATGATTTGGCCATTATGGGTACTAAAAAATGTCGAAAGGTCCAAACTTGAACAATTTTTTAAATTTCAGTTAAATATTATTAAGCAATAAGCCGCCCAATAATACTACTTTACTGCACAAGTTCGCATTTTCTGATTAAATGCATTTTTAAACAAATCCTGAGCGATTTCTTTCATTAAACTCTCTCTTTGTGCACATCTGTTGACTGCACTGCACGGCTACTGGTTTTATTTCAGACGGGAATTTCGCCGAGTGAAGCAACTTTCCTTTGAAGGATGCAGTTGTTGTTCCTATTCGATTTAATCAAATGACCACAGAGAAGAATCAGTCTGATAACTCAAATATTGAAAATATTCCCTGGCTTTATAGGCATTTTGGACGTAAATCTTTTAGATTTACAGTTTCGTACGTATGTGAAACGTGAACTATATTCGTTATACGAGGTGGAACGTCCATATTGGAGAAACTGTTTCATAATTGGATAAATTATGTTTTGTATTTGGTTTGGATTTCTATTAGGACACAAAGCTTTCCTAGAGGAAATAACAGTTTCGGAAGTGGATCCCAAAATCTCAAGAGTCGAGTATTTTTACCATTTAGTGTTATTTAGTGGTCACCTACAGAACATTCCTTTTGTGTCCACCGAGTTTCCAACCTTTAAAATAAAAAATGTGTAACAAATCAAATTACGTGTCCAATTTTTCGCCATATCCTTATTTCAATGCCTTGCACATGCACACCCAGTTTCTGCTATCCCTTAAATGTAGAACACTTTCGGCAGCAGTCCGAATAAAAAATTAAACACAAAACAAAAGGTTGGTATAAGATTTTGTTCCCTTTCGACAAATTGTTTTTCCTCATAAGTGAATCCAGAAGTTCTACGTCATCTTTGGATAATCACAAATCTTGAATATCATTCAATTTCTGTTGAGTCAAAATTCATCGAGCTTTTGTCTTTTTGCTACTTGGTTCTTTGATCATTATTGGTTTTATTTTTTGCTCCCACATCGACGTTCTAACTTTTGCATAACTATAAATATAAACAAATAATGCGTTAGGTACTAATGACGAGTTCGTTCATCCCTCAAATGCGGAATTGCATAATTACAACTCGTTTCAGTTTCGGAGTATTCATTTACAATTTGCGAGTTTTATAAATAATTCTTCGACCTTCTGAATTAATATTTGTTTTGTACCAGTTTACACCGTTTGTTATCTTTGTTTAAAAATGCCTGTAATTTAGGCTGCGAACTGGCAAATATATTCAAGGTGGTCTAAAACAAATTATTATGTTTGGTACCAAAGTTATTTTTGTACGACCTTGACTTATAAAATAACCCATGGAGTAAATGCCTTAAATGAATAATAAAGCAATCAATTATATCTGCCATACTTACAATATGAATAAAATATAAATAATTATAATGTTAATTCTGGCATAAATATTCCAACGCAACTTGGTATTTCTAAATTACACAGCCGGGACTTGTTGAAATAGTTAATGCATAGTTTGTATGCTTTTTAAGCGTTTCCTAATAATTATCTAGCATTTACCAGCTCGTGTGGTAAAAGCACTTATTTCAGTATTATTTAAAAATAAACACTAGTTAACAGAACCAGAAATATGTTCAGTAAAAGGTCAGAACTAATAAAAAATTCACATGTAGGCGACACATCATGTCAATATTGAACAAGTGTTTAACATTACAGTGCTAGAACTTAGAAAGTTTTAACCTTAACAATAATAAAAATTCAAACACGTTTTTAATGTTATTTAAAGATTAAGGTTTCTGATGTAAATAAACGTGATCGGTTCGTTGTGCCTATATAGTAACATGACAATCCCGAAACTAGGATCTCTGATGATGGTTGGGTAAACGTTAAAAAAAACGCATCAAATCGTTTCGGACGCCCTGTCGTTTAAGAACCATCTCAGTACAAAAATGTGAGGTGTTAATTGGGATCCCGTTTTAATTAAAACAATACTAGCATGTTAAATTCCGGTTTATTTCCGGGTTAGAGTCAAACGAGTTCCCCAAACCTATTAATTACCGGACCCTCGAAGCCCAGAGCCCTAATCAACTAAGCTCCGGAACAATTGAAGAAAACCAGATAATATGGTAATACCTCCAGTCTCTAATTAAGAAATTAACTATTATCTGAAACGCCTTCATTAGCCTATTACACTTGAAACTAAAATCATAAATACATACTAGTTTACCTCCAGGCAAGTTGCCCGATAAAATCGAGCTCTAAAGCGAGGGATAAAACGAATATTAATCATATTTTAGTCATGGTGGATTACGGGTTCAAAGCCGCGATAAGATATGGTCTTTCTAGCTCGCCGAGGGGGTCCAAGTGTTTCATGTAAGCCTAGGGGAGATTGAAAATGGCGTATGTTGATGGACGCGCGTTACTGATAACATACATTTACCATACAATGCAACTTGTGCTTTACCCAGTATTAAAATAGATCGTAAAATCTTTGAAATGCTTCCATGGCTTTGACCCTCCGTTGTAGTTTTACGACACGGGATACACAAAATTAGTTGGCAGAAAATTCTACTTCGTCTTTGGTAATAGCGAGGATAATAAAATTTACTTCTTGGGAGACGAAGACGCAATGAGCGTTCAACACTTGCATTTATGGAAATTAATTTCATCCACTTACGGAAATTAACGAACAGTAAATCGTTAAAATGCATTACGCTGGTCGAAACACCACGTCACTTTGTTAAAAGCCGAATATTTCCATTAAACATTGTAAGTATGGTCGAACTAGAAATTCATCAATTACCGATTGCCTTAATGATAACCTACGATGGCTCTGAAGGGCCACAGTAAAAATTAAAAAAAACTAGAAATTTCTACTTTAAAACTAGAAATTTCTACTTTAAAACAAAAAATTTCTACTTTGAAACTAGAAATTTCTACTTTGAAACTGGAAATTTCTACTTATAAAGTAGAAATTTCTAGTTATAAAGTAGAAATTTCTAGTTTTCAATTTTCTACTTACCAAGTAGAAATTTCTAGTTTTCAATTTTCTACTTACAAAGTAGAAATTTCTAGTTTTCAAAGTAGAAATTTCTAGTTTTAAAGTAGAAATTTCTAGTTTTAAAGTAGAAATTTCTATTTTTTTTAAATTTTTACTGTGGCCCTTCAGAGCCATCGTAGATAACTTATGAATTTGGATGTAAATTTTAGGATTTGAAAGATTCTTATAGTTCCCAAAAAAATTTCATATTCGCAACGCAAAAAACTTCGAAAAAAAACAAGTGGTGTCGAATACCATAAAACCAATTTCTTTCCTTAATTTTCCTTATAATTTCACTCTGCTTCAATTTCCTTTTGAAATTGTCGTATGGGCTACTGATAGGTTTCGACCAGCCAGCCATTTTGTCGGGCGGTTTTCTGTTTTGTTTTCGAATTTCACACACTAGAAATGAGTAAAGTAAATTCCTTCCTAGCACCTTTGCATTGTTTCCCGACCAGCTTACTGCATTCAATGATGCGTATTGCGTTTGTGACACTACATAGTTATAAATTACCAGCATAGATGTAATTGCTTTTGAAAGGAAGGAAGTTATGTCCTATGGGGAGATAGAGGACTAGATGGCCAACGAGATGGCTAGTAGTTATATCATGAACATACCAAAATTTCGTTCCATATTTGTAAGGTTATGTAGAAACAGTTTTGGAATTAAATTGGCGTTTCTGAATAATTTAACAGCCAAATAGCACGAGCGAGGACAAGCATCTAATTTAGACTTGAATGTTTTCTCTGTATAATCCAGAGCTTTCGATTTGTTAATCGCTTCCGTTATTTATACACGAAATAATAAATATTGCAAGAAATGAAATCCAAAGAAGTCAGAAATCCATAGAGGTAAACTTTAATAGAATAAAATAGCAAAATAAATTTTACTATTCAGCCTAAATCCTCTAATGTCTTAAAAAGACATAAATACTCTTTTCAGAGCTTATTTGCAAACTATCTACATTTAACTGATAAAAATTTGGTCAGTACTACGAATGTAGAAAGCAAATAATTTAATAATTGCAATAAGCCCCACCAGACGGATTAATCCAAATAAGGACTCCCTCTGTTACCAGGCAGTGCAAGTCACCAACCCATGGACCGGTTTCTGGCTTATTAGCCTTCATCAGCATGGTATAGGCAACTCACACTGCACGATAACAAAGGGACTCCAGATCTTGTCAACATCGATCGACATGAAGTCGGTAAGATGCGAATGTGGACCGTGGGGCCCTCTGGTGAAACTTATTGCAATGTGGATTTTGCCCAGACTAGGCTCGTATGAAAGAAATGAAATCCAAAGAAGTCAGAAATCCATAGAGGTAAACTTTAATAGAATAAAATAGCAAAATAAATTTTACTATTCAGCCTAAATCCTCTAATGTCTTAAAAAGACATAAATACTCTTTTCAGAGCTTATTTGCAAACTATCTACATTTAACTGATAAAAATTTGGTCAGTACTACGAATGTAGAAAGCAAATAATTTAATAATTGCAATAAGCCCCACCAGACGGATTAATCCAAATAAGGACTCCCTCTGTTACCAGGCAGTGCAAGTCACCAACCCATGGACCGGTTTCTGGCTTATTAGCCTTCATCAGCATGGTATAGGCAACTCACACTGCACGATAACAAAGGGACTCCAGATCTTGTCAACATCGATCGACATGAAGTCGGTAAGATGCGAATGTGGACCGTGGGGCCCTCTGGTGAAACTTATTGCAATGTGGATTTTGCCCAGACTAGGCTCGTATGAAAGAAATGAAATCCAAAGAAGTCAGAAATCCATAGAGGTAAACTTTAATAGAATAAAATAGCAAAATAAATTTTACTATTCAGCCTAAATCCTCTAATGTCTTAAAAAGACATAAATACTCTTTTCAGAGCTTATTTGCAAACTATCTACATTTAACTGATAAAAATTTGGTCAGTACTACGAATGTAGAAAGCAAATAATTTAATAATTGCAATAAGCCCCACCAGACGGATTAATCCAAATAAGGACTCCCTCTGTTACCAGGCAGTGCAAGTCACCAACCCATGGACCGGTTTCTGGCTTATTAGCCTTCATCAGCATGGTATAGGCAACTCACACTGCACGATAACAAAGGGACTCCAGATCTTGTCAACATCGATCGACATGAAGTCGGTAAGATGCGAATGTGGACCGTGGGGCCCTCTGGTGAAACTTATTGCAATGTGGATTTTGCCCAGACTAGGCTCGTATGAAAGAAATGAAATCCAAAGAAGTCAGAAATCCATAGAGGTAAACTTTAATAGAATAAAATAGCAAAATAAATTTTACTATTCAGCCTAAATCCTCTAATGTCTTAAAAAGACATAAATACTCTTTTCAGAGCTTATTTGCAAACTATCTACATTTAACTGATAAAAATTTGGTCAGTACTACGAATGTAGAAAGCAAATAATTTAATAATTGCAATAAGCCCCACCAGACGGATTAATCCAAATAAGGACTCCCTCTGTTACCAGGCAGTGCAAGTCACCAACCCATGGACCGGTTTCTGGCTTATTAGCCTTCATCAGCATGGTATAGGCAACTCACACTGCACGATAACAAAGGGACTCCAGATCTTGTCAACATCGATCGACATGAAGTCGGTAAGATGCGAATGTGGACCGTGGGGCCCTCTGGTGAAACTTATTGCAATGTGGATTTTGCCCAGACTAGGCTCGTATGAAAGAAATGAAATCCAAAGAAGTCAGAAATCCATAGAGGTAAACTTTAATAGAATAAAATAGCAAAATAAATTTTACTATTCAGCCTAAATCCTCTAATGTCTTAAAAAGACATAAATACTCTTTTCAGAGCTTATTTGCAAACTATCTACATTTAACTGATAAAAATTTGGTCAGTACTACGAATGTAGAAAGCAAATAATTTAATAATTGCAATAAGCCCCACCAGACGGATTAATCCAAATAAGGACTCCCTCTGTTACCAGGCAGTGCAAGTCACCAACCCATGGACCGGTTTCTGGCTTATTAGCCTTCATCAGCATGGTATAGGCAACTCACACTGCACGACCAAATTTTTATCAGTTAAATGTAGATAGTTTGCAAATAAGCTCTGAAAAGAGTATTTATGTCTTTTTAAGACATTAGAGGATTTAGGCTGAATAGTAAAATTTATTTTGCTATTTTATTCTATTAAAGTTTACCTCTATGGATTTCTGACTTCTTTGGATTTCATTTCTTTCATACGAGCCTAGTCTGGGCAAAATCCACATTGCAATAAGTTTCACCAGAGGGCCCCACGGTCCACATTCGCATCTTACCGACTTCATGTCGATCGATGTTGACAAGATCTGGAGTCCCTTTGTTATCGTGCAGTGTGAGTTGCCTATACCATGCTGATGAAGGCTAATAAGCCAGAAACCGGTCCATGGGTTGGTGACTTGCACTGCCTGGTAACAGAGGGAGTCCTTATTTGGATTAATCCGTCTGGTGGGGCTTATTGCAATTATTAAATTATTTGCTTTCTACATTCGTAGTACTGACCAAATTTTTATCAGTTAAATGTAGATAGTTTGCAAATAAGCTCTGAAAAGAGTATTTATGTCTTTTTAAGACATTAGAGGATTTAGGCTGAATAGTAAAATTTATTTTGCTATTTTATTCTATTAAAGTTTACCTCTATGGATTTCTGACTTCTTTGGATTTCATTTCTTTCATACGAGCCTAGTCTGGGCAAAATCCACATTGCAATAAGTTTCACCAGAGGGCCCCACGGTCCACATTCGCATCTTACCGACTTCATGTCGATCGATGTTGACAAGATCTGGAGTCCCTTTGTTATCGTGCAGTGTGAGTTGCCTATACCATGCTGATGAAGGCTAATAAGCCAGAAACCGGTCCATGGGTTGGTGACTTGCACTGCCTGGTAACAGAGGGAGTCCTTATTTGGATTAATCCGTCTGGTGGGGCTTATTGCAATTATTAAATTATTTGCTTTCTACATTCGTAGTACTGACCAAATTTTTATCAGTTAAATGTAGATAGTTTGCAAATAAGCTCTGAAAAGAGTATTTATGTCTTTTTAAGACATTAGAGGATTTAGGCTGAATAGTAAAATTTATTTTGCTATTTTATTCTATTAAAGTTTACCTCTATGGATTTCTGACTTCTTTGGATTTCATTTCTTTCATACGAGCCTAGTCTGGGCAAAATCCACATTGCAATAAGTTTCACCAGAGGGCCCCACGGTCCACATTCGCATCTTACCGACTTCATGTCGATCGATGTTGACAAGATCTGGAGTCCCTTTGTTATCGTGCAGTGTGAGTTGCCTATACCATGCTGATGAAGGCTAATAAGCCAGAAACCGGTCCATGGGTTGGTGACTTGCACTGCCTGGTAACAGAGGGAGTCCTTATTTGGATTAATCCGTCTGGTGGGGCTTATTGCAATTATTAAATTATTTGCTTTCTACATTCGTAGTACTGACCAAATTTTTATCAGTTAAATGTAGATAGTTTGCAAATAAGCTCTGAAAAGAGTATTTATGTCTTTTTAAGACATTAGAGGATTTAGGCTGAATAGTAAAATTTATTTTGCTATTTTATTCTATTAATAAATATTGCACTGAACGCGTTATTAACCGACATAAAAGTTTTTTACAACAATTTAGTCAATTGCGCTGTTTTGAAATGTGTAATAAAGCAACTTCCTTCGCGTAAATAAAGTAACACGTAACAAAGTCGTTATATATAGTTTAATAAAAAGTTCTCTTGCACTTCTTATCGGGTACTTTCGAGGAATAAATCATCTAGATTTAATTAAATGCAAAAAATGGTTCTGCATGCCTTGCGGTATGTAAATTATTGTATATCGCATAAAATGGCGTTATATTAAGTTGCAATTATCATTTTGTGGCATGCTTATCTATTGTAGCCAGTTTTATTTTAACGGCGTAATTAAGTGATATTTTTCTTTGTTTCAGATTATTTTCCCTCACGACAATTTAAGAAAAGCCTCAAGTATGATGGTAGGTATTAATTTTTTTTGTTATTTTAAACTCGTTAAGTATTAGCAATGATGGGCATTTAGGTATTTGTACAACATTATAGCTATTAAGGCCTCATTTTTTATTAACGATAATCACTTCTTAAGTACGCGTTTTTCCATTTATCATCCCGCGTTGATTTAGTTAATAACCACCCTTTAATCAACAAATTATTCATGATAATCGTCCTCAGACGAGCACACCTCCAGTCGATAATATTTAATATTTAAGAAACAAACATAAAGGGTCTTTTTTAAACTCGTATTTCTGCAGTACTTACCACACCGAAGGTTCCATCCCTTCATGGTAAAAATGTTGAATAAAACTGAATATGGTGGATGAAATAGCTTTAATAAAGAAACCAAAGGGGTATATGTTCATTTAGTATCTACGTTTGATTTTTTATCAACAGTAAAAACACAAGAGCTTTTTTTTTATCGGATAAATTTCTCTTCGTAACGAAACAATTTTACCAAATAGTAATTTTAAGAGAAAAACTGACATGAAAAAATCGCGAGACCGTAGGTCGAGCGATTTTGTCAAATGTCAGTTTTTTGAGCAAAATTACTGATTGGCAAAATGTTGAGTTACAAAGAAATTTATCCATAAAGGAAAAGCTCGAGTGTTTTTTGGCAAGATAAATTAACGACAGAATATGTGAACGAACAGCAACAATAATTATTTTTATTTATACAATTATTTAAAGGAACAGTTATTAAAAATACAGTTGTTATAAATGGTTTGGTTTGGTGTACTGATTTTAAAGTGACGTGCGACTACTAGATGTACACTGATTTTGAGGAGCAGGCATTTTTATCGGTGATAAAAGATGATGCACCTTTTTTATCGCTGTCAAAGTGACAAAACGTGACTGTCAAATAGACTTTTTCATATAGGAGTTAATTTATCAACAGTAAAAACACAAGAGCTTTTTTTTTATCGGATAAATTTCTCTTCGTAACGAAACAATTTTGCCAAATAGTAATTTTAAGAGAAAAACTGACATGAAAAAATCGCGAGACCGTAGGTCGAGCGATTTTGTCAAATGTCAGTTTTTCGAGCAAAATTACTCATTGGCAAAATGTTGAGTTACAAAGAAATTTATCCATAAAGGAAAAGCTCGAGTGTTTTTTGGCAAGATAAATTAACGACAGAATATGTGAACGAACAACAACAAAAATTATTTTTATTTATACAATTACATATTTGAAGGAACAGTTATTAAAAATACAGTTGTTATAAATGGTTTGGTTTGGTGTACTGATTTTAAAGTGACGTGCGACTACTAGATGTACACTGATTTTGAGGAACAGGCATTTTTATCGGTGATAAAAAACGATGCACCTTTTTTATCGCTGTCAAAGTGACAAAACGTGACTGTCAAATAGACTTTTTCATATAGGAGTTAATTTATCAACAATAAAATTAAGAGCTTTTTTTTATCGGATTGATTTCTCTTCGTAACGAAACAATTTTGCCAAATAGTGATTTTAAGAGAAAAACTGTCATGTCAGTTTTTCGAGCAAAATTACTGATTGGCAAAATTTTGAGTTACAAAGAAATTTATCCATAAAGAAAAAGCTCGAGTGTTTTTGATTTGATTTGATTTGATTCGATATCTCATTCCGTTACGAAAATGGAGCCCTCTAACTTATGTGAAGTTAGCACCACTTTTTTGGAAAATGGAGTAAATCTTTAGAGTTCTGAGTAGAAAAAGCATGGTTCTAGAGTTCCTGTCCAAAAAGAACAACAGTTCTGCAAAAATAAGGTCAGAAATCGAAAAAAATGAAACAAGGGTGTTAACTTCACGCAGCACCACTTTTTTGTCAAAAATAAGATCTGATGGCATTTTTCGGTAGAGAAAGAAGGTTCTGGAGTTCCTGGCAGTTCCTGACCATTTTAAACAATAGTCCTATCGGTTTGTTGAAGTTATTAAAAAAATAGAATTTGGCAGAAAAAAACAATTTTTATAAATATTGACTTTCATTACGTTTTCAGCGGAGTTCTGAGTAGCACCCGAAGAGTTCTGACGAAAGACGAAAGAAAAAATTGTCTATTGAAAAAAATGCAAATTTTAAGTTCGAAAAATCGACATTTTATTATAAAAAAAAGTACAAAAGAGTTCTGACGAGTTCTATCCGGAGTTCTGAATAGCACCAGAACAATTTTTTCATTCGCCATTCGTCAGAACTCTTCTGGTGCTATTCAGAACTCTGATCAGAACTCGTCAGAACTCTTTTGTACTTTTTTTATAAGAATGCTTCGAATTTTCAAACTTAAAATTTGCAATAAAAATCGCAATTTTTGATATAGACAATTTTTTCTTTCGTCATTCGTCAGAGCTCTTCTGGTGCTATTCAGAACTCCAATCAGAACTCTTTTGTACTTTTTATAATTATAAGAAATTTTCGAATTTTCAAAACTTAAAATTTGCAATAAAAATCGCAATTTTTGCAATAGACAATTTTTTCTTTCGCCATTTGCCATTCGTCAGAACTCTTCAGGTGCTATTCAGAACTCTTTTGTATTTTTTTTTCCAACAAAATGTCGATTTTTCATCATTGCATATAAAAATTCATAACGAGAAAGAACTATTTCCGAAGATTCTCAAAAAATTTAAGCAAGTAGAGGAGGATATGACGAATCGATTAGCGTAAACCGTAGTTCGATATTTCATTCCGTTGTGGAGATGGAGCCCTCTAAGTGCACGAATGTTAAATTTCGGTATATCACCGCATATAAAAATTCGTAACGAGAAAAAACTATCTACGAAAATTCTCAAAAAAATCAAGCAAGGAGAGGAGGATATGACGAATCGATTGGCGCAAACCGCAATGCCATATCTCATCCCTTTGTGGAGATGGAGCCCTCTATGTATATGAATGTTAAATTTCGGTACATCATCTCATATAAAAATTCATAACAAGAAAGAACTATCTCCGAAAATTCTCAAAAAATTCAAGCAGATAGAGGAAGATATGATAAATTTTGTAGCGCAAACCGCAGTTTGAAATATCTTTTCGTTGTGAAGTGCACGAATGTTAAATTTCGGTACATCATCGCATATAAAAATTCGTAACGAGAAAGAACTATCTCCGAAAATTCTCAAGAAATTCAAACAGATAGAGGAAGTACGACGAATCGATTGGCGTCAATCGAAGGGCGATATCTCATTTCTTTAAATGCTACGGGTTATTGAATTTAAGTCAATTTTGTCACTATCTTCAGCAATTGTGACTCAATATTTGCACTGAGAAACAATGGATCATTCTTCGATTTGGCATTTCGACTACACCCCTCCATCTCTATCTCCATGAATTTTTTGAAAATTTGTCCGCACATTTTTCATTTTTTGCCAAATCGACCAAAAGTTGTCATTTTTTCTTCCAGTCGTTAACAAATGTGTGGAGATAATCTTACTGTATAAAGATGTGTAATTTTCTTCCCATTATCACCAATATGTAAACTTTTACCACTCTAAATAAATCATATATTAATTAAATAAAACTAGATATGCCCCGACCTGCACTTGTCTAAAGCTATATTATGAATATCCTCGTAAATATCAATCTCTATAACTGCCAACATTTGCGCCTTTTCTGTTTCTTTTCAATTTTCACTCTGTAAGCATTTTTACTATGCCTAAGTGCAAAAATCACGTTCTTATTTGTCTGCAGGCCAGAAAGTCGATCGAATGAATTATTTAAATGTATTTATTGGATGTCCACAGCGTCAGTTAAGCCTTCTGATAAGGGAGATAGGAGAGAATGCTTTCATAAATATGAGTGGATAAGATCAAATGTGGCCTCAATCCCATTGATAATCTTTCCCGACTGGGACGAAAGCTTGAAAAGAATAAAGTGAATTTGGCAAAGAGTCGCCCGGTCCGATCGAGGTTAGGCTGATAGTGTGGGTTTTATTAAATTGTGGGCAGAGGTTTGAACCAACTCCTCTAGTTTGTCACCTGCGAGGAGAGTTAAATAACTCGTCAGTGACAATGTCGCATTCATTGCTTTGTTTATATCTTATTGTACTTGGACAAATTACGGTTCGTTGCACACGTAGTGTGACCGAGTCTAAATCTTGTAGCACTCCGTAATTAATACAAGGGGAAAATATTAGAAATAACAAATTTTAGTAAAGCCACATAAACAAAGAAGTAACAGGTAAAGCAACTGGAAAACTAGTTGCGTCGCAAGATAAATTCGCGTAGGCCAAAGAAGGAATTTAAAAACGGTTCACATATTTATTTTATTCCAAATAAATTATTCGTACGGGTGAGATGGGCGAGATAATTGAAGCGATATGTCAAGTTGTTTTTCTTGGCGGCGTCACTGTATCTTGTCCCTTATCTGTTTATTTAAACATGTTTATCAACAAAAGTTAGCACCCTCAGAAGTTAAGTAACACTTGGAGGAGTTATTGATCGAACTACGTTGATTTTATGCTTATCATGTTACAAATAACGTATATTATGCGATAAGAAATGAAGAACTGATGAGGGATCTTTAATATTTAAGAGCATTGTTATCATTTCCATAATACCCCGTTTTTAAAGCTTTATCCGTTCATCATTCCCTGGCATATTGATGTCGTTTTTTTGATTTATGAGCGGATGGCAACTTTTTGCATGTATATGTAAATTAAACAAACTATAAATAACACTCCCAGTTGAAGAGCAAAAGCAAACTTCATGTCTATAAAAGACGCGCTGTTTTAGCAGTTCTATGTTAATTAGTTAATATCCGCACACTTCGATTTGAGGCGGCTTTAGCCGGCTGGGCGGAAAATTAATTGAATTTTTCCATCAATCATCGCTTGTCATTCGTTACTGCAACAGCAACACATAACACGCCATGTCATGGTAATCCTTACCCTGAAAGGTTATTTTGGGAACTGCGTAATGCACCGAAGGATTAAAAATTGGACTCATTTTCAGCGTAAAATAAACGAAATGGCTAATAACTCGCAAACCCAATAATACAGAAACATTGAAGGCCAGTCAAAACAATGCCCACGTAAAAGACGGGTCATTCAAAATAATCACAGCTTTAATTGAACAATATAAAATGTTGCATATCAATAGGGAATTGAGAAGTATTTCAATTTAGGATTCAATTATGGTTTGCTTTGGATTTTGAAGGGAAAGGAACGTCGATGCGATAATTTTAGACAGGACAGTTTTTGATTTCACTAATATTAGATACTCATATTTAATTTTATTTTGAGTTTGGGTAAAGATGATTTTAAAGTGATTGAATATCTAGTATTATTAAAAAAGTAGATTCCCTTTCCCAATTCGGTAACCATTATTCTGTTCCTGTTCTCTCAAATTGCTTGCCAGTAATCTATGTAGATTGATCGAGAAGCTTAATCTTAAAATATGATTAACCAACTTGCACTGACGAGAACAAAAGTGAAATATATTTTGCTCCATCGTCAAACTGCCATTGTTGCGTTAACGACACAAAGTAAATTCTAGTTTTGCCCAATTAATCAGAACGGAGACGGAAATACTAGGGGATAAGAATCGATAGTCAGCAAAAATCGTTTGATGTTGACGGAATCAGGTTCTTGGCCTACATAGAGGTTGTTATTTTCCGCACGCTGCAGCTATACGGAAAAGATGCCCTAATTAATATAAATGTTGAGGATAAATCGTTAGGGATGCCAAAGAAAAATATGCGATTTTTTTCATAAATGGACGCAGAACACGCAGTTACTACAAATATAATAATACAAAAATTATTGCCTACGGTGTGGTTCAACGTAACGTTTTAAACTTTGAACGTTTATGACACAAGACATGTATGACTGATGGTCGAGATGGTAGAGTACCTGCCTCTCACCCAAAAGTCCCGGGTTCGAATCCCGGTCGTGGCAATGGAAAATACTGTGAGAGGGATTTTTCCATTATACACGGATATTGGATGTGTGTCCCTTGTCTTTAAATGTGTAGCCCCCTCCCGCACAAGGCTCAGCCTTCTGGGATAAAGGGGGTCGTAATTACATGTGGTGTATTTATTTATTTATTTATTAAAGTATTTTTTCTGCTTTAGCATCGCTAAGGTTAAAATCGTAAACAAAAATGAATCACGATTTTTTTTTATAGGTACATAATTTAAGTTGTTTATTGCCTTTTACGTCTGTATTGTAAAAAATTAAACGTGTTAATAACAAATTCCCCACATAATTTTTTTTCCGACGAATTTGACGTTAGCAGAAATTAATTATTCATGCAACCTTTGTAAAAACACAAAACATGAGAAATAATATGTTAATAAAACTGTTACCAAGAATATGAGCATTATTTATGCTCGTTTTTATGCGCTGGTTCGAATCGATCAAGTAATGACTGAATCACCGTGTTTTTAGTAACACACAATGCTAATAAATAAACATTAATTGTGTGAACTGTGAAAGCAAACAGGCAATTTAGGTTATCAGTTATCGGTTTTTATCTTGTACTTTACTCGCAAACAAAACGTTTTATAAGACGTGTTGGGAAATTTTATTTTCATTTTACTATGTTTTCAATCCTTAAAAAATATTACGTACCCCGATGATAATTGTTAGTTGTTTGTATGACATAAATATTGCATGTTTAAGTCACCCCAAATGATTACAGTTGTTTTGCCTCAACAAAAATGCAGCATATACAATCATATGCACCATATTGTGGAAAAATTACCTATTTAAAACAACTGCCATTTTATTAAAACAATATTGTTAAGTAGAGGCTATGAAACACTGATAAGTCACGTGACCTGACGTCACAATAGTCGTCTGAACGCAATGCCTTAGTTTAGCTGGTTTGGCATCCTTAAACTGTTTTGCGCAAGTATTTCTTTAGTAAAGCTCAATATCAGGAAATTGTAATAGGTGAAAATAATAACTTAGAAGTTACAGAGCTTATTTGGAAATTCTACATTTAACTGATGAAAATCAAATACTACGAATGTAGAAAGTAAATAATTTAATATTGCAATAAGCCCCACCAGACAGATTAATCCAAAAGGACTTCTCTGTAAAGAGTTTTATGTATTTTTAAGACGCTATTTAGAGGATACAGACTCACATTTTGACGTAAATAGTAAATTTACTTTTACTAAGTACTCGTATTTTATTTTATTTATGATTTATGTTTTGGAAATTATTTTACCATAAATAAAAGCTTCTTTTGAAAAATAATTAGTTTTACTCATAAAAATATATATTGGTGTATTATAAACAAGGTATGCTGGACAGCCGACTATTGTGACGTCACTGACTCTTGTTCGCGGCCGCTTACTATCGGTGGCCACGGTTAGACGCAATTTTTCACATTTGTATACACCCTGTAGTCGCCTAGCTCGAAATTAAAAGTCCAGGTCTTTAAAAACGTTAATAGCGTTGTAAACTTAGCTTGTACATGAAGTATTAGGTAACAAAAGTTGCAGCTTTTAACTTTCAGCTGCAACACCGTGTTAATGTACAAACAAAAAATATCTCAATCAATATTTATCCAATCTTGAAGTCTGCGATAAGAAGCATATAAATCTCGACATTTATGCCAAATGTCGAAAATAAATGGATTTATTTGCGCTGTTTCCATTATTTATGGCCCTCGGTACACTCCCATTTAGGGTATCCGCGATATATACAATGACTTTTCGTGCTCTATTTTGAAAAAGCTGCCGTTAACAACGTACTTCGATGATTCGATTCATTTGTTACTTATCTGCTGAAAACACTTTAGCTACATGGCTTCTGTAACATAATAAATAATGAAAAGAATGGCCCGACGTTCATGGTCAAAATAATTATATTGCTGCGGAAATAAAGTAGATAGATATAGGGGTGTTGGGATTCTAAATGAAACACGAACTTAGGGGGAGTTTCACCCCACGTCGCGGGGTGTGTGCGCGACAGTAGTTAGTCCAGATGGTTATCCAGAGTGCGTGCGTTCAGTCTCTAGGAAATAAGTACATATTTTAGCGTTAATCTCAGACAGAAGCTTAAGTAGATTCTAGCATGTGTAAATAGATTCGTGCATTGGAAATGAAACGAGGAATACATCGTTAACGACGAGACATTTTTATGACTAAAAGGATTACACCGTGAAATGAAAAATAGAACCCTTTATTATGGTGATTAAGTACTATTTGTCAGATAATCCAATTAGAAATATGCTCAGTGTTATCGTTATCAGCTGACTAATTTTATCAACTGTGTCATGGCTAGCAATTCTCGCCTTTATAATGCGTCAGATTTTTAATTCTCAAACATATTCAATGGAAACATACCTTCGGTTTAACAATACAAAAATGTGAAGTAATAAATCACCAAAGCTTAATCGATTAATATTTCATACACCTTCTTTGGACTGTCTAATTTGGAGACTGCTTATAATTGCTCAAATTTAATTTATGGATGTTTCAACAATCCCATTCAAACGTGCATTATTTGCATATCGATCCAACAAATAATTAAATAATAATTTTTTGTTCGCTAATAATTTAAATCATCCTGGTTTAGCAATTTCATTTATTTTTTTTCAAAATAAAAAATTTGGCAACTATAAAAATTGAAATTTTTTATGTCATACTATTTATAATAGGTGCTAAACGAGTGACGATACACTGGTTTGACAGTAGATAATTTTTAACTTCATTTTAAGTTCAAGATGACAAAAGCAAATCTTAAAATATTATACGCTTTTTGTCTCTCCCCGTAATATCTTTTTACCGCGTCGGGCGACAATACTGCTTGTGGGAAGAATGAAAGTAGACTATACAGGGTGTCCCAGCCTCGCGTCGGCCAAATGTCCTGGCTCTCCTATAAGAGATATCGGAAAAATTTCAAAAACGAGATGATAGAGGACACAATGGTGCATAGTAGAAAAATATTTTGAAATATACAGGGTGATCGATTTAGGCGTCATGTAATAAACTTATGTTTTTTTAAATGGAACACTAGGTATATTATTACATATTTGAATTCTCCTTTTAAAGACGACTCAATCGATGTGCCACTTGATGGGTCTGCCATGGGTCGGTACCATGATATGGGTGAGTTTGTACCAAAAACGTGCCAACTTTGTGAGCTCACTGTGGCGTAGCGGAAAAGCATTTTGAGATCTAGTTTGTGCCAAAACTTGTCAAAAGTTCTGTAGTTTACGCTGCTGTTATCAGATCTAACGAAATCGGTCATTTTATACCGGGTGAGTCAGGAAACGCCAAATCTACTTTTTCCCATTTTGTTTCAAATGGAGCATCCTGTATATTATGACACCAAAGGAAAGCCCTTTGAAAGAGCTTTCCACTGACATTAAGGTTCAAGAGTCTATCTGTCATGGGTGCCAAGATATTTGATGGCAAATTGGCACAATTTGAGGTTTATTAAAAAATTACACTCAATTTTCAATTGTTTTGTGAATTTTCGCTGAAATCGGCTCTTTTCAGTAAGAAAATTTTACAATAAAGTGAACTATTGACAAGACTGGTATTTTTATGATAGGTACCTACTTGATTTTTTTAAATTTATTTCAATAAATTGAAAGTTGGAAGCAATATGAATTTCTCTACAATTTTTTATTTATTCTTTCGATGATAGTACGTGGAACAACAGCTTCCCAAACTTAACAACAATTTTATTATCGTTCATTGAATTGAAAATGAAAGTATTTTTAGGTCTTATTTTAGAAAAATTAAGAACACTATCTAAAAGCTGAAAAAAAATACTACGAAAAGGTACCTACGTTTTATTAAGCACCTTCGTTCTAAACTAGTAAATCGTTTCGCGACAAAATTACTTCGGGCTAGAAAATACTTGCCATGACATGAATTTATACACAGATTTCAGAAAAAAAATTAAATTTATCAGGCGTCGACTATTTTATACTTAAGTACTTTTCTGTACTGAAGTACGGTTTTTTTCTCCGAGTATAAGAATTATTTTCAAAATTTTCTTACTGAAAAGAGCCGATTTCAGCAAAAATTCACAAAACAATTGAAAATTGAGTGTAATTTTTTAATAAACCTCGAATTGTGCCACTTTGCCATCAAATATCTTGGCACCCATGACAGACATACCCTTGAACCTTTATATCAGTGGAAAGCTCTTTCAAAGGGCTCTACTTTGGTGTCATAATATACAGGGTGTTCCATTTGAAAAAAATAGGAAAAAGTAGATTTGGCGTTTCCTGTCTCACCCAGTATAAAATGACCGATTTCGTTAAATCTGATAACAGCAGCGTAAACTACAGGGTTTTGAAAATTTTTGGCACAAACTAGATCTCAAAATGCTTTTCCGCTACGCCCAGTGAGCTCACAAAGTTGGCACGTTTTTGGTACAAACTCACCCACATCATGGTACCGACCCATCGCAGACCCATCAAGTGGCATATCGATTGAGTCGTCTTTAAAAGGAGAATTCAAATATGTAATAATATACCTAGTGTTCCATTTAAAAAAACGTAAGTTTATGACATCACGCCTAAATCGATCACCCTGTATATTTCAAAATATTTTTATACTATGCACCCTTGTGTCCTCTATCATCTCGTTTTTGAAATTTTTCGATATCTCTTATAGGAGAGCCAGGACATTTGGCCGACGCGAGGCTGGGACACCCTGTATAACGAGAAGAATAAGCTGGAATTCATGATTCTGCAGTAAACGGTTTCAGTGATACAGAGCGTCAAAGTTGGGTTTGCAAGAGTCCAAAATACTATGTTTTTTCTTCACGTCTCTCCCTCTAATGTCATTTTGTTGCTTCGGGCGACAATGATGCATATAGAATCAACACTAAAGTAGACTATATAACGAGAAGAGTGAACTTTCATTCATGATCCCACAGTCAAAATTTCCGGTGATACAGAGTGTCAAAGTTGGGTTTGGCAAAACTTCAAAATTAAATTTGTAATTCATGTCTCTCCCTCCAATATCTTTGTGTGGCGTCGAGCGACAATAATGCATGTAGAATCAATTAAAGTAGACTATATAAGGAGAAGAATAAGCTTAAATTAATGCTTCTACAATAAATGGTTTCGGTGATACAGAGCGTCAAAGTAAGGTTTGCAGGAGTTCAAGATACTGCATTTTTCCTTCACGTCTCTCCCTCTAATATCTTTTTGCTGCTTTGGACGACAATAATGTATCTAGGATCAACTAAAGTAGGCTACATAACGAGAATAAGAAGATTGCATTCATGATCCTACAGTAAACATTTTCGGTGATACAAAGCGTCAGAAAATTGTTATCTACGAAATCCTTATTTCGATAGCTGTTCAAGCCCTTAAACCTTACATACCTACACAAACATCCACGATACAGCAGGAAGATCTTACTTTGCAGGTTTAAGGTTGTAATAATCAGATAATGGAATAACAAAGCCAATTAATATTGCACTTTGGGATCAAGCATGTAATAGATATTTCTCAGAAGTAGTTCATGCAGTATTACTTTGTTACCCACCTCAGGAAACTCCTTATTTGCACCAGAGATTACAAAATTAAACATTAATTCTAATTGTGTACGACTCATCACAGGATGTTGGTAATAATAACAAAAACTGTCTTGCGACAACGATCTGGCCAAGTGTCAAGGCCAGCCGCGTTTCTGCACTGTAATTACTAACCACAACAAGCATTCCGAATTATGTGCTAATTATATAAATGAATTCGAATTATCGTCGAAGTCGTTTGGTTTGATTTATATAACAAAAAGTCAACATTTTGTTTTTACGTTACAATATTCGTGACAAAACATTCAGGAAATTACTTGTCGCATTGTTCTGGCGGACGACTTCCATAAAACTGGCCCTAAAGTAACGTTCACACAAGGCATAATCGTTCCACACGTGCGTGATTAACCTAGCACGTGGTCGTGTCACGCACAAAAGCGATAGCACCACTAAGGCCCTTTTTGTTTGGACACGAATCGGCGATATGAGCGAGTTTCGTCTGCTTGATACTTTTCTGAAATGAGCGGTCTACTCCCCTTTTATGTAATGGCATAATTTTTTACTTGTCACCGGGCCCCTTAGCGGAGTTTTCACGAATGATTTAATAAGCAAATTAAGGGACAACGCCCTTTTTTAAGGTAATCGACCGTCGTCACGATTTCGCGTTTCTTTATTATTTTAATATAATTAAAGTGTTCATTTTGTCATTTATGAGGAAATATTTAAATTTGCCGGAGTTGCCGGCGCCGTGATTAAATTCCAAAACCAAATGACATCTCTCTGGAGTCTGCTCTCTCCGCATCCTGCTCAATTAGGAAGATATAACCAATACCCCGTCATTTAAAAGGCATTGGAAATTTATGTTGACGTTAACCAACGCAAACGTCAATACTACAAAACAAATTAGCAGAGATATTGAGAGAGGATTGAACAATCTATTTAATGAAGACAATTTACAAGGACAATTAACTACTCAAAAATCTGTGCCATGGAAGGATTTTGATCGAATTTTTTTCAGTGTATATTTTTAAATAGAAAATAGAAAATGTTTAGTAATAGTAAGCGCTAGTTATTTAGTTCTTTCCTCTTATTCCCCTAGAGGGCAGAACCATTCCTGCACACCGATAATCAATTAGTGAGTGTTACAAACGCAGTACACAAAATAAAATTGCAGTAAACTGGCAATAACGATTTATTTTTAATTATAGTGTTTCAAACAATACGTTTTATGATCCGAGGGATGATCCCATAAGAAAAATGGGAAAGATGTCAAACCAGTTAACCAAGCTAGCGTTAGGGTTAATCTTCCATCTACTGTTTTGATCCTGATACTCCTTTGTTTGGACTACAAACAGAAGCTCCATCAGGTTGGATCTAGATACTCCCCAAGGGTAAATTATCATCACCTGGAAGAGAAAGTGTCCTCAAAGATGAAATAAGATTCGAGTTCTGCACAATATCTTCAACGCTTTCAGTAACTGTGACGTCGTATCCAACTCAATAACAAAGATCATAATCCGAGTCATAATCATAATTATAATGAAATAACTCTCCAAACAACTGTAGTCCATTTTTTAACGCTAAAAATTCACCAAAGTTCGCTGACTCAAAACAAAACCGAATTTGATGATTTTTTTTTTTCGAAATTTCGGAAAAAGTTTATAGAAAAGTTCCCCGCATGGTGAGAAGGTGTTTGTTATTAACAAATAAGTGTTTTTTTAATACACCCTTGCCTGAAATTTCATTACATAATGTTGGGGTCACAGATTACGAATCTGCCTCTAAAAACAAAATGGCGTCGAATGTCTAATTTTTTATTTTCTTTTTCTTATTTTATTTATCAACTATCTGGGGGTTTGTGGGGTCGCTGATTACGAATTTGGCATTAAAACTATAATTTAAAAAAAATGGCGGATCCCGACTGGCGGAAAAACGTCAATTTATTTTATTGGGATTTTATTTCTGATGCCGGGTGACAGCTGCAATTACAAATCAAAACAAAATCCATTTTTGTGAATCATAGCCCCCTAATTCCGTTTTTAAAAATTAAATAAAAAGTAAAAAGTTATTTCCAAAAAAAAATCATAAAAGGCACTATTATACGTAAAATGATCCGCTGGTTTAAAAAATGTCAAAAAGCAGGATGTTGCATTTGAAAATCATATGTTCTGGTCAATTCCGGTCAAACCAGAAGTACCTGGATATTCAAAATGTATAATCACGTCCCTCAAATTTAAAATTTTTACCTGAAGTAGAAAAGAAATTACAGGTGTTTCCACTTTTAGTTGTGACCCGGTATCTGGTTTTTTGGAATTTATCATTTGTTTCCTTCATTGTTCAAACACCGTTTTCCATTTTTGATAAATTGTAATATAAATAAGATCAGCGACCCAAGAAACCCATATACCGGATAAAAACTAAAGTGGGTACACGTGTAATTTCTTTTCTACTTCAGATAAAAAATTTTGCCTCAAATAAGTAAGATACGGGCCAAAAGCGTTTTTCGCCCCTTTGCGAGAACCAAAAAAACAAAAATTTTCGAAAATTCCATTTTTGACAGCAGATTCTGATCCAGCGCTCCGAATTGGGGGTAATTGGGGTTTCCAGCCCTCTCCGGCCTCAAATAAGCGATTACAGGCCAAGAACATTTCTGGCGCAACCAAATAACCAAAAATTTTCGAAAATCCCATTTTTGACCGCAGATTCGGATAACTAGATAATTTTACATATTTTTTAGGATATTTTTTGAATTCCAAAGTACTTTTGGTTTTCAAGTGGAACATCCGGTTTTTTTTACATTTTTGAGACCAGCGGATCACTTTACGTATAATAGTGCCTTTTTGGATTTTCTTTTGAACTATTTTTTATTTAATTTATAAAAACAGAGTCAGATGGCTGTGATTCACATAAATGGCTTTTGTTTTGGTTTGTAATTGTAGTTGTCATCCGGTATAAGAAATAAAATCCCAATAAAATAAATTGACCTTTTTCCACCATTTTGGATTCGCCATTTTTTATTTTATTTTAGTTTTAATGCGAAATTTCTAATCAGCCCCAAAACCATCATATACATATCTAATAAATATAATAAAAAAATAGAAAATAAAAATTAGACATTCGACGCCATTTTGTAGACGTCATTTTGTTTTTAGACTTATTTTGAGGCCAGATTCGTAATCTGTGACCCCTAAAACACCATGTTTAGTAATCAAATTTCAGGCAAAACTGTTTAAATAAATAAGAGTTATACAATTTTTAATTAAGAGTGAATTAAAAAACACTTATTTGTTAATAACAATTGAAAGAATAAGAAGCACACCTTCTCGCTATGGAGAATTTTTCTATAAACTTTTCCCGAAATTTCAAAAAAAATTATCAAAATTAGTTTTGAGTGAACGAAGTCAAAAACAAGGAAGGTACTGATTACTGAAGGTATGATTCTTTGGTAGTTTCAACATGAGAAAGGTACGTATTTTTACAAAAAATTTTAAGATTAGCCATTTTTGAGAACGGATCTGAGGCAATTAATACTTCGTTCATTAATCAAAGTTATTATGAACGAGAAAAGAACATCATAGTAGACCAATGAGTGCCCAAGGCTGAGCAAAAAAATAAAAAAAAAAAATAACGAAAATAAATTAAAAACTCCAAAATACAACTAAATCTAACGCGAAACTTCAAACAGGAATAGAAATGAAAAATGTGTGGGCAAAATCTAGATTAACTACATACATAGATACAAAAGCAATTGGTAGTGAAGGTACTGAAGAAAAACGACAGGTGGTTAAGAAGAGGTGATACTAAAGAAGACATTGAAGTAGAAGACACTATACAAGAAGGAAGAAGGAAATAGCGAGAGAGAGTGGATGAAGAGATTATGTCGATAACGAAAAAAAAATTAATTTGGATTTAATTACTTTTAAAAATTTCTTGATTTTGAAAATAGCCTTTTGCAAAAAAGTATATATTATGTACATAATATATCAAAAACACTGTATTATATACTTCATTGATTTAATACGAAAAAATATTTAATACCGTATTTGCAGCTTTGATTGGCATTTGAAAAAGAAGCGTAGCAATAAAACCGGAAATGTAAATTTTAAACTTTCAAGGTCGTTTTTCGATCAAATTGATATCAGCGAGGTTATTGACATTTGACGCTACTTTTTGTGCACGATACAGCAATTTAATGGTTCCTTCTGCAATAATTTACATCAAAATGGGAGCAAAGGAAAAGCTCACCGCAACGCCCTTTCATACATCTAAATCTCATAGCACAAAGCGTTCCCAAAAATAACATTTTATCTGTGCTTTTTACAGCCTCTAAATTTTCTTCTGGGGAGCAGTTAGTAAAATTTAACCGCGTTTAGCATTATCAGAAAACAGACATCGTTGGGCACATAACAAGTCGCTTAGATCAAACAGCTCTGCGTATTTTGTCCACGTTCACTTGAGTTACATTTTAAATTGGGTGATATAATTTAGAACAGGTTAAACGTGATCGTTTAGAGGTTCTTGTCGGTGTGTCTGCTTTCCCAGCTCCCTATACCTGCGTTTTCACATGGTGAGAGTGATGTATGGTATATGATACGGTTGGTAGGCTTGATATCCGTATGAACATGACGTAAGTCGCAGTGGCGGAACGAATGCCTTTAACATATTACAGAAAGAATGTGGGCAGTGTAGGTAGATTTTCATGGGATACTGAATTTAGAGAATTGCGTCACTGTTGGAATTGGCGATGTCCAGGCTGTGGCTCGAATTCCATAAGAAACTGTAAGTCGTCCTTTTTCCTAGGACGCGGTTCAATTTAAAGTTTTTGTTCAATTACATCTTTTATCCATTGATTTTGTTGAATCTGAAGAAAGGTATATTTTTGAAGATTTTGGGGCCTTACTTCGGTTTTTATTTTACATTTATAAAATGTCTCTCCTAAAGCCTAAAGAATCTTTCTTGATACGTCCCTGGCCTTCCGATTTTAAAAACACTCAGTCTGATGTGGCTTACATTAATTCATGCGTTTCGTATACTTGCCTTTTCGCTATTCATTCACACTGTCAGCGTTATGAGAATTATGAATCATTATAGCCAGCTTTATTGAAATAACTCGACATTATTTTTTCTAAGTGTCTGCCGCGAGAAGTAGAAAAAGCCGTACTGAAAGAGGTAATAACTAACTCCGTGTAACCGTTCATTGACGCCGCGTTATGTAAATTCCTTTGAGTTGCGTCCTGAATGGCTACAGTCAGATGAAGAAAATTAATTTCATCATTAGACGTATTAAAGGCATATGACGGTGTTAGTTTTTTTCTAGTGGATTTCATCGGGTACTTTCCGTTTTATGCTAATGAGGTTTTCGGTGCAGATTATCTCCTCGAAAGCTTATAAAACTTGGAATTTTTCAGAGATTCCCGTGCCCTGCAAGGCTGTGCGGCATTAAATCTGCACATTAAAATGACGTTTCTGTGCTGATGCTGCGTAGAAATCAATACTTACCACTCGTATACTCGACTTGCAAAAAGTAAAAACCTGTATTCACTCTACCGTTCTATTATTAGAAGTTCTAAAGAGCCATTGGTACTAGTTTCACTGGCAATATCGACTCGACTATAATAATTATCGTAAATACACGCTACTCTGTTTAAAACTGTTTTTTTCTTGTTGGCAAGTTTTCAGCTTTCTGTCGGACTGGAAACAAATATACACTGCTTTCGGTAAATCCTCGGGTAAATCACATACCTGAAAAAACCGGAAATATGTTTTTTAAATAATTGTCTTACCGCTATAAAGAAATAATACAGTAAATCACTTTCCTGTTTAATCTTTTGAAGACCATGTTAAATAATTGTCTTACCGCTATAAAGAAATAATACAGTAAATCACTTTCCTGTTTAATCTTTTGAAGACCATGTCGCCCTTCCAGAAGGGGTGGAACTTTGTGATACTACGACGCTTGATATGATACCTACCAAGTCATCTCTTGATAAAAGTTTGTAATAAATTGGATTTATATTGAGCAATATTTATCACTTTGAAAGAATATTTAGTCATTTATGTGAATGAAAACATTCCTTAACTGCTCGTCAGCATTCATAACTAGTGGTACGTTAAAAAGGTTCGTTAAGGCTAGGTATAGTAAATGTTTTAGTTTTGCCATTGTATGAACGAAACATTTTATAGTCCGTTTGCTGTACTGCGCCGAAGAGAAGTGAAAGTGGGTATTATATTAAATATTTTTGGGTCACTAGTCCAGAGCATAATATTCCTCTTTGCCCTGAAAGAAATGGAATGGTTGATTGTTGGTTTAATGTTCACTTTGGATATATTAATGGTTGGGTTTAACCGACACTGACAAAATGTCTAAATACCATCACTTACGCTGTTAAAATAAAAATGGTTTTCATATCGTTTCATTGGAATATTGACATTATTGACAACCATAAAGCTCCCGGCAAAAATGGGTTAACAGGGGAATCCTTAAAAGAAATTGTTGATGTTATTTCAGATCCACTGGCTTATTTAATAAATGAAATCATTTAATCTGGTATCCCCCCCCCCATCTGCTTTCAAAGTTGGAATCATAAAGACCTTATTTAAAAAGGGAGAGAAGAAAAATGTGGCGAACTATCAATCTATATCCGTCATTGGAAAAATTTTAAAGAATAGAATTGTCAACTATTTGATATAAAATATTGTTGGAAATGCAATTTGGATTTATAAGGCTGTTCCACACAAGACTCAATTGCATTTCTTACCAATAAAATTTACCAACAACTTGATATTAGCGAATCAATAAATATGCAGATAGCATATTTATTGACTTGGCAAAAGCCTGCTTTGACACTGTCGGCTGTCGGCCTTCTTGAAAAACTTAAAATTCTGGGCTTTGGAAGCACTGGATCTACTAAAAAGTTGCCTCTCAATTCGAGAACAGTTTGTTAAACTAAATAACGTCCTAAGTATACCAGCCAGCAACAGTTAAATGCGGCATGCCATAGGGTACAGTCTTGGGGCCCGTCTTGTTCAACATATGTGTTAATGATCTTTTAAGACTTAAGGTAAAGGACAGATACTTAGTTTTGCAGATGATACTGTCATAACAAAGCGTTGCATTTTCACACATAAAAAGAGTTGACGCAAGTTTTCAACTTATGGGTTTACTTACTCTATGGCAAAACTAAATATGCCCTTAAACAATCTCCCAAATCTTGGTCCATTACGAATGAGTCTTGACAATAATTCTTATTTTTAAATATCCGAAGCAGACCAAATAAATTATTTGGAAATAAGTACACAGCTCCACAAAAAGAAAATTAGGGAGTTGAGATTTTGGATGATTTTGAGCTATTTTTTGAGATTAGAAAAAAATTGTAATTTACTAGAACAATTCTGATGTCATATTCAAAATATATGGAAATATCGTGTTTTGCACAGAACTTTTTTTTTGTGGAGCTGTGGTAATAGACATCTCATAATAGTCAGTTTTACACCATTTTGTCCAGAGTGTGCGATCAACAGCAATTGATCGTTTTTTCATACTCCTGACAAGCTTCTCACAATATTCGGGTGAAATTTTTTGCCATTTTTCTTGCACATGTAAATTTGAGGGCATGAATCATATTCATTTACAAGTGCATTTTTAAGAAAAGACCATAAATTTTCGATAGGATTGAGATCGGGACTTTGAGCTGGCCACTCAAATATTTGAAAATTTTCTCACACAACCATTTTTTACTAATTTGGACCGTATGCTTGGGGTCATTATCATGTTGGAACGGTATTACGTTCTTTGGGGGTGGAATATTTTGGACTACTTCAATCAAATGCTCATTCAAAATATCTCGGTACATTTCTTTGTTCATATTTATTTTCATCAATTTTATGTATCGGTCCTATTCCACATGCTGATAAGCACACTTTGGCGACCATCTATAGTCTATCTATTCATTTTAAACTCATCCAAGACCAGATTATCTTCATCCAATCATCATTCATTTCCGGTCCATTTTTTATACCGTTTGACATAGGACTCTTTTGCTTTGATATTTTTCTTAGTAAATAGTACTTAATGCCCGAAGTACTGTCCACCTATCACTACTGAAGATGCCTCAACAGAAGCTAAATACAGAATCGTTCTTCTGACATCGTGCTTGGATAATGTCTGGTCGACCTCCAACACTATTTGCTATGGAAATTAGCTTCAAATTACTTCGAAATAATATCATTTGCAAAGGGAATGGAATAGTTTTTAATTTTTTGAAAATAAAATGTTTTCTGGAAAGCAAAAAATGTAGCTGGCAGTGAACCATTACTATCTTAATCTTAAATTGAAGAACGATAACCTGAAAATGAGTAGTAAAAAAATATGAGTCCAATTATCTGGCAGAAAAGGTACGTACTCCTACATTACATTACGTCATAGAATGTACTTTATATGATAATGACAGGATTACTTAATTAATACTCTTCAATATTGACTGAAATTTTAAATTCAATAATTAATTAACGATCTGACGAAAGCACATTTCTGTATCGCCAATCTATAATCGGTTGTAACATAACAAACTTATTTGTCATCACTCTTGCTGGTTACAACGTCGATTTCACCACTTCTGAAAGTCAATTAATAATTCAAACATTCCATTGTTTTCTTATAATTCATTACCTCCTTAAACGCTACAGAAAAAAAACTACAACTTGTTTGTCCTGCCTCTCAACTTTGGATTAAACGAAAGTCGTCAAACGTCATGTTCTCTTGTTGACATTATACAGAGTATTATCTCGACAATTATTCAAGAATTTGTACTGGAGTGGATTGTAAACAAATCTTGACCCCAATCAAAAAATTAATCTCGAATTGTTTCTATTTATTTAACCTTATTTCATTAAAGCCAAAGACACAGGCGCGTGTACTCATGTATGTATATCAAACAGAATGATGAACTTTGATCAGCGAACCGTGTTTCCCCAGGATGACTTGTCACTGACACTACAATTATGGATTATTTTACCCTTTCACGTACTCTTTATACTCAGCCTTCGATTATCGACGGTTTAACAAGAAGCACTTTCATTATTCTCGCGAATTTATCATTTTTTGAAGCCGTTTTAATTGTATGTGTAACAAAGGAAGCATCTCATGGTTAGTGAATGCTTTGTGGCTTTTAACGCCGCATTTATTTCTTGAAAACAATTTTGATTCAATTTTAATTAATTAAAGCGATTTACGTTCCGTGGCTCGTGTTATTCGCTTAATGTTAAACTAGGTGTAATAATGCCAGTTTTCCGTGTATATACTATGCGCCAAAAAAATGCAACCAACCCACGGATAGATATTGTATAATATATAATTTTTTTCTGAGCAGTTAGACTTGTACCACACGGTCGAATATCTCCAAATATTTGTCACATATACAGTACAATGGTAAGGATATATGAAGAAATTTTATTCCATTAACAAACAAATTTTTTTATTATTTCTAATGAAAATTTTGTAGAATATAATTAGCTAGATCGATTATGTTTATTAAGAAAAACTGAGTCCCAGAACAGAGCATTGAGGATGATTGAGGGACCAGGCCTCATATCCAATACAGAATAACCCTTGAAGGAAAAAGTGTTTCGAATAAAATAATAAAATAAACACATTATAGTTAAATATT
This sequence comes from Rhagium mordax, assembly GCA_963680705.1. NCBI lineage: Eukaryota > Metazoa > Arthropoda > Insecta > Coleoptera > Cerambycidae > Rhagium > Rhagium mordax. Next base: position 14,175,488 of record OY796658.1, on the reverse strand, counting down.
AGTGCACAGATAAACAGGTTCTATTTATTTATTTGCTATTAATTTCCACTTTCCAAAGAAACTGTGGCGGAATTTAGAGATGTGGAAGCGTTTGGTACAAACCCCGGTACAAACTGTTATTTGCTTATGTCATGCTCCGCTTAGATAGTTTTCCTGGTGTTGATATTAGAAGACCAAAACAATTTGTTTAACGTTTCTCTTGAACATCTGCTTTCGCGTATTTATAATTTTGGAATATTTACTGGGTTATTTATTTTTATTAACTTTCTGACCTAAAAAGCAGAATATGTACGGATATTTCGTTTATGATCCAAAATATTAACGTTTACTGGGAAAATATATACACAGACTAGTCTGGCTTGAATAAGATGGAAATAGTTTGAATCTCGGTTTTTTATTTCCACACGTGTTTATATATTTTGATCGCTGTTTTGTGTGAGTTGGTCCTGTCAGACCAAAAAGATTTACCTACTCAATAAATTATTTAATTCACTATTTTCAAAGGAATACTAAATATTTTATTATGGTTAAACGAATTAGTATTAAATTATGTATTTTTAATTAGGATTTACGTAACATTTAACACCCAACACAGTTTTGCTCAAACATAATTTAAGGCGTGATTTATGCACACGAGCTACTGTAACACTTCTTTTATTGTAAAAATGAATGTCTTTTGGGAGTGGTAATATTTAATTCTTGTTAATTATTCATCAAACATGTTTTAAAATACAGTTAGTTTTAATATGTTCAGTTTCTCACTTCGTTCGTATTCACAAATCTGACGCTACCTTAAAAGATGTATTAATTTATCTTCCGAATATATACTAGCCCCAACGTAATCGTGACGTTTTTATTTATTGATTCATAATTTTAGATTACATAGAATAATGCAGTTTACAGTTAAAATTTTTAAAATATAACCTGTGAGCAATATAAAGGCCAAGCGGTAGTAATAAATATTACGATCAAGCGAAGCATCTCACAATATGTAGAAGTAGATACACAGTTTAAATTATTCATATTACACAAGATTCACACAATACAATAATAGCAGACGTCGCCTTTAAAATGCAACTGCTTCTTGAGTTTCTTAGTTTACCTGCTAGGAAGAATATATCGAAACAAAATGGATTTTAAGTGCCTTATAAATAGCCAAATTAAATAAATAGATACATTTTTCCTTCATGTCCATCTTACCAATCTTTAGTATAAAAATAAAACTATATTAAAAAATAAATTTGACTTGTTCAAAATGCTGTCTGGAGTCTCCCAAGGTTCTATATTGGCCTATATTGTATTAACAAACTGTCTGTTATTAAAGAAGGTATAGAGAAACATATTGTCATGTATTTTAAACTAAAACCCCACTAATAAATTAATAAAATTAAAAAAATAAATTCAGTTCCAACCAGGGTAAAATAAAATGATCCTCCTAATAAAACTAGAACGAAAAACTTACGTATGGTATACTCATTAGATAAATACAAGTTCAAAAAAAGGATATAATATCGTAGAACCATCTGATAAATCACCTGTAGATCACCTGTTGAGGCGAGAGAGGTCAACCAGCCTTATGTAAACAAAGGGTCAGCTACGCTAAAACAAACCAAAAGTAAACAAATTAAAGGCGTAAATAAAATAAATACATTGTGCTATGTTGCTTTAAAATAATCAATAACAGAACAGCTGTCAGTTACATGCTTTAAACCGAGGTTGAACTACAGTTAAACAAAGATGGACTTTATTTATATAAATATTTATTAAATTTGTAATTATATAGCAAACCTATAGTAAGTTTCACGTTAAATTATCTTAAAATCATACGCACTGTCGCTTATCGTTAAAAACATTGGAAAATCCTGCCCAGTGGCGTTCTGATCGTATGCTATAAAGTCGATAATTCCGAAAACTATATACAAGAACTAAAAAACTTTCTTTTAAAAGACTATTTACAACTAAATTAAAAAAATAAATTTAAATTTCAAATCTAAATAATTTAACTACTAGTGCATACATAAGAATATATAAGTGAAATTAATATCTAGCACGTGCAAATATAATAATACAAAAACTTAAAAATTCAAAACTTACCTCGTATCAATAAAATTTAATATAAACAAAAAATAAAAAATCAAATATTTCCCTAAGTTCCCCTTTTCATTGGCACCCAACGTGGGGCTCAAATAGAAAGAAATTAAATACCCAAAATAAAAATTCAAAATTTAATAAAAGGAAAAACATCTAAAAACCAAAAATTAAAATTCCCTTATCATTACAATATGAACTAAGAGAGTAGTGAAGGATATCAAAGAATTTTTCAGATTACACCCTCGGAACCTTGTTGCTCTTCCAATCCTTAAAAAACCACCCCCCACTTTTGTTTACAATAGCAGACGTCCCTTTTAGAATGTAGCTGCTTCTTGAATTTGTTTACAAGTCAAGGAGGAACGTATCAACCCAAAATGGTTTTTAACTATCTTTTAAATCATCAAATTAAACAAATACATTTTTCATGCAGGAGGTAGTGCCTCTATGTCGTCTTACCCATTTACATCCTTCTAGGGTTGCGACTTCTTTACCCTGAGACTGAAGCTAACCTAAAAAGTCGGCCTTGGTCGAAATGCTATTTCCCATAAAATTTGTAAACGCCTGATCAATCTCTGGTTACATCTGGAATCCCTCAAGGTTCTATATTTTTCTGTATTATTTTGTATTAACAAACATTGTCCGTTATTAAAAAAGGTGGAATTATGAACTAAGGCAGTTTGGAATGAAGGATGTCAAAGAGTTCTTCAAATAGTACTTCTTATAATCCTTAAGAAGCCACCCTCAACTTTTGTTTTCAAAATTACGCCATCTAAAATTGGTAAACGGTTTACCATTGTACTCCTTCAAACTCAACACAAGCTTAAAATCGTTCTAACAGGTTCATTGTGGAACCAACGATAAAGTGATTGCACGAATTCGATTTCTAAGGTTTTAACTGCAGTCTAAAATTTTAGGGAGTGCAATTTGAAAAACAGAAATTGGAGGTGTTTCTAGTAAGAAGTAACACAGTTTTAAGGGTTTAGTTGAAAAGACACTTGAGAAGCTCCTTTGTTCATCTTTTAACGATCAAATTTGGTTGTTGAATTTGCGCTATAATTTTAAATCCTAGTTTGAGTACGCCTCGCATACTTGGTATTCTGGCTGTATTAAATATGGTAATACTGTCGCGAATATTCAATGTTGTGATCTAAAATTCGTATCGTTTAAAATTGATAATGTATTCCTGCCATTAGTTTGAAATATAAGCAGTTGCTAAATAGGTTTTCTTTTCGTATCTCCAATACCCCTGGAAACTTCGTTCTTCACTGTTTTTACACTTACACAAACTAATTCATAATCTAGTTGATTGCCCACATATTTTTAATGTGTTGAACTTCCATGCCCTTGCATTTAAAACACTCAAATAAAACACATTTTATCTTTTTACTCCACGAACTAAGTTTCTTAACGTTTAACTCCGCACTTTTACGTAAACAAGATCAGAGTGATTTAGTTTGTGTGTTGTTGGTCTAACTTGACAAAATAATAGGCTATGTAAAAAGTAGGTCGTGCTGTTTCTTTTCGGGGAAGCAAGGGAGGTATTAAAAAAGCCGCAAAATTGGCCTTCCTGGACTCTTTTCTTATATTTTCGGGTGGGGTGAGCTAAATTCGAATATGGCCGTTAAAATGGTCAGAAATGTGAAGACTACGTAAAAAATGACGATTGTTCGATCACACCCGCAAATAAAAAAAGTATCGTGGATGGTGTGAAAATAAACATGACTAGAGAAATCAAAAATGTTCCGAAAAATCATGTAAATGAAACGTTAGTAGAGACTGCAGCTACTAAATTTTAAAGACTTTGGGCTTAAGGCTTTTTTCAAGAGCTTCGCCCAGCTCTGTATTAAGGTTGGTTTTTGGTTTTTCTGATTCCAAAAATATATCAAAAGTGTGACGCCCCGTAAGATAAATTTTGAGAAATTATTGGAAGACCATAACTTTACAAGCGTTACATTAGCGAATAGATAGAAATTAAATAAAATACAAATGTATTAATTTGAACAGAATAGTGTATTTTTGTGGTTTTGTTCAGTTTGGTGACTTTTTTTTTCATAATAAAGATTTTCGGTAATTATTTTTTGCCCTCGTTTTTGCCTTATGCAACTCCTCATTCCAAATCATGAAAATAATCGTTTTCACGACATACCAAAAATTACGTTGCCCTCAAATAATAATGATCTTGATTCCTACGTATTTTGGAATAACAATAATGAAAATTTTAAAATGATATAAACAACTGTAACAAATTTTATTTCTTTGAGCTGATCACATAACTGACTTGTCCCACGCACTACATAAACATACATAACAAATTGAATGTAAATTTAGTGGTAACACAAAACTCTCCACAACATTAAAACGGGCATATTATTATTACTCAAATTTGTTCTCAAGTATATGGACGAAACCCCACACACTAGGCGCTTTCATGGCGCCCCCTCTCATTCGTATTTTGAACAATATCCAATTTCTAAAGGCTTGTTAATTTTAAATAAGTTGTGTGTGCATTTTGCTCGTTCAATCGAAGTGATTGTTTGTTTGCGTGAATACTTTATCAGCGTTTTTATGCCCCGTCGACAGACAAGCAAATGCTTTGCAAGCAAACAGTAAACACCGAAAAGATTAACAGTGCGGAGCAGTCGCTTACCCGGCATTATACTATTTGACCGGTTCGAAAAACCACTAACGGCTACAAAAAATGAATTTATTGGCAATTAAAGTATTTTAGAACGCCATTGTGCAAGTTATTTGGCACGCCATCAACGCAGATGTATCTAGCTCTAGCTAGTTCAGTATTTAAAGAATTGAAACTAGACCGCCTGCAGCCTCGATGTTTTACTACTACAACATGTTAATAAATTTAAAACACGATTAATCAATTCTTAAATGGGTTCCAAATAAATTCTACTGTAATAGATATAGTACATTAAATATTAAAATCTATTCCAAACGCGTTTTATTTTAATATGTAGATCTTATGGTGGAACCGTTTCAAATTGATTATGTTAAAATATTTATACATATCGCCTGTATTGAATCCACATTTTTTACAGGTAAATGTGAATTAAGAATTCAATTTAAAAAACAAAATGTTATGTACGAAATGCCACAAAAAGGCACTCGTTACCACATGCTTTATGAATATACAATCAGTATGTTATCTGATGTTGCTTGAGTTTCAAAGAACCATCGGTACTTATTTTTTTACTGTTATTTATACAATTTTTGAATGTATGTCCATTCTCGACACAATAATAAATAAATAAAAATAAAGGAAAAAGATACAAAAAAACTGCAATTCAACGATGACTAGATATGAAGATAGACGCAGAGGTTTTTACTCTGTTTCTGAAGAGTTTCCTGATTTACCTCGTATATCACAAATAACAGTTAGTAAGGTACAAAACCAGTTCCGGAAGCTTGGACATGTGAGGCTTTACCTAAAAGGAAATATTCTGTTATTGATAAAAACAGCAGATTAAATGTAATGGTTGGAACTAGAAGAAAATTTTACGACTTTTACAAGGCAAAATAATGATGTAAGTCATACATTCGTCATGAAGTTGTTTAAAGCAAACAAATTGCATCCTTACAAACGTGATCCATTTGAAGACGATCGTGATCGGATGAGTTTAATTCTGTGAAGGAATGACGAGGATCTTGGACCAGAATGAATTATCTCTAGGAAATACATTTTCTGGTGAATTAACCTTTACTCTTCATGAACATGTAAATCGCTAGAATTGCACATATTGGTCTTGGGAAAATCCTGACTGAATGCAGGATTTGCATATTCCAGGATCGAAAAAGTTAATATCTGGACGGGTGTAGTTGGAAGCTAAATGGATAACTAAACCGAAGCTTAACTATTTAGACTTTCTCCAAACAGATGCTATTTTTGACAAACTTTTTCCGGTCCAAACGATCCAGATATATAAATTTTTTTGTGGTTTCAAGATGGGGCACTACCTAATTTTAGACTCTTTTCAGAATATATCTAAAAGTATTCCCGAACAAATGGATAGGCATTGGAATGGCCGTTGAATTTATTCTGGAGTAAAAAAACAAGGTCCTTCAAACAATACTTAATATTTTCATTTTCTCGTCCCCAAAATCAAGATATACATATTCAGTTCCATATAATAAATCTGTATCTTTTAATATAGGTATGGTTATATACACATAAGTATAATTGATTATGTCCAGATTTGCTATGTCTTAAATTCGACCATCTTGTTCCTGGTGGGTGTCCTCAACCACAAATCAAATAAATTAGCAAGCATAATACGCAACCTTTGACGTCCAGGGCTACAACCCTCATTCTATAATAGATCTTACATCCCTTATTTCACCAACGCCTACAAACCTCATTTCACCAACAGAGCTTGTAGCCCTCATTTCACTAACATGGCGTTAACCTTCATTCACCAATAGAGCTACAACTTTCAATCCACCAGTAGGTCTACAACCCTCATTTCACCAACAGGGCTACAAGCCTCATTTCATCAATAGGATAATATTCAAATACAAAGGCTTACAGTTTATTGATTCTCAACATCTATATTTTCATTTCCTTGCCCCTGTCCAAAAAAAATGTGACCAAAAATAGTTACCAAAATCCACCTTCACTGACTTCACTGAGAAATATATAGTTTGTTTTAACAGAAATGTTTATAGAAGCGTATCCAGTTCAGTTTCAATGATGATTTGTTTTATGGCATTGGGCAGCTGCACAGCATGAGATCAAGATTTGTGAATTTGGTCGGCGCTATGAATGTATTTGTATTTTTATTAGATGTGCACCTTTTGAAAGTCATTGCCAATATGGGTTCTACCTTATAGAACTTGTACCCAGAAAAAAAAACAAAAGAAATTCCTCTTTCTTCAATCAGACATCAGCGTGTGGTTCCGAAATGATTTACGGTAATTGCTCCCCATGCGGTAAATTATTGCAGCAACAAATAAGGCATGCATTTCCTCATCTGCATGCTTGCATACATAATATACAATAGCCACTGGTACGTACCAGAAAATAAAAGTATTACCGACAAAGCTCAAGACATTATATAAACGTATTCTCAGTGGTGAAATATTTATTTGTGTAATTACTATACAGGTTTACATGCATTTACTTCCTCTTCTTGTCTGGATTAATCACCGCTAGACAAAGACAATAGGTTATTACAACAAATAATGACTCTCAGTTAGAACATAAACTGCGTCTATATTATAGTTAAACTACCGATGCAATCATCCTGGCCTTGAGCAAGCCAAGCTAGGTAAAGATACACATACCTTGATTCCTACGTCTTCAGCATGGCAACTAATAAAGTCGGATATATTACAAAACATTCTTTTTTTATTTGCCCAACCGCCCGTAAATATTTCATGTTTTATTAGCAATTTAAAATGGGTATACATATTTTATTTTTCCAGACACGTACGTATAAGACTTTAGAATTTTAATAAAACAAAACAAACAAGAATGGAGAGCAAACAATTGAGATGTTCAAGTATGAAATATAACAAGGGTCAAGTCGTAATAAAAAGTTTTTGCTTCACAGCCCTGGAGAAATATTTCCCTTTTGTCCGTTTCCAAAGGTAATACCTTATCGTTCGTGTTTTTGTTATTAGGCTAATCTGATCGCTGGGCTTTTACAAATGTGAGTTTGCTGTGAAACTGCGATAATGCGGTGTTCATATATTTAGCTTGCAATCATGATATGTAGAATTAAAGACGATAGAGATTGCATATATAATTAGATGCACGCTTCATGCATCATTCTTGGGCTTGGATAAAAAAGGCACTAATTAATTGTTTTAGACGCTGCTCAAGTACGTACGGTGAAAATTTGATTTCGTTTCATTGAACCATCAAGAAAAATACCTCTGATCGAGGGATCTGCTTAAAAATTCAGTACAAAACTATACTTACCTTTGAGACCCTGTAGATGTTACACTTTCTGTTTTAGGAAAACCCATTCCTTAAGAATCAAAAACTATTATATTAGTCCATTTAGTAAAATCTTTCATGCTATTAATCGTTCAAAATTTATTGAAATTCTGACGATGATATATAATTTTCATCATACTCTTTGTTAAGATCCTAGCTATCAAATAAGGTGGAAAAGAACTATTTCATCTAGCAACATGGTGTCATCGGGCGTACCATATTGATCTTAAAATCCGACAATCCCTACCTCTGAGATTCTGCAGATTACACTTTTGGCTTTAAGAAGAACCCACATTTATACCTTAAGAATCAAGAAAGCAAATAAACGAAGGTTTGCATATTAATCTGTTTACTCAGTTTGCAAGTCACTTCAGTAAAGTATTTGAAACTATTGATCGTAAAAGGTTTACATAAAATAGCACCATTGACGATGACAAACATTTACCCTCATCATCTTCTGAGGATCACAGCCAGCAAGCAAGAAAGAAAGGGTTGCTTCTTCTAACTAAATGGTTACCTTTGCTTTAATATCCAACACAAAATCATAATATATCTGACACCCTTACACCTTCAGTTTTAGGAAAAACCCACGCAAACCGGTTTATTCCTTAAGAATAAAAAAAATGAACAACAAAAGAACGTTTATTACAAATAGTAGGGAATTCATTGAAAATCTGTAGTAACGCCCAGGGCGAAATCATTCTCATTGTAAGATTGTAGCTAAAAAGTAAAAGGTGGGAGAGAGCTACTTCTGCTGGTGTCATCGAGCGTGCCACAGGGATATACTTTAGGTCTTTTACCTTTGACTACAGGGTCATCACATGAAAATCTTAAATTCTACTGTAACTTTGTTGCTTTTGAATTTATCGAAAAAGTAAAAATTGCTTTAAAGAGTGCCTAATTTTTTGCCAGGAATTCAAAATTTTATAGAAAAAAACAATCGAGCATCGCATTACAGAGATATTCAATTCAAAAGTCTTTATTAGGCGGGGCTCAGCCAATGGCTGTTTATGTCCAACCTCTATTTAATTTACATTAAAAACATAATTTGTATATTACGAGGTATAGTACTTAAAATTAAGTTTGCGAATAAATATATTTAGTAAGCAACAATGAACATAATATAAAGATATCAACTTTGTTTTTTCTTATGTAATACCGTGTATATTATTATATCTTTTGATTCTTCGTTTTTTTTCTGATTTCATCGAAATAATAATATGTAAACATGCTACTATCTTTTATTTTTTACAAGTATACCTGGATAATTTGGAAAAAGATAGTTATGTGTTGAAAAGCAAGGAAGGCAGTTTGAACAATATCTATAAAAAGTAATTATATTATTAATTGTAGTAATTTAAATTATGTAATTATCTATAACTCATAAAAAATAAAAGATAATAAATAAATAATATAATAATAATAATAAATACTTGAATAAAAATAAAATAATAATAATAAAAAATAATGATAAATAAATAAAAAGCTTTGTTTATATCTATAAAATTAGGAAAAAATTAAGAATCAAAAGAAAAGATATAATAATATGCAGGGTGCTACATAAGAGAAAACAAAGTCTATAGCTATATCTCTGTAATCCGATGCTCGATTGTTTTTTTCTATAAAAATATGAATTCCTGGCAAAAAATTAATCAGTAAAGCAATTTTTACTTTTAAAGAAAAAGGTAACAAAGTTACAGTAGAATCTAATATACTGCTCCCAATTTGAAGTGGGACACTCGAAAAATGATCACAATTCAAAATGCCGTAAAATCCTTAAAACTTTACAGATTTCAACGGAACAGGCATTATTTTTAAAAAACAATTCTTTGACTTTCATTATAAGCAAACCAACGGGCCAAAACATTCAATGCAAATACTCTACAGAGTGTTCAATGCATCCATGTCATTTTGTGAAAGTTTGACATTGTGTACGGACTTAATGGGACATACTGTATATTTTGTTTAAATGATATCTTGTAGCCTGGAGTGTCGTGATAAAATTGTTTTTTGGTTTTTGTTTTTATCTCCACTAGTTTCGAAGATATTAAATAAAAAGAAGATATATTTTTATATGATTTTTTCTTTTTTAATCTTGCACTAATAAACTGAACTAAAATAAATAAACAAAAATAAAATATAACATCAGTAAAAGACCATTACAGAAGTCAGCTAAACCTAATAATGTGTAGGGCCTCCTCTTGACCTCACAACCTCTTCACATCGTTGATGCATACTTCGTATTTTATTGTTTACAATTTCAACAGGTATTCGTGTCCATTCTTCAACAAAAGCATTTTAGATTTAGATTTTGTGGACGATTACGACGACTTGAAATTCGTATCTGTAGCGCGTCCCAAATATGTTCAATGGGATTCAGATCTGGAGATAGATCAGGCCAGTACATTCGATTAATGTGTTCTCTGTGAATAAAATCATTAATTATTCGAGCTCTGTGAGGTCTTTAAATTTAAATGAGCTTCATTTAAACGAACCATTTTTACCTGAGGGTTTGTTTTACTTGTGCATTTATTTGAAATGTCAAACTGACGCAGATTTTATTTTTAATTTCAAAGCCAACTACTGAAAACAAGAAGCTAATCCAATTTTTATGGAAAATATGACTTAATTGAGAAAAAATTAATATCTTCAAAACTAGTAGAGATAAAAACAAAAACCAAAAAACGACTTTATCATGACATTCTAGGCTACAAGATATCATTAAAACAGAATATACGGTATGTCCTATTAAGTCCGTACACAATGTCAAACTTTTACAAAATGACATGGATGTATTGAACACTCTGTAGAGTAAATTGTTTTCGGGTTCGATTCCCGATCGTGGCAATGAAAAATACTGTTAGAGAGATTTTTCCAATATACACGGATATTGGATGTGTGTCCTTTGTCTTTAAATGTGTAGCCCCCTCCCGCACAAGGCTCTTCTAGAGCCTTCTGGGATAAAAGGGGTCGTCATTATATGTGGTGTATTTATTATTGTTTCGTTTAGTAAAATTCCAGCATATTGTATTTGTATAATTCTCGACGAGTATTGATTTCCTTGGGAGTACACTAATGCAAATAGAAATTAAGCGGGTTACAATCGGGGCTGTGAGCAGGCCACATTAATTCACTGCATCGATATATCTATCTACGATGATTTTGAGAGAAATGAATTAAATGGGAGAAACCCAATGTGTCCAATAACTGCACTTTTCCACATCCATCTAGTATTAGAAAAGAAAACATATTTTGGCCTATTATGCCCTCCTATTGCTAATAATTCTAAATGTCTCTGATTTCTGTCTTTTCTCTTAATTTTCTGACAGACCTGGAATCTATCCTTGTTGCACACATTCGATTTTACCCATTTTCCATGTCTTGCAGCCCCCAACCCGTATAAATGTTAGGGTCAAAGAGTTAATTATCGCTCTTACTTAAAACCTAAAACCGCTAGTGGTCCAGCCAGTATATTTCCAAAATTCAACTAGGAGAAGGTCAATTACAGCGACCTCACTAAATATCAAATAAAAGAATTGAAATCGCCCAGACAATAATTATACACAATAACTGCAGGCTAATTAACACGATAACGGCACAATAATGCTTTGCTGAAAAAACCGACAAGCGCAGCATTCTAATCCTCTGAGGTGCCACCGGCTTAATTTCATTTTAAACAATTGCTTGATGGTAAAGTAGTTAGTATTATCTAGTCTGCCGTTATAATTAATATCCAGGATTCCTTGCAGAGTAAATTTTATCGCGAAAAAGTATAAAAACAAACTTTCAGCAGTGGTAAAAAGTTCCGCAACGCGGGACACATTCAAATGGCACTAAATGCCGCTGGTTATAAGAGTGGCGTGCGTGGGGTCCCGGCCCAATCTTCGTGGTCCGGGAGTAAGCTGCTTAAGGCCCCTCTGGGGGACATTAAACAGATTGCTGTTAGGCCTACAAGCGAAGTCTCTAGATTCGTGCCGAGAAGTACTGCAGATATACACTGAAAGATACCAGAAGTCGGCTACTAACCAAATTTATATTCGCTTCTCAATGATAATGCACGAATTATGTTAATTAATTTAGTAATAATTGTTTTATCTACGTTTATGCTGATTTAGAACAAATTTGTAAGCAAACAGAGTTAATTATAGCCTATTTTCGAAACTAAATATTGTTCTTCAAAATCGATTTTCTCAACCATCTTAGTCTGATATGAGCAAAGATATTCAGATTGCTTCTTCAGTTGCAGCAAGATAGCCTTTGAGCAAGTAAAGGTCTTAACAGTTTAAAATCCCGACCTAATAACTACAACACAATAAAGTACGTTTTCTTTTTGGTTTTTTTGTTTATTATTATTATATATTTTGAGTAATAGTTATTTTCAAATTTTGCAATTAAATTGAATTTTTTTAATTTTTTAAACTTTACCTGACGTAGACAACGATATTACGTTACTAGTTACCACTTCTAATGTTATTATTTAGTAAAACCCAAAATGAAACTATCCCGTGTGTTGGTTTCGCATTTACATGGAACTGTCTTGCGATACTCGAGACCATCTAGTGCCTCTCAGCCCTCACCCGCAAACGACTCGAACGTTGCCGAATGTCAGAATTATAATCATTTTCTACTCAACGTCCGGCCCATTGAAATTGTTTTCGATTAAAAACAACGATAGAAGGTATATTACAACGGTACGATACACTAGGGCTGAATTCTCATGGCGTGGAGGGCTGTTCGCTTTCATTTTATAAAGATATTACAGAATTGAATAAATCTGACGTAGCCTATTGTAGCAAAGTTTTTCCTAATGATGAATTCATTTCCTGGCAGATATGTATGGCTTTGTGTTGGAGAAAATTATGAAGAGCTCCTGAAGTTTGAAAACTGTATCAAAAATCGCTGCTGAAAGACTAAAATATATCAAGATTCATAGTTTCTTTGCCGTAAGGCAGGATATTTTTTTAAACTTGATATCTGCTATTATATAGCATGGGTCAAATCCATATTTAATATAGGCATATAATTGCGATAAACACATCCTTACTCTTTAAAATAAGTCTTAAAGTATAAGCTGCAAAAATTGCTGAAAAAAATATTTAACAGTTTCTTGGGATTATTCAAAATATACTTTCAAGACCTATGTTAGTATATGTTATAATCTGTTAAATTGAATATAGAACCATAAATGGAGGAACACCAATAATTGCTGTTCCATGTTATACATGGAACACCAATTATTGGTGTTCCTCAAGAATCACTGCTGGGTCCGTTTCTATTTGCATTTTGCGTCAATGATTTGCGGGTGATAATGATTTGATTTTGGTGCAAACCCTGAGCAGCTCTCAGAACATATTGTCATGTATTTTAAACTAAAAGAAAAAGAAAACCCGACTATTAAATTAATAAAATTAAAAATAAACTCAGATCAAACCAGGGTAAAATGAAATGATCCTCTTAATAAAACAAATAACGAGAAACTTACGTATGGTATACTCAATAGATAAATACAAGTTTAAAAAAAAAGGATATCATGTCGGAGAACCATCTTCATAAATCTGCTGTAGAACACCTGTTGATGCGTAAACAAAAGGTCAGCTACGCTAAAACAAACCAAACGTAAATAAATTAAAGGCGAAAATAAAGTAAATGCATTGTACTATGTTTAAAATAATCAATAACAGAACAGCTGTTAGTTACATGCTATAAACAAAGTCTGGACGATTTTCAACACAACAGTTAAACAAACATGGACTTTATTTCTGTAAATTTCTTTTAAAATTATAATTAAATAGTGTAAGACTAACCTGTGAAACATCCAGTCTAGTCAAATGACCAGACACAATGTTAATTAGATCCTAAGAAGTGTTGTGTAGTGATCTTCGAAAGGTTCAGTGATGTTTCGTCGAAGTGAACAGCAGGGCAAAAATTCATCTCACGTAATATCAACAAATGGATATCCACAAATTCGTCAGGGGATAAGGATGCTGAAAATGACATAATTTTATAGGAAAATTGTATAATAAAGTTAAAAAAGGCAAAAATACAAACCATAATGACAGGGGAATCAAGAAATCCTTGGTTTGGCAAATTTTCTGCATGTTCCTTAGAAACGAAACAAAACGAGAGTTGTTATGGGGTAGTGAAAGAAGGAAACCCACGTCCAGATCGCTCCTGAAATAAATTCTGAAAATTACAATTTAAATTGGAAATTTATATTCCCAGGACTTTCCAATGGTGAGTCAAGGCCAAATACGAAAAAGTAACGGAAAAGCAGCTTCAACTTACCAGGAATAAAGGTAAAAATTATCCTAATTAATGAGCAGCCACCTGATTGGTCGAAATCAAAAATTGCATCCAAGGCCTATTTGGTATAAACAAATCCAGTAAACGGTGCAATAAATTCTAGAACAGTAAGCCATCATAATATCTGGACCACAAGTGTCAAAAACTAAAAACAGGTCTGCCAATTCAAGTGCATTTAAAACGATTCGGTAACCCGAAAGTGCAAAACTTACTCTGAACTGAAATTTTAAACCTTAAGTTTGTTTAATTTTGTTAATATCCAAAAGGACGCTGTCCTAAATCTGGTGTAGATTTAATTAGCACAGGGATATAGATTAAGATGCGTTATTATTTGCTTTTGATTATCTGATATTTGCAATAAAACCTTATATTTTGAGTGCCATCTATGTTTAATTGTAATAACCAAAGCATTTAAATTCATCTCAGCTGGATATCTAAAATACAGCAGACTCCGAGATATCTAGCTGTCAAATAGTAGAGTGACATTCATTCTGATAAAGATTTTTATAATTCCAAGTCAATAGAAATATAATACAATAAACTGACACGAATTTCAAATAAGCTTTATTTAAAAATAGCATGACAGCAGATTTATAGGTAAGATATTTCTTCGATGGTAGAAGATAACTCCCAAAGGCCCTGAAAGGTAAAGGAGTAATTATAGCAAACCTACAGTAAGTTTCACGTTAAATAATCATAAAATCATGCGCACTGTCGCTTATTAATGAAACATTGAAATAATTCTGCCCAGAGGCGGACTGATCGTATGCCATAAGGTCGACTATGCAAAACTATATACAAGAACTTAAAAATATTTCTTTTGAACAAGCTATTTGCAATTTCTATAGAAAATAAAATTAAAATTTCAAAACTAAAAAACTTATTTACTATAGCATCCATTAAAATATAAAAGAAAAATTAATATCTAAACGTGCAAAAATCTAAATTTAAACTTACCTCAAATTACAAAGTATATCAATATCAAAAATCAAAATTTAAACAGTATCCCTAAAAATCCTCCTTACATAACATTTATCTTGGCACCCAACGTGGGGCCCGAAAGAAAGAAAAACAATAAAAACAAAAATAATAAACAATATCCCTAAAGTTTCCTCCTAACATAACAATATTAAAATTGCTAATATTTGGTTTCCTCAGACTTCTAAATTTTCTAAACCGTTGGCTTAGCGACATGTTGTCTTGGACTGAACTATTTAAATCAAGCTCGTTTGTTAAGAGCAAGTTGCAATCAATATTCAATTGAGTTAGAATGAACATTTGGCACAGTCCATGTACTACGTTCGATTTAGAGTGTTCAGTGATTTGTCAAATTTTATAGAGTTGACGCAACACGTCCATGGAGACGTGCTGGTGGATTCCTATCCATAAAAATACTCTCTTCGAATATTCAGCTCAGTATAACTGTATAATTATATACAGTGATTATTTATTTATTTGACAGAAATTTATTGATACAGCAGCTTTAAAACTGAAGTAAAAAAAATTGGTATAATATTTGTACGTGTATTTTAAATCCATTTGTTATTTATGGTTTTTGTAAATTTGTGTTTAACTACAAAACATCTATGTTTCTATGCTTTCACATATACATATATTACTCTGACATATCCCAAAGTAGTACTCGAATGGTTAATAAAGATTTATCTATCTATTATTGTCATTTGTGGTATGTACGAACGATATGTCGTCAATAACTCGCAAAGTATAAAAAAATATATCTTTTTTTAAATCAAGCCCCTTAATAACTATTTATATTTTATAGATTGATCAAATATTTCATCCTCTTATACAATATTTAAAGCACTAAACCTTGGTAACGATGTACTTTCGTAATATTATGCTAATAAGCCCCATACTCGGAAGATTTATCAGATTATATTAACATAAGCGTATAAACATTATGCTAAATAGTTATATTTGTTATTGGTATTTGTGTATAAAATCAAATTAGTTTCTATAATGAGTTAGATGCTGTGTATTTGTTTAGATGACTTGGTAAGGCAGATCCTCCTCAGTGGGGCCACATTATAAATAGAATTAGATTCGTGCGTAATAAAAGTTTGAACTTTTAGACACAGCACCATTTTATTGTGTCGTTCCAGGTACATATTTACACTTCACAGCACGAATAGCAGCAAACAATAACAATTATCGCGAAACGCGGTCATACTGATATGGGAAACATTAGATAAAACACGACGAATAACAATAAAGTTGGCACATATATTTTACCTTGGTGCTCTATACAGTAAGACTCAAGTCAATCCCCTAGAAACTTTTTAACGATTTTCAATATTTTCTGAAAACAGGTAGGTACTTAGATGTGATTTTTTGACTCTAATTAAAATAAAATATTTTCCAATATGGCCGACCACCATATTGAATTTTGCTGCAATGACGGACCAATGTAATTACATGTGGTGTATTTATTATTTATTTATTTATTATGTATGTGCCCTCAATTAAAGGTATATCTGTAATATTCCTAAATTTCGAGGTAATTTGATGATATATCAAAATGGCGGCTTTAAAATGAATTTGACAAATTTAATTGCCTTAATTTTTTACCAATATATCAAGCGCATGAATTAAATCCAAGATAGAGCTGCAAACTTGGTCTTCACAAGTAACTGTCAAAAAAATTAAATTATTTTGCGGATGCCCCTTTTGCTTCCATCTCTTTAGACCTATGAGAAATTATTTTAACGAAACTTTCTTGGATCGGTGGATAGGCCTAGGAGGTCCAATAGGGTGGCGCGATCTCCAGATTTGTCACCTTTAGGCTTTCTTGGGTTTCACAGTTCAAATAACAAGACAGTTCTTAAGGCTATTATTTAAGTTGTTACTAAAACGGTCGTTGACACGTCTAGCGATAATAATGTATAATTGGTTTCGCACATTTATTGGAGTAAATAAATATACACTTTATTGTATGTAATTAATGGGATAATTACATTCATTTAAAGTTAAAAATTGTTTACCCAATGTCTGTCAGTTAATTTGAAAAATCCTAATAAATAATAAAAATATTTTACTATTTTCAATTTAATTATTTAGGGTTTGGTGACATTTCTTTATAGTCCCATGACCCTGGTGTTTTGCTAAACACAAAAGTCAGGTTATCCGTTTCACAGCAGCACGAGGTTTAAGACACTTTATTTTAGTTTTTCTATCCAACACAAACATCATCACCTCGATCATCACGTTATCAATTGGCCGCCTATTTTCGTGATTTCTTTTATCCATCATGAAAGCTCGATGATGCTCGCTAGCCGTTTGATAACTTGGATCAATCTGTCGAAACAGCACCAGGTTTCTCGAATATAATTCAGAACAACTGGTTCTAATAAATTTTTAGGAATCATGTATCAAAATCTTCATTTTTTAGTTGCCTATCGATCTCTCTAGCCAGATTTTCGATTTTAGTCTCTGATTTTTCAAAATTTTCCAAAGAAGTTGAATTTTCATGTAAAAAACGTCTTTTTTGTGTAGCTTTAATAGCTTAAGCTAGACTTCGCCTTTTTAGGGAATTAAATGTCATTTTTCTCCATATTTTATTGAAATTAAATTATCAATATTTTTGTTTCATTTTACATTTTTAATTATTAATATTTTTTAATAATTTTTTATTATTAGTTTTAGGTATACATATTTTTTCCCTAAATAAAGACCTATTATTATTATTATTATTATTATTAAATATCACTTTATTAAGTAATTACGACAAATTTTTTTTCCAAATTTTCTTTGTTTATTACCGCCAAGATGTACAGGGTGAACCAAATTCGATATGATTTGGGGTTCTCTCTGTTAAGCCAGATTTTCTATTTTTGTCTCTGATTTTTAAAAATTTTCGAAAGAAATTTGAAATTTCATCTAAAAAACGCCTTTTTTATGTAAATACCACTTTCTTAAATAATCACAATTTTTTTTTTATAATTTTATTACCCCCAAGATGTACAGGGTGAGCCAAATTCGGTGGGTTTTGGGGTTCTCTCTGAAAGTATGACAGATAGAAGGAAAAAAACCGATATAGGTGTTGCGTAGCTACGTAGTTTTGTAGCAGAATTTTCTCGTTCTCTTCCGCGTGGAATATTCGGTTCTTTAACTCAATATTTATAATTTTCTAAAAATATATGTTAAAACCGAGGTTGAAACATATCACTCTTTTAAATTAACAGAAAAGTGTAAGGACAAGAATTTTCCTATTTTATGAGAGCTATATTTTCGTGTCTAATAACGTCTAATTTTGTATTTCTTCATCTCAGCGTCTATATTGTCCACAAGTAAAAGAAATTCTGTTGGACCTATTTGTGCGTTTAGGAGGCGTGGATTAATTTCGATGACGCGGCGTGGTGGGCCACGTGTGCTATTGAGATTCAACGCTGATAGGCGTAGGCGTGGCTTAGCTCCACCAATGCCGCATGGTCAGTCGTATGCTGTCACAGAGAGGTGCGGCTTCGTTCCTGCGCTGTCGTTTGATTAGACATGCGTTCTATTGATTTCAATAGACTGTGAGACTTATAACATAATATTATATATCATTAGAAAGCTAATTTAAATTGTAATCGAATAATGAAATAATTTACAGGGTGCTCCATTTAAGAAAACCACAAGTTATGTCTATATCTCGAACACTGAGGCATGCATAATTTTCTTCTTATGAGCAATGGATTCTACTCAAAAAAATGCTTCAAGAGTCTGTAGAGATTACCCAAAAATGCCAATTTTCAAAAAACTCTGTAGCTCGGTAGTGGAAATAGATAGACGATCGCGGTTTACGCCATTGTGTGTTTCTCGAAAATCAAGCCCAAGACATCTATATTTTTTTAAATTTTTTCATGAATTAATCACTCTTAGATTAATGGCTATCCCTTCATATTTCTACGAATTAATATACTTTGTTTGATTGTTACGTATTTTTACCACATTATTTAGGTTTTACACAAGCAGTCCAGGGCCGTCCTAAGATATTTAGCGCCCGTGGGCTATTAACAATAATATATGCTCTTCATATAAGAAAATACATGGGAGGGGAAGCAGGAGCGGGATGAACTGATTTGAGTGCAATCAAAATTGCCGCTCTAAGAGACTGGTACCCCGAGGCTATATTTTTTCGGCTGCCTCAAACAATATTTTAAAAAATTATTTCAAATCCTAAATTGTACTAGGTTACTAGTTTGCTGCAGGTGCGGAATTGCATTTAGTATAATCGTCCGTTGGTGTATGTATGTAATTTCGCCTGATATTTAATCCTATGATCGAACAACTCTTGCGTTGTCTTTATAGTTTGTTTTGTAGATGTTCAGTTATTTTAGATATAAACAACTAGATAATTCTTAAAAAATATTTGAACAAGACAAGAGCCAGATCGCCTGGATATAATATTACTAATCGACATAAATGCAGGAAAACAAAGGATCAGACCGTGAACCGTGTTTTCTGTAATGCTAATGTTACCTTTCTATTTTATTTGCTAAAACTCGTGTCGTTTTATGGTCGGTCCTTTAATGCAGTTTTTATGGTTGTCCATTTAATTTCCATATAGAGGTTTAGTAGTTTGATACTTAATATTTTTGTCCATCGATGTATGTACAATGTAAGTAAACATTTAAACAAAATATTATTCTAGCTTTAGTTGTCATTTATTATAAACGCAATATCATAGCGGTTTTCGTGTGGATTTTCTCAAATATTATTCACGAAAAGTTGACTTACCTAAAGGGCCCAAATAGTAATACAGAAAACATGTTGCCAATATTGGAACTTCCAGAAAGCAACCCTTGTTTTTTTTAATATATTATTTTATCAAAAACTGGTGGTTTTAGATATCAATTAATTAATTTTTTTCATTTTGTCATTTCAATTTCTGATCTATCAAGAGATCTGGTTGTTTATTCTTTGTCTAATTCCTAGTTTCTGAATATTTTCAAACGTTTAACGAGCAACACTAGACTTAGTTTCTCCGCATTTGAGTAGAACGTATGCCATATTTTTGTTTGGCCAATACAGGAGGTACTCTCAATTACGAGTACAATCGCAAATTTTGCAAACTTCTAATTATGTTCACTGGAGTTACCTAACACCTTCCTGAATCCATCTAAAAATATATTACAACTGAGCAACTTTATTCGTATGTTCAAATATGTGTTTCGTCAAAAGATATAAATTGCCTGAGATGATGTTATACATTTTTATGTGTTCTGTTTTACGACGGAAGTTGTTACCGTGGTTTACTAACAACGTCACGCGGTAGATGAAAGTAATATTAATTCTTTAAAATGGAAGTCCGTCTCCTGAAATGTTTGTATTTCAGCGCGATATTAGAATAAAAATGAAGTTACAGCAAAGTTTCCTCGTAACATTCATAAAATTCAGCTCGCATATCACACTGATAAAACAAAACAGGACGTGTTTTCAACGTAACTATGATTTTTTATTATGACACGCCTGGCTTCGAGACAATCTTTCCGAAACTCAAGCAGACTATAAAAAATCTCCAGTTAAACGTGATACCTATCTTGCATAACGTATTCATATATCCCGCGGACAACTCCAGGCGATGCTAGATTTCCCAGGATGGCGTATTTTACTTTCAAAAACATACCAGCGGTCTGCTATCTTCTGGCCAATTTGCATTCGTTTTTACAGGCCCAGGCCCGTCTGTTTGCTCGAAATTCCCGGCGAGACTCTTTTTGGACCTCAACACTTTCCCTGCTACAAATTCAATCACTTCGAAACCTGTGTTTAACAGGGTGACGCGAAAACGGATTTATCCCGAAAATTGCGCTTGTTTACTTAACAAATTGTCGTTTATCCTTAGCCATTTAATTAAATTAATTTTGATTGTTGTGAAATGCAGCAAGTACACAGCTCACAGCTCAACATTGGCCTTTAGAATTCACTAAATCAGTGATATTTTTATTTATTTATTTAGAAACACAACTCAGAATTTCAACTAAATGAGACTTATTTAAGGTTAGATTTTCCAAATAATGCATTATAGGGTAAATTCAACATCGAAGCTGTCCGAATTTTTAATTACGAATCCCAAACGTTTATGAGTAGACATGACAATATTTTAAAAATATATATTTAGGCATATTTATTTTCACGAAAATTTTTTATTTCTCATTTTACGCGGAAAACTTATGCTTCAAAAAAGTTTTGCTTTTATTAAAAATATCATTACCATGGAGTAAGTTAACATGTCATGTACAGGGTGTTCAGAGAATTAAAAAATATGAAAATTATGTATGAGTAAACTTCGTTCAATTTTAACTATGTTAAAAACTGTCATTAAGAAAAGTTGTTTAGAATTAAAATTTATGTCAGAATTCCAATTTGTGGATAAATCTGCCTAATCCGACTTTTTTAAATTTTCCAGGAGTACCTATCAAGTGGCATAAAAATTAAAAACTGTATAAATGAGGAGTTGGCATGTGGTTGACAGTAACTATTTATCCTCAATTTGTCATTTTACTGTACATCATTTTCTACTTCATTATTAATAAGGACATACTGTAGAAAGGATAATGTTCAAAATTGAAACACAACCCTAAATTTTAGTCCTTTTTATTTCTATACATAATTATATGTAAGACCCAACAAGTTTCGGCTTAACACCATCATCAGGGGTAACATTAATCTAGGATTTTAAAAAATATAATTATGGATTCATAACTTTAAGCTATTCGCTTATGTACAGGGTGATTCAAAACGACGCTGCCAAAATGATACTGCAGATTAAGCATTAAAAAAAAGAGACCCGTATTTTTTTGTTTTGTCAAAATTTAATTTTTAGGGTGTCATATTGGGCTCTAAAACGGGCGCATGAAAACCGTTATTTTTCAAATTTCTCGGAAAGTACTGAACTGATTTAAATCAAATTTTATAAACATCATCAAAGTAATGCGTGAAGTATTTTAACCTTATCAGTTTTGCAGTTTTTGATGGGGGGCGCCACCTGCGCGCATACCAAATTGGTTTTCTTAACGTAAGTTTTTTCCCAATGAACGCGTAGTTACTTTTTTTTCAATATTCTTATCGAAAACTCATTTTTGAGCAAAAAACGGGCCTCTTATATTTTTCCTCCAGGTGGCGCCGTTTTCGATCAAAATGCAATAAACTGTAGCATCTCCTTACCTAAATTATTTGAATAGTTTCGATTACATATTTCTAATTATAGTCACCACTGGAAAATTTTACGTTTTTTATAACAATATTCACTAAATATTGTTACAGAAAAATAAGCGTATTAGAAAACGACAAAATTTCCAGTGGCGACTATATTTAGAAATAATCGAAAAAACTATTCAAATAAATTTAGGTAAGGAGACGCCTCAGTTCATCATATTTTGCTCGAAAACGGCGCCACCTGGAGGAAAAATATAAGAGGCCCTTTTTTGTTTAACAATGAGTTTTGGACAAGAATATTGAAAAAAAATGTACTCGTTCATCAGGAAAAAAACTTACGTTAAGAAAACCAATTGGGTATGCGTGCAAGTGGCGCCCCCTATCAAAAACTGCAAAACTGATAAGGTTAAAATATTTTGCACATTATTTTGATGACGTGCATAAAATTTCATTCAAATCAGTTCATTACTTTTCGAGAAATTTGCGCCTCTTTTAGTGCCCAATATGGCCCCTAAAAATTAAATTTTGACAAAACAAAAAATACGGGTCTCTTTATTTTTAATGCTTAATCTGCAGTATCATTTTGACAGCGTCGTTTTGAATCACCCGTATAGTTTTTTTTTTTAATTCTAGATTAATGTTATCCCTTGATGATGGCGTTTAGCCGATAGAAATAAAAATTACTCAAAATTTATTATTTCGTTTCAATTTTGACATTCTTAAAATATTTTTGAAAAGATTCTATACCTAATTGATTTGGTCTGTTTGAAATTATTTTAACTGAAAAAAAAATTCAAAGAAAAGTTCTTCTCACTGAAAGAGAGCATATTTTTGTATCAACATTATACAAAAAATTTCATGTCGTCAGCAGATTAGTGGTGCGGCAGCAAGTTAAGAAAGATCTTGGCGAAGCCTAGAGTAGATGGCTAAAAACACTAATTTGGAGAGTGTAAATAAGATGATTTTGAAAGATGAAGTCAAGGTCATTGATATTTCAACTAATGGTAGTTTTTGGTATTTTTCAACTCCAAAAATGTATCATAAATGCGAGTAAGAAATTTTTTGACAAATAAATCTTAACCAAGAAATTTACTTTTTGTGAAGAAGTAAGTCAAAAATGTCACAAAACTGTCTTACAAGATATTTTTAAATTAAAAAATTTCTCCATTTTTATTTTATTTTATTTTGCAGTAAGCTTCTTTGTAACAATTGCCGAACGTATAACAACCAGTTGACATTTACAAAGCTAACTATATCACTAATAAATAACTGGATAATAAAAGTCCTAGTGTCAAATCTTAAGGTGTAAAAATATAGCCATGAATTGGTCAGATTTATAACTACGGTATTGTTTTAAATTGAAATACTGAACAGAATAGTTTTAACTGATTGAGTAGGATAGAACGATCAAGTTTATCAAAGCTGGATTGAATTGGATCACGAGGATTAACCTCGAGATTCTAAATCCTGTGCCTGATGATGCGAATCAAGTATATTCATGAAACCGATAGCACAATAGGAATAAATAGCAATTTTTTAAGATAAATAGACGTTTGTTTAATTTCTAAGATGAACTCTCATTGGGTTTACTTCCTATGGTTATATAGAACTTGTTTGCCCACATTAATAGCTTAGAAATGACATCATAAGCGTATTTTGTAAAATATTCTTCTCATTGTTTTTTTTTACTATTGTCATATTTACGCCTTAACAAATTTTTAATATATTTATTTACTGACAGTGCAATTACCATACTGATTTATTTGCAACAAATTATTACGTTTTAGTATTCCATTAACCACATTTATAGAATTTAATTAATATGTGTGCATGTTTCGATTTCTGATTAGCCTGCTGAAAATGAATAAATGAATCAATAAACATATTCGTGTTCACTATTTATGCATTACAACTATTTTTTGCAGTGCACGTATTTTTGTTGGCCACCTAGTAGCTTACAAACTTGCCGAGATCGGTGCATTTAAATGTTGCTTCAGCATTTCTGTTCCTCAACTTGAATTTTGTCTATGACACGACAACTATTTTTAGATCTCTTTGGAATATACAATAGTAGACAACTTTTGTTTGGCTTCTATT
The DNA here is from genome assembly GCA_963680705.1 of Rhagium mordax. Taxonomy (NCBI): domain Eukaryota; kingdom Metazoa; phylum Arthropoda; class Insecta; order Coleoptera; family Cerambycidae; genus Rhagium; species Rhagium mordax. Next base: position 14,150,887 of record OY796658.1, on the reverse strand, counting down.
TTTCTAGATTTTCGTTTCTATGAATAATGTATAGAAAGGCGATTTACGCAGATTTCCACATATTTTTTATGACAAGTTCTAAATCCTAATGAGCGTTCAGATGATACACATTTTTTCTTGTAATGAGTTCTTTATGTAGAACAAGGAAATATTTTCTTTCAACAAATGGTTCATAGCACAAAAAATGTACTACAATAAATTCTGTTCGGAAACTGATTGCTTAATTTTGAAATGCTGTGCATAAAGTATTTCATGATTTTCAACATTTATGTTTTTCTTACTGCGCATAAGTGTTTAAAGTCCTTTCCAAAAGTAAATTGAGAAAAAAATAACTGAAGAGACAAGTTGACTGAGCTTTTAGTTCCTTCATTTGAGATCCTGATTTGGCCAAATATAATTCACAACATTTCTCCAAGGGATGGATTTTCTTAACAATAATACTTTTTTATGTACTTGCATCCCATACTTCCTAAAGCAAAACTTTCTCCTAAAACGTATGTTTCCAGCTCTCTTGCAATAAAAAAAATATCATTATAACGTGTATCTAAAATTGAAAAGTTACTACGTATCTATGTTCCCTAATTAAATTCGTAATGAATCGCCCATGTGTGTAATAAAATGAAATTAATACAATCGTCTTCGATCATTTCCACACACACATAAGAAAAGGGCGTTTTTAATAACTGCAACATAATTTTTAAGAATGCGCTTACGTTGGTGGTCGCACCGCAGGTGAACAACACTAAACACCGACACTAATACGCAGACAATGTGTTACATGCTTTGAATCGCCGTGTCGAGTAATATGATAGTGAATTAGTTACACTGACTGGAAATGCCATAAATTTTATCAAAACCTCATAAAGGGGTAATATACCAGCGACTTTTATACGTCTACCGCACACAAAATCTAATTTTTTCCTCACTTCATATTGCTTGGGGTTGCCCAATTTCCAGTAAGATAAAGAATTATCGCGTTGTGTCGTGGCCTGTACGAAGTAAAAGATACGTAGATAAAATATTCATATAATATCCTTTGTATTAGATTTTGAAATGTCCGTAATAATATACTTTTAGCACAGCATATAAAGGCATCTTCTAGACGTGGAAGATATGATTTACAGGCCTAATTAAAAGTTTAATTACCAAATAAGGCTCGAATAAATATTTTAAACAAGATCCCATTTGTGTGGGTGGGGTGCTTGTTATCAGGCTACTTTTACTTGTTTTGGCCTCATATGAGCAATTCAAGAAAATTCCTTTAGCAGCAAAAAAGGGTTAATAAATATTTTGTGAAGCATGCTTTGTTCGTGATTTTTTTGATAGTTCCAACTATACAGTTCATCAAATCATAACACAAGATTGAAGGGATTGTTACAACCGAAAACAATATTTCTGTCTTTCCATTTGATCCAAAAATGTTGACAAACAGCTTGTAGTCCTTGCTGCAGTGATAATTTATTTTCAGCTACGAGTATATGCAAAAGTTAGAATCAGGTGCAGCGCTTGTTGTTTTTCCAATCAGAAAATGAGATGAATTAAATGGTTCTAAATCATTAGAGTCGGAAGATAAAAATGATAATGGTCGCGAATTTAGAATTGCTTCCGATTGCTTTTGCTTAAGTCGATTTTACACCAGCTTCCCATAAACCTTTAAAAAGGGAAGCTTTAAGTGGAATAAAATGCCAAAAAATCTCTTCATCATTAAATTTTTTGGTTGTATAATCTTGGGTTTGTGAAACTACACTATCAATAAAAACTTCTTATGTAATGATTAAACGGAGGTAATTTGCCTAAATCCATATTAATAGTTTGTCGTGTTCTAATAATTTGGGGCATGGTAAAAAATTTAGCAATAATTCTCTAATTAATATACAGGGTGGTCCAGATTTCAATACATTAATTTTGAGAGGCGATAGAGAATCGCAAAATAAGGGGACTTTTCTTAATAAACATACCTCGAAAAATGCACCATAACTTAGATACAGGGTGTTGAAGTTTCATTAAAAAAAACTTTATAATTTAATATCCAAGGCAAGACAAAAGCATCTTTTTCAAATTTGGCACACCGCCTTTCTATGTAAATCTGCATCTACTGTTCAAGTCAAAAATAGTAACAGAAAGGCATTGGCGCAGATACGGGGGTTACATAGCCCCTTTCTAGAAATATGTAGTGCGCCACTGGATATTTTTGAAAAAAAATATTAAATGGCTAAATTGCCTATTGCATTCTGAAGAAAAATGTGTTCTCGTAAAATTTTGATAGAACAAGCCGTTTCCGATTTATTTACAGTTAAACACTTTTGTGCAGGCATAATAAAGGAGATAGTAGCCCTCCAAATATGATTAAAAAATACTTATGTTTTATTGATATTTAATAAAAAATCAACAAAAAGCAGAACGAAAGAAATTCGCATATGTATTTACAATAAATTTTCAAATTGCCATCTTTCGGCCTCAAAACACTTTTGACATTTTCTGGAAATGGAGTTGATTGCCGCCAATATTTGAAGTCGATTTTCGCGTAAGCAAGCTTGACGAATAAATCGGAAACGGCTTGTTCTATCAAAATTTTATAAGAACACATTTTCCTTCAGAATATCATAGGCAATTTAGCAGTTTAATAATTTTTTCAAAAATATCCAGTAGCGCACTATATATTTCTAAAAAGGGGATATGTAACCCCCATATCTGCGCCAATGGCTTTCTGTTACTATTCTTGACTTAAATGGTAGATTCAGATTTACATTGAAAGGCGGTGTGGCCGGTGTGCCAAATTTGAAAAAGATGGCGTTTGTCTTTCCTTAGATATTAAATTATAAAGTTTTTTTTAATGAAACTTCAACACCCTGTATCTAAGTTATGGTGCATTTTTCGAGGTATGTTTATTAAGGAAAGTCCCATTATTTTGCGATTCTCTATCGCCTCTCCAAATTAATGTATTAAAATCTGGACCACCCTGTATATTAGTTAGCTTTTTTTATCTTGGAACATAATTTGTCCTAAACCAATTCACCTTTGGATAAACACGAAACCTAAACTGATACATACATTTTTAAATCTCTCGAAATCTCCGACAGCATGATAAATCATCACCTAAACACAAGTGGGAATAATCCGTTTCCTAATAATGTATTCTATGAGCGTGCGGAGTTAGGAAAAATTCGCCTAATAAAAAATAAAATAGTTCACCGCGCCAGGAAATAAATTCCACGGCCGCTCACTGGATTTCGTTCACAAAAAGAGTTCATATATCTCTTAGCAAGTAGTTTCCTAGATCCTGCCGACTAAAAACCGATTCGCAGAACCCTTGTATAAATACATACCAAACAGAACAATAACAGGCCTCCGAGAGATAAGCGTTGTAGTTGGATCCACGCTGCTGTCGCTTTGATAAATGTACTCCATATTTTATGAAAAGCGACGAGAATTTTTATATTATTTATAATAATAACCTGACTGCGGCTCGGCACTATGCTCCAGAGGTTTGTTTGGATGCATGCGGCCAAACAGTCGCACAAATAACAGCACCGTGTATACTGCACCAGATTTACAAAAAATATCTCAATACAGAGTTTAATTATCTAAAACCATACCTGCGTGGATAATGTAAAACGAAACTAAAATGAAGAAATTTTATACTATACTCTACAAATAAATGATGATTTTTCAACTGTTTATTGGCGTCGTTCATCTTGAATCAATTAATACTTTTCGTAACCGAGGCCTATGCAAATGTTCTAGAGGAGCAATCACAACTCAAATCACTCCTCGAATCACAAACAGAAATAGTCACTTTTCGTAACTAACTCTTAATATTTAAGTCAGTATTAAATTTTGAAATTCAGGGGTTGTTTTCGCCCTCTTAGGGGTTTTTTAATATTTGAGTTGATACCCTAAGGTTTAAGAATCCGCAAAAAAAATTCCACTATAGAATTAGTCCGAAGTTACCACCAAGTAACGATTATTTGAAAAAAATTAAAAATCATGATTTTTTATTTATATTGATATTTTGTAGTGTGTAAAAGTGAAATTTTCAAGCGTCAATGTCTCGAAAACAATTGAATTTCAGTATGCCTCATTAGAAGATGTCCAATTTCTTATCGGGAAAATTTTTTTAATAGAGCTTAAAAATGTCTATTAAAAAAATGCTATTTTGATTTTATCTTCTTAATCCTAAAGTCTGTCTACGTTCTATGGGTGCACGACGTGATGTGGAGTTAAGTATTTCTCAGGATTTCTCTTCCATAATTCTCTCCAATTCTTCCGGTCTCTTGTTGGTGATAATATCTCCTTTAGTTTCTTTCCTCTCTCCTCTACTGTTTTACTGATTTTTTTTGCATTTATTTACCTATTAAAGAAACAATGATACTTATTTCGATTTCTTTATTTCAGAGTCCGAAGTTGTCCTCTGCTATGGTGTGCCTGTGTCTGCTCGGCGTTCTACTGACAACTACATCAACCGTCGCCGCCTTGGGATGCCCTGCAGGGTGCATGTGCAACGACGATACTTACGTAGTGCAGTGCGAAAGGAGCAAGTTGGACGTGATTCCAATCACACTAAACCCCGCTATACAGAGATTAGTGTTGAGAAGCAACAAGATTAAAACGGTCGACGCCTCCTTCCAGTTCTACAGGGATTTGCAGTACGTCGATCTGTCTAATAACCACCTAGTGAACATCCCAACCAAGAGTTTCCTGCATCAGGAGAAGTTGCAGGAGCTTCACTTGAACAAGAACAAGCTGTCTTCTATTAACAACAGGACATTTCAGGGTTTGAAATCCCTAACCGTTTTAAATCTAAGAGAGAATTTCTTAGAGGACCTAAACAGAGGCTTATTTTCTATCCTTCCTAAACTGGAGGAACTCAATCTAGGCCAGAACAGGGTATCTAAAATAGACGCCCTAGCCTTTGACGGACTATTGTCTTTGAGAGTATTATATTTAGACGACAATTTATTAAGTTCCGTGCCCACTACGTCTTTCTCAGTTCTCGGCAGCTTAGCGGAGTTGCATGTCGGTTTGAATGCATTCACCAGTCTACCAGACGACGCTTTCAGCGGTCTGGGAAAGCTCTCTGTGCTGGACATTAGTAGCGCTGGCCTTCTAAACATCAGCGGTAACGCCTTTAGAGGCCTGACCGGACTGCGAAATTTAAACTTGGCAGACAACAGACTCCAGCAAATTCCCACAGTACAACTCGCACATCTGACGCGGTTAGAGGAGCTAACGATCGGCCAAAACGAATTCGCAACTCTGGAAAAGGATTCCTTCAAGGGACTCACCAACCTGCGGAAAATCGACATTACTGGCGCTAATAACCTGGAACACATTGAGAAGGGTGCATTTGGCGATAATTTAAACCTCGAAACTATCATTTTAGTTAGTAATAAGAGACTCGAAAGTCTGGAGGATGGTGCTCTTGTAGGACTTCCAAATTTAAAACATTTAGTGTTGAGGGAGAACTCATTCAAAACGTTATCAGAATCAATAATGTCTTGGAATGAACTTCGCGCTTTGGAATTGACTGATAACCCCATAAATTGTGACTGTCAACTGTTGTGGTTATTAAATTCAATAAACTCTAAAAACCTTACAAACGTGCAGTGCTCCACGCCTTTACAACTCCGCGATAGGTCTCTGAGGACTTTAACTGCCGACGACTTAGGTTGCTCCTTCGGCGATCCCCGCCAGCAAGTTATCATAATCACATTTTGTGTTAGTGCTACAGTACTTCTAGGAGTGTTAGGGTTGTTTCTTTTTCGTTACCGTCAGAGAGTGCGCGAGGCCCTCAAGGATTATAAGTGGAACAAGAGAGCCATCAGCAGAAAAGAGCACGAGTACCAGAAGACCTTCTCCGACGACGACTACATCACGCGTTCCGGTCAGCATCATATCAAGCCCATACCTGTGACAGAGTTGTAGCTAGAGCTGAGCGCGCCACCCTCGGGGGTGTTTTGTCTTGACGGAGAGGGTAGGCGTGCTAGGGGCCCGCGCGGTCCGGGGGGCACCTTGCCCGTCACTGGCTTTACTTACATTACAGGGGACACCTGCAGGGCCCATTCCTTGAGAGCTCTCAATGAAAATCGGAACGGATTGCCGAAATGCCACGCGGACATGTACCAGCACTAGTCTGCACTTAAAGCACAGTTATTGAGCAATAATGATTGAATCCATTCCAATGTGTGATTTTACGAAATATAGAGACTGTACAGTAGCTGCTAAGTATATTTTTTCGTCTGTAACAAAAGTACTATCGAACATATCTGTTTCGTCTCGTAGGAAATCTGTGATATTCGATTGTTCTCCGGTGACTAAAAGCGACTGATTTAATTTCACGTGTTCCTTATGAAACGAAATGGATGCTAATCGCAGATATGTATAATACGATTAAATGTAATCGAATGATTTATGTTCATATGTCTGTCGAAGGGTACGCATTATATATCATGTTTATTCGTTGTATTTATAGCCCTAATTGGGTAATTCCGAAAAATTGTTTATTAATTTACTTTGTTCTGAAAGAGATCATTTATTATTTGTTTTCCTGCATCTACAGTGTACACGCTAATTATTGTAAAAAAATACGCTACATTTTTTAGTGATAATGATCGGAACCAAACACAAACGTTTTCATGGGAATAACCCAACTTAATTAGATATAAATCCGCTAAAAAATATCTTTGTAAAGTTGGTTACCTGTTGTGTTTTTCCTAGAATCTAGTTAATTAAATTATAACGGTATACATGAGATATAATGCGAGATGTCGTTGTAAACGAGTGATGTTTATCAAAATAAAAAAAAATTGTGATATTTTATGACTGCATACGTTTAGTCGCCAAGCTGCGGATCTTTTCCTTAATCTAGAGATTCTTGTGTTCAATTGCCTTATTTATATTGTAGATCTGATCCTCGTGGCGCATTGCCTAAATTATGTGGTCATAGCATAACACTTAATACTTTTTGTAAGATTTCGTATTTTCAAGTATTTTGAAAATATTTAAATCGTTGTACATAATATGCAATATTTCTATATATATTTGTATATATTCTAAATCTAGCAAGTGTAGCAGTACATATATATTTATTAATTTTTTATTGTGTGAACGAATTTATAGATAGGAAATATTGCATTCCCTAAAAAGGTATAATGAGTGTGATTTTGACAGCCGATCGTGTATAAATTGTTTTGTTTTTCAAATATTTATCTTTTAATTTTTATTTTACGAAGGAAATGTACTATTTATTTTTGGTATTTATTTCACTCGAAATTGTGTGTTTCAGTGGACACAATTCTGAACTAGTCATAGTAAATTATTATAGAAAGTGTGGATGATTTTTTGTTTTGTGCGCGAGGAGAAAATTAAGTGCATTTTATATTGTAAATAATAAAATTAGTGTTTTGTACATATTGACTTTATCTTAACTATCATACTTATTTACAATAAACAAATTTCTGATCTTAATGAGTTGTGTTTTATTGAAGAGATTGGGAATTTCTTAAAAAACTAAAAAGATCATAAGTACAAACTAGATGGTCAAATATACCTAGTATTTAATTTCATTGCTCATTAATGGACCTCAACTTAGCTTCATCTCAAATTTAACCCATCGTACTACAATACTTCTCTGTTATTTCGACATCCAATTTTGCACATATTACAGACAGAAGATAGAGTGGTGAAGTGGACAATAATAGCCTGACTATCTAGTATGTTCATAAAATAAATAATCTTTGGTACAACTGATGAATGAAAAAAGCATGTTTCAACTTTACCAAAAATGGTCTCCCGGACCTAAATGTATATGCCGATGAAGTCTCAATATTTTTAACATAATTCAAATGCGGCCAACTCTACTGTTCAATTCTGGTTGCGATAGACTTCCTATTTTCAAGGAGTGCCATAAAAGTTCGACCAATTGCGCAAGAGAGTCTAAGACCGGCCCTGCATAACTTATCTAAAATTGAGAGAATTTTGGAAACATCAATAAAAAACTTATAATTTTTAGGTAGCTATGTTACACCTTTCTGTTGTTTCTGTTCTATTGGTATAACGTCATGGGCTAATATTTAGCATTATAAGTATGAGATCCATCAAGAATTCGTTGCAGAATGTATATCGATAAAATTACGAGCACTCGTGGTATTTTATTACCACCCAAACTTTTCTTGAAGTCGTCCAGCAGAGATTACTTGGAAAGCCTTTAAAGCTTAGCCATCACGTGGTTGTTTGGAGAATAAACTTTCAAACTTGGTTTTATACAGCTAAAGAATTCTTTTACTTTCAGTGCCATTGCCCATTATACACGTCACTAACACTATTTCAAATAAAGGGACGTACGTAAATCGGTGTCCAGAAAACTGACAAAAGTATTCGTACTTACTTATTCGCATTTAAAATTTGAAGTATGATTTGTGTGGGGACATTGAATAGTTTTGTTAAAGTATCCTCAAAATAGGAAATCGAGAGATATTTATATTGTACGTAAACTAAAATGTGTAACGAAACAAATTTAATTAATAAAAAGAGTAAATTATCTCTTAATTTTAATTAATTTAATTACATATTACGATTATTTATTAAATTTCTCAGGACTCAGAATTTGATTTTATTATTGTGCTTGTGCACCTCATATTGTTATGATTACAAAGTCAAGTTTTTTCGCATTAAAAATGAAATATGCCTGTAAAACATAATTACCATCAATAAAAATAACTCTGCTAGCGAGTCTTTTCGAAAGTTAACATGACGCAAACATTTTTTACAATTTATTATTGTAGTTAAAATCAAAATGAGATGAAAAAGAACTTAATCGACGTAAGCAAGTTAACTAGCAACTAGCATTCAATTGCTCCACACATTTATATGTATTTCGCCATCGTACACTTCGTCTGCGTTGCGATATCTAAAGGCAAAAAAATAAAAGTGTAACAAACCGAAAGTAATTGTTAAAAAATTACAAAGGTAGCCTGAGGTGTTATAATTTTTTGTGTACAAATTTAAAAATTCTATCATGCAAGTGCCATCTTACGTACAGTGTCTGAACTATTGCGATGGGCTTCATTAGACTACGAGTATACTACAGTGGCCTGCACTATTATATCCAATTATTTTGAAACAAAACCTGTTTTATCTCTCACAATGCCTTTCATCCAGAGTTTGACTATTGTCCGCTAGATGGCAGTCAAGTAATTATGGATATTATCGCTTTTAAAACTGTTTATACTTGTGGCAAGGCTAGTTGAAATATTTCAGTCAATGAGTAGAATGAGTGACTAGTAATAGGCGCATTTTCACAAAGCTCTTAAAATAAAAGTGACTGTTAAACAGAGAGCAAATCGCGACCTCTATAAGTCAGTAGTTGAATCAAAACAAAGTGTACACACAGATCTCAGATTTCTAATAAAGGGTGTCTCAGAGAGTTTTGCACTTTCATTTTATTTATAGCTTTAAAGCCTGTTGATATGAAATTGCGGGATTGTTTGCAATGGATAAAGCAAGCCTTGGAAATTTAATGTCACAATTGACAAATGTGAAAATGGAACGGTTTGATGTCCAACAACGTGCGTTTTGTGTTAGCATTTTTTTTAATTAAATCGTTCCTACATTGCAGTTCGGCGTCGGTTTCGTGCTCGTTATGCTCTTCACGATGTCAATGAAGCACCTAGTACCAATCTTATCAAGTCATGGATAAAGAAATTCGAAGAAAGGGGTTCAATTGAAAATATTCGCCCTCCTGGACTCCCACGAAATGTGCGCACTAATCAAAATATTGACCGTGTTCGTGATTCAGTTGCCCAAGATCCACGCAGATCAGTCTGAAAACAAGCTTCGGTTCTGCTATTACATAAGTCTAGTGTTTTTCGCATCCTGAAAAAATACCTGAAACTACACCCTTTTAAAACTCAGATAGTGCAAGAATTAAAGGAAACTGATTACCCTATACGATTGACGTTTGCCAACCAAATGTTAGAAAGATTCGACAACTTTAACAGAATTTTCTTCTCTGATGAGGCACATTCTCATTTACATGGATACGTCAACAAGCAAAATTGTCGTTATTGATCACAAGAACATCCCCGGGAGAAACATCAAACTCCATTACATAGCCCTAAAGTTACTGTTTGGACAGCAATATCCTCCAGAGGCATAATAGGCCCATACTTTTTTGAAAACAACGGACAAACAGTAACGGTTAATTCTGACAGGTAGGTATGCCGCTATGATACGTGAATTTTTTGGTCCTGCCCTTCAAGCATTTGATGATTTTAATGAGCGGTGGTGGTTACAGCAAGATGGGGCTACTAGCCACAAATCAAATACTGCAATAGAAGCTGTAAGAGAGCTGTTCCCTGATAAATTGATATCAAGAAGAGGCGATATTAATTAGCCTCCAAGAAGTCTGGACTTGGCTCCAAACGATTTTTTTTTGTGGGGCTATCTTAAGAGTCGAGTTTATAATAACGCCCCAGCAAATTTAATTGACCTTAAAAATCGTATCCAGGAAGAAATTGAAGCTATTATTCCTGAATTATGCACAAGCGTAATGGAAAATCTAAGGCACCGCTTAGAAGAGTGTCAACGGCGAAATGGGCGACATCTCGATAATATCATCTTTCATACATAAATTTCCACTAAATGTAGTTTTAAGTTTTAAAATAATAAAGTTTGTTAATAAAGTTAATGATTGTTGAGCAAAATTAGAAAGAAAAGTGCAACACTCTCTGAGACACCCTATACATTACACTTAGCAAAGGAACAAAGACAACTTTCTAAGGAAGCTTTCGTTAAATGATCGAAAATTATTTGACTTATATTTCGTTAGTGCTGCCCTCTATAAATCAGTGGCCCAACGGCCCAACTAAATCGCGAAAATAAAGAATAGAAAACATTTCCCGTATCATCGATCCATCACTAGATGGAGACGCATTAGATTTAATCAAAACATCAAACCATCTGGATTTATTAATTATTTTGACATTTCCAAGTGTTTGTCAAGAAAAATCAGCAAGTGAACGTGAAAATGGCAGACGTTTTAACAGAAACTGTCCTGCCAGAGGATTTAAAGGTATTTACTTAAACCAGCTTAATATGATTGAAAATAAATTGAAATTAGTAATAGTGAACATGAGCCGGGTCACGGTTCAGTAACGATAACGAATGATTCATTTTAATGTCTTTTTCTAGAATATTGATTAAAATTAACTTTTTTTTCAGAGATTTGAAAAAATATATCATGAACAACTGTACAAAAATGATGTTACACCCAAAGCACAGTTTGAGTATGCCTGGTGTTTGGTGCGAAGTAAATATCCCGCAGACATACAAAAAGGAATAATTTTGTTAGAAGAATTATACAAAACACATGAAGAAGGCCAAAGAGATTATCTATATTACCTTGCTATTGGCAGCGCAAGATTAAAAGAATATTCTAAAGCCTTAAATTACGTTCGATCATTCCTTGTTATAGAACCAGGTAATTCCGTTGCATTGTCGTAATTGCCAAAACAAGGTTACAGCAATTGCAAACATTCTTTAAAGTATAGGCTATTAACAAAAAAAAAAAAGATAGAAATAAACAATACACTGGTGTTTCTTTATCTCCGTTTTAATTACAATACCTACATAGAGCGAAAAATTTTCGGAAGTGCATCGATTGATTGAATATTCATTGTATTTTAGTATAGGGTGAACAGTTTAGAAGCAAATGTAAATTTTAGATTTAGCTTTAAATTTTATCCAAAATTATTGCACCATATTGAGAAACAGATTTTTTTGCCGCAACATGTACCCTAAAGATATATAAATAATATATGAGCTAATATGTATATCTAGTTCTGTAGAACACCGATTTCAAGAAATCAGAATTTTTATTGGCAAGATTACAGTTGCTTTATAATACCGGTCTATGAAATTAAGTACCTATGTAAATGTATAACAGGATTTTGTAAATTTATTTGCGTGCATTTTCAATCGGAATCGGTATGGTGCCCTGGTCGGATACAATAATACATGCTGAAAATTAAATGGTTTTAGGTTTACTAATTGTCAGGATTTATTTCTATAAAAAAATATATATAAATCTGACGCAATAGCACCCAAAATTAGCCATAAATATGTATGATATACCTATCACTCCACACATATATATATGGACTCTTTATCTTTAGTAATTCAGGATTAGTAACTCCGTTTATTTTACATGTATATAATAATGTTTGTTTTTAGGGAATCAACAAGTAATTAGTTTACAGCAAACAATTAAAAAGAAAATGGAAAAGGAAGGTTTAGTGGGTATGGCAATGGCAGGCGGTGTTGTTTTGGCTGTTGGCGCCATAGTTGGAGTTGGTATGGCAATTGCTAGTAAAGTAAAATCATAGTTCTTCCATTGTTTTTTTAAATACATTAGTCAGTGTTTTTAAGCAACAAATTAAATTTTTCAAATTATTGTATTTTTGTTTGTTATATAATTGAAAAAGCATTTACTGTACTATGTATTATTACCTATTTTGTTTATATTAATATACCTATTTTGATGCCTAGTGAAAATGAAATTTGTTCGTTTAGTTCTAGTGTTCGTTAAATATATAAACAAATTTAATGTTTTGCTCTCTCAAATTCAAAATTTGGAATGTCGATTTGAACACTTTGAAGAACTATCTTGTCGTTTCATTATTTCTTGGCACATATCAATCCGCGTAAATATTAATGTAAACAAAGGTAGTTCTATTTATTTTTGATATAATTGTCACCAAAGTTTTATTGTTGGTTGTTTAATAAATTATGTACCCTAATAAATGAAATAAGGCTTGTATGTATATATATGTATAGACTGTTAAGATGCCTAATTTATAAATAAAGTGATAAAAATGTTCTTCTTGTTAATTAATTCTTCTTATTTAATTTTTTTACTTATATATTTCCATTTTGCTTATTATTATTTAATTATTCACACTGATTATTAATTAACAACTAATTTTCTTTAATTAGTTTTCCAAACTTTTAAATAAAATAATTATTTTCTTATTTAGAATATTTATAATTTCCAAATTTCACATGTATATCAGAGAGTAAGTATAATAAGTAATAATTAATAATTACTTATTGCCTATAATATACCTCCCGTAAGTATATTATTTTTTACTGCATTAGAAATTAGAATTTATTGCTTTTAAATTTGGATATTGGATGGACTGATCTGTAGAGTAAAAACGCCTCTGATATGTTTTAGAAATTTGCTCAGTTCGAGAAACCTTACCAGTTTAAGCATCAGGTGTTTTAGTATTTCTTTAATTTGTAATTTAATATTGTATAATACCTGTTTATCACCACAAATGTGAAATAATTTGATACTATAAATAACCTTATTTCTTCAAATATTTATTAGGCTAAATTTGATACAATTTTTCACGTTTTTAGTAATAAATAAGGAACGTAATTTGATGTACTTATAGATTGAGTAATTCAAAATGCAATTTATAAGACAAAAAAATTGTATTTTTAATTACTCAATTTAAATATATCAAATTTATAAAAAGGCATAGTGACGTGCTCAGATTATATGCTTGAAAATATCCAGTTATATAGGATACCCTAGCGCCGCTCCTGAAACAGTTAAATTAAATCTACATCAAATTAAGCTACTTTAATTAATTGCCATAAACGTGTGTGCCTTAAGTTTTATCAAAAGCTTTTTTTAATTAACTCTAACACCCTCTATCTCGAAAATGAAGCTTTAAAAGTAAAACATACCTACAACCTATAGTTCAAATCACGAAAGAAGACCGTTACGTCATCATTATAATTCGTAAGAATCAAATCAGTACTGCGTTAGTTATCAACAACCAAGGCTTATAGACTTTGTACAGGTTGCCTCAATGAGCAGCATTAGGGCGAGGAAAATGCGGGTTGCGGCAGGGCTGGCGACCGCGGTCTGTCATTTATTTTACATACTAAAAAGAGACACTAAACACTGCTCTGCTGTTGTAGAACAGAGATGGATATACCGACGGTCGCCTAGTGACGTATGATATATTGAGATAGGTCAGGTTCAGATTGGGTAACCTTTAGAGTTTACCAACCTTGATCAACAACGTCAGTCGGAGATATTAAACAGTCACATATAATGGACTCCCTGTCTCTCTCGTTTTAGTATTTTGTAAACAAAGAACGCTTGAAGCGTACGTTGAAGATTAGAAATTAATTTGTGACGTAACGGTCATCTCTCGTGATTTGAAGTATACAAGTTTATATGAACTTTTTTCTTTTTAATTTTGCGAGATCTATATCGTCTATTAAATTTTCCCTGAGACACCCTGTACATTAAGGCGCAGGTACACGAGGATAGTACTCGACCGAGTAAGTAGCTAAGGCTAAAACCAGTAAAACCGAGTACTAAAATTTGTTTCCTTGCTTTGTGTAGCCCATTGTTTTAGCACTGGAAACAATCGGCTACACGAAGCAAGTAACTAAATTTTTGTATTCGGTTTTAGCTTTAGCTTCTCCGTCGAGTACTGGGTATCTGCTCCTTTATACCAGAGACATAGATTTCTCTCCTTTATGTTTATACACGGACTATTTATGTTTTGAAATGAACATCTATTTGTGGTTGTGAACGTCCTATAGAGATGTGGAATGTGAACGTACCCCTGTAATTTGATGATTTCCGTACTGCGCAGTTAGCTCAGTCGGTAAAGAAGATGTCGGAAAGGTTGTAAATGTTGTGATGTGATGTAAATACTTTTGAATAGTTTATCACGATCAAACAAACATAAAATTGACCCAATTATTAATCAGGTAAACTCTTTTCCATATTCTTTATATTAATATTATATAATCGATAAATTTCTTTAAAATGAATTTGCCTCTTAGCAGTACCTTATTTGATCTACAATTTGAGGTTATGCAAATAGAATTCCTTACGCTTTTTATTTACAGAATTGGAAAACTTTTGATGAACGCAAAATGCCTTCGTCAGTGCGGCCTAAAGGATCAGGCAGTGGAAATAGAGCTCCACCTGTGACCCCCATGTCAGAAAGGCAGCAAATGGCTTTATTGATGCAGATGACATCATCTGGTAATGAAGTTGGTTCGAGAAGCCCGAGTTCCAGTTCTCGAGCGAGGGACCGCAACGAAAGAGGTGAAACTCCATTGCATTTAGCTGCTATTAAAGGGGATGTAGAACAAGTGTGTAAATTGCTGGCACACCGTGCCGATCCTAATGTAGCTGATTTTGCGGGTAATTCTTTTAACACTATTTCGATTCTGTATTTTAGATATTAACTGATTTGATCTGACAGGATTCAAGGGAGACAGACTCACCACTTTCTAAATTTATTTAGGTATATCTAATATTAGGATATATCTATTTCTTTCAGGTTGGACTCCATTGCACGAGGCCTGCAACCATGGCTGGTACGAGGTGGCTTTCAGGTTAGTACAATCAGGTGCTAACGTGAATGCTAAAGGGCTCGATAATGATACACCCCTTCATGACGCTGCCATTAATGGTCACCTTAAACTTGTTAAACTTTTAGTTGAACGCGGTGCTGATATCCATGCCAAGAATTCCAAAGGTAAAACACCTCTGGATGTGGCCCCAGCAGCAGTTAAGCCTTATCTTCTCAATGCTAATCTGCCATTACCAGGTAAGATGATGACTTATAAGATATTTTTGGGTACTTGTGTTCGTATAAGTAGCGCAGCTCAAATTTACAAAATTCTCAGAAGTTCTCACAAATAAACAATTCTATTTAAACTAAATTGAGGGATAGGCCTTACTTTTTTTAATTCTGCCTTTAGTAGTACCGTCTTTGGCAATATATAAAGAATGTGGCGTCTTGATGAAATTTGAAGATGTTATGTAATATTGCACTTGGTATTGTAGACCTTTTCCTCATTAATCTCCTTATATTTATCTATTTTGTTTATACACCAATCTACATTGATAGATCACGTTGAGCAGTTTATATTAAATTTCGTCTTGAGTACAATTTTTATTGAGACAGTTATAGCATATTAAGAATTAAGAACGGTAAGGGACGTTTACCGGTCGATGGCAATGCGCTAACGCTCAGCCTCCAATTTTGCCGGAAACTGGTACAACCCTTAGGGTTCGTGATGCTTATAATGTTTTTTGCACCATCATATTAAATTACAGTCCAATTAAAATAATTAAATTGTTTTAAATAAATGAAAAGACACGTTTATATTTTGCGACAAGTCCAATTTGTTAAATATATTTGTAATTTCTTATAAAATTAGACGGATATGCCATATAAATATTGTCTAAAAGTTATTTGTGGCATCTTTCTGTATTTTCTTTCTGTTCTTATTTGGGATTTACGGCCACACTTCTGAACATTAATCTGATAATCTGAAAAATATTTGGATTATTTAAAAAATAACCTTTACGCCTGTGACTTTACGTCAAAGGAACAGTTAAAGGTTGGTTTTCTGACATAAAATATAATTAAAATAAAATAAAAACAATTATGTTTTGCAGACGTTTCGGAAACTTAGTCTGTTTCCTTTCTCAATGCTAAATAGTCTTTCTCTTGTGTAATTCGTGAAATTACACAATTTTAATGTTTATATTATAACCATAGATACTTACTACGCTCACAGAAAAGTTGATTAGATTAGATATTCAAGTTGCTAAGTTCTTCTTTTAGCATCGGTAACCATATTGTACAACAATCTACAGAATAATTTGATACGCATTTGTCTTCATTTAGCAAAATTATTGCAGATTCTTTAATTTTTCTCTTTTTACTGTCCGGTTCTTTTGTTAAAATTTTTGCTCCATTCCAATTTATTGGATGTCCGTTTTCGAAAGCGTGTTCACAAATTTTTGATTTTTCAATTTCATTTTTTCTAATATAACTTTTGTGTTCGCCCAATCTTACATTGAAGGGTCTGGATGACTCACCAACATAATATTTGTCACATTCACAACACGGAATACTGTAAATACAGTTTTTTGAATTTTGATCACTATTAACCGGTTTTGTTTTTGTAAGTATAGATCTTAAAGTGTTAGTAGTTTGAAATACCGTTCTAACATTAAATTTATCACCGATAGTGCGTAGTTGTTCAGATAATCCGTGTACATAAGGAATCATTGTTACTGTTGTGTATTGCCGTTCGGGTACTTGTTGGCGCTGATTATTAATTCTATTTTCAATATTTGTCAATGTTCTATCAACAAAGACTTCTGGGTACTGATTGTTAATTAGTACATTTTTAATAAATATTTTTTCTGTATTTAATATTTCTTCAGTAGAAGAAATTGTTTTTGCCCTATCATATAAACATTTTATAACACCTCTTTTAACACTTTTTGATTGATTCGAGTTATAATTTAGATATCTATTTGTATGGGTTATTTTTCTGTAAACGCTAGTTTCAAATCTATTGTTAACTTTTTTAATTAAAATATCTAAAAATGGCAATTCATTAGTATTTTCTATTTCCAATGTGAATTTAATAGATGGTTCTTTATCGTTAATATTTTCCAAAAAGCTGTTTAATAAATCGATTCCGTGGGGCCAAATTGCAAAAATATCATCAACATATCTCCACCAAATGACTGGTTTATATATATAATTTTGAACATATTTACTTTCAAAATCTTCCATAAATATATTACTTAATATTGGAGATAATGGAGACCCCATTGCCATACCGAAATCCTGCTGATAAAAGTCATTTTTTAATTGAAAATATGTTGTTTTGATACAAATTGTCAATAATTCCATAATACTATTTACACTAAGTTTAGTTCTATCTGCCAAAGTATTATCGTTTGATAATTTATTTTTTATTATTGACAATGTTTTGTCAACCGGAACGTTAGTAAAGAGACTAACTACATCAAAACTGACCATCAAATGTGTATTATTAATATCATTTTCGTGAAGTTTTTCTAAAAAATGTTTACTGTTCTTAATATATGAATCAGTATTTCCAGATAACGGATTAATGATTTTGAGTAAGAATTTTGCCAAACTGTGACATGGTGAATTGACAGAACTAACAATTGGTCTTAAAGGCATGTTTGGTTTATGTATTTTTGGTAAGCCATAAAAATGAGGAGGTTTACTATAATGTGGAGTAAGTTTTTTGCATTCAAAGTCATTAAAGTCATTCTTATATTTAAAAAGAGTTCTATAAATTTTGCTTTCTATTGATTTTGTTGGATCTCTATTTAATTTTGTGTAATGTCCATCAGTTATAAGTGTCAAAATTTTTGAATCATAAGTATTTGTATCTAAAATGACTGTAGCATTACCTTTGTCTGCTGGTAAAATTTTTATGGTATTATCTGATTTCAAGGAAGTAATGGATTGCTTTTCTTCCGAACTCAAATTATCCTTAATTTTAAATTGTTTCTCTAGAACAATTTTTGATCGTACGCGATACTCATTTCCTTCATCTGGTGGTAAGTTTTGTGCAGTCTTTTCTATAGCCGCTATTATATCGAATTTTGGTACTGATTTTTTATTTACCGCAAAATTTAAACCTTTAGATAAAACGAGCCTATCTGAAACAGTCAAAACCCTGTTTGACATATTAATGACAGTCTTGTCAATTAGAGGGTTATTGTTTATATTCCGTAGTTGCCTAATTTGTTTTTCCCTAATTAATATTTTAAATTTCTTTAAATGCGTATATTTCTGCAAATTAAAATGTTTATTGTAACTAAACATAACATTATTATACATACGTTGAAAATCCGGTTCTATAACTTCATCATATAACCAATTTTCTGTGGAGTGTATGTCATTGATTATCAATTCTTTTTGATATCTATGGAACTGTATCCTTTCTCTAATTAAGGATTTACTTGCCTGTTCTAATATTCTAGAGGTCTGTCTGCTCCAGAACGGCGCTTTGAGTCGTAAAAATTTTGGAATTACAAGATGTTGTCTACAGCGACACAAAAAAGTTATACTATTTTCAGTTCTTGCCAATTTCTTATAAGAATTCTCTAAAAATCTAAAATATCTGTTTATATTAGGCCCATACCTGTCATAACACTCCACAGAAAATTGGTTATATGATGAAGTTATAGAACCGGATTTTCAACGTATGTATAATAATGTTATGTTTAGTTACAATAAACATTTTAATTTGCAGAAATATACGCATTTAAAGAAATTTAAAATATTAATTAGGGAAAAACAAATTAGGCAACTACGGAATATAAACAATAACCCTCTAATTGACAAGACTGTCATTAATATGTCAAACAGGGTTTTGACTGTTTCAGATAGGCTCGTTTTATCTAAAGGTTTAAATTTTGCGGTAAATAAAAAATCAGTACCAAAATTCGATATAATAGCGGCTATAGAAAAGACTGCACAAAACTTACCACCAGATGAAGGAAATGAGTATCGCGTACGATCAAAAATTGTTCTAGAGAAACAATTTAAAATTAAGGATAATTTGAGTTCGGAAGAAAAGCAATCCATTACTTCCTTGAAATCAGATAATACCATAAAAATTTTACCAGCAGACAAAGGTAATGCTACAGTCATTTTAGATACAAATACTTATGATTCAAAAATTTTGACACTTATAACTGATGGACATTACACAAAATTAAATAGAGATCCAACAAAATCAATAGAAAGCAAAATTTATAGAACTCTTTTTAAATATAAGAATGACTTTAATGACTTTGAACGCAAAAAACTTACTCCACATTATAGTAAACCTCCTCATTTTTATGGCTTACCAAAAATACATAAACCAAACATGCCTTTAAGACCAATTGTTAGTTCTGTCAATTCACCATGTCACAGTTTGGCAAAATTCTTACTCAAAATCATTAATCCGTTATCTGGAAATACTGATTCATATATTAAGAACAGTAAACATTTTTTAGAAAAACTTCACGAAAATGATATTAATAATACACATTTGATGGTCAGTTTTGATGTAGTTAGTCTCTTTACTAACGTTCCGGTTGACAAAACATTGTCAATAATAAAAAATAAATTATCAAACGATAATACTTTGGCAGATAGAACTAAACTTAGTGTAAATAGTATTATGGAATTATTGACAATTTGTATCAAAACAACATATTTTCAATTAAAAAATGACTTTTATCAGCAGGATTTCGGTATGGCAATGGGGTCTCCATTATCTCCAATATTAAGTAATATATTTATGGAAGATTTTGAAAGTAAATATGTTCAAAATTATATATATAAACCAGTCATTTGGTGGAGATATGTTGATGATATTTTTGCAATTTGGCCCCACGGAATCGATTTATTAAACAGCTTTTTGGAAAATATTAACGATAAAGAACCATCTATTAAATTCACATTGGAAATAGAAAATACTAATGAATTGCCATTTTTAGATAATAATTAAAAAAGTTAACAATAGATTTGAAACTAGCGTTTACAGAAAAATAACCCATACAAATAGATATCTAAATTATAACTCGAATCAATCAAAAAGTGTTAAAAGAGGTGTTATAAAATGTTTATATGATAGGGCAAAAACAATTTCTTCTACTGAAGAAATATTAAATACAGAAAAAATATTTATTAAAAATGTACTAATTAACAATCAGTACCCAGAAGTCTTTGTTGATAGAACATTGACAAATATTGAAAATAGAATTAATAATCAGCGCCAACAAGTACCCGAACGGCAATACACAACAGTAACAATGATTCCTTATGTACACGGATTATCTGAACAACTACGCACTATCGGTGATAAATTTAATGTTAGAACGGTATTTCAAACTACTAACACTTTAAGATCTATACTTACAAAAACAAAACCGGTTAATAGTGATCAAAATTCAAAAAACTGTATTTACAGTATTCCGTGTTGTGAATGTGACAAATATTATGTTGGTGAGTCATCCAGACCCTTCAATGTAAGATTGGGCGAACACAAAAGTTATATTAGAAAAAATGAAATTGAAAAATCAAAAATTTGTGAACACGCTTTCGAAAACGGACATCCAATAAATTGGAATGGAGCAAAAATTTTAACAAAAAAACCGGACAGTAAAAAGAGAAAAATTAAAGAATCTGCAATAATTTTGCTAAATGAAGACAAATGCGTATCAAATTATTCTGTAGATTGTTGTACAATATGGTTACCGATGCTAAAAGAAGAACTTAGCAACTTGAATATCTAATCTAATCAACTTTTCTGTGAGCGTAGTAAGTATCTATGGTTATAATATAAACATTAAAATTGTGTAATTTCACGAATTACACAAGAGAAAGACTATTTAGCATTGAGAAAGGAAACAGACTAAGTTTCCGAAACGTCTGCAAAACATAATTGTTTTTATTTTATTTTAATTATATTTTATGTCAGAAAACCAACCTTTAACTGTTCCTTTGACGTAAAGTCACAGGCGTAAAGGTTATTTTTTAAATAATCCAAATATTTTTCAGATTATCAGATTAATGTTCAGAAGTGTGGCCGTAAATCCCAAATAAGAACAGAAAGAAAATATGCCATATGTCTCCAAGCCATTATTTAGCGTTATTTACAAACAAACAAACATCGTGATTACCATTCAGACGTCGTAAAGGTTTATTAAATTGTTCAAAGTATTCACATAATGATCAATTAAACTATGTAGGATTTAGCCTCTTAAATACTAAATTAATAATAATTATTATTATTTTATTTCTCTTACATTTTTCAGTGATTCTGGAGAGAACTGACACTAAAATACTAACACTGTACTTGACTCGTGTTTTTAATCGACTCCGGATGATGCCAACTTGGTTGGTAAAGTACATGTTGAGTGCAGTATTAGTGTTTTGTTGTTAGCGAATATTACGTTGGTGCTATCTTTCACTTATATATATAGGGATCATTCATTATCACGATGTTCTAATTAATTGTTGACAACTTACATGAGTTACATAATATTATCCAATAATATTTTACTGTTATTAGATTGACAGTACATTTTTGTCACAAAGACATTTTTTATTAGCTAAAAAATTAAGTCAATTTTTTCAGCAATCTGTATAAGATTAATATTATAACGTTTCTACCCTACTAACCCTTAATATGTCTAACATAATGGTATAAGCAGAATTTTCAAAACGCTCTTGTGTATGAAATCAGAGCTACTCAAAAAGTTATATGCAAATCTCATTTTTTCCAATAAACCTCTTTTATTTCGAAAACGGTTCATGTTACTACCTTAATAAAACTATGAATATAATTAGGTGGGTAACTCGATAAAGGATAAAAAATATTGGGTGTTCTATTTAAAATAACGAAGTTGAAGCCCAGCGGAAAACCACGAAAACGGAACACCCTGTATATACTTCTCCATATTTTCAGCTTATGCAGAATTGAATACCAAGAAAATAATCTGCAGGCAAAATTTTTCTACCATTGTGAATTAATCTTATATATTACTTATGTACTACATATTGATTAATTTCACAACTGTAAAATGAAAACTTTGACGCCCTGTTATGTGATTGATAATTTCACTTATATTCGCTCTATACACTATCATTGATTAAGGAATGAATAACATACGCGACTTCAATGGTAAAGTGCGAGGCCAATTTTGACGGCGAGAACTCGGTAAGTTGCGGGCATTCCTGTGATTTACATAAGGGGTTTTCGGAAACTTACTCCCTGTAACCAGATCACTATCTCTGTCTTTGTTATTCTTATAGTTTTAGAAAAAGAGAAGTATATTTGCAGATCACTCAGGGTATGTTTCCGAAAACCCCAATAGTATGCTTTTGACAAACCTGTGTCGTGTCTGGTTTTATATCATTAATAATCTAGTGGTAATACAAATTTAATGTCCAGATTAATTTTAGTTTAAAATTATTAACGTGGTATGTTCTCTCTGCCAGTTATTTCTCAACGTTTGTTTGACTTTTAACCGTCCTAAAATCAATCTGAACATTGAATAATACAAAAGTAGTTATAAATAGTGTATCAGATATATCAACTAATAATTTCTTATTTACAATAAAAAAGCACATTGATCTAGCAACAACAGTATGTACATCAAATTACAAGAAAAAAAAATTAAAACCCTGGATTAGCTCTGGAATAATAAACTCTATTAGAACTAGGGATAGACTTAAAAAGAAAGTTAACAATAATAACATAATAAACAATATAGAATTAAAAAATAAATATAAGTCATATAGAAATAAACTTAATAAAATCATACTACAGGCTAAAAATAATTATTTTAAAAATAAATTAAAAGAATGTAATAACGATAATAAGAAAATATGGAACGTGATAAAGGAAGCAGCAAATACTGAAAATAAAAATACTGAAACGATTAATATTAAAGATGAAAATGACCAAATAATAAGGGATTCAAACAATAAAGCTAATATATTTAACGCCTATTTTTGTGATATTGGCTATAATATGGCAAATCGTATAAATAAAAACAATCACCTGGAGGAAGTTGTTATCAACGTCCCTCATTCATTATTTCTTGAACCCGTAGATGATAAAGAACTTATATCTCACATATTCCCTAAAAAATAAATGTAGCCCAGGCCTTGATGGTATTAATTCTAGTTTATTAAAAAAAATACATATTTACATTATCACTCCATTAAAGCATATAATGAATGCAATATTTATCACAGAAATTGCTCCACAGTATTTTAAACAATATGTAATTGTACCAGTTTTTAAACAAGGAGATGTCACAGATAAACAAAATTACCGGCCTATTACATTAATAAACAATATTACTAAGATTTTCGAAAAGTGCTTAAAGAAAAGATTGGTAGCATATTTAGAACGATTTGGATTATTATCAAAATGTCAGTATGGTTTTCGAGAGGAAAAAAACACGGAGTTAGCTATATTTGATGTTATAGATCACATAAATGAAACTTTAAAATTTAAATGATAGTCAACGATGTATCGCTATATTTTTAGACCTTGCCAAAGCCTTTGACGGTGTCCTATGATATTTTATTAAACAAGCTAGAATGTTGTGGAATACGCGGTCTGCCATTAAATATAATAAAGAACTATTTATCAAACCGAACTCAGTATGTTAAAATTGATCAAATTCTTAGTGATCCACTTATTAGTAAAATGGGCGTACCCCAGGGTACTGTCCTAGGACCAATACTGTTTCTAATATATATCAATAATTTATTCTCCCTTAATATAGGGGCAAAATGTGTATCTTGCGCTGATGATACAGTATTGGTGTTTAGTGATAGTAACTGGGAACGAGTTCATAAAAAAGCATCTAGCGGCCTAAGTACTGTACGTATGTGGTTCGATAAAAACTTGCTGACGCTGAATTTTAATAAAACAAAATATGTAGCTTTCTCATTCTCAGGTGCTCGAGAAAATCATATCAACGCTATTACTATGCACAATAATAACTGCATTCTAAATAATTATCAAAACTGTCAGTGTAATACAGAAATTCAATCTGTGTCTCATATTAAATATTTAGGTATTATAGTTGACCAGCACCTGCGATGGAAAGAACATATTCAGTATATAACATCAAAAATAAGATCATTAGTACCAGTTTTTTATCGCCTTAGAGAAATATTTGATAATAAAAGTTTGACCAATATATATAAGGCTTTGGCAGAGTCAATATTGAGATATGGAATCATAATCTGGGGTGGAATATATAATAGTACTTTAAACAGACTTAGTGTAAGTCAAAATTATATAATTAAAGTAACTTTTCACAAAAAAACGAGATATTCAATAGAAAATTTGTACAAAGAAACAAAATTATTTAATATAAAGCAACTATTTATTCTGCAAGCAATCATATTTACTCATACTAAATTTAACAAACGGCCTGTTCAACATACATACACCACGAGAATAATAACTGATAACAAAATAGAAGAAAATTTGTACAAAAAAACTCTTTGTCAGAAATTTATATCATATTTGGGACCAAAGTACTATAATATTATTCCACAAAAAAATAAGAAATATAAAGAGTTTAACGCTATTTATAAAATATTTAAAGGAATTTATCTTAAAAAAATCCAAATGCATTTTAAAATTATAATTTAAAAAAATTATAACAAAAATATATGTTCTGGGTTTTGACCTCATCCAGTGAAGAATTAATATATTTCTTAACAAAATAAAAAAAAAGTAGACAAGTTATTATTATACATTACTGCATTACTAAAAATTAACTTACCTAATAAATATTAGTTTGCTCGTAGCTATGTATATATAAAAACAATATTTTGAGGAGCACAACACAAATTATTTTTAGTTTAGGTGCTCCTTCTATTATACTGATTACTGCAAGTATTTTAATTATGAATTATTGTAGTTATTATTATTGTAATTATAATTGTACTTATTATTGGAAAAAATAAAAATAAAATAAAATTCAATTTTTGTTTTCACTAGTTTATAAATTATATAAAACCAAACAAAACACAGGTTTATCAAAAGCATATTACGTGAATCACAGGAATGCTCGCAACTTACCGGGAATCTCACTGCCAAAATTAGCCTCGCACTTTACATTGGAGTCGCGTATCTTATTCGATTCTTAATCAATGACACTATTTAACACTGAGTAAAATCAGTTACTCCCACCCAGTAATTTAGGTAAACCTCTCGTCAAATATTTTAATATATGTATTATCTAAACAGATAATTTTCTGCAACCACATATATAGGTAGTTAGGTTTACTTTAATTGTCAAATAAATATAATCTCTACTAGATTTTCCAACACTGTTCCTTTATATTTTTTCGATATTACATATACAGGGTGTAACATAATGGAATGTCATAAATGAAAGAGCCTATATTACTTGTCCAAATTTAAGAATATTTTGTCATATAATCATTTGTCCTTAGAGCCTTCGTTTCCAAGATACGAGGTGTTAAATTAAAAAAAAACAAATTATTTCTTTAAATATCTTTTGAACAATTGAAAATATTAAAACGAAATATTGTGTAGGTATACAACATAAGAGTAGAATGGAATTTAACTTAACCAGTGACTTAAATAAGGGTAGGTATGCCAGTTACGTACCATAATTCTTGGCAAAAACGCAACCGGCATGCCACATATCTACGTCACTGGTTAAGGGGGGGGAGCTTAATTTTTCAAGGTTAAATTCCATTCTACTCTTGTGTTGTACACACAAAATTTCGTTTTAATATTTTAATTTGTTCAAAAGATATTTAAAAAAATAATTTCTATTTTTTTTTTTTAGTTAAACACCCTGTACCTATCTTTAAAATGAAGGCTCTACGGACAAATGTTTATATGACAAAATATTCTTAAATTTGGACAAGGAATTTAATAGGCTCGTTCATTTATGATATTTCATTATGTTACACCCTGTATAGTGCGTCAACTATAGCTAGATGATGTCAACTTAGTAGGTGAAACGCACATGTTTTGGTGTTAATGGAACCTACGACAATGTCAATGACCCTTTTCCCAAATGGATTATTTTATTGTTTTTAATGTTTTAATTAATGTATTTTAAGAAACCTGCGTGCGGGTAAGACTTGTGTTTTATAATTAAGTGATTATTTCAAACATGTTCGCTACTACTAGAAAATGCGTTTTACGATGACTAACTAAAGTTCTTTTGCCAACTTCTTTTAAATTTACCGCGTTCTGGCTCCTCCTTGGCTGTGTATACACAACTAGTTCTACCGCGTTGATAAAGTCGTGTTAACTTCGTATAATGGTAATTTTGAATGAACCTTTACGAACCCTTTATGAACTTTTATGAACCCTTACCGTTGTCTGTGTTCTGTCTCTGGTAGGAAATAAGCATATTTCATGTGAATTCAAAATTTGTAATTAACAAGTTTACGAGAATGATTTTGAGAAATGTACGATACGATTCCTCAGAATCTCAGAAGTAGAAAAACAGTAGCACGTATAACATATTAAATAAGTTGTTTAAAGAAATACATAGCAAAAAGAATAATCACAAAATTTTGTTTAATTAAATTAACGATTATATGCTTTATAAGGTGCTATAAAAATTCTTTAAACATAAATAACACTGCAATATTCATAATTAAAGACAAAATATGAAGTAATAATAATTATGATGAATCATCATCTTGAAAAGAAACTTTATGAGCTGGGGATTGAACCCAATCTGCAATAGACAATTTAACCGAGCATGATCACTAACACCATTGCGCTGCCAAATCGGTAAAGAAATTAATTTTCCAATTAGAAACATGTCAAACTAGATTTTTGGACATTTAGTGTCTTGATTTCATTGAAATTTAACACATATTTATTGAAAAATGAACTTCAACTCATTTTTTTTATTTTAAAAATTTAACAGTCTTAAAAGTAGAAAAACGTCATATGATTACAATTGGACAATTGGACCGTTCTTGATAGTAATAAGACTTATTTTCAGTTATTGACCATTATGGGAAACTCAGAATAGTTAAAGGGCTAAGGGCTAAAGGCAAACAGTTCACTGAAAGAATAATAATTATATTTTACCTTGTATATGTATTAAGAATACATAGGATACAAGGATATTTTAATTCGAGGACTTTGGGTCCGACTGGTCCGAGTAGTTTATCGACGCTGTCGGCATACAATTATACGTTGCCAATTGTACAGAAATGTCGAGATACTACTGACCTGCTTAATTTACGGTGTGGACTTTTGTATATTGATTTTTGCCTTTGTACTTTTGTAGTCAATTGAATGGGTTACATTTATATATTCACATTGTAAGTAGGTGGTAGATACGTATAGAGAATTATTGTGTAAATATATAGGTAATTTAAATATACAGATGTTAAACTAGGAATACCTACCTAGTTAGTTTAAACCTCATAAAAATATAAAATTTTTTGGTTTAAAGTTTTAGATAACAATTAGTCAATAACAACATAAACATAAATGAAAAATTTGATTTTGATTAGTATACCTGTTTATGTTTTATTTATATTTTTATTGTGCTGTTACCAACGTACTTTAAAACAAAGTTAGCATGATATCTAATGCATAGAAGAGAAGTCAAAGTCAATAAAAATGCCGATAATATCCTCAAGGATACCTACAGGTTTGACAAAAATATTTTGATTAACAAGTGCCCGCACAACGCCCAAAATATTTGCGGGTCTGGCAACGCTGCAACTCGTCCGATAAGGATTGGTAAATCCTGTTGAATTCTTGTCACCGATTGTGGTCGAAGTAAGAGCAAGTGCACTAAAAACACAGGCTGCCAGATGCGTCGGGCATCGCAGATACACAAAGGTATGTTAACGTTAGCAAATATCCACATTTCAACGGTGTGGTTATCGTTTGTTTCATGGCTACGTCGCTGTTGATCACAATTGTTTCGTATCGGTGTTGTTTGTTCATTTGGTAGACACACACGGCCTACTAAACTTGACAGATAAACTAGGTATGTTGCAATGCCATTTTATTAAATATTCGACTACTTACGGAATGTTTATTTTGCCGTTTATTCCAAGTTCGAGACGAGTGGCTTCTGCGTTTTGCGTGAATCGTATATTTATGTGTTTAGTTGCCGACGGAAGTCGGGTTATTATTTGTTTTACTAGGACTAGGGGGTTTAAAAAGAATTTTTGTGTTTTTAAAAGGCCGGTGCCGGTTGTTATTTACATTCTTTTGCTAACTGGATTATGGACTGGGTTTTAAATTTTGTACCTGAAGCTGGTTTTTATACAAGTATACCTACAGTGCATGAATACTAGGTACAATCCGATTATCAAACGCACATAATTATATATTTCCTATTATTATCATGTCTAATTTTCTTTAAAATTGTGATCCAAAAATAAAATCAGAAACATAAGACCTCTATACCTAATAACACAAAAATTATTAATCAATGTACTTAATGAAACTTGTATCTTGTGTCTTTGTTATTAGTTGGTAGTTCATTACCAATTCATTATTAAATAAATAATATTCGAACGTGAAAATATGCGGTTTCTTGCAAAATAATGTGGCTGAAAAAATTCGCGGAGAAAATATTACTGGACTAGGTATATCACTATTTCAGTCACGAATGTCAGGATAGGTAGTTAGATTTTTTCTTTATTAAATTCTAGAGTCGTTATTTTATATTGTGCGCCGTATCGCTATAAATACGAATTGAAACTTGAAATACCTAATATTAAATGTACCTACTCAATATATGTTTTTGATTTTTGCTAAACTTAATATTTCCAAGCAACTCATAGGTATAAATCTTATAAATTTAGTATCCACTAATTTAATTTAGTTAGGCAATCAGACAGAGGCAGCAAAGCATTTCAAAAATATACAGTATGTTCAGGTATAGTGCGGTCCAATTTGTCCCATAAACTCCATTATTGCTATTTTGTAGTTAATTTTACCAGCGGATCGGGTATGGATAAACTAATAATAATTATTGATTTAGCTAATCATAATCTACCTATTATGTCAGTAATGTCAGTTTTGAGGTAACAGTGAAATAAGATTAACCTATTTGTCTAGTAATTCGTGGGTTAAAATAGACAATATCATGTTTTTACACATATTTTTATTTTGTTTAACTGGAGAACGTATATACAGGGTGAGTTCACTTTAAATGGGGAAACTTCGAGAATCGAATCTTTATTGAAAAATAAGTGTAGTTTGTTCTATAAACATTTTTCTTATGGGACTTGGTTTTCGAGATACAGGGCGTTGAACTTTTTTTTTAAGTTTTCGACGAATAACTTTAAAGTGGTTAGACCGAGGGTTAGACCGATTTTTATAAAATTTGGGTTTTGTTTGTTAGATTAAAATTTATGAAATGGTCTTAAAGATTTGAAAATATCGCCCCGTAGGCGTAGATATTGGGACCATGGACCCCATTTTAAAAAAGAACTTCTACGCCTATGGTCGTCTCAAAAAATGGATATGATTTTTTTATTCTCCGATATTTTCTGAACATAAAATGTCTAGTAAATTTTCGAAATTTTTGATAGTTTTCCGGTTAATTGAGGTCAAGTGGTTTATTGTAATGCTCCCTAATGTTTATTTTATTTGCCAATGAGCTGGTGTCTGCTATTACGTAAAGTCCTTTAAAAGGGTCTTTATCATCTTTTTTCGTTTTCAGTCTAAATTGTTTGAAACGATTTTAAAAATTGAGAGAGGAAAAATAACGCAATTTAGAGACAATAGAGACATTTATTAATATATTTTTTTTCATTTCTGTTAGCAGACACCGGCTCATTGGCAAATAAAATAAACATTAGAGAGCAATTAATACAATAAATCATTTAACCTCAATTAACCGGAAAACTATCAAAAATTGCGAAAATTTACTAGACATTTTATGTTCAGAATATATCAGAGAATAAAAGAATCATATCCATTTTTTGAGACGACCATAGGCGTAGAAGTTCATTTTTAAAACGGAGTCCGTGGTCCCCATATACCTTCAAGAGATTGTGGCTCCCTTATTATGCGTTTTAGGACGTGTTTATTAACGAAAGTTCATTAATTTTTTGATAAATTAACAGCCTCTGAAGTTTGACACACTTGTGTGATAACCTTATATATGATTTTTTTTTATATTTTATTTAACGTCAGCCTATTTTCGCACTGAGGTCAGTCATTGATGACAGGAGGCTATACTCTATTTACTGAACAGAAATAGTTGAGCTCCTCTCCGTTTGCTTAGACCGGTGTATGCAATAGCCAGTTTTACACGCTATAAATTAATAAATTATTAATTAATATGAATCAATGGAATTTCTGAGGGAATTTCTAACCTCAAAAAAAATGTGATTCTGACATTTAATTAATATTATTTTCATACGCACCTTAATATACACAAATGTACACCAAAGTATTGAAAAATACAATTTAATTAGAGGAATGGGAATAAGAGCAAATGAAAACAACGAATAACTAAACGGTCTTACACAAAATGGTCAAAATCATAGAACCCATTAGGGTAATCTCTGCACAGAACGTCAGAACACCAAATCTCAATGGTCGGTACAGATCGAATTTGCTCTTGGAGCACAATGTGGTTGGTTGTTTTATGGGTTTCAAAAATTCAGCCAATAAAAACATTCTTATTTAAATTTATTTTTAACTATTTCTGTTCGCAGTAAATAGAGTATAGCTAAGCTAACCTCAAACTGAAAATTTTCCCCAATCTCCATGTCGAAAAGAAGGGTTTTTGCTTGCCCATCATCTAATAGACAAAGGATTGACTGCTTTAAATCCTTTCCGAAGAGTGGTATATCAACTACACAACTCTCACTTAAAGTCAAATGGTACCATTTATATAAAATTTTGAAGAAAAAATAAATTAAACTCTTTTATCAAGAATTTTATATTTTTAAACCTTATTCAAATTATGTAGATATAGTTTGTGGTCATAAAAAATGTACCATGTCTTTGAAGCTTAGTTTATCGATTTTCTAGTTATGTAACGTCTTATGTCATTTTCTTTTTACAAAATGTTTCATTATTGAGAGAAATACAGAAATATGAAAATTATTGCAATTTTTTTTATTCAAAAATTTAGTTATACTGTAGACTGTAGTTAGGTATAAAAAACTAAATTTTTTACAGCAAGTGGGAAAATACGCAGTTTTTCGTGTATAATAAAAAAATTAAAAGGTTTATTTCTTAACAAGGACTATAATCTCAAACTGTTAAATATTTTTTTGCTAATTTCAATTGATTATCCACCTATTTTCACCCTAATTTTCCCTGACAAATTATTTGTAATTTAGTTCTTGATAAATATAGCATTAATTTTTAATAATAAAATCTCGAAAGTGTGAAAACAAATATTTCTCATGTTTATCCTTGAATATCTCGACCGATTTTGATCTAAACTCAAGGGAGTTATACATTTTTGGAATCAGCTCAAAGAGTACTACAAACCTGTCGAGAAATATACAGGGTATTCCATTTTAAAAAATCAACTTTTTTTTCACCACCCTGTATGTATTGGCGCTAGGTAATTTTGAATATTTTATTTGAAAAATTCGGAAAATGTCTGATAAGGCTACATTTTAAAATTTTAAAATATCTTCACAAATAAGGAAATAGAAGGGGGGGCAAAATTAGAGTTGACACCCTGTACATATAAACATTTAAGCATGTGATCCCTTTCATCACTTTACACTTTTTAATATTATTATTTAAACCAGCGTTTTACACCTACTAAAATACCTATTTATTACAATTTTTTAA
The DNA here is from genome assembly GCA_963680705.1 of Rhagium mordax. Classification (NCBI taxonomy): domain Eukaryota; kingdom Metazoa; phylum Arthropoda; class Insecta; order Coleoptera; family Cerambycidae; genus Rhagium; species Rhagium mordax. Next base: position 14,118,670 of record OY796658.1, on the reverse strand, counting down.
ATTAATTTCCAGAGTCCAACGTATCTACCAGATTACAACCTCGCACAAGGGATGACAAAAAAATTACAGAGTCCAACAAACAGAAGGGCTCAGCGGACGAGACGATGGATGCAAAAAATGCAACTGCCGCCGAGGACGTATATGAGTTCAAATCCGTGAAGGAGGCGGACTCTTCGCCTGATCATAAGAACGCTGATGCCCTAGAAGTGGATACCGATGTCACGGATCCATTGAGCATCACGATGCCTCAAGCCGAAGATACTAAGAGAGGTTTTTCCGATTTAACAGATCCTTTGGAGGATTCCACAACAAACGACGAGGAATCTCGTAGAAAGAAGCGGAAAGATGAAACAGTTAAAGAAGGAAAATCCACTACCCAAAGGAATGCAGGTATAAAAATTAATGTTAATAATAATTCTATGGTCACAATATTGAAGTGCCTATTGCTTTTAAATTTTAAGTTTGTGAGCTGGTTTAAGTTGTACTGCTATGAATACTGATTGATTTGATCAATAAAATTATAATTCTGCAGGTCAAGCCAAGGGACAAGGTGGAAAACAATCTGGTGGAGGCCAAAATAAAACTGGAGCTTCGGGCTCTAGTAAAAGCAGCGCTGATAAAAAGAGTCCTTGCTCAAGCCCCAAACCAGCAGTGTCTGATGCTGAGGTTGAGGATGGCAAAACAGATCTAAAGGTAATAATCACACACAAACACTCATGACATACTATACTAGCCAAATTCTCTGGTATGTCCGATACTGAAATTTTAAAATTAAGCAAATTCAGCAATGGAATTAAAATTTTTAGGTACCTCCTCTGAAGATTGTGATTCCTCAAACAACTAGCAATGAGCAGGAGTCGGGAATTGGTAGAAATGGCAAAAACAGTTCCCAGAGGACACATCAGGCCCTTCCGTATGTGGTAGCCAGCTCGAATAGTAGTGATTCTAATGAAAAAGATGCGGCAGTGGCTACTACCAGTCCGGAAACTTCTGCGACCCTTAAGGGGGATGACAAAAAGGATTCTACTGCCACTGGACCAACTGAAGAGGTAATAATGATGTTATTTCTTTCGCTATTTATAACTTAATTTAAAAGTCTTATGTTTTTTTAAAATTTGCAATGGTAAGGCAAATTGGGATTTAAATGATTAATATCTCTATTATTGGAGAAAATACTAAAAATATAATGTATATACTGCTCCGCAAAATTAAAACTACTGGATAACAATATATTTTGTTATTAATATTTTTCAATTTATCCAATTTGTATTATTTTCTTGGTAGGTTCATCGTTAAGTTTCTTATGAGCAAGAAAACTTAATAACAAAATGTTTGTTCATATTATTGAAGTTTGAACAGTCAGTCAGCGTTAAGTTGTGAAAGACTTTTTAAACAAGGACGATGTATATAAAAAAGTACATTTCCTCAACAAGAGTGGTCCAGAAGTTGCAACCCTTCAATCTTAAATAATTACTTGAAAAATACTTTACAGTGTACTGACTGAAAGTTTTTGTGTGACCAGCATTTTACTTAAAAGATTTATTTAAAACGAATTAACATTTTCTTTTTCTTATCGAGTTTACTACATTTGAATCTAATAAGCGAATAATCTAAAAAATAATAGTATTTTCTAGCTTATTACTTGTAAATAACCTCCACGCACATAAATTATGTTGTCTTGCATTTTTATATAAACTACTGGACAATTGAACTGCATATTTGGATTTTTTCCTCAAATTTTGGAACAAGATATCTCTACAGGGAGGAATATTATGGAGTTGCGATTTTCGGCATTTTGTTTGAAATTTTATAAGCGGTTTTGTCTGTTGGAATGAGTATTTGCAATATACATATATAAAGCGCCTGATGCAAAACCCCCTCCAAAAATGGAAAATTTCATTGACACCGAGAATTTACAATAGCGGTTTTAAATTTGATTTTATTATATAGGGGTAATCTACTGACTATTTGCAAAAACCAATTTGGTAAATTTTTCAAAATCTGCAATATTTAAAAAAATAAAGCGATTTTTTTACTTTATAATGGGATATTTTTATTCGTCACTTTCTACGCATAGGTAGTGTTAACTATAGCCATATGTCAATATTCAATTAATCTTACAGGGCGTTTAAAAAATATTAAAATTATGGAATATTCAGATTTACGATTTTTTCACGATCGCATCAATAAAATTTGCAACAAAATGCCGAAAACCGCAACTCCATAATATTCCTCCCTGTAGAGATATCTTATTCCAAAATTTGAAGAAAAAATCCAAATATGCAGTTCAATTTTCCAGGACTGTATTTACACACAAATTTTGTTATCCTGTCGAATTTGAAATACCGTTTCTAGAATAGAGGAAAAGTTATAGGAAGAAGTGTCAAAAACTATTTTCTGTATATTTTTATTTAAAATATAAAAAAAAATTATTAACTTTTCTTCTCTGAATCAGAGGTTTTCCACTCTTTCGAAATCCTCAAGAAAATTTGCAATTTCTAGATATAAAAAAAAAATTCAGAAAGAAATGCGAAGTATGAAAAACAAGCACGTTAACAAAATGTTCCTTAATTAAAGTTGTATAGTAATTCCTAATGAAATGTTTGATTTTTTATGGCTTACAAAAATTTTAACCAAGTTTAAAAAAAATAATACAAAATATGGAAAAACTAAGAAAAATTTTCTGTAGAACTGTTAAAGAGACATGTTTCGACTTGTCATCGGTATGCTTAATTACAGTTTAAGAATTTTGTTGAGTATTGTGCCCATGAACAGAAAATATGGAATAATAATATTTTTGTATTTAATAATCATAATTTTAAATATTTTTAACATGGCGAGTGTGAAAAAATTTAAATCAATTATTGTTTACAAAAATAAATACAAATTTTATAATCGTTCCTTCTTTTCGTCAATTTGTTCTTTAAATAAAAGCCAAATATATAACGCACAATTTCAAAATATTTCTAAGTAATTCTAAGTTGAAGTTCAATATTTTTTTTTGGGGATTATTTGAAAATGCAGTATGAGGGTGGAACATAATTAGTTATAGTCTGATATATTTCACACTTTGATGAATCTATTTTAGAGGGGTGGATCAAGCCAGCAAAGAGTCTTACGTAGTTCCCATCGTTCGGGAACTACTCAGGGCACAGATCGTGGAAGTAATAATTCCTCACCTCAATTGCAGAGGTCCCACTCCCCCTCTCCTACTGCGTCGCCAGCAGCACAGCCCCCAAATCAAGCTGATCCACCTACTTCTAGCACTACTCAGACTAATACCACTGCCAAATCTTCAGAATCACAGGTAATTTGATGATTTCTTCGCTTTATCCCTTGTGTTCGTCATCACGTTTTTTGTTTATTTTTTTCATTGCTATTCTCATTCATGGCTTTGCTTGTCACTAACTTTAGTTTTTATTTTTTTGTTCTCAATGAATGTCAACAAAATTATGTTTGTATGGTAAATTGTTATAACTTGCGTTTTACTGTAGGTCCATTTGTGAGCTATAAGTTATATGAGTAATTCATCATTCATCTGTTACATTTTTTTTATTTAGACTAGCATGAGAATAATGGGGTAATTTTCAGACAGGGATTTTATGATGTAAGGATTATTGGCAGTAATTTTTCACCCTTGTAGCTTTATCACGGACGCCGCCATATTTCAACAATGGCTTCAATAAACAGTTTCTTTAGAATATCACATTTTAAATATTTCATTGTGATCGGACTTAAATGGGATAATGTATGATGTTGCATTCTTTTAAGGGATAAAGCCATTTCTGCAACTAAAAATGCTCATCTCATCAACAAGAAATAAAGCAAATGGTATGTTTTTTATGTGGTGTGCTTTAGTTCTTATTATAATACGGAATTTTGCGTTTTATGTGAAGTGTACTTGTTTAGATGATCCTAATTTCAAAGGTAATTTATTTTTTTTTAATAGTCATCAATTCCAGAAACATTTTTAAGTTTAAAACAAATTTTGTCCATATTTCATTAATTTAAGGAAAATAAATCATGCCATTTGAAAACATGGGAAACTAAAATTCAACTCATTTTTGAGATGGATTGATTTATATGAATACGAGTTTATATTAATTTGGCGCTTTACATGTTTACTAATAATATTTGTGAGCAAATAAAATTTTTGTTCTTATATCAGATTTTTTACTGATACAAATACTTAAATATTTTTTTATGATATAGAAATACTCATTTCTTTAATGTTCATGTTCTATCTTTATATGTAAAAAAAGGAATATTTGCTTTTTTGTTAACATTATTATCATCCATTTATCATCTTGCTACTTACGCTGTAGGGGATCGTTTCAGTTTGTGTTTGTCCTTTGTGTCAATGTGTTCAACCTATAATAGTGTCCTGTTTATTTTGTAGTTTTACATAATGAAAATGAAAACGTCTAAAATTAAAAAAAAAGGTATTTTGCTTAAGGAATATAGGACTCGGTTAAAGGTAATTCAATTAAAAATTTCTTGCAAAATATGTCCCGAATACCTAAAGTAAATGTTCATAAAAACTGTTTTCAGGACGTTACTGTTTTCAGGACGTTACTTCTGTTTTTATTAGTTACACAGGGTTATTGAACAATTGACCGTTTTTTCACAGGTTTGGTAATTCATGATCCATAATAATTAAGATGTAAAATATTGTTAAAAAAATGAGTTTTAGCTTAATTAATATGTTTACGTAAATTAGTATAAGTAGTATAATAATTGAAATTGTAAATACATATAAACAAATTTTTTTTAAATAAAAATAAGAATGTTTCGATAGAGCAATTCTCTAATTAATATAGTAATATTATTATGCTCTTCAGTAGTTCAGTGTTAAAAGGAATTTTTTCAAGGACACTGTGTAATTTAATGCAAAAGAAATCACACACAATTCTTAAAATGCATATCAAAGAAATTAATCACAATAACCACTCTTTCAACTAATACTGAATGGTATTGAATAACACGTAGAATTCTTAGCATTTTAGGAATAGTTTATGTTTATATTATACATTTTCAGTGGTTACATATATTTACAAAGTAATTAAGTTTGTGTGTGACATTACATTGTGACTGTGACATTTACATTGGCCAAATTAAAAAATAAAATATTTATACTCTTGAGTCGATTTGTATAATTATTGCATGTTTAGTCATATAGGACTTCGATATATCTATAAAAAGGTGCCGTATAAATAAAGTTTCCTGCTCAGTACAGAGTATTTGTTGCAGGAATTAGTCCCTATCATATGCGATAAAAAGTCTTAAAATTGTTATACTTATAGGTTCAACAGAACATTGATGCGGAGGCCTCAACTTCTACTTCCTCTTCTGTTGCCACAACTTCCACCCCAGCCACGGTTGAGCTTCACCCTCGCAAGAGGAAAATGAAACAGAACAAAGAACAGGCGCCTCCTCCTCAAGAAACTCCCGAGGCACCCACAGAAGCACAGGTGCATCCACATGAGCAGCCTATCACGAATTGTTACCAACTGTTTTTAAACATTCGTAACCAGGTAATTGCTAAGTATATGGTTAATTTTCCTTGTATGTAATCGCATTTAAATTAAATTTAAATGGATATAAGATATAACCATTTTTCTCTCTGACTTATGCAAATGACATATAACTAGCCTTTAATCGGCTATATCTTGGCTTTTATTAGTCTTAGAGAAAGAGAATATAAAAATGTATAAGTAATTTTACTCATAATTCCAATTGTTATAAAATTATAGAGGAAAATATGCAAAATGTTTCTGTACCGACCGACATTCTTTCATGACAATTCAGATTATGGTTACCTATTCCCAAAAGTCATGTTAAAAAAAAATTCAGCCTAAGTTTTTACCATTGACTGTCATTATTTTTCCTAGCAAACTGGCCTCTTAAGTCTTAAACACCATCAAACTGATTTAATTAAGATATGTTTTCTCGTTTTCAGATCAACAAACGTCGTAGAGGCTTATTTCCAGTACAACCAAAACCACCTCAAGGTTTTAAGGACTATTTAATGAACAGGTGTACATATGTTTTAGCTGGGAATGCCCCCACTACTCCTAACATTACTTACCCTCAAAATTTACCGGCTCCAATGAAAGATTTGTTTACAGAACAAGAGAAAGAGAGATATCGGCTAAGAACTCAGGTAAGATATTACGAAGAGATAGTAAGAGAAAATAATGAAAATATATTAATTAATCAACCGTCTCCTTCCCAAATTTAAGAGGATGGCTTCAGTCACTAGGAAGGTGATTAATAAACACAACATATATTTTAGTAATTTTGTAAAGCCGTTAATGAAAATAATTTTTTTTTAGCATGTGATTGAAAAAGAAAAGTTGGTACTGTCGGTAGAACAGGAAATATTACGAGTGCACGGTAGGGCAGCCAGAGCACTGGCTAATCAGTCGCTACCTTTCTCCGTTTGCACTATTTTGAGAGATGAAGAGGTGTATAATTTGATAACTCCAGAACAAGAAGAGAAAGATAGGAATGCTCGCTCTCGATATAACGGTATGTTTTTATCTTGTTTAAATTTTGACAAATTTCATATAAAAATTTTACTATTCGGATTTTATTTAATATTTGGTATTTTAAATATGTTATCAAAACAATCCCATGAATGAAATAAATTATGATTTTCTTACAGGACGTCTCTTTTTGAGCTGGTTGCAAGATGTTGATGATAAGTGGGAAAAAATCAAAGAGCACATGCTTCTTCGTCATCACAATGAGGCGGAATCTATGCATGCAGTGCAGAAAATGGATTGGGAATGGAAAATGAAAGAGTTAAGTTTATGTGATAGAAAAACCACCCCTAAAATTGAGGACGCTCATGTTCCAATGGTACATGTTTCTGATGATTTTGATCTCTTACCAGCCTAAGTGAAAGTATTATTTTAATATCAGTAACTTGTAAATATTTAAGTCCTATGTAAGTTTCTAATAAATATTCTCGCATTTATGAGAATAATTATTCGTTTTTTGTATTCATATGTTGCTGCAGAAATTGAATCTTTACAATATGAATATTTATATAATGATGTATTTAACAAGAGGTACCAACGTTAATATCAAAGAGCTTACAGCAACGTGCTGTGGTTAACCCTTTAATTAAACTATTACTAAGGAAATTATAATTACAAGTTAATAAAAAATCTCAGTTTCCGAATTACGAATTTTTTGTTTAATTCATTTGTAAACAATTCCTATTAAGTGAAAATGAAAAGCGGATCCTTTATATACGATGCTAATAAGAGTAGATAAAAAGTTGGTACACAATAAGCAAAAAATTAATATTTCTTAAACAGCTTATTTTATAAAATAAAAAGCTTAAAAAAGGTTATCATCACTGCGGTTCCTGCATGGTCCATATTTATAGACCATCTTTTTCATAACATTGAACCCAACAGATGTACATAATATGTACTAAATCTCATCACAATATTTCAACATCCCTCAAGTTACCACAACAGAAAGACAGAAATGAATATTTTTTTAAAACATTTTTGGGACTACGGTTAATCTAGAAATTTTATTTTCTTGTACCAACATTTTTTTTTCATTTGTCTGTAGTGACATGGTTCCCATTATTACTGTGTTCCTTTTATGTACTTCAAGCACATGCGCTTGTAGCCGCGAGCTCCTACTAGCTGTTCATAAAAGGAACAATTATTTGCTGTTTTGGGTGTTCTGTGGTTATTTGAAAGGTACAGGAAGTGTTTGGAAGTTGTGTTTCTCGATTGTTGGTTTGAATATTTGTATCTATTTGTTTATTTGTGATACAGTGCGTGTTTTCCGGATTCGACATAATTAAATTAATTTTAATTTTCACATAACTCCAATAAACAAACATATACATAACCTAAAGCACATAGATTGACGTAATCTGCGCTTCAAGCCCAAAAATTCTGGGTGTGCACCAGGGGCAAGGGGGGAAATACTTTTGAGCAGCTCATGAGCATGTAGCCTGATAAAAGGAACACATGAGTAGTGACCACGAGCTGCTAATAGTAGCCCATTCGAACAAAAGGAACACAGTTATGTATGCATGATTATTTTTGGGAGTATTGGTTAAAAAGTTATCTTAATTAGGACATGTAGACAGCCAAGTAAATACATAGGGCCCGGTTTATATGCGAAATAAATGAGCATCAGACTTGCAGTGCACACAGGTGTGATCTTTAGACCACAGAATATATAAAGGAAGAAATCTTAAAACCGTACTTCTACATGGAATCATCCGTGACAAGCATGCGACAATACGGCGCGGGTGATCCTGGCAAGAACTAAACTTTAGGCGGGCTCTTTAAACGTTTATTTACTACAATAAATTTCCAGTTTTTTTACCCGCTAAATTTACTCAATAAATAAATCCCACGGAGACAATTTTGTATGTAATTGTACTCCGGGAAATTATCTATTGAGTAAATTTAACAGGAGATAAGAAACTCTTACTCGCAAGAATAAAACAAACATTTATATTATACAAAAATACAAATAATTTTACAATGAAAACAATTCTACTCACTGATGAATTAAAGTTATAATTGATTAATTTATGATTTTTCACTTTTTCTAACATTACGCATACAATCACCATGTACCAATTAACTCTAAAACACAACACAATTCAGTCTGTTTTGGTGGTCGAATACCCCGAACCGAGTATATAAATATTTTTGAGCACCGATGAACAAACGTAGTACACATCATATACAAGTTTAGTACAATCAGCAAAACTAATTTTCATCAGAATGTAACCAGCAGCATAAGGTTGCCTAGTTGCTTCGTTGCTTCACTACACAAAGGTATTATAGTATTATTGTAATTTGTAGACACCGGTTTTTCTCAGCCTCATCGCCATTCATCCATTGCCAGTCATCTTGTGAATTTCCTAGGTCAATTTTCGCAGCAAGTTAAACATTATTAACTATAAGTCATTCTAATTCGTTGTGATCTAAAATTATACATTAATTAGGTTTACAATCAATTACATGACAATGTGGCGATATAATAAATTGTTTTACATTAAATATCAGATCATTGACACTAAAATTAATGTATTTGTAACACGATATTTTTTAAATAAATAAATGATTGAAAAAGAAATAAAACAATTTAGGTAAATATCTAAATAATTTCTTTTTACTTACCATCGTAAGCCAAGCCAAGCTATATAACAGCTAACCACTTTGTAACAAAACAACGACAAATGTCATTCTGCCAGGACCCAGGTTGAGAAATTTAATTTAACACAAAAACACCAAACCTTTACCCGGGAAATTGAAAATAGCCTTTTAACCAGCCTGGCAGCCAATGAGCTGCTTGTATCTTATAGTCGGATATTAGTTAGACCCCCATGTTGTAGACTGTAAACTGATGCTATTGTTCGAATCCCACCACTTAAATTTCTTTGTGTTATGCATTCAATCTGTATCACCCGTGAATATGACATGTCTAGTTACCCGTAAGTTCGTACATGTACGTACTTGGCTGCCGGTTACTGTATATATGAAATATGTTATTAATAAGTCGGCATTAAAAAAAATTTATTCTCCACAAACATTACATCTGGTCAGTATTAAGTAAATAAATTTTAATATAACTAGTTGAAAACTAATTTCTTGGTATAAATTTGACTTTTACAATTTCGTTTTGAGTTCTTAAGACAATGTCGGGCACAAGTACAATAGTCTCTGGAGTATCCACAGCTTCTAGTATAAAATTTCTTATAATTCCACATAATACAGCTTTCATTTCTAGAATGGCAAATTTTTGACCTATAAAAACAAGGTACAATATTAATAATATATATAAATATACAGTAAGGTTCAAAAGTCAGTTACTCCCCTACCTATGCAGTTTCTGGGCCCAGCACTGAACGGTACATAAGCAAACGGATGTCTGTCTTGACAATTTTCAGGTAAAAATCTGTCCGGGTCGAATTTCTCTGGATCAGGCCATATATTTGGATTCCTGTGTATATCATAAATGTGGATATTGATATTCAAATCTTTTGGTAAGATGTATCCAGTGGAAGTGACAACTTCCTCTTCCAAAAATCTGGATATATATGGAACACTAGGATAAAACCTTAAGCTTTCTTTAATACATCTTTCGGTATATTTTAGTTCTTGCAAATTATTGTAGGTAGGTTGTGAATTTGATTCACCAAGAACTTGATTTATTTCGGTTAAAATTAATTGCTAAAATGATAATTTGTTTTTACATGGTTTATTTTGTAATGTAGAATTTTTTACCTGGACATCTTTGTGGGATGCTAATAACATTAACATGAAGCAAATTGCCATTGATGTAGTATCATGTCCCTGAAAAAAAACGTACTTACAAATATTGAAATAAATTATACAGGATGTTTCCGAATATGAGCATCATTTATACCAAGAAATTCTCATAACTTTTTACTGTTTAATGAACATTTTTTTAATGTAAAACTAATGGTAATGTAAAATTCATTTAAATACAACCTTATCTTCCGTGTAAAAAAATTTAATTTATCAAATTATCTTCTTAAACTCGAAGTTAATTAATGAACCAAAGAGTTCTTATAAACTGTGAAAACTATTAATTATTCGGTGTTTAAACATAAAAATAACATGATTAAATTAATTTGACCTTTGAGATGGAATTGGAATGCATAGTATATTGAAAATGAACTAGTCCATATATAGCATATGTATAGTATTATTGTTGTATATTTGACTAAATAAATGCCTCTACCTCGAACATGAAAGTATTGACTTCATCTTGTACGCCTTTATCATCAATAAGCCCATGAGTTTTTGCATTAAGCAACAAATCCAACATAGCCATCTTCTTCCTTTTAGAATAATTAAGTTCCTCATTTTCAATTACATCAAATTTCTCGAATTTTTTTTCCCTATCTTTTATTACTCTATTCGTGAAGTGGTGCAGAGTTTTTACCAGCGTTTTTTCTTTACGTCCAGTAGATGAGAAATTATAAAATATCGGAGCCCTGTACAACCAAGGTCGTACCATTCTATAGTAAAATATTTTCCCAATTTGATGTGTTGCGTAGTAATACATTTCGTCATCTTCATTGTCTAAGTTTAGTTTGGTACCCATTGCAGTTTCTAACAAATGATGTTAATGGATGTTTGGATAAGAATGAAACAAATTATACAGTTTTTAAAATTACTTACCATTAATAGCAAACAAAGTAAATTGAGTAATATATGGTACGATGTTAATATGTGGTTTATGGCACTCTTTTTTTAATGCTTTCACCAAATTATCAGTTTCATTGTTAAATACACTTATGAATTGTTGTAAAATACTGAAATGAAAGGCTGGCGTTAATATCTTTCTTCTTTTTTGCCAATTAGAACCTATAAGAAATTAAGACTATAGGTAGGTACTATGAGACTTTAAATATGTTCTGAAAAAAAGAAACCTGGGTTCCCGAAGATGTTTGAACTAAAACTGTCTTCACATATCATGTGCAAACGAACCCAAGCTGCGAAAATTTCAATTCAGGTATAATATATCGGCTGTTGGAAATTTTAACTGAAACGCCCTGCATAATTGAATATACAAAACATATCTTTGACATTATGTAAAGCGATAATTTGATATCATGTCATCTGATGTAATCAAATATACAAAAGAAAAGTGTGTTAAACATACCAGTGTTTGTCAAAAGTCCACTTCCCAACCATAAGTCCAAAAAATCATACACTTCCCCCTTACGTATGTTTTTAATAGTGGATGCAATAATCTGAAAAATAACTAAAACTTTTTACTCTTCCTTCACTATAGAACATTATGATGTCATACCTATTCTGTGTTTTAAGAGAATTTAATTTCAAATAGTCATAATTTTTTATTTGAAGAAAACTACATAATTTTTTACGTTTCAATTTTAATTAAAAGAAAATGTGTTTGGAACAAAAATATTTAATTGTAGATTTGCCTTTACATTTACCTCAAAGTCCTCTGGACCTGAAACATTGGCAACAGGAGTAACTCCTGCAAACAACTTGTAAACAGGATAATATTGTTGACCCCATTTTCTTAGTCTTCTAAATAAAGTTGCTAAAAATAATCCTCAATTAAAAATAATAAACGTTTTATTACATAGGTTCAAAGTATTGGTTTTTTATTATAGGTCCATAAATCCTCCCGTTAATAATTCATTGAAATGCAATATAAAATTTTATTCCCAAACAAATTTGTGCCTTTTTGACACTAAATTAATCGATCAATATATTTCATCCAGGTGCCTTATTCGATTTTTTCCTAATTTCGGATCATCAAGGTATGCTAAGGATGGTACCTTGAATTGAAGTTCTGTTGTCGTCTAGCTTTTTAAAAACAAAAATGTACCTAATTCAGCTGAAAAATTTTGATACTTAAACAATCGCTGATAAGGCCGGAGGTCTGGTGTTATTGATATAATGCGTAGAAAACTTCCCAAAGGATTATAATAAGGTTAATTATATCGTATTAATTTCTATATTTTCTATAGCAGTTAGCAGGTATTTAGGGGCATACCTTTCACAAGAAGAACTATCAATATGACTGTTAGAAGTCAAATTGGAATATCGATGTTTATTATTTAGTATCAAAAAGTCCCCAAGTTATTTGGCAATATAATCCGTACGTGTAAATTTAAATTTCTTCAATCTCTTAAAAAATTAGTAGGAAAGTAGGTAAAGAATTATATTAAATTTACTGTTGTTTGCAAATTTAAATAAAAGAATACCTATACATATATATTCATACCGTCGTCACATATAAGATCTTGCAAATTCCCAAAGCAGAGGAAAGGTTTTGGACCAGGCAGCAGGCTGACTAATCTTCTCGTTCTAAGAAAATCTTTCAAAAAACGCAGAATATAAAATGCCAACAATCCAATTACTGATGCAATGAAGGTAATGAGAATCATAGTTCTAAAAAAATATAGTATTAGTCTATTAAAGTACTGATTATTTGTTGTGGTATTTTGTAAACATGCTCGAGGACCTTTTTAAGCCATTATTGTTGCAAAATATTATTAAACTGACCAAATATGATTTCCTACCTATTTAAATTACTTAATAAAATTAATGCAATGCTTGAAAAATGAAACACTTATTTTATACTTTATTTTGATATTCAATACATGTGTATTTTTATTCATATTTTATCTTTTTTAAATTTATATTTGTAGAAAAATGTCTGCGTTCTCTTGTGTATTGATTATTTTGAATAATTGACGTGATGACTTTTCCACTATTTTGTTGAGGCGTTTTCTTTTGAAGTAAATACAAGGATAAAAATTAATAAATTGATTGATTTTCTTTGCAAAATTCCGTGGACAGGTGGAATTTAGAAAAATTAATAATCAAAATGTTTCCTTGCATGTTTTCTCATTTGTCTTGAAAATATGAGAAACTGAGAAATGTTAGAGAATTTGATATGAGAAGAGTCAAAAACTGAGTGACGATTTATTCTTGTAAAAAAAATTGCCGCCTGTTATTCCTTTGTCAACGTCTATGAAACTTTATAAATAAAGAATTCGCTTATACTATATCATTGTTATAGGTACTGCAAAAGATTAAAATTAATAGGTTCGACAAGTCAGGATTTATAGTGGAGGTTGTTTTTGACCCGCGTCTTAAAAATAACTATAAACCATCAATATAATCAATCAGTCAAAAGTTCATGCAAACCCTGTAAACATGACATGCTTGTAACATTATTCCATAAATAATATAAATAATGTTGTTACAGACTATATCCTAGTCTACAATAGTTATCTATATTATTAAAATCACAATATTGGAGTAATGACCTTATAATTATAACAAGAAAAATGAATAGTGCCATATACCCCAAAAAAGAAACATGATGCAGCCACGGACACGTGTTTCGGAGTTATTGCTCCTCATCAGCGTAGCGTAGCTTAATGGATCCGTGTGGATAGGATCAGAAACAATAACTATGAACGGTTAGAAAGTAGCAGCACACAGTACTCAAATTTGTGCTTTCGTGCACCATGTGCCAATTTATGGCCTCCAATGATAACAGTGAAACAGTCAGCACAGAGAGCTCTATGCGCACTGCTCAATTTCTACCTAGGCAAATATAAATAAAAGAGTGATGTTTGGCGGGGCTAAATAAATACAAAAAAAATGAATAGTGCCATATACCCTGTTATCTCTGTTATCATTTGTTATCATTGGAGGCCATAAATTGGCACATGGTGCACGAAAGCACAAATTTGAGTACTGTGTGATGCTACTTTCTAACCGTTTATAGTTATTGTTTCTAATCCTATCCACACGGATCCATTAAGCTACGCCACGCTGATGAGGAGCAATAACTCCGAAACACGTGTCCGTGGCTGCATCATGTTTCTTTTTTGGGGTATATGGCACTATTCATGTTTCTTGTATTTATTTAGCCCCGCCAAACATCACTCTTTTACTTAATTATAACATTAGTATTTTTATATTACATTGCACATACAACATTATGGCTGTATATTTTTTTAAATGTTTCTATTAAAATTGTCACACGTAGGAAATGTTTTACCTACATAAAATTTTAATTTAGGACTTGGTTAACGAGATATTCCTATAAATTCGGATGTGTGAAATTAACCCGAGGTGTTTTCACTAAAAAAATATTTTTAGTGATGATTGGCGCGACCTCAGAATTGCAGATTTTGCGAGCAACGAAAATTGAGGGAAAAAACATGTTGAGCTAAATATCTCGAAATCTGTCAATATTTTCATAGAGTTATGCATAAAGTAACTTTTATTTTTAGCGTAGATTACGAAAATAATAAAAAAATACAGGTTGCATTTAAAAAAACAAAGTTTCTACCTGCCCAGAAGAAATGACACACCCTGTATAATGGGCATTGTTTTGATTTTGTAAAGCTTGTGAAACTAGGTACATCGCAAAAAAGAAATATCTATTTATCTGTTTTAATAACCAAGATATTGGACTTCCGCGCACTAGGTGGACACGCTGTATAGATATATTGTACAGTACATTATGTGCAAACTCGGTACACTGTATACTTGTATCACGAAAATCACCAATAACAAAATTAAAACAAATTCTAAAAATGGAAAATATGAATAATTAAAATTTATATATAAATAAATAAATACACCACATGTAATTACGACCCCCTTTATCCCAGAAGGCTCTTCCCTTGTGCGGGAGGGGGCTACACATTTAAAGACCAAGGACACACATCCAATATCCGTGTATAATGGAAAAATCCCTCTCACAGTATTTTCCATTGCCACGACCGGGATTCGAACCCGGGACTTTTGGGTGAGAAGCAGGTTATACTCTACCATCTCGACCATCAGTCATATTATGTGTTTAATACATTAAAAAAATTGTAATACAAATTCAAATAGGAGGCACATAATGTACCTATCTACCTAAATCGTCAATCTTAAATATTCACAAAATGTGAAACATAAATATTTCAATGAAATGACCCGACGCGACGGATTAAGTCCTTTTAATTTCTATACAGAAAATTGCAAAGCCCAACTAGTTTCGGCGTTTTGCCATCTTCATCTTAGGCATTAACATTAAATATAAAATTTTTGCCTCAGATGCAAACCACGACAAGATGGTCGAAACGTCACAAATTCGAAATATTCAACGCGTAAGAGAGCCCAAAAACTCTTTTACAAAGAAACAAAAAATATAAAATTTAAAGTGATCATGCAAGGCTAGATGATATACACCAACATAACAGTAGGACAAAAGCAAATTTAAGATTACTCGAAGACAGAAACACTCAAATTTTATAATGCAATGGTTGAAGAATATAATTTAAAAAGATAAACTTTGTAAAGAGTTTTCATGTCTTTTTAAGGCATTGGAGGATATAGACTCGCATTTTGACATAAATAATATATATATAAAATTCATTTTACTATTTTATTTTTTTATATTTAAAAACATTGTTTTCATTCCCATAACGAATATACATATATTGATTATTTTGGTTCACTACCAAATTTATTCCCTTCCTAAAATGTAGGTACCTATAATAAGCATTATTTTATTTATTTTGTGGAAAATATACGTGACGTGACATATTTTCCGAATTTTTGTACCTACTTTAAATTTGTAAAGTGAAGTTAAAACCGTCATAGATATAAATAAAGTTCATTTCAATTTATACCAAATCTTATCGAAATATCTAAAAATTAAAATGCGAGGATGTCGAAGAATTCCGCATTCCAAAGCGCATACCTACTTTGAACAATAAATCCTTAAGGCATTTACAATAGAGATATATTATGTTAAACTAATATTTTTTTAGTCCTAAAATATACAAGATTAAAATTATGACAATTTTCTAAGACTCCCTATTATATGTTTGTTTCTTTGGATATTTAAATAGCGAGTTCTAAATATGACAAAAATTTCACTTACCCGGTATGAGTAACTTTTTACGTGAATATGGCACTAGTTTTTCAGAAAATCATAGGCCTTTATAAATATACCATTGTATCCGGCACATGTGATACTGTAGAGGCTAGTCGCATCTAAAATATATTTTGAATGATTTATAATAATCAACGAAAACATTTTATACAAATTATTCCTATTCAAAGTTCAGATGATAAAAATGACCAACCAGATGCATCTAATCTGTCCTTATCAGACATCGTTGTCGATGCAGTAGAAGTGGTCACTCGCTGTCGTATTCTCGTATTCAGAAAGACGGAATTTGAATTAATTCCCGTCAAAGAATTAGAAAGAAAATTAAGAACATAACTAGTTTTTCTAGAATCGTTTAAAAAAAGTAGATTTTAAATATTTTTTCGGGAAGAGCAAATGGGTTTTTTTTTTAATTGTCCTGTTTATAGACATCATTGCCAAAACTGTAGGAAAAAAATATTTACTTAAAAAAACTAGTTCTTATAAAACGGTTCAAAAAAGCAGATTTTATATATTTTTTTCAGGGAGAACAAATTTCCTCATTGAAAAAGAACTTTTTTCAAAAAAGATGTCGTGTCGGTCGATCGGTATACTGAATTTCTTAAAAATGTTGTAAGATACCTGTGTCGATAAAATTTTGCAGGCGTAATTTGATATTTTACTTATTAAATAATTCATTACTTAGTCTACACAAGGTCGCTTGGAATTTTACAAGTTTGAGTTATCCACTTATCTATCTAAAGATTATATGTGAAGTTTTTGACTGAGTAGTGTAATGAATCTAAATCAAATATTAGTTCATATCATATATTAGTTTACAGAGATGATTTATCTACGCTTTCCTTATTTTTTTATTAATTTTTTTTTTTTAATTGCAATTGACACGCAGATTGTGAAATTAATGTTTTAATTATGGAATATAAATATCGTTTCACGTATGTACATTTTTATACAAAAAATACACAACGGACCTTACTAATAATAATAATTCATAATTAAGTACCTACTTATAAAGTATGTATACACTCGCTACAAAAAATATTCCACGTTGCGGGTCAACGCCAACAACTATTTGTTTGTAACATAAATAATTAGGTACAGGGTAAGTCACGTAAAAGGTCCACCCCATTTATTTGGGTAATTTTGAATATATTTTTGGTTTTCGGGACTCTATCCTATATGAATTTTAACGTAGATTACGATTCTGATAAAAGATTTTTAATTCAACCAAACATATACAGGGATTTTAAAAATACATGTTTTTTTTAAATGACACACCCTATATATTTCTACACATTTCTATGCAGCTATTCGAGGGGATTTCAAAAATATATAATACCTGTATGTTTGTATCATAAATAAATAATGTGTAGAAATATATAGGGCGTGCCATTTAAGATAAACACGTATTTTTAAACACCTTGTATATGTTTGGTTGAATAAAAAATGTTTGATCAGAATCGTAATCTACGTTAAAAATCATGTAGAATAGAGTCCCGAAAACCAAAAATATATTCAAAATTACCCAAATAAATGGGGTGGACCTTTTACGTGGCTTACCCTGTATACCTATAAATTTATTTGAATATTATGTAAGTATACAGGATGTTCCAAATTTAAACGGACATAGTGAAATGGAAGATAGAGCACACCTTGCTGAGTTCAAAACACTGCCACACTTACCCTTGAAACTGAATGGTTTTCGAGATACGGGGTGTTTTATGGTTCTTGACCAATTATTCATACCGCCATATTTTCAGAACAGCCGCACATATTGGGATAAAATTTGGTATAAATATTACACTCCTTTAGTCCAATCACAAGCATAATTTATTTTGGAAAAATTCCAGGACCGTACTTATTTTTTTTATGTTGCTTTCAGTGCCCCGAACAACACCCTTTATATCATTTATTGGAAAATGTTAGTAAACATTTAAAAAGACAATGGATCAGTGTGTAAAATAATGTCATAATATTTAATGGCACATTTACCGTTACTTTTTAATAAATTTTCGAAATTGTCGATTGACCAAATTTTAAATTCTACAAATAAAGTGTCAGCTATCTAATGTCATTATATTCGTAATTATATACTTAAATAACCTACAAACAACCTTTTTATTTATTTTTCTGTACATGGGTCGTATTTAAACATGTTTGGGTTTAAATTTCCAATTAAAATAATACATTCCGTTGCAGTCATAGTAAAAAATTAATTTTCAGTATAAGTAGGCTTGTACTAACATGCAATTAAAATCAATTACGTTAATACATTTTTGACGTTTCTAAGAGATATTTTACCAGATTTATTGAGAGACATTGATACCTCGAATAGGTTTCAGCACGATGTGCTGGTCCTCATTTTGCTTTACCGGTCAGAGCTGATTTAGATAATCAGCATTACCCCAACAGATGAATTAGTCGAGAAGATAAAGTAAACTGGCCACCGAGGTCTCCTGATCTAACACCTTTAGACTATTTTTTATGTGGTCAGCCAAAGTCAGAGGTGTACAATGAAGTATTCGACACACGGGAACAGTTATTAGCAAAAAATTTTAACGTATGTGATGGTATTATAAATAACCCGCAAATAATGAACAGATCAGTAAAAAACATATTAAAACGTTCCCAAACATCCATTAGCGCTGGAGGTGTTCATTTTGAAAATCTATTGCAATTTTAATAAATTTTGCTACTTATTTTTCTTTTTCTATTACGCGTTGTGAATTGTTAATAAATTATTTGTTTGTGTGTATTTCTGCCCTTATTTTACCAAAATAAAATTTATTATTTTAATACTGTTTTTTAAAGATGTTCAGTAACCGATTTTACTTGAATATGTTAGAAAAAGCCTACCTACAGTTAACATTAATTTTTTTCTATGATTGAAATGGGAATTGGGATGTGTTAAATTGAAATTTATATAGGTGGAATTATTAATATAATGACATTAGATAGCTGACTGCCTTATTTGTAGAGTTTAAAATTTGGTCAATCTATACTTTCGAAAATTTATTAAAAAATAACGGTAAATGTGCCATCAAATATTGTGACATGATTTTACACACTGATCCATTGTCTTTTTAAATGTTTACTAACATTTCCCAATAAATGATATACAGGGTGTTGTTCGGGGCACTCAAAGCAGCATAAAAAAAAATAAGTCCGATCCTAGAATTTTTCCCAAATAAATTATGCTTGTGATTGGACCAAAAGAGTGTAGTATTTATACCAAATTTTATCCCAATATGTTCCGAAAATATGGCGGTATGAATAATTGGTCAAGAACCATAAAACACCCCTTATCTCGAAAACCATTCACTTTCAAGGGTAAGTGTGGGGGTGCTTTGAACTCGGCAAAGTGTGCTCTATCTCCCATTTCACTATGCATGTTTAAATTTGGGACACCCTGTATATAAAGATTATCTAATTTTTGAAACTTCCCGGTTTGTCTTCACAAAGTATAAACTATTTCCTCAAATTTCCATCTTAACATTCTTTTGTTTAACCAATCCGTAAACTCGAAGTGTTTACGCTCTACTCGACAATCTGATACACAATAATATATTTTTTTTATTAGTTTCTAATAATTCTAATCAATAAGGAATATTAGTTCAACGGCTTCAGCGGTTCTCCTGCCGCAGGAAAATAAATAAAGACATCTAAATCTAAATGTTCTACAAACTTTACTTTTCTGAAATCAAACTTTATTGTGACACTATTCCTATTATAATAGCGAAAGAAGTCAAATTAGCACTAATAATTTTAAGTTAATTACTTTTGTTACTTGCAAGTTAATCATTTATCATCTAATAATTAATAATATAAACTTTATTTTATACATTCTTCAACACCCTTTAATAATAATAATAATAATAATAATAATATTTTATTTTCCTCATAGACAAATACATTTGTATAGGAATAGTCCAGAAATTGCCTACTAACTAACTTAAGCTAATTTTAACAGTCTGCATAAAATTCACCTAATGTATAATAACACTTATCCGATAAAAATTTGTTTAAATTAGTTTTAAAGTATCTCAAATTTTTAGCTTCTTTTATTTCAGAAGGTAGTTTATTAAAAACGTTTGGACCTAGATAAGCTGGTGAATACTTAGTTATGTTATATTTGTAGGAATATAAAAATTATTATTTTGTCTAGTCCCTATATTGTGGACATCTCTTGTCAACATAAAATTTAATTTATTTTTAAAAACATACACACATAATTCATAGATAAAGACACATACAAGGGTTAAAATTTTAAAATCTTTGAACAAACCTCTACATGACTCTCTACTGGAGACATTTGCGATGCACCTTAAAACTTTTTTTGGACAATAAAAATATCTGGGGATAGGGTGGAATTGCCCCAAATACATATTCCATATCTTAGTCTAGATCCTACAACCTGAGCATGGTATATACCTATTAGCTGTTCTTTTGTCAGAATTGATTTTATATTTCTGAACAAGTAACAAATTGAATTTAATTTAGATATTAAATTACCACAGTGAGCCTTCCAGTTTAGACACTCATCCATCGTGATTTGCCCAAGTTGTCCGTGGTTACTACTCGACACTCGTATTACCCGTCCAGAACGACCAGAACCCGTAAATCTTTTTATGCATTGCCTCAATTACAATAATTATTAGTATCCATTTTTATTTTCATATTTAAATGGTGCCAAATGATGAAGTAATATTCTCGTAATAGTCGTAATTAGCACCAGTGGTTGCGGTGCTGGTGTTAAATTGTCATCAAACCAATAAAATTGCTAATATGTTTCTTGAAACAATAAGCACTGCTTTTTACATATTAGGAAGGTGTTAAATAACGGTAGAGGTGTCGTAATTATCACCATAGTGGTTGTGGTGCTAATTACGAAGCTGTAAATCTTTATTATGCAATACCTCTATTAAAACAATTATTAGTACCCATTTTTATTTTCATATTTAAAGGGTGCCAAATGATGAAGTTTCTCTCGTAATTAGCACCGGTGGTTGCGTGCTGGTGTTAAATTGTCGTCAAAACAATGAAATTGTTAATATATGTTTGTTGAAACAAAAGCACCTCTTTTTACGTATTAGCAGGAGGGTGTTAAATAACGGTAGAGGTTTCATAATTAGCACCAGTGGTTGTGGTGCTGGTGTTAATTTATCACAAAAGCTATGAAATGTGTAAAAAGCTAGTTGTTTCAACAACATATTATTTGGAGGGTGGTGAATTGTGGTAAAGGTTTCGCAAATTGGTACCAGTGGTTTTGGTGACAGTGAAAAGTTGATAAAATTTTTATGAAACTGTTAGGTAAAAACTTTGTTAAAACAATTAGCACCCACTTCCTTCTATTTGAAACGGTTTCGTAAGCACCGATGGTTGTGGTGCTGGTGTAAAATTGTCACCAAAACCATGAAATTGTTAATAAGTTTGTTAAAACAATTAGCATTTTTTTAGATGTTTGTAGGGTGGTAAATTATAGCAAAAGTTTTACAATTAGCACCTGTGGTTCTGGTGCTAGTGTGGAGAAGGCACCATAATTATAAAACTGTTGAAACAATTAGCACCGTGGTGCTGGTGTGAAATTGGTAGCAAAATTATGAAATGGCTAATAAGTTTATCAAAACAATTAACATATTTGGGAAGTATTAAACGATGGTAAATCATGTTTTTAAATAGCAGCTGTACGGGAAGTTGTGCTACTATATAGGTTCATAGACTCTTTATATAATCTGTCTCTCACACTAGTATTGAAAATGTTCTTGGCATGAGCCTGTCGAATCCGATTGAACATCGTTGGGTCAATGATCAACGGGTTGCTTCTGCCCATTTAAATAATGAATCTGATCTATTCTGAAGTTGCTCTTCTCAATGGGCCTTAATGTTGTCACAATCCATACTCTGTGATGTACCTTGAGCTTCGTTTCATCAACCTCTCATACGCCATTTTGCCATTTTTCAAAATACCCATGACCAATGAAGGTTTCTCATTAACAAGTAGGGACTCAGCGAATTAGAATTTTTGGGAATTTTTGAAAAACGGCGAAAAGGTAAACCTCTCTAATAAATATCCTTGAACTGCGCGGTGTGAGTATTTTAAGTATATGTATATGTGAAAATTATTATTAAGTAATTCGGTCTGGAATGATATAGATAAGTTAAAAAATAAAATAATGTAACGTTTTTTATTCTTTCTTTTAAGAAAAAAATTACATTCGATTACTGTATTAAAATACAAACATATACCTATGCATATTTTTTTATTTTTTATTTCGATTGCCAAAGAAAATAATTTATACATTTACAATTATTGGAGTATCGTGTGAATTTACCAATATCTTTGCCTAAATACCATTTAAAAATGACACGAATGAGTTTCAGATTCAACTAGTGGAGTGGAAGTAACATTTTCTTGCAAGTTAATTTCTTGGTATAAATTTTACTTTTACGGTCTCATTTTTGGCTCTCAATACAATGTCGGGTACTAGTACAATGCTGTCGGGGGTATCCCCAGGTTCCAACACGAAATTTCTTATGATTCCACATAACGCAGCTTTCAGTTCCAGAATGGCAAATCTTTGACCTGCAAAAATAAAATATATCGTTAGGTATTAAAAATGTAAACGTAATTTACAAATTGTAGTATTTTTCAGTCATCTATTGTGGATAACCAGATGAGGCTGAAGGACCGGCCGAGCACGGTGAGCACCGCAGGTCACAAATTAAAGTAGCCACTATAATGATCGATTTGATTCTGGTATAATTAAAAGAGTGTCTTGGACATTTCAAAGGGCATGAATATTTGATTTGGTACCTATAAACTTTGATGAATAACTGGTCTTAATACGCTAATTTATTAAATTTAGGTAGACATCAAGATCAGTGGGTGTTTATACTTGCTTGAAAGCTTATAGACTTGCTGAATGGCGTCATTTATTTGGTCAAGTTTATCGCTCCTAGATGAGGTCCCCTTCGTCTCCCCTTACCCAAATGGACAGCGAGATACCAACGTTTGATGAAATATTTACAGAAGATTCTAAATAATCTGGTGAGGCGCCTGAAATATTTTACTTCACTTTGATATTCCTCTCTGTTTGATTTCTGACGCCGTTGGAAATGGGAAAACAAAATTGTTTTATGCATGGCCTGCTCTATCATTATTTGTTCTTGATGTCCAATATGGTAATAACTCAAAAACTATCAAAGATAAACCCATCAAAATATTTATATTTGGAATCAGAAAGAAGAGATGTATCAAAGAAATCAAAAAAATATACAGGGTGTTCCGTTTAAAAAAACATATGTTTAGTCTATAACATCTATCTCAGCGATGTTCAATTGTTTTTCTGAATAAATATTTGAAATTTTCAGAACAAAAAGTTGTATTAACAAAATTTTTTTGTAAAATTAAAGACAAAAGAGTTAAGGGGTGGTTCAATATATACGTGAACACCCTGTATACTTATAGACTACACTCGCCTATGCAGTTTCTAGGTCCAGCACTAAAAGGTACATAGGCATACGGATGTCTGCCTTGACAGTTTTCTGGCAAAAATCTGTCCGGGTTGAATTTTTCGGGATCGGGCCATATTTTCGGATTTCTGTGTATATCAAAGATATGAATATTGATTGCTGTATCTTTTGTTAAGGTGTGCCCAGTACTAGTTACGATATCTTCCTCTAGTGTTCTTCCTATAAATGGAACACTTGGGTAGAGCCTCAAACTCTCTTTGATGCAATTTTCCAAGAATTTCATTTCTTGTAAATCATTGTAGGTAGGTTGTGCAGTTGAATCACCAAGGACTTCATTTATCTCCTCCAATATTGATTCCTGAAATTAAAAACGTTATTAATATAAACCAAATGATGCCTGCCACATCCTGTAGACAATTAGTAGGATGACGATAATCATGTGAAATTTTTTATAACATAAGACAATCAAATTATATATTATGTTTTACCTGAACATCTCTATGGGAGGCTAACAACATTAATGTGAAGCAGATTGACATTGAAGTAGTATCGTGACCCTGAAAAAAATTTAAATATTAGAAATAATGACAAAGTTTTTAAATTAGAACACTTTTTAAACGAATAAATCGAATAAAATATAAATTAAAAAAACAACCTTGTAACCAATTAAAATTTGTATCAAATTAACGCGGAGTTTGAAATATGTATTTATAGTTCATTTCATATTTGTAAAGCAGGGAAAAAATTCCGCATTTACAAAGCAGTAACGCGGCCTCTTTAATGTTCAAAGAAGCCGCCGCACGTGATTCTTTGTCGGTACTTTTTTATCTGCGGTACAAAAATGAATTCGACTTTACATAGGATCAACATAAAGTTGAAACTGTAGGTACTCCCGAAAATTAACAAGATTTTAGTTTTGGCCATTGCGGATAATGTCACGAATGCAATAATTTTTCCCAACAATCTGTAGGTTCTCGAAAATGGCAATAAAAAATGGATAAAAACTTCAAGGGGGATACTTCTTTTAGAGCACAGTATTGATCCTAAATTTATATTTCAAATGTGAAATTTCGATACTAAAGTCGAGTATATTTTAACTTGGCATCTGTATGAGTTGATATTGCGCGTACGATTTCATTTTCTGTTGCACACAAAGTTAAATCAATAGCCCGAAAACGTTGTTCACGTATGTCTACCGAGCTTCTCTCTCACCTCCATTGAGACGGAAATATGCAACATACCACTGAAGAGAGAGATAAATAATCTATGTTTTCAATAAATTCAGCGATTCTCAAACTGTGAAAATTTGTCAGTCGTTATTGTGAACTATTATTTATTTGGGTTAACAGTCGTCTCATATTAGAATTAAATTAGTCTTTATAAGAAATGTTTAAATTATTTTTTGCGATAAATAGTGGATGAAATGGCAATGAAATAATTCAAGTCAAATCCTGTTGGCTCTACTTTTTTTAAAATTATATTAAAAGTAAAAAATGTTCCTTCTTAAAATTTTATTTTACTAATCCGTTCCTCGAATTTTGTTAAAACCATCTTTTCCCTAAATATTTTTCTTTTATGATTCTGAGCGAGTTTGTCTCTTAAGTAGGTAAATAATACCAACTTTCAGACGTTACTTATCCGATTCTCAGACGAATATCCACGGCTTTTATTTTTTATTTAAATTTTATTTATTACACATTACCAAATACGCCTTCAATCTTTCGTATTTTAAATTTCTTGCTAAATAAATAGAATTTTGCGGTGCTGGCCGGTGTCAAACAAAGCCGAACACCTGATATGGGCGTGATATATCTATATTTTAACCAATAAACACACGTTTTCACCCTCTATATACAGTTTGCGGATTCGAGGAGTTCTAGACAGAAGCCTGTTGGGATTATTATTTTAGTGGTAAAAAATTAAATAGGTAAACGTGTATTCGTGACGGTAATATTTAATTAGGAAAATATTAAATTGTAAAAATACATTTGATAATTATGGCAACCAAAGTGGGCGTCTTAAATGAACAGTCAAAAAAGTTGGTTTAAAATTTAATGGATTATTTTATAAAAGAAACCACTTCAACAGGTTTATGAAAGAGTTTCTGAAGCTTTGAATATAAGTCTAAGAACAATCTGCAGGATTAAGCACCAACAAATTAATATTGTCTTGACAAAAAAAAATAAAACGAATTAGGAAGAAACCAAAAACATTGGATGTATGTGATGGTGTTAAAATGGAAATAAGGGAAGTAATTTATAATTTTTATGAATCAAAAACACATTTTACACTCGATACGTTGAAGGAAACGCTGAAAAATAGGGGAATCATAGACTTATGTAAGGTAAGTCTCTTAAAACTTCTAAAACATTGTGGATTTAGGTATAGAAAAGACTGTAACCTTCGCCCATATCTCCCCGCGGTTCTAGCTGGACTGTAACAATATTAGTTTTCGATCATTATTCTTTTAATAATAATTAATATTGTTATTGACTGAATTGGGCAAATTATTTTTTGTTAACAGTTTCATTTGTGCCCGAACCTATATATAATCAGAATGACACTAAAACGATGAAGTTAGTGAGTTAATGCTTCTTAGCATTTTATGATAACACCTTTAATATTTTTATATTATAATTATTTAGCGACAGCATCAGTGTTATAGGTGAACTGTTTGAGAACCGCTGGCATATCTAGCCCATCGAATACATCCTAGTTCAGACGACGAAGCGACCTTTGGACCGGCCAAGTTAAAATATACTCGACTATATTATTATTCTATTATGTAATCTCTCGTGCAAACAGTTTAATGCAATATTAAAAGGAAAGGGTCATTTTCACTCTAACACCCTGTATTTGAATAAATGTATTTACCTCAAACATGAAAGTATTTACTTCGTCTTGTATTCCTTTGTCATCAATAAGTCCATCAGTTAACTTTGCGTTAAGCATTAAGTCCAACATGGCCATCTTCTTCCTCTTAGAATAATTAAATTCTTCATTATCACTTACATCAAATTTGACAAAATTTTTCTCCCTCTCATTTATTACCTTGTTAGTAAACAAATGTAAAATGTTTACCAACCTCCTTTCTTGACGCCCAATCGCGGAGAAATGATAGAAAATGTATGTAATATACCACCAAGGTCTCATTATTCTATAGTAAAATATTTTCCCAATTTGATGTATTGCGGAGTAATACGCTTTATCTTCATCATTGGCTAAGTTTAGTTTTGTGCCCATTGAAGTTTCTAAATTATAATTGTAACGGATAAGAACGAAATTGTATAATTTCCAAAACTACTTACCATTAATAGTATACAAAGTAAATTGCGTTACATATGGTACGACATTAATGTAAGGTTTATGACATTCTTTTTGTAATACCTTCACCAAATTATCAGTTTCGCAATTAAAAATGCTTATAAATTGCTGTAAAATGCTGAAATGAAAGGCTGGTGTTAATATTTTTCTTCGTTTCTGCCATTTTGCACCTAAAAAAATCAGCATTTTCATAATTATGTTTGCGAATTGCATCAGTTATTTTGCTTTCCCAATTTTTAACCCTTGTAGCTCCCAGTGATTCAATATTGTACAAATTTTTTGTTGTTTTTATTTTTTTAATTTTTTTAAATTTTTTTTTAATTTTTTTTTTGTTTTTAATGGACTTATTTATATTAACGTCCTGGCGAAGTTCAGCTTAGAGCTATTCTACCACTTAACCAGGACACACCACATACACCCATTCCCTCCGACATTGCCATCTGCCGGAGCTGGGACTCGAACCCAGGAGAAATAGGAAATTCTATCAGCAAAGATAATTCTGGAGCGCTATTAAATTGGTAGATATTTTTTTATATCTACCTAGTTTTATCGTTGATTGCGACTTTGATATCTTGTACAGATTTCAACAAATGGACTACTAGTTATAGAAAATGCAGAGTGAAATTAAACAACAGTGCTACTGTCCTTGGTCACCATCCCTGTCAAACTTTTAATATTATGCTATTTGATTATAGATTTATAGAATTGGAGGAAAAAATGTTAAACATACCAGTGCTCGTCAAAAGTCCATCTCCTAACCATAACTCCAGAAATTTATAGACATTGCCCTTCTGTATATTTTTGACAGTGGAAGCGATTATCTAAAAAAGAGATTTGAAGTTTGCTTAGGATATTCCAATACTTTTCCAATTGTAATACTATTTAATACGAGTAGTTTTTTAAACTATATTGATGTGCTGTTTATGTAGACAAAAATACATTATTTAAAAACAAGAGACTTTTGGACTAGATAAAGTTCACTTCTTAGAAATTGAAGTGGAATTCTAAAAATGGATT
The DNA here is from genome assembly GCA_963680705.1 of Rhagium mordax. Classification (NCBI taxonomy): domain Eukaryota; kingdom Metazoa; phylum Arthropoda; class Insecta; order Coleoptera; family Cerambycidae; genus Rhagium; species Rhagium mordax. The sequence continues at coordinate 14,090,386 of OY796658.1, read as the reverse complement.
AAATTAAATGCAAATTAAGTGTCTCTTCTGAAAAAAATTGTAATACTAATAAATATTATAATTTTTTTTAGAATACTTGATTCATTAACAGAAAGATTTATAGATCATATTTCAGATTTAAATATCAGTTTGGTAACCAAACTTTGGTTTATATTGGAATTAAGAAAAAAAAGCATATGGGATATAGGTACCTACTGATGTACAAAATTAGTTTACGCTCAAATTAGTAAATTTTGGACTTTGAAACAGGGTATAAAACCCTCGATATGACTCGGTTTAAAAGTCGTTTACAATGGATTATACCAACTTGGTTAGTGAAACTGGCTTTGAGTGTTAAATATTCAGATACATTATTTGTTAATATTCCACTTTAACTGTGCAGAAGATGGATAAGCAGAAACATTTTTAAATTCGTATAATTTGCCAAAAATCTCAACCTTAAAAAATTACTTCACTTTTCTCATTATACGGAGTGTTTTTAAATCGTTGTGTAAAATTTTGATCGAAGAAAATAAATTTATATCAGGAAATGCCACCTAAGTGAGCGACGGCCCCGAGGAAAAAGTGATTTTCTATTTTAAAGCATTAATTGTTAACAATAAGGTATTTTAATCGTAGAAGTGTAAGATTTCTTTACATTTACCTCAAAATCTTCTGGGCCTGTTATATTAGCAGAGGCAAAAAGTGCTGCGGATACATTATAAACAGGATAAAATTCTTGACCCCATTTTCGTAATTTCCTAAATAAAATTGCTAAAAACAGTTTTAAACTTTAAAACAAAAATATTTTGGATGGATAGCTTTCATGCTTCAATTTCTTTACATTCGAAGAAATGACGGCATCAAGTTTATCGTTGTTATTTTTTTTTTTTTTTATTTAGGTTAGGTTGGTAACTCAAAGCAGGGAACAATATTTATTCTTACCATCATCACATATAATATCTTTCAAGTTTCCAAAGAAAAGAAAATGTTTTGGACCAGGCAGCAAACTAATTAATCTTCTATATCTAATGTACTCTTTCAAGTACCTCAGGCTGTAAAACGCTGCCAAAAATCCAATTACTAATGAGACGAGAGTTATGAAAACCATATTTCTAAAAAATATCTATATTATATGTATTCGTAGGATCCTAAAATTGTTAACATAGTACTATTATTGGCCAAATGAAATAAACTAGTGTAGTGTTGTAACATACAGGGTGATCATTTTAAGTGCCTCACTCGATTTTCCTGCTTTATTCTTCACCTACGAAAAAATTTAAAAAACTATACTTGTGTATTTTTTCCGAGGAATCCGATTCCGAAAAGATAAAAACAATTGAATGTCAAAGAAAAAAGTTATGGCCGAAAAACTGAAAAAGAAAAAATATACACCCTGTATATTAATGCGGAAATGGATATGGGACATTTCACTGATTGTAAATGCGTATCAGATACATATTTTTCACTTCCGGTTTGACCGGAAATTGCTTTAATTTTTTTATTTTAGGTGATACACCCTGTATATTGAGCTCAGTTTGAAGAACATTTTTTTCTGAATTCAGCAATATATAACATATTATTATTATCTTTCATATTTAATAAGATATTGGGATTGGGGTTTAAATTTAAAAAAACACAAATATACATATGTTATGAAATAAAATCATCCATGAAAACAAACAAAAGCATTTAAATTATTTATTTATTTCAAAAACTAAAGAAGATATAGCATAATAACTTATATTTTTCAGTTTTTGAAATAAATAAATAATTTAAATGCTTTTGTTTGTTTTCATTGATGATTTTATTTCATAACATATATTTGTGTTTTTTTAAATTTAAACCCCAATATCTTATTAAATATGAAAGATAATGATAATATGTTATATATTGCTGAATTCAGAAAGAAATGTTCTTTAAACTGAGCTCAATATACAGGGTGTATCACTTAAAATAAAATAATTAAAGCAATTTCCGGTCAAACCGGAAGTGAAAAATATGTATATGTCGGAATCGGATTCCTCGGAAAAAAGTACACAAGTGTAGTTTTTGAATGTTTTTCCTAGATGAAGAATAAAGCAGAAAAATCGAGTGAGGCACTTAAAATGATCACCCTGTACAATCAAAAATTTCGTAAGCTCATAAGCTAAGAATTCAATCGCCGAATGTACGCCTCTCATGTATGGTAGTTTACTGAACATAAAATTGATTTAAGGGCATTGCGGCCATTGAGTAAAGGTACAAACTCCTTTGCTCAACGGTAATATAAGGGTAAGCTTCACTAAAGAAGAAAGTTATGATTACCCGAAAGATTACAAACAGGTACGTTATATGTGCAATGGAAATTTACAAAAGATTTAGAGGAATACAATAATAATATTAAGAGAAACTCAACGAGCCAAAGAAAGATAAATAACATGAATGTGTATATCTAATTCTTAGTTATTCTCCCGATGCTTGTCGAAATAAAAATAATGTCTCACGTGTCTGAAAATGCATAAATATAAAAATATCGTGGTTGACATTCAATAATTTAATTTGTATATGTGAGCCTTGTGCTGTATGCACTCGATCTTATCAATTTTGATAAATTATTTGGAGCATCGACTATACAGACTGGTCCGAATTGTACCCTCGATAAAGATGTAGAATAATTTGTTTAAATATTCAATTCATTTGAATTAAACATTTTTTGTAATGGAAATATCAAGGAATATACAAACCAACTAAACTCCCATAATACTTATGAGTACCCTAGATAATTATTATCAAAAATAAGTGTATTACCGAGTAAACAAACGGTAGGTATTTATAACTTTATCTCATGTCTGTGGAATATTAATGCATTGTCTATAACGATTGATGACTGTTATCTTTTAATGTGCGGCTGATTCTGATTTTTTCAATATGAGCAAGCATTGGAAACAAATCTTGATTGGAACCAGGGACAATCTAGCTCTTCCACCGCTCTTGGCAAAAATGATTTTTGCCGGTCTTTATATTTAATTATTATATATATAAATAATTCTTTTAAAACAAAATTTTTGTCGCCGTGTGAATTTTTTTTTAGGTATTTTCCAAATAACGTTTTTTGTTTTATAAATAATATAATATCCATAAAAAACACTAACAACCAAAAATATATACGTACCTATATAAGAGATGCCTATTTAATTTTTAAATCGTAAGAAACCGAACTCTTACAAGATATTTTACACAAATTAAATACATTAAAAGACTCCAAATGAATCTTGTAACTTTTTTCTCGACAAATTCTTTAATAATTTCTTTAAAACATATTTTATCACATAACTTGATTTCTATATACCTACCAATCATAGGCAATCTTCTTAGTCTGTTTTGATTTATTTTTTAATCATTTTTAATTAGGAAAAATTTCTTTCGCCACTAAAAAGCTGCCACTGGTAGAGTAAACAAATCAATATGTTTAACACAAAATTTAAATCTGTACCGAGGAAACATAATAATATAGATTTGTATCTGAAATGGTACGAAGGACTCATCTGCAAGAACTAGTCCATTTATATCACATATAAGTCTTCGTCGGGTAAAATAAGTTCAAGGTTTTTACAATGACTTAACAATAATTCATCTTTAGGCATCCCTCTTAAGCCATACAGTCATACACGTCATGAAGAAAAGGAAAATAATTAATATGTTCATTAATTTCGATCAATTTTGCTGCCTCCCAAATTTGCCCCTCTGCTTGCACCCTCTTAAATCGGTACCTGGTTGAAGCTTTTTGATGTTATTCCAAAACTCGTTTCTGGCTATTCTCCAATAAATTCTCAAAAATTATGTGATAACATTAGGAATCACCTGGATATGTATTGAATCATAACCTTAAACGCGTCCATTAAGTACATATATATGATATTACATTTTACAAACTGGCCCATCGAATTTATAAACGTTACTTGCATTTATCAAAAATTAAGTGCAACATTATAGAAATTGACTTTGTTCCTAACACATTTCCTAATAAGTTATGCTTTTGACTGGACTAATAAAAGAATATAATATTTGTAGCTGCTAGTACCTACCAAATTTTATCTAAATATGTTCGGCCGTGTCAAAAATATGATGAGCTAATATTTTATTTTGTATCCTCGTATCTCATGAAAATAAATTCGTTTACCTTGTATATAACGTTTTATGCACTAAATCCCATTTTCATGTATAATTCGCTAGTTTTCCATAATATTTGTTTTAAGTATTATTGAGATCTACAAACGTGCAAAATTTCGCAACGATACATATCACTGTACACAACACATTAATACTGGAGTATACTTCAAAAATACGTTATATTTAGCTTTAAATCACGAACAAGTAGTTATCCAAAGTTCAAACAGAAGTCCTCTCAGCATTATCTAAAATACAGTGTGTCTCAAAAGTAAAAAAACAAATCGTACTTATTCTTTCTCCTGCTGGATTTTCGAAAAGCACAGAAACCCAGAAACGGTCATTTAGTATTAGTATATAATATAAACACTGTCATTTAGTATATAATATAACACTGTCTCTCTCCTTTCTGCTTCTTTTTTGGGGTCACGTTTGACAGAGCTGTGATTTATGGTAATTTGAAATGAGTAGGTATTGTAACAAAATAAAAAATTTGGGCTACTATAGCGTGGATTAGCTGACAAGTTTTAGACCAATAACGTAGAATGGTATTCTGCCTTTCCGTCAGTTGCTTTTGAAAAAGTCAATCTCTTAGGCAAAACCTTTTATTTTCAGACGAAGCCTGTTTTCTTTATGTCGAAGCCCATATCTTCATCTACGGAAAGTTGGTGTGCCTTTAATAGTAGAAACATTATTGATCCAATTTGTTTTCATTAAATTTTATCTTTACAGATTAATAATCCCCTTTGTTGACCCCAATGAAATAGTTTCTGGTTATTTCCAACAATGACGCCTGAGCACATATTCTATAGTCAACGTGTATTCTAAGATCATGATACATAATAATATGCGATTTATTTTTGTGGCTTTTTCCAAAACTTTCAGTCTCTCAAGTTCTTTGCCTCTGATATTGACTATCTTTAAATCAGAATTACCAACACAATTGAAAAATATCAACACCAGTTTCACTCCTCAGGGAAATGTATTTTCCATTAAAAAAAGTACTTAGAAGTGTGGTGAGCATGAAATTTTATAAATTCAAATAAAGACATATACTCGGACATATAGTTCAAATCACGAAAGAAGACCGTTACGTCATCATTATAATTCGTAAGAATCAAATCAGTACTGCGTTAGTTATCATCAACAACGTCAGTCGGAGACATTAACAATCACATATAATGGACTCCCTTTCCCTGTCTCTCTCGTTTTACTATTTAGTAAACAAAGAACGCTTGAAGCGTACGTTGAAGATTAGAAATTAATTTGTGACGTACCGGTCATCTCTCGTGATTTGAAGTATAGGTATAGGTAAAAGAAAAAGAATAAACTAATAAAAAGAAAAAGAATAAACTAATAAAGGTAGGTACAGTGACTACACAATACTCGTAATATAAATCATTAGTATGGAAAATTTTTGGTCACCCCTCGTAGGTGGTAATTTTCCAAAATGACAAATAGGTACCACAGTCTTATGTCTTCGTAATTCTGAAGAAGATGGAGTCCACTTTTGTTGCTCAATGATCTGTTGTCTAAAAATTTTAACATCTTTGTTATTTTCACATAGTTTTGGGGTAAGAATTGAATTCCTAACTCCCTATACTATCCTAGAGATAATTAATTATTCAGCTTTTACTGTTTTGCGTTTGCTTGCACCAGTACCTAAGCATATTATTTCGATGATATAATATACCTTATTTTTTGATAGAGATATTTGGTAATAAATTTTATTTTATATGTAGTTATACGGGTGATTCAGAATTATGTTGCAAAAAAGTGATCACAGATAGAGGTCTTAAAATAAAGAGACACGTGTATTTTTGTTTTGGTCAATTTCGATTTTTAAGGCCCGTACGGGCCCATAAATGGACTTTGGGAAAACAGTTTTTTTGAGATATCTCGATAAGTACCTACTTCATCGATTTCAATGAAATTTGGAGGGTAGTCTCAAAATAACCTTTCCAATAGAACCCTTAAAATATTATCTTTTATGTTTTTCTTTTTTATTCTGATGCAGAATTCATTTTTACTCCAAAAATGTCCTCGTGTCTATTTTTCATATCATGCACCCATTTCGAGAAAAATGCGAAAAACTGTTTAATGATCTGACTTACAATACTGCGACACTACAAATTATCACAATTGCCATGGAAATAATTGAACAAATTAAAACATCAACAATGACATTTTGACATTTACTATTTTTATTTGCCAGTTAGATTGTTGTGCTGTGAGTTATTTAATTAAAAATTTACCTACCCTTATTTACCATTATAATGACTGAGCGTTTCACGTTTCCTGAAACATTGAAACAGTTTTTCGCATTTTTCTCGAAATGGGTGCTTGATATGAAAAATAGACGAGGACATTTTTGGTGTAAAAATGAATTCTGCATCAAAATAAAAAAAGAATAACATAAAAGATAATTGTATAAAAAAAATAGAAGCGAAAAACTGCGATGTAGTGACTCTATGTAGCGCCCCCTTGCGGCAAGTCTAAAAATAATATTTTAAGGGTTCTATTGGAAATGTTATTTTGAGACTACCCTCCAAATTTCATTGAAATCGATCAAGTACTTATCGAGATATCTCAAAAAAACTGTTTTCCCAACGTCCCATTTATGGGCCCGTACGAGCCTTAAAAATCGAAATTGACCAAAACGAAAATACACGTGTCTGGCGTGTCTCTTTATTTTAAGACCTCTATCTGTGATTACTTTTTTGCACCATAATTCTGAATGGACTGACTTGACTCACTTCATAGCGATATGAAGTTAAGCAACAGCTACCGCGTTTAGTACTTGGATGGGTGACTATCCACGGATAGACGCGGTCTCGTTTCCCTACTTCTAGCGGCTTGTATATCAGCTATATCGCAGAAGCAATACAACTGTAGGCGAGAGGTGTATTGAGGATATACCATCCTTCGGAGAGGATGTAAAGCAGTCGGTCCCTTGTCTATTAAATGTTAGGCAAGTAAAAATCCCTACTCTTAGTAAGATAAGAGGTTCGGCAAAATTTCCAGGTTGGGGGTTGCTCGTCTCCTGGCGTCGGTGGTTGGCCTCGGAAATAGGCCGACGTTAAATAAGTGATTAAAATAAAATAAAATGAAAAAAAAAAAAAATATTCTGAATCACCCTGTATTATAAATTATAATGTAGTATTTTTAGTAAATTGGTACAGGGTGTTCACGCGAGAATATTGAACCCCCTCCCCCGCCTAGATCCCTCCGCTTTGACACAATTTGAAAAATAAAAATTCGTTCCTATGCGATTTTTTCTGTAGTTTTCAAATATGTCCATCATAATTTCCTATATCTTGTCATATACAGAGTGTTGCATATTTTTTTTTTCACTTGTGTGACACCCTGTATCTAATTATCGTAGTTAGTGCAGTTTTTCATTCTGAACACAAATAAAAGAAAAATCTAACGGACTCAAGTCCGGACTTCGAGCTGGCCATGGTATAGGACCGCGGTTACCCATCCATTGACCATAGGTATTGTTTAAATAATTAACCACCGGTAAAGATTTTGTGGGGAGTGCTCCGTCTTGTTGCCAGATTACGTTAATTGCCATATCTTCTTGGAAAGCAAATATCTTGCAGCAACTGGTATATTTAATTTCTTAGAAAGTTAAAATAATGATAGCCTGCTAAAGCGTCATGGTAATATACAGGGTGAATCTTAGAGTGGGGGCCATATTTATAGGAGGCGACACCGTTCACTATGGGAACACAAATCTACAATTTTTTTTTTTCGCGCCATGAAAAATGAATATTGTTTAAACCCTTTTTATTTGAATTTGGGTACCCCGCCAGTGGAATGCGCTAGCGAGAGTTTTATATCATCTACACTTGGCAACACTGTCGACCGGTCACACGTAATGCAGTAAGTGCTTGCCCAGCGGCGCCGGAATTACAGGAAACTTGAATCGCGAATTTTTTTTAAAAATTCATAACTCGGCCATTTTACAACCTACAAAAAAAAAATTCGGATTCATGTTCATGACGACTAGTACTATTAACCCCAAAAATATGGCCGCCACTCTAAGATTCACCCTGTATTGGGCCAATTATTTGATAATTGATAATTCCACACCATACGCTGAAAGACTGCCCCGGTGTTAACCAGTCTACGTCACTGGGCAAATTTTAGCACTTCTTACAAGAGCACCTTTTTTGTTTAGAATAAAATTTGCCATAACAGCAAGTGACAAAAGGGGCAAAAAGATTAATCTCAAAAAAGTTAGGACCTAAAATGTTCCCACGGAGTACTGTACTGAACGCCCTGTATGATATAGCCAACAATTAATAACACCAGAGCATTTAGCATCCCCAGAAACCTCACACAGCAAAATTTCAGCTCATTTGGTCGAATTTTGTGGAAGATAGGACCGAAACTAGATTTAAAAAAATTATTTTTAACGCCCTGTATCTTGAAAACGGAAAAAGATACGCCCATGGTTCATAGGAACAAATTGTAATATTTTTTGAAATTCTATCAGCCCCTGAATTTTTGCTAGTGTCTTTCAGAACACCCTGTATAATACTCTTACCAGTACCAAAGTTTACTAAATTACTATAAGTTACCTCACTTCTTCTCGGCACTTTCATATTTGTACATCAAAGGCATACCGCGAACACGTGTTGTTATCATAAAGCGACACGGATACCGGGTGTATTAGCAACGTTTAAAAACGGTCAGCGCACGAAGTCTTGTACCTATATCACAGAAATCATTCGTAGAGTGAACGAGTGCCACTGTGTACGTGCCCCGGATACCTTTTACCGAGGACGTGGGGGTCAAGAGGTAGGGGTAGGCGAGCTGAGAAGTGGGGCAGGCGGATTCGTGCCTTTCCAAGAGTGAGATAACTTTGCCAGTACCTATATGAAACAACGTTATTAACATTTGAAATAATCTGCAGAATCCCCGTTACTTTCTGGTCATGACATGACCCCTTTCAAGCCACCAATTTTTTATTACGACGCCACTGACTAAATTTGGGAATAAAATCTAATTTTCATTTTGTTGCTCTACTTTTCATCCTCTTAAAGTTTTTGGCGGCCTAGAAATTATTTTGTAAAAAATAAAAGAATGCATTGTTATAAGCCTAGGATAATTGAATATCTACTGTTGGCAGTGTCCATGAGACAATAATCTACATGGTGCTAATTTAAAACTAAAATCATGGTAATCTAAAGAAAAATTTAACAGAGGTACACTTAACTTGAAGTAACTGCTGGAAATGCCCCCCCCCCCCCCCCCCCCCTACTTCAACGCATGCATTTATGCGCCTCACCATCAACTGCGGCGGACGCGCTTAGAATACCCGAAGAATTATTTCGTATTATCAGTGACGTTAATGATTTTAGGTGCCTTGGGTGACTAAGGTTGAAGCCCTCCACTCCCGATCCATCGATCGGCATAATTTTCATCTAAATACTGACGTGCAACTAAACAAAAGTGTGGGGGAGCACCGAGCACCATCGTGCATAAACCAAATTCGAGCTCTTTCTCTTCTTGGGACATCTTCTAGAGGGGTCGGGTAGAGGACATCTATACATTCCGGCCAAATAAGAAAATCCCAATTCCAACCCATCGAGGAGAATTAGATCCACTACCTAAATTTGCCAAAATAGTTGGAGATTTAAAAAAAGGGCGATGACGTCACACCACACCTCGTTCAAATATGGCCGAATGAATTGACATGACATGGCAAAATGTGTGCAAAAGGAAATAAAAATTGACCTGTCCGAGGATTTTTTCGCAAACAACCAAGTTTCCATATTAAATGATCGCACTGTATAATGTCTTTACGCAAAATTTTAACTCGTATAAACGTTCACCAGCCTTTTGACAATACTGAAAAGAAATGGATGGTCGCCGTTTTCAGAACGATAGACTTCAAAATTGCACTTTTTCGTTCACTCTTCCTGAGCCGAAAACCGGAACGAGCAGGGCCGTCCTAAGATATTTCGCGCCCTTGGGTTACTAAATAGTGCTCCTCTCTTCATAAGAAAATACACAAATGATTTGAGTGCAAAGTGTAAGTAAAATTGCTTCCCCCAAAAGGCTGAAAATTGCCGCCCCAAAAAGCTGGCACCCCGGATAGCTTATTTAATCATGTGGCCCTGGGAGCGAGACCGTGCAATTCACGATGTAGTGTTGGACCCTCTATCTTGAATTTCTTACCAGAACGGCCGGCCCCCCGGCGGCGTTTTTTGTTTGGAAATAGTGTTTGAGCAGGTTTCCGTGTTTTTGCAATTTTTTCAATTTCTTGCAATCTGAAAAATCAATAGGTAATCACTTTACGCCCCCGGTTCAATTTGACAAGACTCTCATTTCTGGTCTCCGTATAACCTCTCACGTTCACTGAATGAAAAAGTAAGACTCATATCAGTGATATTTATCTATGATAAGATACGAGTCACGTAAAAATTGTGTAGTCAGCTCTTAGACTATTATTTTGGGCGGCAAATTTCAATTTTCACCAGGTTACCAACTACCTCAGAAACGGCCCTGTCCCTGTCTTTAATCTGTAAACACAAATAATTTATAGAACAACATAAATCTAATCGTAACAGTCCAAGAAGGGGTTATAATATTTAAAAACCGCGACTTCTTAATACCGTTGATTTGAAATACCAATGTTTCAATCAACGTAGTACAACGAATGGTACTGAAATTAAAATTTAAAATAAAGTACCTAGAATTGTTTGTTAGATTTGCTCATAGATGGCCCTAGTATATTTTTACAATATTTACCAAGTTATGATTTGTATCTTTATACTACAAGGAGAAATACATCCTATTGTCATTGTCTCTTTATTATCCTTCATTTCTTGAGTTTCAATAAAATAGATAATAATATTTAGTGCATAAAATACTAAACCGACGGCAGGCCATCTAACGTCGTGTCTGTATACCTAGCTTTGAATGACATTTATAGCTAATTATAGCGTTCTCTTTACAGACATGTACTCATATCCAAGACTGCCGAGAGATGGCGGTCGCTGACACGAATTTATATGCAGTCTAGATGGCGTTAAAAGGCAAACTTCAGCTCACATCTCACTCTGTTTATGCTACTGAACAATTTTCATTTGAGTCCGATTGTCCCGTCGTGCGTACGGTTTGTTGGAAATCTCCTGTCAAGAATATTTTATTTTGTGTCAGATCCGTCCACAAAATATGTACAAAAACGCGATTGCACGTTAACTATATGAATTAAATTAGTTCCTCGAATTGCCTACTAGTTCCTAATCAGTGTTGTTGTGTATTTTTAGTGTGAAATAAGAGAAATAATTGGATAAATTACATTGCTTTTGCCTTAGAAGGTGAGTTCAGTTCATAATTTTGTTTATTTATATGCACATTTGAACTTATCTGAAGTATCTGCAACGATCAACATTTCACTAATTCATCCGGAAGGTGTTTGAAGTACCTACCGAGATAAATTTTATAATTTTTATTGTACTCTTACCTATTTAAAGTGATCTTATGAAGTAGGTACCTATCTTAGTTGAGCAGGGTGATATCTATAAATACATCGTATTCCACGATTTTAAACATGTAGGTTTTTTTCTTTTACCTACTGTTAAAATTAAATGATCTAAAATAGTACCAAGTACGTTATTTTTACTCAAAATATCTTCTCTTTATTGATTTTAGGTGAAATAAAACAAATATAGGTACTTACTAAGTGTACATTTAAAAAACCGCCTGCATAACTACATATTTAAATTCAAGAAGTAACCATATTTGGAATGTATTTGTTTTATGTCCCGATCATATGATATTGTTTAGCACGTTATTCTACTATGATGTTTACCTCAATGGTTTGCGATTGTAGGAGGGGTCTAGGCTCTTTTCCTTTTACGGGTGTCTCCAAAAGCGTGTTTGTGGGATCGTATAGGCATTTTTATGCTTCAGAGCTGAGAGAACCGTGGACACAATTATTACGTTTGTATTTTCATTTTAATTAAATTTTAAATCAACAGTGGTCATAAGTTAAAACGGCCCTTATTTTTTTAAAATCCAAAGATAGCGGACACCTCGGCGGACACTTAAAGAGAGAAGATGTTAAGATAGGTACTTACCCTCGTAAAATACCTACTGTAAAATACCAAGGAAAACACTAAAACTTTCCCGTATAGAAAAGTTATGTTTGCACTTTGAATCATAACTTTACAACCCTAATAATAGTGATAACAATATTTTGTTTAAATTAGGCTGTTTGTAATGTAAATAAATCTCACTTGACTCAAGTTGTGTATTTCGGCCAGTCTAAGGCCACGGGTACGGGCTTGCACATATTGTTTGACACCCCTAAATGAGCTTTCCCGTTTAGGGTGTAAATAGGTATAATCAAATCAATTCCCGTCAGTCCGTTAACATTTTGTTTTCGTAATGGCGATTTTTATGATTTTTGGCAGATGTCTGCATCACATGCGAACAAGTGATTATTTAAAACCGGTGGATTAACAATTTTTAATGTGGCAGGCATGTAGGTAATACCGAGTGTAATACCCGAGGTAATACCCTTGTATAAATACGTAGGAAGGGTAATACCAAGAATATTTAAATAAATTCCTTTTTTTTCTTTTTAAGCACTTCTTTGAGCTTCCTTTCACTTGATATAACTTTTAAAATAAAAGACAAGTTTGACGCCCAATCTTACGAAAGATTTTTTAAATTTAACAGTGTTTGCGTCATTGGTTGACCCAAAACCAGGCTTAGATTTGTCAACCAGCAGTCCCATTTTTTTCTTAAATTCTTTTTGTATCTACCTTTGATAAGCAATGTGTAAAAACATCAAAGAATCGAATTCAACAACGAAACCGTAATTATATCTAATAATACATTTGTGTCGAAGTTGTTCCAAGACCAATTTAGTGTAATTTAGGTAGTACAAATATCGAGACAAATATGTAGACAGACTTTCATTTAACGTTGTTAAAAAGTTACAAGCGAGAAACTGAAAAAATGCACCTTAAACATGAATAATTTTTGCCTCCATTTCCGTTAATTTCTGAAAATCAGATTTCATTATAATAATAATAATAATAATAATAAGTTTATTGTCCAACTGAACTTTTACAAAAAAATTATGGGACTCGTCTTTCTGAAACAGGGTCAAACCCTGATTTGTATAACAAATAGTATAAACACATAAAAGATCAAATAGTATAAACACATAAAAGATCAAAATGATCAACAGTTTACAATTTAAACCTCGATTTAAACATTTAAACACTATTGTCACCAAAATAACAAAACAAACACAAGAAGAAACACAGATATGGTGCATATATCATCTACAGATTAAAATTGAACCTACCAATGAAACTCTTGCAAACTGTATATGGATTGAAATAATAGTCTTTCTTTTATTTTTTTTTTTAAAACATTAAAATTTTCACCTGCTTTGATGTGATGTGGTAGGTCATTAATTTACCCCTAAGACTACCAATTTATACGAAAAAAGTAGCCTGTAACGAATTTTTTCTTGGGCTCTGCGAAATTGGACTCAGTCGTGCGTGTATACCAAATAAGGGATCATTGTTTGGCCACCAAACAACCCGGATTTCATGCAGTTTGACCTCTTCGTACCGATATTTATAAGCGTATAAATATCGTCCTGAACAATTTTTGTTCAGTGAGAAACAATTATTGTAACGCTTGGTTAGGGCGGAAATAATGTAAATTTTGAGTTTTTATGAAAGAAATTCATCGGAGATGAATTTTGACAACGTATTTAGTGAGGTATTTAATAATTTTAAGTCGAATTAGTCTCTTATTCGAGTGCCTAACGATTAATGTATCGGTCAGAAAGTGTGGGACCCAATAGGGTACCTTGTGGTATTCCACCGAGTATTCCACGCTCCATTACTTTCAAATTATTCAATACACCACGAGAATTCGGACTCGAGCTCGTGCTAGATGAATAGTTTTTAATAGTTTTAAGTAGTTAACAGGACTCGAGTGAAGTTAGCGCCGCATTTTCATGAGTTCCCGGTAGAAAAGGCATAGTTCTAGAGTTCTAGTAGAGAAACATAAAGAGTTCCGGTAAATTAGGCTCAGAAATCGAAAAAATCAATATGACGGCGCTAACTTCACGCAGCGAAGCTTTTTTTAAAAAAAGGAGTTCTGAGGGAATTTATCGGTAGAGGCAGAAGAGTTCTGGAGTTCCTGATGGTTTTCGAAAATAGTTCCCGCGTTTTCTCAAAGTTATGAATTTTTTATTTTTATATATATTTTTTTTTATATAAAAAGGTGTTTCCGAGGGTGTTTCTCAAAAAATCAGTTCTGAGTAGTGCTCGATGAGTTCTACAAGAGTCGCCAACGAGAACTCTCGTTAAAAAATCGCTGCAATTGTTATTAACAATTTTTTTAACGAATGTTCTCGTTGGCAACTCTTGTAGAACTCGTCGAGCGCTACTCAGAACTGATTTTTTGAGAAACACCTTTTTGTATAAAAAAAAAATCATAACTTTTGAGAAGACGCGGGAACTATTTTCGAAAACCATCAGGAACTCCAGAACTCTTCTGCCTCTACCGATTCTTTTTAAAAAAACGGCTCTGCGTGAAGTTAGCGCCGTCCTCGGCGTCGTCATATTGATTTTTTTCGATTTCTGAGCCTAATTCACCGGAACTCTACGTTTTTCTACTAGAACTCTAGAACTATGCCTTTTCTACCGGGAACTCGAGAAAAATTTTCGATTTTCAATAAAAGCGGCGAAAAACCTTTTTATAAAAAAAAAAATAAAAAATGTATACCTAACTTTGAGAAAACGCGGGAACTATTTTCGAAAACCATTAGGAACTCCAGAACTCTTCTGGCTCTACCGATAAATTCCCTCAGAACTCCTTTTTTTTAAAAAAGCGGCGCTGCGTGAAGTTAGCGCCGTCGTATTGATTTTTTCGATTTCTGAGCCTAATTCACCGGAACTCTTTATGTTTCTCTACTAGAACTCTAGAACTATGCCTTTTCTACCGGGAACCGAGCCGGGAACTCATGAAAAATTTTCGATTTTCAAAAAAAGCGGCGCTAACTTCACTCCAGTGTTAACAGGAAAGGAAATATAGTTGATTTTAGTCTCGATTTTAGTCTTGTTTTAATCTAGAAAACAGCCAATAATTCACTCGTTTATCTCACTTTCCACTTTTTTTGTGAACAATGGGATGAACTACTACATTTGGTGTACCTACCTTAAGATCATTACTAGAACTACTAGAAGTCTAATTAATTTTATATTTAATTACTGGTACTACATAGTGGCGTACGTCATCTATTTTGGTGTCAATAATTCGACGACCTACTATTTTCAGTACATCCTGTATTACCAGTTATATTTTAAATATATATTATTTTTTATGATACTGTTATAACCGAGGTTATAACGATGATTGTGGAGTAAATTTAAAATACATTTCTTACAGTAATTTGCGAACGTGTGAATTTCAAATTATATGTTAATGTTAACACAGAAATTTAGAGCCACAATGGCAGAATTATCAGATCTGCAGTAAAATACATTTTTGAAAATGTTTAATTTGAAGTGGATTCACTTGTAATACGTTTTGTCGTGTGTGATTCTAAATATAAAACATGTCTATAAAGTTAGCAGAGCAAAGTGAGCAGGCATGAACGAAAATAGGTGGACAATTAAAGGCTCTTTAAAGGCTAATTAAGTGCCGTAGTCCGAAATTTTAGGCTCCCAATGGTTTTGAGAAATTAGGTGTTCTGCTAACTTTATTATAACTTAGCAGAGCAATATTGAGTAAATGGGTTCCTTCGACAGATATTGCAAAAATAACACTGTACCAATTAAAGGCTAATTAAATGCTCCGATTTTATCCGTTAATTAATAATTTATTGTAAAAATAATTATTAAAAAGTGAGCAGGCATGAACGAAAATAGGTGGACAATTAAAGGCTCTTTAAAGGTTAATTAAGTACCGTAGTCCGAAATTTTAGGCTCCCAATGGTTTTGAGAAATTAGGTGTTCTGCTAACTTATTTATTGAGTAAATGGGTTCCTTCGACAGATATTGCAAAAATAACACTGTACCAATTAAAGGCTAATTAAATGCTCCGATTTTATCCGTTAATTAATAATTTATTGTAAAAATAATTATTAAAAAGTGAGCAGGCATGAACGAAAATAGGTGGACAATTAAAGGCTCTTTAAAGGTTAATTAATTGCCGTAGTCTGAAATTTTAGGCTCCCAATGGTTTTGAGAAATTAGGTGTTCTGCTAACTTATTTATTGAGTAAAATGGGTTCCTTCGACAGATATTGCAAAAATAACACTGTACCAATTAAAGGCTAATTAAATGCTCCGATTTTATCCGTTAATTAATAATTTATTGTAAAAATAATTAATGAAAACATTTTTTGAGTTCCGGTTCGCTTCACTTATTCAGAAATGAAATTCACTAAAATTTATATTTTTCAATAAAAATATATACGACCATGAGCGATTTTCATCTTGTTACGCACTATGCACCACCACTTTTAATGCTCAAATAATTAAAGGCTCGATAAATGCTAATTAAGTGCTGCGAAAATCTGCACTAATTAATAAGCATATACCCAGCGCTCCATCCACTAGATTGATTTTCATCCAGCATGGTCATGGTATCTTCCGTATTTTCAAATGATAATCTTATAGACACTTTTTGGACGTTATTAATTAAAGGCTCGTATAATTAAGTGCTGCGAAAATCTCGAGGAAAATCTGCACTAAATAACGCATTTCCAAAAAATATTTTTTTCGAATATAAAATTGTAATAATGTAAGCTTTTTCTTTACAATAAAATTTATGCAGTGACTGGAGAACCACAACATAAACAATAATTACAATATTTTAGTTAATAAAATATTTTCTAATTTTTCTGAAGCATATAGGTAGAATATTTTTCATGCTGATAACAGAAATTATGCTAACAACTAAGATATTACAAGAATGATAAAATACCTAAATACCTACTACATCAACCTGGCTAGAAGACTGTCAAATATTACCTCATCTTGTATAACTTTTTTTTGGTCTAATTAAATTTAAAATTGCCGTCTATTTCCTTCATTTATAAATTCTTAGTTTCATTGAAAGTACAAATAGCGCCCTCTCTCGGCGATCTATTGACCTCACTTAGTTAGAATTTATCGAGACTTTAAATTAATAACGTCCAAAAACTGCCTTACATTACATGAATGTCGTTTGAAAATATGGAAGTTGTTCTGCTGGAAAAACGTCAAGTTATCCGAGCGCTGGGCATAAAAAAAATATTTTTCGGAAATGCTTATTAATTAGTGCAGATTTTCGAAGCACTTAATTAGCATTTATCGAGCCTTTAATTATTTGAGCATTAAAAGTGGTGTAGGAGCCGTATTTGAAGCAATGATGCGCGCATAATGCGTAACAGAATGAAAATTGCTCATGGTCGTATATTTTTATTTTTATTGAAAAATATAAATTTTAGTGAATTTCATTTCTGAATAAGTGAAGCGAACCGGAACTCAAAAAATTTTTTCATTAATTATTTTTACAATAAATTATTAATTAACGGGTAAAATCGGAGCATTTAATTAGCCTTTAATTGGTACAGTGTTATTTTTGCAATATCTGTCGAAGGAACCCATTTACTCAATAAATAAGTTAGCAGGACACCTAATTTCTCAAAACCATTGGGAGCCTAAAATTTCGGACTACGGTACTTAATTAACCTTTAAAGAGCCTTTAATTGTCCACCTATTTTCGTTCATGCCTGCTCACTTTTTAATAAGTATTTTTACAATAAATTATTAATTAACGGATAAAATCGGGGCATTTAATTAGCTTTTAATTGGTACAGTGTTATTTTTGCAATATCTGTCGAAGGAACCCATTTACTCAATAAATAAGTTAGCAGGACACCTAATTTCTCAAAACCATTGGGAGCCTAAAATTTCGGACTACGGTACTTAATTAACCTTTAAAGAGCCTTTAATTGTCCACCTATTTTCGTTCATGCCTGCTTCACTTTTTAATAATTATTTTTACAATAAATTATTAATTAACGGATAAAATCGGAGCATTTAATTAGCCTTTAATTGGTACAGTGTTATTTTTGCAATATCTGTCGAAGGAACCCATTTACTCAATATTGCTCTGCTAAGTTATGATAAAGTTAGCAGAACACCTAATTTCTCAAAACCATTGGGAGCCTAAAATTTCGGACTACGGCGCTGAATTAACCTTTAAAGAGCCTTTAATTTTCCACCTATTTTCGTTCATGCCTGCTCACTTTGCTCTGCTAACTTTATAGACATATATAAAACTCTTCACGGAACATTAATTAAAAAAAATTTAGTGAAAATATCACTTCAAAGCATGCGTTGCAGCGTTGCAATGATGGGCCAATTGACTTTCAGTGCACACATCTCGTCGCAGGTGCATTCGAAAGCAAGTGCGTTGCCCTTTACCACACATTTTTGGCAGGTTTTATGGCATTGAAAGCGTAAAAATAAAACTAACGTGTACTCCTCGGTGTACTCCGACACTTGTGCGCCTGTTTGTCAGTTAAATGTTTTACTTATATATTTATAAATACATAACGTTTGAATTTATTTTATACCGTATACAGGGTGAGTCAACGGTGCGACAAAGTCCAACGCTTTCTTTAGTATCGATAATACGGAGGATAATACAAACAAAAATTTTGTATAGAAGTTGTAGGAGACCAAAATGGCTACTTTTTAAAATTAGTTTGAATTGTACGGGGTGATTCATGAAAGCGGGGACCTATATATGTCAATTGCTTTAAATGGAACGCCCTATATATTAGTGAAAATTTGAAAATTAAGAAAAAATTGGAATTGGCAGCATTTCTTTTAATTCTGTACTGTTGTTTCGTCATTGATATGTTAAATTAGACAAGAATCCTTTCATTTCGGATTAAACGAAGGTTTTTTTTAACTACTAGTTTGGGTAAAAATTGATTTATTTGTTGTCTGAAAATGTCAACATTTTCTGAATACCCTGTGTATTCAGAAAATGCTGACATTTTCAGAAAACTTCGAGGTAACACCCCGTATTTTTTTACAGAATCTTATATTTCATTTTACGAGGAATACCTACTATTAAAAATAAGGTTGGAAAAATCATGATTTAAAAAAAAAATCAGAAATTAATGATTTTTACGAGGATTTTTATTTAAAAAATAAAAAAATTGTGATTTTTTTTATTTTTCTGTTTATTTTGTTTATATCAATGCAGTTCAATTTATGAAATAAATTAGGAGTGACGAAAGCCAGAAAATTAGTGTTTCTGTACAAATATTATAACCGAGATTATAACGAAAATCAGTAGGTAATATTGTTAATGTTAATAATCAGTACCTATTAAGAATATTATACGGTTTCGTTTGCATTTTATAAAATAAATACTTAGTATTGATTTAATTTGTTTTGTATTTAAACTATTTTGTTAAATAAATGGTAAATCTGATTTTCAGATTTTAATCATCGATTAAAATAAAAAAATTACTTGATTAAAATCGTTGATTTAAATCATGGTTTAAATCAAATGATTTAAATCAGGCGAACCCTGTTAAAAAATAATTTGATAATTTATTTTACTTCTTATTTAACATCTGTCCTCGCATCTGTCTAAGTAGGTATTTTTTCTCGAGGCTAATGTGAATGTGATTGAAGGGCAAAAAACCGTTCCAAATAATTTAAAGATCTAAATATTTTCGAATACGTCCTAAATCCTTTAGGATGGGTCTCGGGATGGGTATAGGACATATTCTCGGACATATTTAACAAAAGTTGTAGGGAATAAATAGGCCTATTAAATTCTGTAAAAAAATATGGAGTGTTTCATTCGAGGTTTCATTTAAAAATTAAAATAAGCGAGATAATGAGCTCCGAAATTTTCTGAAAATGTCAACATTTTCTGAACACCCTGTAACAACTAAGTCAATTCTTGTCTAAACTAGTAGTTAAAATAAACCTTCTATCGAGCCTTCTATTAACCTGGAATGGAAGGGTCCTTGTTGAATTTAATATAGTGAGGAAATTACAGTAGTTAAAAAAAATGCTGACAATTTCATTTTTTCATAATTTTCTTATCTGGAAACGATATGTTCATTTGTTTTGTTTATTTCATATTTTCATAATTTTCCTCGTAATTTTCTTAAAAATTTCGAAAACTATATGTTTTAGACGATGATATCCTTATACTCGTCCTTATATAAATAGGTATTTCACGGAGAAATTTAAATTTTCAAAATGATATAGGGTGTTCCATTTAAAATAATTGACATCTATAGCGCCTCGCTTTCATAAATCACCCTGCGAGTCACTCTGTATATTTCAAACTGTAGCCGTTTTGACCTCTTACAACTTCTATATCGAGTTCTATATGAAGAATTTTTGTTTGTATTAGGTATCGTTAATAAAGAGTATTGGACTTTTAGATCTAGTCTAGATTTAACCAAAAATAACGTCTTTTTTTTTTCCCCTCGGCCTGAAATGAGTGCTCGAATGAGTGTCCCTGTTACTTCCCTAGTTTATTTGGGATTTTTTCCAATGTCCAAAAGCATATGTATATCACATATAGCTAACTAACTACCTGTAAATAAAAATAAGTGACTGGCTGCATGTAGCAATACGAAGGCCATAAAAAAAAAGAAAAAAACATCTTTTTTAGGACGTGTATAGGCAGGTGATGAGTACAAATTAATGACGGTACAGGGTCTTCATGTATATTTTGAACCCCTCTTTAACCCCCTTATTTTTTATTTTAGAGCAAATTGCCGTAGGTATATGAAAATTTAGTATTTTTTTCTGCAGATTTTAAATATGTACTTAAACAGAAAAACGTGGAAAAACAATTGAACGTCTCACAAAAGAGATAGGTATTCACCTCGGTATTCACTGTAGCCGAGACTGTAGCTATGTATTTTTAAATGGAACACCCTGTATATTTTTACATATTTGGATAGATATGTTTTCTGTGAACTCAAAAATATTTTGGTCTTACTTATAATGCTATCTTTTACGGTTCTCGAGATATTTAATGTTAAATTTTGTATTGTTTAAAATTAGCGCTTTAAGACGCAGTTGGCCGTTGAAAATAACAGAACGTTAGATTTTATATTTTTAACGAAACATTTATTTAACTAAAAAACAGAAATAATATCTAATGAAAAAGTTTTACAAAAACTGTTCAAAATGACCTCCATTTTTTTCTAGACATAACCGATAACGTTTCTTCAAATAATTTATGCTGTATTCAGGATATTCGGATTCTCATTTAAATGGATTATTTCGGCAGATATTCTATTTTGCAGTTCGTATATGTACATTTACAGTCCTTTGTTTATAGCATTCACTATTTAAATGTCCCCAAAGAAAAGTATCTATATAGCAATGATAAGTCGGGACTATTTGGAGCCCACCTCGCTCTAAAATTAAAAATAAGGGAGTTAAAGGAGGGTTCAAAATATACGTGAAGACCCTGTACATACCTCGGTACATACATATAAAACCGAGTATAAAACGTACAGGGTTTTTCCGAGGGTTTTTCTTTATAATTAGCCACCACCCTAAAGAGCTTATTTGAAGAAATACAGAACAATTTTATATACAAAAGTTGCTGTGTTTATTGAAACTATATGTTCTCCAGTATTAGAAAAATATAAGGATTTCGAAAATATAATAATACTTATATAGGGTGTTCCATAAAAAAACCCTAAGTTTGTGGAATTTCACCATTTTGCGATTGTTATTTATTTGTTTTATTGGCAGATTATTAAAATTCCGGAAAAATACTGCAACTATTGTATATAAAATTTTTGTGTATTTCTCTCGGTATTTCTTCAAATACACTCTAGGGGGGGAGGGGTGGGGGCTATTTATAAGGTAAAACCCTGTACTGCGTTGTTATATCGTAATTTGTTATCCCCAAGCAAATCTTGTGCAGAAAAAATCATATCTACGTCAAGATGGAGGAAAACCGAGAGGAAAACATCCTCGGTATGTTTACCGATTGTCTAATAAAAAAAAAAGAAAATTTGAAAGTCTTGCATCTAAACATAAAACGTCCCTAAGAACAGTATTAAGACATGTACCACTTATTTTTCAATAATCTTTCGATTCCTTAAGCTTCTTAATTTAAATGAGATCAACCTGTATATATGCACGTACGTCGTACAAGTCGTGGCCAAAAAAGTTTAACTTCCTTTTGTTGCTTTTGTTCAGTCTCCTTTAAATAACTATTTTCGTTGTTTAGGTAGGAAACTCTTTTTGGCTACTACTCTATTGCTTTCTCATTGCAGTCATTTTTATTCCCAAACAATGTGCGACGTGCGTGGCTCTCGGCGTGCTGTTATTTCCTAGATTATTTTCCCGCAGTTAGTCGCAATACAATCTTGAGCATGACAATAAACACTAAATGAACCATTAAATTATGATAAGTTATCGTTTTACTTAAGCATGGCTATGTATATGTATAGATAAACCCTGATATTTTGACCGTGTCTTTTTATGGGTCATTTATAATTTGTGCTAGTATTTATTTATTAATACTAATTGCCTTTATATTTTAATAAGAAAGTCAAATTGGATTACAAATGACAATTATAAACTATACGAAAAACTATTGTAATCCAAGCAAGAAAATGTCTAAAATATGTAAGCGACATTAAAATCTCTTCTTCCGTTAATTGAATGCTATATAAATATATTTTATTTCAAAAAAATGTATCAAATACTTTTAATTAGTAGTACCTATTAGTGAAGAAAGAGCAAAATAATGATATTTCCCTGTGTTAGTGAACACACTCATGCATTTTCCAGCTTCGCTTACAATAATGTCTTCTCATCTTTGTAATTCATATTTGTCATTTCATAAACTTTATCATCTTTACCGTTCTCTTTGGAAGCCGAACAACTTGATCTCGGAGTTGACAATCGTCAGAAAATCGTTCTATTAGGGGGAGACCATTAACATTTCTTCAAGGCATCCCTAAATTGCAAGCAAGCTGCAGCCACCGTTTTTCATATCACCATAAAAAAAAATTCGTGTTAAGAAACCTTATAAAATCAAAAACTCCACATTTGCTTGCAACACTTACTTTTTTAGAGTGCAACACTATTTCATCGAGATGGCCGAAGTAATGCTATAAAAATTATCTTCTCATATTTCATATTATTATTATGTCGGTGAGCAAGTCTGATAGTGATCGCACACCTTGTTTTAATATTTTTTTCCCACAATGGTTTCATGAGCTGTATCAACAAAATTATGATGAGAAGGCCAAGATGTAATCGCTCAGTGTAAATATTATTATTTGAGTAAGATAAAACGGAAACCGGTAAAAATTAGTATTGTTTAAGTATCACATTATACTGAGGACAGTAGAAGTATAATTCTTACCTTTAAAAGAAATTTGGTCAATTTGTTGTTAATGTATTTGTCCAAGGTCTTTTATGCGGGATGAGTGGTTTCTACTCTTGCTGTGATGCACTTTGAGAAATAAATCTTTTTTCATTTAAGTGATGATGATGAATGGACAAGGTGAGATAATGTTCATAATAAGTCGTCTAGAAAACGTCAAAAGTGAGGTTAAAAGCAAAGACAAGATGACATGACTAAATAAATCAAATATAACCAAAATTTTAATACCTTCTCCCTTATATCTGTAACTTCGTTTGTAACATGCCTGTAAACGGGGTGGAAATCTATATTTAAATTGAAATGGTAAACATATTTCGCTCAGAAACTATTTTCAAGAGATTTTTTTTTAATATTCGACTGTAATACTAGGAAAGTTAGATTTAACCTGATATTTTTTCGCTTTCGCGTGAACTTGGGGGTTTGACAAGAAGATATTTGTTTGTCCAAACTTCTTACAGAAAAATTAACAAACCACCAAGTTTAAGTTAAATATTCCACCAAAAATCGATTCTCGAGTGGAATATGTTAATAAGAAATTTCCAAAAATTAATAAGTTTAATTCTCGGTTTAATTATTTTTAAACAAAAATGAAATATTTTTTCTTTCTATACAAGGATATATTAACAATATTGAAAAAAATTAATTAGGTAGGTACTTAGATTAAGCGTTTCGTTTTATAACATTTGTTTTAAATAAGCACAATTATCATTCTAGTTTAATTATTTGACATTTCAATACAAGAATACAAATGCATTGCTATGGCAACAGAAGGTAAACAAACAATATCCACTATTATGGTCAACAAAATTTTCGATTTCATCCTTTCTAGACACCAGCAAACCGTTATGTAACAGTTCTTGTAGACAAAAATTATTGACAGAAGTGGAATTGACAATCAAGTTTATGAAATTTCCAATTTCGAATAAAGTAGGTATATTTTTAGAAGAATTTCTTCCTTCATGAAAGAGTAGGTCTTATAAATATGGTAAAAAAAATTAAGTTGACAATTCATGACATAACCTAAAAACTAACGTCAGCCAAGCATTTATAAATCGATTAAACAAAAACGTTCAGAGTAGGCATGTTTGAAACAAAATGTTTAAAACAAATATTTTTTTTTACACATACGTTTAAAACACGATTTCTAAAAGCCACAATTGAATTAAATACCTATAAAACAGAAGGTATAAAATAAAAAAAATTATTTTAATGTTGGCATTGCCTTTTTACATTTTACTCCGAAACAATCAAATCAAAATATGAATATAAATATTTGCCATACACATAATACTCAACTAAGATGACTTGTTTTGAACCCCATTGAGCCGACCGACATTTTAACATTTTCTTAGTAACTATAAGCATTGGCTAAACCGTAAACACTAAAGTTACATTTTGAAAATGGGATTTGAAATTTTTTAAATTTTGTTTTTGTGGCATTTATCAAATGTGATTTATTATATCGAAACCAAAGTGTGTTCTATTAACTTTTATTAGCATTTTTTAGCCGAACAGAATTGGCCAAGTGGTTCAAAATATAAATTTTTCTTTGTGAGCAAATAAATAATTCTTGGGCGACATATTGAAAATCAATGGAAAATTGAATTTTTTGCATTTCGGAGCCATTTTCGAGGCCATTTCTGAGCTCTATTAAACAAATGTTTTCAATTTGAAATCGAACATAGCATTAGTTAATTATACAACATTTTTGGAAATAAAATATGAACATGAAAAAGTCACTACTGATCAATCCAATCCAACGTCCAACAATAGACTCCACTTGTCCGAGCAAGACCTTCTCTTTGCCAAGTTTCATCTAAATTGAAAAATACTTTCGAAAGTAATCGTGTTAGGTATGCCCATGATTTTCTAAAAGAGCAGTTTTATTGTTTTCGATTTTTTTTGTTGGAAATGACTTTTCTTATAAAAAAAAAGTTCCACTTTCGAGATTATGTATATTAAAATTAAAAATATCTCTTAAGATATAGCCGTCTACATATTTATGGACATTTATGGACATAACGGACACACATCTAATATTCGAGTGTACTGGAATTAATTTCGTAATTTCTTCCTAATTTTAATTGTTGACATGTTTTCAAGTATCAGACAGTTAAGGAGATGTTAACAGTCCACATCCTGACTCGTCCTGTATACGTAAAAGCGAGCGTGAGAGCCCTCGTCAACGTTTCTCCCATTTTCAGTTTTAGTATACCTAGGTAGAAAACTAGGCTTTGGCAAAGTTGTCGCTTAAGGGATAAAAATAACGAGCAAATTTTCAAAGGTTGAAAGAGGGATACTTCAGATCGTTCAAAGAACGGGCATTTAGTTAAAGATCAAAAGGCCAACGCTCCGGTTATTTTAAATCGAGATCGGTGTTATAAGCAAAAGTGGATACAAATTTATTTTTTATTACGAATAAAATTAAGTAGTTACCGGGTGCCCCAATAAATGCTTTTAAAAAATAGCTCTTTAAATTGTATTATTTCACTTTAATTAATTAGTAAATAAAAATCATATTTTGCGTTTTAAAGAAGTTAATCAGACAGGAATTTTAAATTACCAAAACTTGAAAGTACAGTATTAATTTCTGCAGGGATTTACTGAAAAACAGAACTTGGGAAGAAATGAAAAATTTAAAAATGTAGATGCGACAGGAATAACAGCCTCTTGCTGAGGTTAATTTATTTAGGCCATTTCTCATTTATGCTTCTTATCCTGCAAAAAAATATTTGTATTAAGTCACCTCAAGTGTTATTTTCTTGAATCAATATACATTTTTTGTTTGTATATTCTTCATTTTAATGCTAGTAACAGTGTCTGAGATATCACACGCTGAAATTATACAATAGCTATTTTTATGCTTGACTAAAAGTCGTCATTTGTATATTTAAAATGTTAAAATATTTGAGTACCTATTTATACTTTCCTCTTAATGTTTAAAGTGCATAATTATTAAGGATATGTTTTGATTTCATTTATTTTAATGGCAGCACATCGCAACTAGGTATTTATGATCCAGAACAAATCGTTCGGTAATTATTCACCACGGAAAACAACAAAAGGAGTACCACAGCATTAAAAAATGTAGCAAGTGGTAAAATTATATGCATAGATTGTTTAATGTCTGTGTAAACAAAGTGGAGTCTAATTATAACTTTTTTGTAACCTTCGGTAGTCTTTATTTGCATTTTATATGAATTCCTTTATATATTATATTTGTCGCCCATATATTGTCGCAGTCTAAACAAAGCGAATCTACAACGAAATTCTAGCGGGAACAAAGATCTAAACTAAAATTTACTAATTTCCTTTATATTTTAAACTAAAAAGTACGCATTTGATTTAAAAATGACATTTTAAAGAATTTCGTACGGTGTACGAAAAATAGAAATATACGAATAAATACCAAATAGTAAAAATAATTTTTACTTTTGTCGAAAAAATGTATTATGAGGCTGTAGAGAGAGGTTAAACTATACCTACTAATATATAAATGCAAATAGGTGCTCCAGGGAATAAAAGTAATTTATCATCAGAAATGAAGTTCCATTTATTAATATACACATAAGATAAAAAGATTAAATAATAATTGTCGTTGTTTCGTCGAAAACTTCATCAAATGTAGCGAGAGAAGTAACATCAGCGTCGGTAACAGCTTCACTGCATCTTCTGACAAAAGCTTTTTCTTTCTTCTGTGGTACTTTCCGCAAATGCGAAATAAAGGGATATGATGTTGGCATGAACCTTAAGATTTTGCGCGAGAACTTTTCATGAGAAGTCTTCGCAATGTGATTGTCCTTTAGGTAATTTATAGAATCTTGGGCTTACTCAGACAATTGCCTGGTTGGTAATAATACTGAAGCTATTAATTCTGGTTCGTGCCTCTTTAAAATCGCATCGATATCATTCATTCCTTCGATGTTCCTTTACATAAATAACAACACTGAGCGCGTTGAACAGTTGAAGTGGATGTTAATGCCTTTGCCGCACACTTTACCATAATCGTCGCCAACTCGGTCGCCAAAGCTAATTTTTTCGAAATTGAAAATTTCCTTTTCATCTACAACTGTCTTACAAGAAACAAGGAATTATATCTGGTCTTTAATATTAATAACATATTGTTTTTCTTTCAATCCTGGGGAAATTGAAGTCCTAGTTTTCTACAAAGACGGGTAGGAGAAGGTCGTGGATATGACCATACCGAGGACCATACAATAAATTCTGATTTAGACTCTTCATTTACACGTAGCGAGCTGAAATGACAATCGAAATGAAAAATAAACTTGCATCTGAATTCGTTTCGTCCTCAAATCTCATTTTATACATGCTTTTTCCGTCGAAGCCCGATTTGCAAATAAAAAAACGTATTATGGTGTTTTCTACAGACTGATTCGCGTGAAGTTGGCGCCGCTTTTTCCTAGAATCCAAAATTTTTCGTGAGTTCCCGGTAGAGAATAGTTTTAGAGTTCTAGTAGAGAACCCTCGAGAGATCCCTAAAGAGTTCTGGTGAATTAGGCTCAGAAATCGAAAAAACCAATTTCACGGCGCTAACCTCTCGCAGCACCACTTAAAAAAAAAAGGGATTTCTAAGGGAATTTTGTGATAGAGGCAGAAGAGTTCTGGAGTTCCTGATGGTTTTCGAAAATAATTGCGGCGTTTCTTCAAAGTTATGAATTTTTTTGTCGAATAAAAATATTTTTTGCTCAATAAATTAGTTGTTCTGAGAGGAGTTCTGAGTAGCGCTTGATGAGTTCTACAAGAATCGCCAACTGGAAATCTTGCCAAAAAACCCCTACGATTGTTATTAACAATTATTGGTCGAATTTACAAAGTTTCTCTATTCTCGCGCCTTCAAAACAAAAAATTCATAACTTTGAAAAAACGCCGGAACAATTTTCGAAAACTATCAGGAACTCCAGATTCCAGAACTCTTCAGCCTCTAACGAAAAATTTCCTCAGAACTTCTTTTTAAAAGAAAAAACGGCGTTGCGTTAAGTTAAGCGCGAAATTGATGTTTTCGTTTTCTGATGTTTGAGCCAATTCACCGGAACTCTTTATTTTTCTCTACTGGAACTCTAGAACTACGCCTTCTACCGGGAACTCTTGAAATTTTTTTTCATTTTTATCCGATTTGAACCAAATTTTACTCAATGATAGATCCGATAGATCCATTTTTTTATCGGAAAATTTTACTAATGAAAGTTGTTCAGAAAAGCCTTAAATCCAAAATCTCATCAGAATGAATAAATATTGATATTTTTGATTTAAAAAAGTTCAAGTCCGAAAACTTTGAAAAAACGCCGGAACAATTTTCGAAAACTATCAGGAACTCCAGATTCCAGAACTCTTCAGCCTCTAACGAAAAATTTCCTCAGAACTTCTTTTTAAAAGAAAAAACGGCGTTGCGTTAAGTTAAGCGCGAAATTGATGTTTTCGTTTTCTGATGTTTGAGCCAATTCACCGGAACTCTTTATTTTTCTCTACTGGAACTCTAGAACTACGCCTTCTACCGGGAACTCTTGAAATTTTTTTTCATTTTTATCCGATTTGAACCAAATTTTACTCAATGATAGATCCGATAGATCCATTTTTTTATCGGAAAATTTTACTAATGAAAGTTGTTCAGAAAAGCCTTAAATCCAAAATCTCATCAGAATGAATAAATATTGATATTTTTGATTTAAAAAAGTTTAAGTCCGAAAACTTTGAAAAAACGCCGGAACAATTTTCGAAAACTATCAGGAACTCCAGATTCCAGAACTCTTCAGCCTCTAACGAAAAATTTCCTCAGAACTTCTTTTTAAAAGAAAAAACGGCGTTGCGTTAAGTTAAGCGCGAAATTGATGTTTTCGTTTTCTGATGTTTGAGCCAATTCACCGGAACTCTTTATTTTTCTCTACTGGAACTCTAGAACTACGCCTTCTACCGGGAACTCTTGAAATTTTTTTTCATTTTTATCCGATTTGAACCAAATTTTACTCAATGATAGATCCGATAGATCCATTTTTTTATCGGAAAATTTTACTAATGAAAGTTGTTCAGAAAAGCCTTAAATCCAAAATCTCATCAGAATGAATAAATATTGATATTTTTGATTTAAAAAAGTTTAAGTCCGAAAACTTTGAAAAAACGCCGGAACAATTTTCGAAAACTATCAGGAACTCCAGATTCCAGAACTCTTCAGCCTCTAACGAAAAATTTCCTCAGAACTTCTTTTTAAAAGAAAAAACGGCGTTGCGTTAAGTTAAGCGCGAAATTGATGTTTTCGTTTTCTGATGTTTGAGCCAATTCACCGGAACTCTTTATTTTTCTCTACTGGAACTCTAGAACTACGCCTTCTACCGGGAACTCTTGAAATTTTTTTTCATTTTTATCCGATTTGAACCAAATTTTACTCAATGATAGATCCGATAGATCCATTTTTTTATCGGAAAATTTTACTAATGAAAGTTGTTCAGAAAAGCCTTAAATCCTAAATCTCATCAGAATGAATAAATATTGATATTTTTGATTTAAAAAAGTTTAAGTCCGAAAACTTTGAAAAAACGCCGGAACAATTTTCGAAAACTATCAGGAACTCCAGATTCCAGAACTCTTCAGCCTCTAACGAAAAATTTCCTCAGAACTTCTTTTTAAAAGAAAAAACGGCGTTGCGTTAAGTTAAGCGCGAAATTGATGTTTTCGTTTTCTGATGTTTGAGCCAATTCACCGGAACTCTTTATTTTTCTCTACTGGAACTCTAGAACTACGCCTTCTACCGGGAACTCTTGAAATTTTTTTTCATTTTTATCCGATTTGAACCAAATTTTACTCAATGATAGATCCGATAGATCCATTTTTTTATCGGAAAATTTTACTAATGAAAGTTGTTCAGAAAAGCCTTAAATCCAAAATCTCATCAGAATGAATAAATATTGATATTTTTGATTTAAAAAAGTTTAAGTCCGAAAACTTTGAAAAAACGCCGGAACAATTTTCGAAAACTATCAGGAACTCCAGATTCCAGAACTCTTCAGCCTCTAACGAAAAATTTCCTCAGAACTTCTTTTTAAAAGAAAAAACGGCGTTGCGTTAAGTTAAGCGCGAAATTGATGTTTTCGTTTTCTGATGTTTGAGCCAATTCACCGGAACTCTTTATTTTTCTCTACTGGAACTCTAGAACTACGCCTTCTACCGGGAACTCTTGAAATTTTTTTTCATTTTTATCCGATTTGAACCAAATTTTACTCAATGATAGATCCGATAGATCCATTTTTTTATCGGAAAATTTTACTAATGAAAGTTGTTCAGAAAAGCCTTAAATCCAAAATCTCATCAGAATGAATAAATATTGATATTTTTGATTTAAAAAAGTTTAAGTCCGAAAACTTTGAAAAAACGCCGGAACAATTTTCGAAAACTATCAGGAACTCCAGATTCCAGAACTCTTCAGCCTCTAACGAAAAATTTCCTCAGAACTTCTTTTTAAAAGAAAAAACGGCGTTGCGTTAAGTTAAGCGCGAAATTGATGTTTTCGTTTTCTGATGTTTGAGCCAATTCACCGGAACTCTTTATTTTTCTCTACTGGAAC
Source organism: Rhagium mordax (assembly GCA_963680705.1). Taxonomy (NCBI): domain Eukaryota; kingdom Metazoa; phylum Arthropoda; class Insecta; order Coleoptera; family Cerambycidae; genus Rhagium; species Rhagium mordax. The sequence goes on along the minus strand of OY796658.1, from coordinate 14,059,234 downwards.
TCTAGAACTACGCCTTCTACCGGGAACTCTTGAAATTTTTTTTCATTTTTATCCGATTTGAACCAAATTTTACTCAATGATAGATCCGATAGATCCATTTTTTTATCGGAAAATTTTACTAATGAAAGTTGTTCAGAAAAGCCTCGAGAAAAGCCTTAAATCCAAAATCTCATCAAAATGAATAAATATTGATATTTTTGATTTAAAAAAGTTTAAGTCCGAAAATATAATTTTACGATATCAATTATCATTCGTATTTAGTTGTAGAGTATTTCTTTAGTTTTTTTTTTTTTATAAAAAATAAAATATTACAATACAAATAACCCATTAAAATTATATTTTCCGAAATTTTTATAAAAATATGCGTAGGTAATATGTTTTTTGATTTCCCTGTTTATTTTGATATCGTAGGTGGCTTTGCATTAGAAAGGGGCAAATGGCTTTTGAGGCATTTTGGGCCATAAGTTGATCCTAATGTGCTCTATTTTTGAGCGAAATTTGGTTTAAATCGGATAAAATTGAAAAAAGTTATAAGGGGGTTTCACTCTTAAGTGCGACACACTGTATGTTAGGTTAGGACATAAAATCTTAATAATAAGAAAAAATGATTGATCTTACCCCTAAGAGAGTGAAAACCACCCCTAAAATAAAAAAATTAATAATTAACGAAGTACTGAGAATAAATTATTGAAACTTATATTATTTTAGTTTTTGGAGTAGCTGATCACGAATGTGACGTCAGAAATAAAAAATTTTATGTTGTACCGAGTGTTGTATCCTCAGTATGGCCGATACAAAAGGGGTAAAATGGATGAATTAATCATTTTTTTATTTTTAGAAATTAGGACTTCCTTAGCAGTGTGTTACATTTTGAGGCATGAAGCTCATCCTCTAATAAGAAGAATAATTGCTCTTACTCCTAAGCGGATGAAAACAACCCCTAAAGTTAAAAAATCAATAATTAACGAAATTCTGAGACTAAATTACCGCCAAACGAGCAATATCGTAATTTGCTAAAACCGAGGCTAAAACGAGGCGCGCTTCTTATTTCGGTCATATCTCCTTCGCAATTAGCGCTAAAAATCATACAAAAAACATTTTGAAGGTCTTTTAATCCCTCTTTAAGGTCAAAAGGGTCAAAACAATGCAAAGGTTGTCAGTTTTTCTATATTCATCTTCTATTATCTATCATTATCAAAAAAAACAAAAACAGTACCTATCTTTTTCCTTAGTTTATTGCCATCATTTTTTGTCTCTGGTAACATTCAGCTAAGATTCTTCCGTGTTAAGTTATTTAACCTGAGAGCCAAAAAAATTCATTATTTAAAAAATTTTCAAAATACATAAGTGTAAAATATTTTAGATAATGCTTCCATCACTCATAAAAAATTGGGCGTAGGTATACATAATAGTAATGACTAAGAAAACACAATTTGGATTTTTTTTCCAATTTTGGAATTTACTGGAACAATAAAGGGGCACTTTTTTGTAAGAAAGCAAAATTTTGCCTTTATTTTCTCTGTATCATTTTTGATTTATAGTGCGGCAGTTTAGCTAGGATATTTCAACATATTGTGCACTTTTTGATAAAAGCACCAAATTTGGCACAGAGGTAGACCGATATAATATGAACAATTTTGGATGTGGAGCCATCGTCCAACTGCCCCCTGGCGGCCGTGGCGGCCATTTTCCAAAATGGCTGTTAGTGTACACCCGAAAGACAACAGAAGTTAGATAAAATTTGCTGCTGAAGGTTTTAGTGAATGTTTATTGAATGTTTTGAATGAGAGATAGTTTGTAAGTTATATACAGGGTGGGTCAATAGTGCGTATTTATTCTGTATCTCCTGTCTCGTTAGAGATAGAGGCATGGTTCAAAATTTTAATTAATTTGTGAGAAAAAGTACATTTTTTTAAATTATTATCAATTATACAGGGCGATCCGTTAAAGTGGTAGATGAAAGAATATATTTTTTAAATAGAATGACCCAATTTTTTTTATTATGTTTGAATACCACTATGATGGCCTATTCAGCGGTAAAATATTTTTAAAATTTCTTGGATGGTTAATGAAATAAAAAATATTTTTATGGAAAACTGTCGTTATCTTCATTTGTAGTCCTTTGAAAAAAATTTTTTCTACATCAGCTAATAGTTAAAGTATGGCATACACTACTACCATGTCAAAGAAAAATTATTCTCCAAAAATAAGTCCAAAATCAATTTTCAAAATGATACCTGTAAGCGGCAGTTTTCAATAAAAATGTTTTTTAATTCATTAACCATCAAACAAATTTTAAAAATATTTTACCGCTAAATAGGCCATCATAGTGGTATTCAAACATAATAAAGAAAATTGGGTCATTCCATTTAAAAAATATATATTCTTTCATCTAACACTTTAACGGATCGCCCTGTATAATGGATAATAATTTTTAAAAATGTACTTTTTCTCACAATTGAATTAAAATTTTGAACCATGCCTCTATCTCTAACGAGACAGGAGATACAGATTTCTTCTGTATCTTCGCACGCACGCACTATTGACCCACCCTGTATATAACTTACAAACTATCTCTCATTCAATACATTCAATAAACATTCACTAAAACCTTCAGCAGCAAATTTTATCTAACTGCTGTTGTCTTTCGGGTGTCCACTGGCAGCCATCTTGGAAAATGGCCGCCAGGGGGCAGTTGGCAGATGGCTCCACATCCAAAATTGTTCATATTACATCGGTCTACCTCTGTGCCAAATTTGGTGCTTTTATCAAAAAATGCACAATAGGTTAGCTAATCCGCTGTACTATTAACAGATATTAAAATGTACCAAAAGGCGATTTTAAGCTACTGTAATAAGTTCCCATTTGATTCAAGGTAGGTATATGTCAAAACCAGAATTATGACTGAAGCTCGTGACCTTTTCAGGACTACGTTCAAATGCACCTAACATGAACTGTATCTTTGCAACGAGGAGCCTAAATAAATTATTTTTATTTCATGGATTATTTCTATTATTTCATTAGCTAACTTTTTTTTAGGACAAACTTTTTCGAAAATGTGAAATTCTTTGAATGAGTAATTTGCGAGGTAATTTACTTAAAACCTTCAGTGTTTTTTGCTTAAAAATCAACGTTTTTCAACCCTTGTAACTCGGCGGGTAATAAAGCAAAAATAACCTTGTAGGGGGGATTCTTTGAGGTCGAATATTCGCTTTTTTTTCGAAACCTCTGAGTTGGGGAAACTTCCCCCCAATGAAAAGGCACCCCTATTCCTTTTTGACCCATTTTGAATCAAACTATCCGAAAATACTTGAATTTAAAACAGGTATTGAATTAGTTCGAAGTGAGATCACCGAGGAGATCACCAAGTAACTGAACTATGAAACGCGTAGCGTATGAAAATGTATGAAACAGGCAATTTCCAGGATTTTCAATTATTATGCTTTAAATCTTTAGATGGTCTTTCATATTATTTATTAAAGTTTACCGAAAACCGATATTCTTCATCACATGATCCTAAAGGAAATATAAATAGATATATTTATCATAAGTGTGTTGCGTATCTTATTTAAATATTTTTTAAATAAATGTTTTGATATAATATTGCAGGATATAGCAGTACAGGATTGCATATTTAAGATTAAAATTTAAAACTTACATTTTTATTTAATAAATGTATTAATGCGAATAGTCAGTTATTAGACTAAATTTAGTGTATTTTCAATTAATGTTATTCAAAAAATTAATTTTACAAATATGGAAATGATAGAACAATTGTTAGTTAAATCCTTTTTCGTGCAGTCTTTCATTAAACAAAATTTTATATTCATTAAAAATTACAGTTCGAACGCCTGATTGATATCTTCTAATATTAGAAAAACTTTCACTATGAGAAATTTTTATGAAAGCTCTTTATCTAAATAATAATGTCATGTGTTTATCGTATTCTGTGACGGGAATATTAAACAAATAGCAATGCTATTTTAATATTATTTAATATGTCATTATTATTTAGATAAAATAACTTTTATCAAATCCTCATGAAACTTTTTCAAGTACCTATACCGAGACCTATACCTATTAAAAGATATAATTATGGAATAAATATGTAATTTTTACTGAATACAAAATTATTTTAATAAGAAACTAATAACTTTGATAATCTTCAAAGAATGGCTTTACGCATTGTTCGTTCTATTGATGGTATAAAAAAAGGAGCAACTATGAGCACGTAACTTTTTCAAATAATTGAAGTTAATAGTAGGTATACAGGGTGGTCCAGTTTACAAAGAGGAGGTTTCTTGGAAATATATAACATCGAAAAAAAAAATCGTACCATTAACCTTTCGTGTTCGTATCTCCGTGGTCTTTACAGGTCTAAATATCATAATGTTTATGAACCCCTCTGTATAATACTAGACTTGTCTTAATGTTTTAAACTTGTAGGTAACGGTTTATAATGTTTATATCCATCTCTGTAAAAGTTTACAAATGTGTAAATCGGGCCAGTAAAAAACGTTACGAAATTAATTATGTAATACGGATAGTTTTTAAATTTGATTTATACCTATGTCGTTTTTATCTTGTTAAAATATCACATTTTTATGTAGATATGTTCTGTTTAGCTGTTTTATTTTGTTGCATATATAGAAAGTTTTCATCGCATATACCTTACGTAATCGTTGGACCTAATTAGCATGTAAAAATTCCTTTGAACTAACGTGAACTAAGTAGTGCTGAAAATTCGTATAAAATTTATAGCTGTGGTATTTAATGCGCCCGAACCTCGAATAAATGTTAATAATTATAGCCCGAGTTATAACCAGTTAAATAAAAATGAAAGCTGTTAAACCTCTTCAATTTGTACTTCTGGAAACGGTAGTGGAACAGCTTAAAATTTCGTTTTAATTACATAGCTGTGGGCTCTTGGTAAGGGCTATACAATACGTAGGTATGTGGTACGTGAATAATAATGAATCATGATGATAATTGACTAAACGACGGGTTTTAATTGAATTTTCTTCTTTAATTTGCTCAACTCGAATCTAGAAATTAAGATCCATCACCAGCTAGAACGCTTTAAAATGATTACAATTATTGTTAGTATCGAGAGAGGGTAATTAAAATTATAAATTAGATCCACATTTTAAATTAATTAGAAAAATATTGCGTTTTTTTCTTTTAATTTTTAATTGGAGTTCGTGACGGGACAAGGTGTGTAAGTAATTGGATATGTGATTCACAGAAGAGGTAATACATAACTATAAAGTAATTAAGTTAATAACAAACAATCGAGGTGTGGCCACTACTCCAACTTTCTTCTACTCTTTTCTTATCACGGTCGAAATTTCTAGTAGTAATCGAGTAATTTTTCATATTTCATCCAAAACCGCATAATTTTTGAAATATTTGCAAATAACCTTGTTAGCAGACGTATACAGGGTCTCTTTGGCAGTGAAAGAACTTCTCAAATTTGAAGAAAAATAATAAAAGAAATTAAATACCTGCTTCCGAACAGATAAAGTCACAGGGATCAAATTGTCCACAGAAGTATTGCATCTTAACCGCTTTGTTTATAGGAAGTTTAAAAAATATTATTTGATTGATATTTTAAATTTAATACAAGTCAAGCCATACGTATGATTGATTGGTGGTTTTCTTCTTAAAAGCTTTCATTAACTTAAGGTCTACTTTTCACAACACCTGAGAACACCTTGTAGTAACACTGGATTACGGAAATATGACTGAAAATGATATATTTTATTCTAACTCTTATACGTAATATACTTAGTATTTTACGGAATATTTCTGCACAAAATTAAATTGTTTTTTGATTTTAGTGGAACCCTGCCAAATCATTTGGTATATTTTTCGCACTTGCAATATATTTATTTTGTAGAATTTTAATAGAGCTAATTGAATGTCAGTTATCATAAAGCTTTGAATTATTCGTGGTACTGAAATTTAAGAATTTGTTGGCACCCAGTACCTGCCGTGTTCAACGCTTCCGCAAAAATGTTTCGCAAGTATTTTTAGATATTTTCATCATTTAACATTTTGTAATATTTACCTACGAATGATTTACTTTATCAAAATAATAAGAAATATTCCATTCTTACGGGTTTTCTGGATTGACCGAAATACAATAGAGTAAAATCAGATGAACGGGAAAAAATATGAACAGATGGGTTTGAAATATGTGCTTGTCTGACATATAAAACTAGTGCTTGCCAAAATTCTTAAAGAAAAATAATAAAAACGAATAACGCACGTAATATGTTTTTTCTATATTTTCTCGTAGGTAATGAAATCGTGGTTAAAATACAATTTTCATGAAAACTAAATTTCAGTAATGCCACTAAATTAATTTAAAAAATAAACCCCTGTATGCATAACTTTGGAGGAAAAGATCCGAATACGGGCTACCATTTAATTTTTCCATTTTCAATCCTGCAATTTAGTCGTAAATTAAAATCGTTTTAAGAGTAAAAACAAATTTTTGTGACATCTGTTTGCTTTTTTTATTTTTAACTTCATGACGTTTTTTGGAAAAGGTGATAATATCCATCAAATTATTATTAAATATTGCAATTTTATTGACCATAAATAATTTGCAATAGACATGAGTAAAGAAAAAATTTATTTTATATCATATATGTACATCCTTAGGAGCATTTTTAAAAAAACGAGTTCTGCTAATATTTTTTTCCACTTTTTTGTAAAATTTGTCCCACACTTTTGAACTAGAAATTATTTATAATTTGTTAAACAGTTTCACACATTCTAAATAAAATGGCTATTATTTAAAACATTTAATTATGTATTAGAATACAGTGGAATTTCATTGTTGCACAAAATTTGGTTTGTGATAAGTGATGACTGACTAAAATGTTATTTGTTTAATGCGATAGATAAACACAATTATTATGCTCTTATATTATCATTTTTTATAACAAATGATTTATTACACTTTAAAATGCTGTCACTCGTATCATACAGGGTTTCTTGGAAATGGGTCGGCTCATTTTGATAAGAAATTATACTATGTATCTAGGTTTTGGAAAAATTCTGCTTTTGGAGTACAATTTAGAAGTAAAGTCAGGGTATTTTGAACCAGAAAAATGTATCGCCATATCCGAAGTTCATCGTAATCGGTAAAAAATACTCTCTCTAACATTTTCGTTGGTAAAATTTTCCTCTAATGACTTTTCAGAGAATGTATCGCACTTTAATCCATTGACCGCCGAGTTTTGAATTTGTATATATAGGGAAGGATTGAAAATCGAAGTCTAGTTTCCACAACTCCTTTTTGTGTAGCTACCGGTTTCGGAATTTTCATAACAGTGTCATCTTCAGACTAAGGAATTTTTGGTTAAAAAATTATTAAAACTGAATAAAACTACTTTTTTTAAAACAACGAATAACATAATATAAAGTCTTAAATAGGACAGAAACGTTAAAAAAATAAATAAATTTGTATGTACCTCAATTTTTATTCTTGGATATTCAAAATTTGATTAAAAATGATTACAGATTGGTATTAATATTGATCTTCAAGAACCCAATACGGCGTTAATATGGCGATAGAGTGGGAGCGTATTAGCCTAGCTAGATGGATAAATAGACCTCGTCCTAAAAAACTATTTAAAATAAAACCGAAAAATTCCATTTTTTTTTTAAATTTTTGTGTAGTAACATTTTTCCGAGCATTTTTCTGAGTTAATTTAGGTTCACAAAAAAGGAAGCTGATGTAATTCCCGTCAAAATGGTGCCCCATAAATGTATTTTTACCTAATTTTTTTCAATTTTACCACTTTTTACCTTTATTTTGAAAATTGAATATCTCTTCAATTTTCATCAACATCGTTTTGAACATCTTCTTCCTTAACGACCAAATTCAACAGTGGAAAGGAAATATTTTAAATTATTTTCAGTGGGGTTGGAAAAATCTAAAAATGGATTAATGCCAATTAGCACAACCAAACCTCCTGCACCGCAGACTTTACTGGAGCAAATAGTTTGCGAGTGCATAAAACGTTGTCACGGAAATTGTGGCTACAGAAAATTAGGAATTAGCTGCTCCATGTCTGCAAAAAATGTATGGGCTTGAATTGTGAAAACGCTGATGTTCCAGAAGTTACGGAAGAAGATGTCCAAAACGATGTTGAAGAATATATTGATATTCAATTCGAAAACATTATGGGCGGGAGAAATATAATATCCGAGGGGTGTGCCACTCTAAAAAATTTGTACACCTATCTAAAAATATTTAAATATTTAAGATATTTACGTGTATTTATAATAATATATATTTACATGTATTTATATATATTTACATGTATTTATATGTATTTACATGTATTTATAAATATTTACGTGTATTTATATTTATTTACAAATATTTACAATTAAATAAAAAATATGTAGTACTTAAACAGGTTATCTAATTTTTTTTACAAAATCTAAACTCAATCTAAACATGACTAATTGCTACAATTTTGGAAAACCTGTTTTTTCACCACTCTTCCTATATTTGAGGTTCTTTTGCTGAAATCTGAAGATACCTTCTTACAATAATGATCCATCCTGTATGTATCTTTTAACAGTTCTAGTACTATGTTCGTTATTGCAATTCAAAATTTCATACAGTAGTTACTCCCTCCCCCCAATGATTTATAAATATGTGCTGAATTTTTTATATTCTAATAATTGGAGCCATTGCCCTACACTCTTTACTTTTGTTTGCGTCACGATGTTTAACGCTTTTAAAAAATTGTTCACGTTTTTTTCCCAGACTTTCTGCGGCGTGACACAGTACAAGTGCACTAATGCCAGTCAGCTAATACGAGCTATTGCGACTGCGCGCGCGCTACTTGTACGATACTACGACTATTGACACGATGCTAGTATCGTACAAGTAGTGCGCGCGCAGTCGCACTAGCTCGACTAGCTGACTGGCATTAGTGCACTTGTACCGTATCACGCCGCCTTTATATTAAAGAAAAACCCTTGAAAAAATCTATGACATTAATTGGATTTTTTATTTCTGCGTGTTTTAGCAAAATGGGCTGCATTAATTCTTTTTCAATTGTTTCAACAACTGGAAAGAAATGAGTTATAAAACTAAATTACAATCACCAGTATTCCCGAGAGTATTCCTACCAAAAAATGTATACCGGGGAAGGGGTTGTTCAATGGGTTAAAATTGCAAGCCTTGTTGCAAGCAAATGTTAATGGTAAATTTGTCATGTCCGTTAGCTTAGCCCCGCCATTTTGGAAATATAAAAAAATTGTGCTGAATTGTGCTGCAAAGTGCCGCTTCGCAAAATTTTTTATCACCAAATTTTTTTATAGGTGAAATATTCACCTATAAAAAAATTGGTGGTGATTTTGTGAAGCGGCACTTTGCAGCACAACTTTCTTTTTTTATTATTTCCAAAATGGAGGGGCTAAAGCGAGGGCTAAAGTTAACGGACATCCTTCTTGAACATTTAATTCTGATAAAGTAATGTTATTGTAGTCAGAAAATATTGACAAACTCCATTCTATAAAAATTTGGGGAAACATTTCCTATTTTTCATCTCTGTATCTGACGCCATCCTAAAACTACAAAAAAAATTGAGGGGATAATTTCAATTTCGGAGATAAATATTAATAAGTTTTATATTTATAACACTTTTCTAAATTCAAACTGCGAGTACGATTTTGTACTCCGATCGAGACAAATATTAAAACTACAATTCCGTCGTTCCAAGTTTTATTATGAAATAACGAAGGATGTCAATAATTATTATCGATGCAGTTTCCGATTCATATTTAAACGTATTTAAAATTATCTGCATGTATTTAAGCTCATCTAAATATATTTAAAATTATTTAATTATATCTAAAGTTATCTAACTTTATCTATTTTCATCTAAATGTATCTAAAAGTATCTAAATGTATCTAAAATTATTTAAATTGATATATAAGTATTTATATGTATTCACAGGTATTTAAAAATATTTATAGATATATCTAAACGAATTTGTACACCTATCTAAGGAGTGGCACACCCCTCGATAATATCAATGTAATTTTCAAAAGAAAAATCTTTAAAACAGCTATAAATTAGTACATTAAGGTTTTTTTATATCTAAGATCATATGAATAACAAAATTTTGAACAAATACCTTTATCATTATCATTGATATTGATAAACCGAAAATAATGTTTGTGTTATATAAAAATAATTTTTGCTTGTAAAAATTAAAAGTAACATGGTATATAAAGGTAAAAAGTGATAAAATTTTTGAGCTATCCAAATGAAATTTTGCAGCAGTAATGTATGTCCAAAAAAACTCATTCACCTGTCAAAGTTACGTCTTTTAATTGTTTCTTCCATGGCTAGTGTGATAAATAATATAAAATGGCGTGTTTTGTTCGATGATTTTTTCCCTTTTTTGCACATTGCAGATTTATCAAGGATGGGCACATCATTGGATTCCATACAAAATGTATTATTTTAAGGTATCGGTTTACCCTTGGGTTTACCATTATGATATCTTTTGGGAAAATGGTTAAAATGGACAAAAAGTGATTTGGTCAAATTTGAATATACCCCAAGACGCCATTTTTATATTTTTTGTCGATCTAATTTTTTGGGAGTTATACCAGTACCGAGACCAGTACCTACATTTGAACCAAATTAGACCAATCATGGTACTGTAGATTAATTCATGAAATTGGCTCTAATAAAATCAAGTGGGCTTACTTAAAGAGTCCCCAAAATAGTTTTATCTTACTCAGAATTTTCTCAGTATTCCAAAAAAGCAATAATATACCCTCGAATATACCATTTAAAATTCTCTCGAAAATTCTATCGTTGAGGTCACTTCCGTCGAAACCGGACGTCGAAAAAAAAATCGGATGGTCCAAAATGAGTCTTTTTGGACGTACATTACTGCTACAAATTTTCATTTGGATATATAGCTCAAAAATTGTGGAAATGGCGGGGGTTTACCATGATCCGTCACGTGGTCACCGGGTATACTAAAATACATAATTTTTTAGTTATAATTAAAAAACTATATTAAAGTGTGATTTTGCGTTTATGAGCATGATAGTTATTGTTAATATCTAGATGTGAGTAAATGAAATTTACTGCGAACAGCTCTATGATAATATAGATTCATGCGAAAAATATGCTCCAACTGTCATTATTTTATTGAAATACATCAAATACATGAGGCCCAATTCTATTCATGGATAATTCAAGGTTTAGACTACACTTTGATTCAAATAGGGTGAGTGCGGAGTCGACCTGGACTATGCATTGCGCATTGAAGGGACATAAACTGTGTGAGCTGGAAATCGAATTGGTAGAAGACCGGATCTCATTTTGATGAAGATTTGACAGCGGTTCATTATGTTTATTAGGTATTATCATGAGTTTTTTCGATTCCTCCTCATGTCATCAGGATAAAAGTGTCCGGTTTTAGTTTCACTATGGAGGGTTAGTTGCTCGATTTTAATCCGATAGTACCATCTATGGGACATGCTCCAAAGAAGAGTGTTACGTCTAAAATCGTATTTAAAAAATTATCAACAACTTTTTGGAGTATTAACTGAAATACTTGGACCAAAAAGTAGCACAAAATGTGTCTATCACTTCTCCATTGTTTTCAATTTAATGTATAAAATTTTTTCGAAATAAACAGTATAATAATAATTGTTGAAAAAGTTTTTTTTTGTATTCTAACTTCTGAGCTATCTAAGTATTCCCCCTAAACCATTGTGTGCTTACAAACCTTATTATTATATTATGACTATTATGTTTTTATACTATCTAAAGAATTAATAGCAATTCCGGGCTTAAAAGCCGCGCCGCCGCCGCGCTGTCGGTCAAAAATCTATGAATTATCATAAATATATATGAATCATTATAATTATTAGAGATATCTTACAAATTAATCAGTAGATTAGAACTCTTACTTTTGCTGTAAAAGAAATTGTATAAATAAATAATATGTCGATCTGACTGACTACGTTATAATCAAAACGAGTTTTTATATTTTTTTATATGAAGTAATTAGAGTCGGAATCTTCTAATTGGACATGCTTGTCTCTTTAGCTTCCTCAAATCAATCATATCTCTAAACAAAAACTATGTTTGCAGAGTATAATAAGCTTGTAATAACATGTCATATCCCATACAGATAAACCCTGAAAAGGTCATTCCAGATAAATACTTAGTCAAATTCGACCTCAAACTGTAATGGCAATTTCTTCGCCCGTGTGTGTACCTAGTAGTCAATATATTTTTCCAGCCTTTTTCCACTTTTTAATTGCAATAAGCTTTAAGTAGAGGGATCCCACTTATGAATTACTCTTTGTTCGAAGTTGGTTTGGGGATTCGAATTGTTAGTGTAGAAGTGAATCAACTTCTTCCGTGCCGATGACCACAAAGAGTCAGAAACCTGTCTGCGGATGGCGTTGTTCTCTTGTTCCTGAAATTAAAAATAAACTCTTCCTGGAGAATTATTGCAGTCAACGATCATTTGTCCGTTGTTTATAAATGTTGGCTGTAAGGTTAGGCAGACTTTTAAAGTTATTTATTACTATTCTTTTATTTAAATATTTCTAAATAATTAACTTCTTAATTTTTGTAGAATTATTTTAATAAATAACGAAGCGTATTTTTTGTTATTTAACTGCATTGTAATAAATCGTACATAGATAGAAAAAATAAAGTGATAGGAGAAATCAAATTATAATTACGAGTATAATAATTATATGCATGTACATAATATAAAAAAATATAATAGTCATACAAAGAGGAAAGTCTATAGAAGTGACGTTTAGAATTTCAATTGTTTCAGTTTTTTTAAGATTAATCTTTTGAGATACACTCTCTGTCGAATATTAAAAATATAAAGTAACGCATTCACATTATTGTTATTGCTATCATCAGACTTCGCATATGCAAATATGTATGAAAACGATAAATAAACATGCACCTGGTTCATTAACACAGGCTAGTTAATAATGGTAAAGCCACGCGATAAAGCTCTATATAAATATAAAGTTAATGAAAATGTTGATAACGAGAGTTTATGCATAAAAATAAACAAACATTTATTGGTGTTAATTACATTTAGAAAATAAATGCCATACAATTAATTTGGAAAAATCCCCGTTAATGTTTATTTAAATAATAAGTAAACCATTTGCTATTTTTTTATCTCATTAACTAATTTTGATCTTCTAATAATATTGCGTACTATTATATAATGTGTCGCTCGATGTGTCGATGTTGAACGAACTCTATATTAATAATAATAATAATAATAATAATAATAATAATAATAATAAATGTCTTAATTTTCAATAATTCTTACATAATATAATAATAAAAAAAAGGTAAGTATAAAATTTTTTGTGTTTAATCGATTATTAGGTTTGAACGTGTAAAATCTTTCAAAAAAATCATGTCATAATTTTAACTTGAGGGGTGAAAAGAGATTTAACCTTATTTATCTATATTGTGCAATTTCTTATAATAATACATATTCACAGTAATTGTTTATTAATTAATTTTTGAAATCTATTTTTCAACAATTCATTAGTACGGTCCTGTATTAAAGTTGATTTTTCACATAACTACGTTTGCTGGTGAGCTTTTATTCTACAATAAAATTTCTTGAATCCTCGTAGTTGCTTCAGCAATATCCAAAATTACTCCTATGTTGAATAGAATAAACAAAACGTCATGGATCGGTGTGAAATCGATGGGAAACATTTGTTCGTGTAATTCAAGTGTAATTCAACTTTGTTTGCCGCTTCTCCTCGCACTAACATGTCAACAAGTTAATTGTTGTAAATATATGCCATTATATTAACTAAACAATCACATTCCAAATCACAACGCAAATCAACACAACTGAAACAATGATAGCTGTGCGCAACTTAATTACCGAACTTCCTGCAATGCGAACTATGCAGGACTGAACTTTGTGTATAGGTATATACCGGGTGGCCACGAGTCAATGTACGCCCCCAATTTTTTGTTTGTTTTTGAATTTAAAAATTTCGTTTTTGGTATACGTGAATAAGACAAAAGTGGGCTATTTTTATTTTTTAGACTAACAGGAACGAAAATATTACTTCCAGTGGAACCGGAAGTGACATCAACTTTTCTTTCTTAAATGGAATGACCATGTTTTTTTTGTAGTGTTTTATAAAACATGAAATTCTAACTGCAGCAGTTTTTTCCAATTTCAAAAATTCCAAAAAATAAGTGAGATCCAAACGATTTTTTATTTTGTACAAAATGGCCGCGTCAGATGAATGCGATGTAAGAAAATGTCTAAGTAGGCTATGGTAATTAGTAACAAGGTAGTAAGCTTGTCTGTAAAGAATAAAATAGTCATTTAAATTACTGATAGATCCGACTATTTTTAGGTTTTTCTCAAAAAATGGAATTTAATTTTCATTTTCATTTCCGTAGTGGTCCTATGGAAAATTTTTAAATGGGAATAATGATTCATAAGCTTTAATTTTTTCGCCAATAATCGTTTCTTAACGAGATCCTTTGTAATAATAAAAGTTCATTAAAATTATTTCTTGTTTAATTTGTGCTTACCTTTTAAATACACTTTTGTTATTACAAAGGATCTCGTTAAGCAATGATTATTGGTGAAAAAATTAAAGCTTATGAATCATTATGTCCGAATAATAAAAAGAAATAGTACGGTCCCATTTAAAAATTTTCCATAGGACCCCTACTTACGGAAATGAAAATGAAAATTAAATTCCGTTTTTTGAGAAAAACCTATAAATAGTCGTATTTATCAGTAATTTAAATACCTATTTTATTCTTTACAGACAAGCTTACTACCTTCTAATAATTTCCTTAGCCTACTTAGTAATTTTCTTACATCGCATTCATCTGACGCGGCCATTTTGAACAAAATAAAAAATCGTTCGTATCTTACTTATTTTTTGGAATTTTTGAAATTGGAAAAAACTGCTTCAGTTAAAATTTCATGTTTTATAAAACACCACAAAAAAATAACGGTCATTCCATTTAAGAAAAAAAAGTGGATGTTACTTCCGGTTCAACCGGAAGTGATATTTTTGTTCCTGTTGGTCTAAAAATAGCCCACTTTTGTCTTATTCACGTATACCAAAAACGAAATTTTTAAATTCAAAAACAAGCAAAAAATTGGGGTCGTACATTGACTCGTGGCCACCCGGTATATCCCTTATTATGAAACTTTAGAGGGATTCTTACAGTTTGTTTTACTGGTGTACAGTCTAATTTTAAATGAAAAGTCCCACTTGCAAGAACACCCCTAGCTTGTCTAATTTTTCCGAGAATTTTTCTAAATTTATAATACTTATAGGTACAGAGTGAATTAACGAAACTGCGTTGGCCGATAATGTGCAAATTAGGGACATATTTTTCTTGTAAATGTTGCAGGAGATAAAGAGGCGCATAATTTAAAGATATTTTTGTGTATACAGAGTGTTCCTTATATGGACGGCGTATTGAATGAACATTTTTTAAAATAAATTGCCTTATATATTTTCAGATATTTTTATTGCCCTTTATATTATCTTTCGAAAAATGTTTTATTACATTTTTTTAGTAGAAAAAAATAGAACGGGATATTTGATGATAGCTTTCATCGTAAAGAAATATGCTCTAAGGAACGTAGGTATTTGGATAAGTTTAATTATTATTACACGTTTAAGCAGTTAGCAACCTCCACATTTTCTGGGGAACAAATTTATGAAGATGATCAAAAGTTGTTCTTCAATAATTGTACAAAACAGAGCATGTTAATATTCAACTTAAGGAACGACGGAGTGGTGTGAATTATTGAATTGGCGTACGTAGACTTTGCTCGCAATGAACCTGCAACCCACATTTTTTGTTAATATTAGAACAAATAATTAAATAATTGTTCTCTCGTTATCAAAACTGGATTGTTATGGCCTGTTTTATTAATATCATAAGCCAAATTTATAGAAACTGCATTTTTATCATAGATTTGTTATCAGTTGTAAATTATTTGTAAATTAAATAATCTTGACATTCGAGGATAACATTCTTGATGATATGTGACCACACTAGACGTTTAATATTGTGCAATTATTTAAATCATAATATTTGGAGAGCCACTGCAAATTCTCATTTTCCCGACTGCTCTGATGCAAGCTGTGTGTCTTTTATGTGTGATTGAGAGGAAAAAACTTTTAAAAAACAATATGTTGCAAGCACTTGGAAAAAACTAAACAAGGGAATAAACTCAAATGTGTTAAAGCTAGATCTTTACATCTAGGCACTTATCAGCTACATTTTCCATTAAAAATTATCTCTTAAAAATGGTTTGGATCGAATTACTTAATAATTAATTAATTTTCAATATTAATTAATACTATTACCTAATTATCGTGAAGACTATTGACTATTGTTATCTATCACTTTTTTTAATTAATGCACAACGAGCGTAAATACTCGTATGGATTTAAAAATTTTATATTCATTTTTCTGCTTATTTTTAATATCGGTCAAACTTCAGATGATAACAATTATAGCATAATAGAAACAGCCTTGTGGTTAATTATGCGAAAAGTACTAATTTCATTTCTGTAGTTAGCATTCGTAATTTTAACAATGTTCTAATTATGTGCTTACATAATTTTCTGAGTAGCATTTTTTTCTTTTAGATAAATGAGAAGATTTTTATTCCTTAAAAAACAACATCGGGAGCAATTTTAGTTTGTTTAATATTTAGTTAGTTACTGTGTATTGTTTATTAAACTATTTAGAACTTTAAACAGAATCATACGTTTTTAAACTTATACATTATACATTTTCGGCAAATATTATAGCATTTAATTATATATTAATTAATTCGTACCAATAAGTAAAAGTGTGTCCACATTATGTGCTGACAAGAGCCGGAATCAGACAAACTAATAATTTCTAGTTGAACTTCCTGCTGTTGTAAACTTTGACAGTTACTGTGATAATTAACCAATCCCTTTCATCAATCACCATTTCATACAATGAATGATAATATTTACTATCTCATATTTAATGCAAATTAAATTGAGATGCAAATATATTATTTATAGACAAATTATTAAATTGATAGAAAGTTGAAATATAAAAAAAATACAGGAAATAGTAATAATTAATAAATGGTGTTCACAAGTCCTTTCATCTAACTCATTCTCGTTTTTAAAAACAATCCCGTGCAAACCGAATATTATAAACTAATATCGCAAATAAAATCATGCAATGCAACCCAGATAATCGTCTCAATAAAATAATTTGTTTATGAGTTGCTTTAATTCACTTATTTCATGAGTTACTTGATGTTCACAATGCATTTCCGGGTGTAAACTAATTTTAAAAAATAATATCAATTTTTAACATGCGATACTTTTAGATGAAATTTGGTACAGTCCCATTTTAGGGGACGCTGAACACAGTGGCGTACTTAGTTTCCACGTAAAAAAATCGCTAATATGATTTCTCGAATTTTCGCTCCAAAATAATTGCAAAGTAGGCCTTGATTTTTGTGATAGACATATATCAATTTGCCACATAATGCAGTTTTTCATGAGCAACAATCTAAAAAAAAGTTGATCAAAATCTGACCAAAAATAGCCACTTTACAGGGGTGGCCCGCTTTCAAATGGGTCACTCTGTATATCATTTCTTTCAATTAAAATCACTCTACAAGTCACAAATATATATCTACAGATTCGCACAATTTTGGTTCTAAATCTTTACTTTACAAATACATAATCGATTTGCCAAAGATTATGGAACTAGAAAGTTTTAAAACACTTTGTATCTCTTCTTCTATGAAGATTCACATCAAAATTTCGAAAACACACTGTGAATCGCTGTCAAATTTAACAGCGATTTTGGCAGCTGTCAAGAATAAAAAAGTAAATGAAAAATCTACTTTGGCAGATCGATTATGTATTTGTAAAGCAAAGATTTAAAACTAAAATTGTACGAATCTTTATATACCGGGTGACACAGGATACTGGCTCACCCCTATATTTCCTTTATTTTGTAACTTATCCATTTGAAGTTTGGGGAGCATAAACTTCCGCTAAAAATGTATTTTTGTACATTATAAACAATATGATACCACTTCCGGTTTATCCGGAAATTACCTTAACTTTCGATTTTCAAATGGTCCTGTATATTTTTACATATTTGGATGCAGGGCAACATTCTAAATATACCATGTAAGTAAAGAAAATTATAATTTTTCAAACACTATGAGCCACCACTTTCTCATTTGAAAAAAAAAGTTTTCGATAAAAAAGTGATATGTTCAACTTTGAAGGCTTCGTAAACAGTTGTGTAATGAAACGAAAAGAAAAATTATATGTTTCCTTTGGAGTTCACCTCCCGTATAACGAATTTTGGAATTCCAAAGCATTCTGGACGAATTTCTTAAAATGTTTTAAAGAATTGAACATCGGCTCAAAAATTCGCGAAACTTACATTGCATATTCAGAATGTTGCCCTGCATCTAAAATATGTAAAAATATATTTGTTCCATTTGAAAATCGAAAGTTGACGTAATTTCCGGATAAACCGAAAGTGGTATCATATTGTTTGTAATGTACAAATATACATTTTTAACGGTAGTTTATGCCACCCAAACTTCAAATAAATAAGTTAAAAAATAAAGGAAGTATAGGGGTGAAGTATTCTGTGGCACCCGGTATTTGTTATCTGTAAACTGGTTTTAATTAAAAGAAACGACATTTTTGGTAAAAATTCAATTTTAGATCAAAATTTAAAAAAATTATAGTTGAAAATCAAAAATCCGGCTCCGAACATTTAAAAAAGAGTTTCTTGCTTTAACTTGAAGAACTGTATACTGCACTGTGGAAAAATATTTGTAACCAGAACTAAAAATCTCATAACCACAACAAAATTTCCTAATAAAATAGAGGACAGGAAGGTAGATTTATACCCACAACTAAATACAACTTTCTGGAAATTCTTAGTTGTCTTTAATAAAACATTTTAGTTAAAATTAACTAGTTACACGTAATAAATAATACTAGTAGCCTTAACTAAAAAAGTAGTAGCCCTAACTAAAAAATAAAACTTTTTTTTGTAAAGGCAACTACATTTGTTTATTTACTACCGCAATACTATTATTTGTGATAATTAATTAAGGTAATTATGGTAAGTAAGTCACTTCGTTGCCACTATTAGTAAGAAATAGTAAAAAGGTAGCATAAAAGATTGGATTCTATACGTTTTTCTGATTTCAACCATATAAATATGTCATATGTTTGCTCCGGTAGTTTATTTTAAATATTTTACTATCCCTTCCACATCTTGAATATAACAAACTGCAACTACGCTGCCCATCATGTTAGCCTGGAAAAACAAAATTTGAGAAAGTACGTCAATGACACCATTAACAAACATTGACGTGCTTTCTCAAATTTTGTTTTTCCAGGCTAACATGATGGGCAGCGTAGTTGCAGTTTGTTATATTCAAGATGCCGAAGGGATAGAAAAATATTATTTAAAATAAACTACCAGAGCAAACATAATAATATGACATATTCATATGGTTGAAATCAGAAAAACGTATAGAATCCAAAAATATAAAAAAATACAGGGTGTTCCATTTAAAAAAACATAACTTGTATCGGTAGATCCGAGGGTAGATCGTAAATACGATGTTTAATTATTTTTAAGCCCTTGTCCTACAACTTTCACTTGAAACTTTTTTTTCTAAAATTACAAATTAAAAAGTTATCGGGGTGATCATTTTCGGTGAAAAACCCTGTACACAGGTCTACAACAGCACTGCTGAAATTTACACACCTATACACCACGAAGTACTATAGACTACTGCCGCCAGTGCCGCCGCGAACCGTCAAGTCAAGTGATGCGAAAATGGCCGACGGACTCGGAAGCACCCGAATACATAAAATTACACACATATCTTTTTTGCTGTAACTATGCTATTTGTTGCAGTTACTAAAATACGATTGTATTTTAGGTATCACAAATATATAAACTATTTGCCACAACTAATAATTTATAACTAGTTTTTGTTAGTTGTCCCAACAAGAACCATTTAACAGTAATGAGTTTTTATTATTAAATACGGATGTTAACAAACTTATTTAATTGTGAATAAAGATCTTATAATGTACTGGCTACTACAAGCCAAAAATAGATTTTTTAGTAACGGTAAATAGCGAAGCCAAGTTACTACAACACAAATTAGAGAAATTTATTTATACCAGTAACTAAAAAGTGTCAACTAACTTTTTTAGTTAACAGGATTTTTTCAGTGTGGATTTGGGTGGCACAGTGGGGCTTCATCCTACTGTGGAGCGGTGTAGTAACTAGTAAGTAGCCTCGGAATGCAGCATTTTTCTGTTTGTTAACGTAAGAAAATAGATTTTCAAGTGGCGTTGATTAATTTTTTTCTGAAACGGGCAGTAGGACAAAATGTATACTGTTTTAAATGTTTTATAAATGTTTCTTTTTTTTTTTATAAAAACAGGAAATTTGGAAATATTTTTTAATTGCTGTTGGTGTGCCTATTTATAAAATAATTTATTCTGATAAGAAAGTGGTGTTTTACCTCAGATATTTTTATATATTTATTAGATACTAAAGGCCGACATATAAAATTTGTCACTGCATACAGTAAACGTCCAGTAAAGTTCTTGTACTTAATTTTTCCTATACAAACGACTAATAATGTATGTAATGTCAAATTAATAGCTTACGATTTGATTCGTTATAACCACCTCGTCAGACGTATTTCTTGATCATCTTCAGATAATTTAGATATTAGCTAGGTCCAATGTAAACTGAGTAAGGTAACTAGAAGAACAATATACAGGGTTATTGGCATATACAAACATTCATTTGGAGATGTGATAATAGACCCCTTTTGCAATATTTTGAACCCCAATGTCTATTATCCAAAGTCATTCGTTTTTGAGATATTTCAATTTTTTTTTCTCAAGAAGTCTTAAGTCAATTTAAAAAAAATCTATTTGGACATTTTTTAACTTTTTTACGGATTACTTGTCCAACCGTTTTCGATTGAAATCGATTGAAAAATATCCGAAAACATTTCGATCATGTGAAAATTTCATAGGACAAATAATCCATTAAAAAAAAACGAGAAAAAAGTTTAAAAAACACCATGTAATTTTTTTTGGAAATGAACTTTTAAGACATGAAAATCTAATTTTTGAGAAAAATTAAAATATATCAAAACTAATGATTTTTGGATAATAGACATGGTTCAAAATATTGCAAATTGGGTCTACTATCACATCTCCAAAGCAATGTATCAAATTACCAATAAGTAGTCCTGTATATTATGCTATATCCGAGTAGACCGCAACTCATTAAAGTGTGCATCACACTCGCAAGATTTATATATCAGGTAAAATGTACCTACATTACTAAGTATAATAAATAAAATCTTGCTCGCTCTTCTCTGTATTTTAAAACTTAAACGTGAATAACTGAATCCAAAATATAGTGTGTGGGATATTTTACGTGTGCGTTTAATGTTTGTGTGTGTGTATACCGTGAAGGTAAAATATTTTATTACTAAAACAAGCAAAAAGTTATTTGATTGTTGCTTGTAGTATACAATGTGTCCCATTATTGATAAATTCATAATAAGTACATAAATACAGTGTTTGGTAAGTCTTTCGTCTACTTTTCGTAGTCAGAAAAGCTTGCACGTGGTTCTTGATTAGTTATTTCACTACTCAGTATGACACATTCGCAACATTCTTTGAGTATTTCCAATAGATAAAGAAATGATGTCCTATTCAGATGTTCACATTGAGGTCAAAATTAGAATGGAAAAATGACAAAAAACAAAATATAAACAGCAAGTACCCAGAACTCACCGAATGCAAGGTTTCGCGTATCTCGGATGCGAGTTAAAGCTGCGGATTGAATTTGAACGCGTGGCTCGTACTAGATACGTTTCTAACTAAGCCCGAGCGTGTTATGTAATTTGCAACAGTTACTCGGAGCATCTGTAAACGGAAATAGGCTGCTTGCAATTTTTAGACTATATTGCAAAAAGAACCGGATTAAAACAGATTCGGTAATTATTTTGAACAATTCAAGGATTTTATTTATACCGGGATTATCGAAAATTAATCAATTAATTTACTGTTCGTTTACCAGCGGCTTTTACAACTCAATGTTAACTTAACTAAATCAGGACTTAAATACTAACAGAGGCTACAGGGTGTACCCAAGTGACTGAAATTTAAAAAAAAAACACAGTCCTTGACGAAAAAGAATCACTTCGTTACAACACAACAATGAAATTCCTACAAAATATAGTGCCAAATTACACTGTATTTTAATCTAAATTTAATATTTAATACAACTGAGGAATATGTATTTTAATGTAACTATATTTTTAATTCGACTTTAAACTTATCAATTTCTAATTTTTGTTTCTTTTCATGATCGGTGTGCAGTTTTCGCTTATAACAGAATTTCCCAAGAGTTGTGGAGCAGAAACAGCAGGTTAGTGAGAGCAGATACAGAATACAAAAATATCAAAAATTAAGTTCCAAAAATCTATAATAATGGAGGTAAAGCTGTGTGAAAAGAAAATTTTAAAGAATTGTCCCCTTTAACCGATTTTGGACAGGCATTTTTGAACTAAGTAATTACGTAGTGGTTATAACCAGTTTGGTTTAAAGCACCCAGTGGGTCGATACTATAATTAGAAGTAATTCCCACTTTTTTCCTCTATTATCTACGCCACTGCGGATTTTTTTAAATCTGATGGTATTTTTGTATTACAGTTCAATTTTATTCAGAAGAGACGAATTAAGAACACGGTTTTTATCCTTTAGTTTGCAGTTTTCTCCCCGTACATTCCAAGCGTTGCTCGTACATTCACACACGCTTCGAGTAAAGAAATATTTACTATAAGCCTTCAACTAAACGATAAAAGTAAGTCCAGTTCCTTGGTCTTATAGCACTTAGTCTAAACAGTGTAACTAATCATTCGGGCTCATTTGCCTGTATACTTTTATTAGCCATAAAACCGGCCTACGTTTAACACTTGACCTGATAAATTGACGCCCATATGTCAGGAGGAGAAGAAGACGGTATGTGGCATTGTGCAGTGCATTGGTCTGCAAGCGTTCTCGTCATCGGGTGGCTGTCGTACACATCTGTCAATGTATATATTTGTAACTGGTGTTGTGAAATGTACAAATATTTAGGACGTTATAAATGAAATTGAATCCTATGTATAGTCGATGACCGTGTCCGTTATTACATAAAAATATGTAAAAGCGGTTGCTGATTGATTCATGTTGAATGTTGTCTGGTTTTAGCGTATGTAACTTGTGAAATTAAATTCCTTCGGAATTGAAACGGAAAATTGGGAAATATGATTTCAGAATTGAAGCATGGTAGCTTCCGAATTACTTAGCTGATATCCAATCCGTCTAGTTGGGAATCGAGCCATGTTGTGTATTTTCTCATCACGAAGAAAATACCGAGAAAATTTCTTTACTTTTGTGAGTAAAAACTAGGATTGGTACGTTTCCACTGGATGGGTTTTTGCATTTTGGCTCTTGCATGGAAATCTAATTCTTCAAGGAATCTGCTCTTTTAAGGATTTAGTTTATCCTTAGCATTAATGTCAGTTTCTGTAGGCAACATTTTAAAATGGGTGTACTGAATTTTGATGACAGTGCAAAGCCAAAACTGAAGAACATGAAGATGATTGTGTTGTACCCATTTTTATAATTTCAATATAAACTATGGGGAAGAAATTACCTTGTATATATAGACAGGAACTTTTTCCTTTGAAAGACGGAAGATAAAGGAGATGAGATGGGAGAAATAGAAAGATGTGCTAGATAGAGATGTGGTAGATACTAGAGAAATTGAAGGAAATATGTGGGATAGATAGATAAGTGGATGGGATAATTGGAGAGATGTGAGAGGTAGGTAGTTAAATAAATGTACCAGTTAGAGTATTTTCACATACACAGCCACTCAGTGGCCGCGACTCTAGAGGACGCCACAAAACAATCGAGACCACCAGAGTGGACGCCACAAAGAAGTCGCGGCCACAGGATGTGTTTAGGTCACGTGACCAAATAATAATGTAAGGTGATCTATACAAAATCGACTGGAATTATTACGATTGGCGATAAAGAATTTGGCGTTGTTGCATTTGGTACTGTAGTGCCTGTGATTGTGGCCCAGTGTGAAGGCTAGGAGAGATGTATGAAAGTGATAACGAGATGATAAAGAGGAAAGGTTAGAAAGGCAGAGCAGAAACAGACAGGACGGAGATAAATAAATAGTTAAAAAAAAAAAAAATTCAAACTATTAGGAATTGATATAATAATAATAACAATTTATTACTAGTAGAAAAATACTAGTAAAAATACATACAAAAAGAAATACGCAAATACAAAATAGGTACCTATCTATATACCTAATTACTTATAAAATATTTTTTATAGCAGTTTAAAATCTTTTTAAATTAGGTATGTATGTCTCTTCCTAGGTCGTATTCCTTAATACAAATCAGTATCGTTTTTTGCCCTTTAATTATTTTTCTTGGCTCTTGGATAAAATATTCAGGGTGATCATTATCTATCTCCTGCTTGGGTACCTAACTTTTTTTTTGATATTTGTGGTATGTCTTCAGGTTAATAAATTATCCTGAAAACTTCAAAACTTTAGAAAATAAGTGAAAATTGTTATAAATAGATATTTTAACGTAGAACCTGTTGCCACTTCCATAGGACGATTTCCGAAATACAACATAAATTTGCTATTTTTAATGGAATCCACGATTGACTATGGGCTCATAAAAAAGCATTTTTTTCTGATTTCAAAAATATAAACTTCTGTATGCCTATCTTTTTTTATTATGTTGAAATGATGAAATATCCAAATATTTTTAAGGATAAATCTCGGGATAAATCTTCCTAAAAAAAACTACTCAATTTGGTTTTTAGAATTATTGCAATTACGGTCCATGTAATAATACATTTTTTTTAGCCTGCTTGTTCTCTTTGAGGTTTATTAAAAGAAAAATATAAAATTTCATCATATCATCATAACTAAAAAAAGATAGGTGTACACATATTATTTGTATCTTTGAAATCAACAAATATAAGCCCAGAGCGAGTCCAGAGTCAACTACGGGTTCCATTGTTAAAGAAATTGAGATTATGTTGTATCTTGGAAATCGTGTTAACTATGAAAGTGAAACCAGGTTTATTAAATTATACGTAAACTCAAAAGTAAAAAATAATTTCTTTTTTGGCAAAGAATTTCATGTACGACTGCAAGAAAAGCAACCCCCAATTCCCACCCCTTTCATTAATCATGCGTACAATCATACAAAGTGTGCGTGCCTTGCTTTTCTTGCAGTCGTACATAAAATTCTTTGACAAAAAGAAATTTATTTTTTTTACTTTTTAGTTAATACGACTCTCGGTACGACTTTAAGAAAAACAAGTTTTTTTAAAAAAAATTTTAATATTTTTTATTTTATACTTTTTAGTCGTACTTTAATTAAATTATTATCATTAGCAGTGCAAAATTTCATCAGTTAATTATGTCAGGAAGTGTGTTAAATGAAGGTTGCAACATTTGAACACAAACATTCTGAAAACTGAAAACTACATTGCGAGTAGCAAGTAAAATATTTATTGATAACAATTTTCGCTTATTTTCTAGAGTTAACGGTTTGGAAGGTATTTAAAATGAAAAAAATTGACCATTTTCAGGTTTTTTCAGGATAATTCTTGAAGAAGAATTTGAAGACATCGGAATTCTCAAAACAGCAATGAATTGCTCTTACAATTATTCTGCCTAAGTTCGCCTATTTAACCGGCTCTGTAGCTCTGAAAATAAAAAAGTTACTAAAGGAAGGAGACTAAAAACAGCAAAGGACCCAATCTCGGACCTAATAGTCCATTTACTAAAGAAAAAGAGTTCTAACTTCGTTGACTCAAAACCGATTTTGATCATTTTTTTTTTTAATTTCAGAAAAAGTTTATAGAAAAGTTCTATTTTTTCAATTATTGTTATTAACAAATAAGTATTTTTTAAATATATTTTTAATTTAAAAATGTATAACTCTTTTATTTATTTAAACAATTGCCTGAAATTTGATTACATAATGTTTTTGGGGTCACAGACTACGAATCTGGCTTCAAAATCGGTCTAAATACAAAATGGCGTTTACAAAATGGCATTGAATCTCTAATTTTTTATTTTCTTTTTTATTATTATATTTATTAGATATAAGGGGGTCACTGATTACGAATTTGGCATTAAAACTAAAATAAAGTAAAAAAATGGCGAAAAAGAGTCAATTTTTTTATTGGTGTTTTATTTCTTATAGGTACCGAAAAAATAATCAAAAAATATTTAGTTCCAAAAAAAAAAAATCCAAAAAGGCACTATTATACGTAAAATGATCCACTGGTCTCAAAAATCTCAACAAAAAAACAGGCTGTTCCACTTGCTATCAAAATTTCTGGTAAAATCCGGTCAAACCGGAAGTAGGTACTTTGGAAGTTATCCTAAAAAATGTATAATATTATCTAATTCACGTCCTCCAAATTTCAAATTTTTATCTGATGTAGAAAGGAAAATAAAGAAATTGCAGGTGTTCTCAAATTTTATCTTACAATTTATCAAAAATGGAAAACAGTGTCTGAAAAATGATGGAAACAAATGATAAAATCCAAAAAACCCGATGCCGGGTCACAATTAAAAGTGGGAACACCTGTAATTTCTTTTCTACCTCAGATAAAAATTTTAAATTTGAGGAACATGAATTAGACAATATTATACATTTTTCAGGATAATTTTGAATTTCCAGGTACTTTTTGTTTGACCGGAATTGACCAGAACGGGGACCAGAAATTATGTTTTTCAAATGGAACATCCTGTTTTTTTTTTACATTTTTTAAACCAGCGGATAATTTTACGTATAATAGTGACCTTTTTGGATTTTTTTTTTGGAAATGATTACTTTTTATTTAATTTTTAAAAATGGAATTAGGTGGCTGTGATTCATATTTTTGGTCTTGTTTTGGTTGGTTAAATAAGATATTCGACGCCATTTTGTAGACATCATTTTGTTTTTAGACCGATTTTGAGGCCAGATTCGTAATCTGTGACCCCAAATACATTGTTTAATCAAATTACATGCAACTGTTTAAATAAATAAAAGATTTAGACACTTATTTGTTAATAACAATTGAAAAAATAAAAAACACATCTTCTCACCTATGGGGAACTTTTCTATAAACTTTTTCCGAAATGTCAAAAATTTAAGAATCATCCAAATCGGTTTTGAGTCAACGAAGTTAGAGCTTTGGCGAATTTTCAGCGTTTAGAAAATGGACTATAAACACCTCGATAAACACCATAAGTTTTTTACAGTATGAAAAATTTTGTACTTAAAATATTCTGACGTATTTAAGTCCCGAGTAATAAACTGTTTCCTAAAAAGCTAATTTATAAGACGCTCCCACATAGGGTATTCAACAAAGAACGCGTCCATATGCGTTAACTAGATTGGGATGGGTTGGAGGAGTAGAATCCTTTTTAAGAACTTACACACAGAAGCCACTGCCACTCCTAATATTTTTCTAGATATACCTACATTTTAATAAAATTGCCATGCTCGCCTAGCAAAGGGAAGCGCTCTTCAGCTTATTATTTAATAATTCAGATGTATAAAAATTAAGCAACCAACATAAACATCTGCAAGATGGTTAGATAATATGCTAATAATAGCCAGATACATTTTCATAATGAGTTTTAAGTTACATTCACACTTGACACTTGGCAGCAAAGATTCATTTCCGACATTTATTTGATGCAATCCTGCGTAGACACGCGACAATTTTCGTTGCGATGTATACAAGGTGCTTCAAGCAAATTGTTTTGGAATTAGTACATTTTTTAAGGATATATCTCGGGGTCTTCACAAGGACAAGGCTTTAAACCATAATTGCGAATATAGTAAAAAATTAAAAAAATTTCGAACTCTAATACTTATTACTATGTTGCTATATTTTTTTGGCTTGCTAATTTTATAACGAGTTTTATAATATATACGAAAATATTTTTTACCTATTCAAATTATGATTTTTTTAATAAAAAAGTGAATTTTCGTGGAATTATTTTTTTCATTGAATCACAAGTCTTCTGTTTTGTGCTATAGAAATATATAAAAATTCAAATTATCTCAACCTATGTCTTCTGTCTTTTATCTTCTGGCTTTTGTCTTCTGGCTTCTCAGGCTTCTGTCTTATGTCGTCTGTCATCTGTTTTGTGCTATAGAAATATTAAAAAATCAAATTATATACAAATTGCAAATCTCGTTGCAAATTTAGGGATAAAGGTTGATTTAGAGATGAGAATTAATTACATGAAACAAAACAAAAAAAAGTTTTGATAACATTATTTAGGATAATCCAACACATTTTGACGGCAAAAATGTTTCTTATAAAAAATTAAATAAATCGGACTTTTGAAATAACCTATATAAAAAATATCCTGAAAGTTTCATACGAATTACATTTTTCGTTGAATGGTGATTTGAAATGGAATGACCCAAAATTAAAAACATTTTGCCATTAGGTATATTTTTTTGGAAATATTCACATTTACTTGTTGCTGGAAATTTTTTTATACAATTCTGATAAGAAATTGTTGCGTTGTTTTGTACCAGAAGTAAATAATTACGAATACAAATTATGTAATGTAAAAAACAATCAGTTGGACAAATTAAACTAAGGTTAAGTTGGAACGTTACTTTGAGTGACAAATACAATTTTATTTTTGTCATGTACTCAATTTAAACAAAAGTCTGCTTACACCTAAAACAGCTACGCAACTACATACAACAGCTCTATTTATAGATTTAATATATCACTGCGTTTATCTTTCATGAATTCTTCAAGAAAAATAGTATAAATGCAGCAATTACCATCGGAACAATATAGGCCATTGAACCGCCACATTGTCCAACATAAAGACACTTCTTGCCCGGTTGGTGTGCATTTATTCCTATTTATAATATTCTACTATTAGACTAGGAAGTCGAGTATTAACCAACATGTGAACGTAAATTTAGCAGTGCGACTAGAATTGATAAACAACTGTATCTCTTTTGTTGATGCTTCCTTCACTGGACGCAAGGTTGTAGGTGTAAAATAAATTTTTATTATACACATTATATTGTATCCAAACACAATTATCAGAATTTTTCACGAATTGTCTCACAACTGAATTGTTTACTCGCTTTTATTTACTTTACCTACAGAGTGATTCGAAAGTAAGTCGCATCCTTTGAAGATCAAACTTGGCAATGTAAACTCTAGTGGTCTATGTTTCCTATAGTGTGGCCAATAACTCAGATAGTTGACATTTGATACACTTACCTAATAGATATTACTCTTAAAGCAAGATCCGTTAAATTTTTCGACGGATATGAGAAATACAGGTAGAAACTCTGTCCACCATCCATAAAGGGTCGTTTTAGATGAAATCATCAAATGGGGTGTGCTGCATGATTTTTTATTTCATCCCGTCCGGAAAGTACAACATTACAGTATTTATATGCAGCCGGAAAATGAGACATTACGGTATCAGAGCCGGTAAAGTACCGGAAACTTATTTCGAACCAGTCACAAAATGTTATTTGACAGTTGTTTGACATATAAATTAAAAAATAGTGTCAAATGTCAAATGACATAAGAAAATAACCAAGTGTCAAATTATACAAATATACTAATATACAAGAAATGACGGGATGAAATAAAATATCATTAGACATATGATGTATATATTATTTTCATAGCACAGGCGAATTCAAACGACTGACTGTATAACTGGTGGGAAACGTTTTGTTGTGGTGCATGCTGAAACGATGCATGGTTTAGTTCCAAATGCCTCATCAAAGTCGATGGACATTGGACATGATTTTTTCCAAAATGAGTTTTGGAAAAACTAATACTAAATTTTGGTGGACTATCAACTAACAGTAGTGATAATGCCACAGTTTCTTTGTAGAGCCTTCATATTTCTTGGAATAAAACAAAGTTAAAAGAATGGTTTGCTGGTAAAGTGCATTATTTTCGAAAAAACTCAAAAATTGAACTCCTCAATTTACGTTACCAGAAAACAAAAACCAATGTAAATCGTAGGAATTGCTCCAAGAGCATTGTCGTTAAGTACTGACAGTTCTGTGGAAAATCCTGGGAATAAATTACTCCTAATATTTGAGAACATACTGTCATGTATTTTAATAAAAAAATTAAATTCAATACTTTAAAAGAAAAATAAAACTTAAAAAAATTGTTCATGTAGAACTTCACTCTGAATAAAGGCAGCAAATAACTTACTTTAAAAAAATAAAGGTTTAAACATATAGCTTTAAAGGATACCACTCCGAGGAAACTCATCTTCGTTGCAGAATGACCTGTTACGGGATAGCAGGAAGACGGTTCACCAGATGTGGCTCCTACCACCTAAAACAGTAATTGTGTTTTAACGAAATATGACATATAGCCCAGGGTCGATCTGAAGATTTATATAGGCAACCTTGAACAAATTAGGGACAAGCTGAAATTTGGTATATAAGTTTGTATTGGGGTCCTTAAAATACCACCAAACCCCACCGGTAATCCGCCGTGCCTGTCGCCCCTAAACAACCCCCGAAAGGGGTGAAAATCGGAGTTTTTTTAGTTTTTTGGCAATATCTTAAAAACAAAGCTATATACAAAAAAATATGAAGATAGAAAAATTAAAGAGTATAAAATTTCCTATAAAATTACGTTTAGCAGATATATTTTACTTTACCAGTGGCGGAGTTATGATATTTTTAATAACTGGGTATTTTGTAAAAATACTCCCTAGCCATTACTTATTGGATTTTGACATTAAATATACATAACAATATATATGAGTAGTTTGGTAAATACATTTAATACATCCTTACGTCAATAAATTAGAAATAAAAAGCATACCAGTGGAGTAGGTACTATATTTCTAATTTCATACATTATTTTGTATTAGCTAATAGAACTTTAACATTTTATGTTCCTATTAAATGTAACAAAATAATTATTTTAAATATCCGTGGAATTTCTGTTAGAAAAAATACCACCAAACCCCACCGGTAATCTGCCGTGCCTGTCACCCCTAAACAACCCCCGAAAGGGGTGAAAATCGGAGTTTTTTTAGTTTTTTGGCAATATCTTAAAAACAAAGCTATATACGAAAAAATATGAAGACAGAAAAATTAAAGAGCATACAATTTCCTATAAAGTTACGTTTAGCAAATATATTTTGCTTTACCAGTGGTGGAGTTATCGTGTTGTAAATTCCAGTATATTTTAACAAAATACACATTTCCCACAAAATAATTACGTTACATTAATATATTTTACGTCTTTTACACCAAAACAGATTAAAACTATAATAATACATAAAATATGAGTTTTTTATGTAGTAAGTAGCACAGTTGCTTTTTCTTAAATAAACTAAAATACTTACAGGTTATGTTTAAGTAAATGAATGTTTTTAATTACTTATCCAATATATTTTATCTGCATGTTGAGATGTCGACTTCCGCCTGTAAATCCTCAACTGCCCTATTATAAATAAATAAATATAAATAAATAACACCACAGATAATACGATATTAAAACAGGTTACGACATGAGCATGCACTTTTGCAACCACCTGATGAACAGTTGCAAAAAATTTGTGTAAGGAACCCTTTGGGGTCTATATCTTGATCCATCTCGACTGGAGAGATTCCGGAATCACTAGAAATCCACCCCCAGTCCTGGAGTGGTAAGCTATTATTCAACCATGCTTGAATCTAAAAGTTAATCATACATGTAAATAAAATATGTATGTAGAGTTGCTGGATGAAATGTCCTATATGCATGGTACTGAGCTGCATTTATGATCGGTGGAAGTGAAGCCAGATTAAAATATTTATTTAAACTTTGCTTTGCTACATACTGCTGGTAGAGAATGTATCTGACGTTATTCAAATCGGTACTTGTTCTATTTTTGACGTATACGGAAATAAAAAATGTCGAAATAAAGGTCCTCAATCTGTCTTTGGATATATTTGGATTGTAAAATTCTTCAAGAAGGTCAACCAACTTCTTCTTTTTCACAGTATTGACCAAATTAATTTTCCCCTGGTAAACAGGCCAGATGTAGTATCACATCCGGAAATGGCGTGCATGGCAATAATAATAATATTAATAAACGTCTTTATTGATGGGCGAAGTTTAGCACAAAATACTATTCTTACACTTTATTTATTTATTTATTTAACATTTATTAAAGGTCCCAACTTATGCTGCAACTTTGAAGTATTAGTAATTTTATTTGGTTTCGAACTTCCTCCTGGGCGTAGCATATACAAATTTTGTTTAGCGTAATGGAGTCGTATCGAGAATATACAAAGAGAGCATACATACAGGGGCGAATGGCGACGCGGAAAACTACTCAGTTGCCTTGACATGCGGTATATGTCCTTAATATTATTAATATAAAAATAATTCCTCTCAATTCGTAACAGAAATTCACGGATATTTAAAATAATTATTTTGTTACATTTAATAGGCACGTAAAATGTTAAAGTTCTATTAGCTAATACAAAATAATGTATGAAATTAAAATATAGTACTCCACTGGTATGTTTTTTATTTCTAATTTATTGATGTAAGAATGTATTAAATGTATTTACCAAAATATCCATATACATTGTTGTATATTTAATGTCAAAATCCAATAAGAAAAGGCTAGAGAATATTTTAACAAAATACCCAATTATTAAAAATATCATAACTCCGCCACTGGTAAAGCAAAATATATCTGCTAAACGCAATTTTATAGGAAATTTTATGCCCTTCAATTTTTCTTCATATTTTTTCGTATATAGCTTTGTTTTTAAGATATTGCCAAATAACTAGAAAAAGTCCGATTTTTACCCCTTTCGGGGGTTGTTTAGGGGTGACAGGCACGGCGGATTACCGGTGGGGTTTGGTGGTATTTTAAGGACCCCAATACAAACTTATATACCAAATTTCAGCTTGTCTCTAATTTGTTCATGGTTTGACTGGATCGACCCTGGGCTAATATGGAATATGTATAGATCGGTTATGAGACCTACAGTTCAAAAATGATATGATTTCCACAACATGATTACGTATAAGAAAAATAGTTAAAAAATTACATACCCAAAGTGACAGTTTGGCATCTAGTATCCTCATAAGAAAAAAGAATTCAGGATCACCATGGAGATGGGAGCAAAAAAGAAAGTTGTTGAAAAACCAGCTAATGAGAAGCGTCACGTAATTGAAGTCGTTCCCGAAAATAAATAAGAAAATTGACGACGACGAATTGACGAGAAAAACCACCAGGAAAAATCACTACTCACAAGTTAAAATTAATAATTTGATCGAAGTTGAACGAGATAATACCCTGGCTACACCAGAAATATACAAGTAGAAGAAAGAAAAATCAGGTACCTACTTACGTAGTATATAGTTGAGGATTTAGGCATATAAAATAGTCTTGATTAGCACAGAATATCTGGCAAGACAGCCATTTTGACCACAGTCATCGAACTTCAGTGAAGGCAGTAGGTTCATAAGTTCGTTAAAACCATAGAACACAAATATCAGATAGACTGCTCATTACTAATAAGATAAGTTAAGGGGGACATTTTCTTTTAAATTATCAAATTAAGGATTTCATTTGTTAGTAGATTTTACATAGATAATTTATCGCAGGCTCTTAGCTTAAGGATTTATTTACCAAATTTGTCGATATTAATGTTTTTAAATGAATAAATGATGTTAATTTGAAAGCCATCGATAAATTTTGCTCATTCTAACAATCTGAACAGTATCTGTGCTTAGTAGGGGCGACATCTGTGAGTCCTGCTGAAGAACTACACGTATGTTGTATAACCAGTTCTAGTTCAATAATTACAGGTCACTGCACTTCATGCCATACCAACTTTTAAATATAATCACCAGAAAATAAAACAAAACCTATTGAGAACATAATATTCATTTATTAATAAAAATTACATAAGCTAAAGAATACCAAAGGTAAATTACCTCCACTAATTGACCCCAAAGAGACCCTGAAAAGGAAAACAGGAATTACAGAAAACCTGAAAGTAAGTTATTCGCTTCGCGCAGTACACACGGTCGTTTATCAACGCAAATAGACTGGACGCTGTGTGTAAGGCGCAGGTATTAGTATTTTGCACCAGTAGTACGGGTGAACCAAGCAAAAAAAGGTCACAATTAAAATAAACTAGTAGATAAATTCTAAAATTAACCTAAATTACTATACTTCCTAAATAAAATAAATACTAAAGGCATGCTATTTGAAAACTATTCTTTAAACTAACATGCAATAAGTATTACTAAATTTAAGATAATCAGATATTAAAAAAAAATTCCCCATAAAACATCACACAAATATTTGGCATACAAAGTGGGGCATAGAGAGAAAAAACCATCAATAAAATAAAATAATTATATTTTACAATAATTTCCCCTATCACTACAATACCTATAGAAGAAATTGTGAAAGTGAAGTGCGTTGTGATGAGGTTAAACTGTTAGTAATTAATAATTTGAGTTGGAGGTCTGATGGCGAAGGCGATACATTTTGGGGGCTCCTAGTAGTCATCGATAGTAATGACTAAATAAAATAGTTCCCTTTTTAAGTAAATATTTTAAACAAATGCAATAATGACATAATTGTTAGAACTAGTGTAAACGGCGCATTATAAAACGCCAAGATAATTGAAAACGACTTTAGATTACGACGAAAAATTACTAATAAAAAGGAAAGAATTTTAAATTAATTTAATCAACTAAGTAGTAGTATAGTTTAATGCAAAGTTAATCAGTTTTATTTCTGATGACTTTGATCAGAACAATTCATTCTATCACTAAACTTGACAAGTTATCTTTTTTACGATGTACTACGTAGTTCGATGAAGTTGAAATTAAATGCCAAAACTAATAGAACGTATTCGTGCTGTTACCCTTGTTGCTGTTAGGAACTATCTCATGGCACTTATCTACTTCTACTGATCATTTATTTAGTACAGTAAGAGACAACTACAAAGCACTACCCCGTGTCTAGAGGATATATTTAAACGTATCTCTGACACTTTGTCACTTTCATGCTACGTGTTTCAGAAGAGATTGTTTTAGAAGACGCGGGCCAAGTTGATATATTGAATACATTTTGAGAGCTTATATTTAGAGAATAATAATGTGAATGATTTTAGGGTACATTTATCAAGTTATTACAATTCCTTGTTGTATGTTGAAGTTATATAATATAAATATTCATGGCAAATAAAAATTAAAAGGTTTAAATAATATTATATTAAAAATTGTATTAAGACAGCATTTTCTTCGGGCATCCAACACCACCACCAACACCAAATTTATAAAAAGGCGATTGCAATAAAATCTTGATTCGTAAACCTGTCATGTAATTGTAGAAACACGCCTAGTATGTTCAGTTAGATGCTATGTCACAAGGGTCTGATTTA
The DNA here is from genome assembly GCA_963680705.1 of Rhagium mordax. Classification (NCBI taxonomy): domain Eukaryota; kingdom Metazoa; phylum Arthropoda; class Insecta; order Coleoptera; family Cerambycidae; genus Rhagium; species Rhagium mordax. The sequence continues at coordinate 14,023,552 of OY796658.1, read as the reverse complement.
GACCCTCTGCTTTTTACTATATTTATAGATGATATCGGCTATGATTTAATTATTTTTTATATGCTTTTCTCTGATGATATGAAAAGCTCAGCTAGAAATAATATAGCTGATTGCATTAACCTACAAGATAATTAAATGAGTCATTGGCGTGTTGTAAATAAATTGCCTTTATGTACTAAAGTTCCACAAATAAATTGCACAATTTTAAAATTATTATGCTACCTCTTTTTAAATATAACCTCACATGCCTTGTCAGTATAGGGTGTAATTATATTTTTGATTTTGTAATTAATATTTACGTATTCCTCACTATTTGGCATTTTTACCCACATGCGCTCTGTAATGTGAGATACCACTTAATTTTTGTGTAGACAGACATTTTCTAATAAAGGGTAGCCCATAATGTAGTGACACGTTTTGAAGTTTAATAACTTTGCCTCTGAAAAACCTATAGGTGGTGTTGTGCGATAGAAAAATTCAAAAAGTTTTTTTGTGTTGCAAAAAAATACAGGGTGTACCAAAGTATAAAAATTCAAGTAAAAAAATAACTAAAGTTACATTCTGTATACTACTATTTTTTTGAAGCGTAACTATACCTAGAGATTTATAATTGTTATAATTTATTGTCAAATAGACAGTACAAATAGATAGAAGTACTGCCGGTATCGAAAAATGAATCATCGCGCTTTTATTGTTGAAAATTCAGGGTTTACATCAGTAATCCGCAAAATATCGACGAATTAAAAGAAAATATTCAAACAGTAATCCGGAATATTTCTCCATTAATAATTGGAGTTGGATAATGCTATGCGAAATATGGTGTCTAGAGTAGAAGAATGATCAAGAAGAGAAGGTCATCATCTTTTAGACACAATTTTTAAAAATTAGGCTAGTTACCTATTATTATTATTATGTTAGTTTCCCTTGTTATTAAATTTCTTGAATTCCATATTTTGAATAAAATCGTTTTATACTTTGGTACACCCTGTATTTTTTTGCAACACAAGAAAACTTTTTTAGTTTTTCTATAGAATAACACCAATAACTTACCTAAAGGTCTCGCTATAGGTTTTTCAGAGGCAAAGTTATTAGACTTCAAAATGTGTCACTAGATTATGGGCCACCTTTTATAATGAATTAGTTTTTATTTTCTCACAGACACGATTGTGTATCGACATTGATTAAGGAATGAATAAGATACGCGAGGCCAATTTTGGCGGCGAGATCTCGGTAAGTTGCGGGCATTCCTGTGATTTACGTAGTATGCTTTTGACAAACCTGTGTCGTGTCTGGTTTTATATCATTAATAATCTAGTGGTAATAAAAATTTAATGTCCAGATTAATTTTAGTTTAAAATTATTAACGTAGTACGTTCTCTCTGCGACCTATTTCTCAACGTTTGTTTGACTTTTAACCGTCACATAATTTTAAACTAAAATCAATCTGAACATTCAATTTTTGTTTTCACTAGATTATAAATTATATAAAACCAAACACGACACAGGTTTATCAAAAGCATACTACGTGAATCACAGGAATGCTCGCAACTTACCGGGATTCTCGCTGCCAAAATTAGCCTCGCACTTTACATTGGAGTCGCGTATCTTATTCATTCCTTAATCAATGGTATCGATGAGTTGCGTACGGCGCGGCGCGGCGTGAAAAAACAATTGCTTGTAAAAAATAGGTAAATAAGTCAGTGTAGCATTTGCATAGATGTAACTTCTCCAATATTAAAAATAGCTTTCTTTTAGGTGTATTATTAGGTACCTATACTACAAATAACAATGAGATACATATTTTTTTCAATTATTGCCTCTAGAATGTGGATTGTCGGTCATTAAAAAATTATTCCAGATATAGTAAAACAATATTCTACATTTTCCAGGGGTTTATTCCAATCTCGACCAGCAATATTTCAGTAGATACACACTAGAAAAGCAAACATATTTTGTATTTAGCGTGTAATTCTTTATTTTTCATTTTCAAACGTAAACGGAGCAAATTAATCACCTTGAATTTTTGTTTGGGAAATTCCAGGAACACGAGAAAAAATAAAGTTTTATTATTTTTCCTCATAGAATTTTTCACTTCTGATCACAAACACTGATATATTCGTGATTGTGTTTTTAAATCAAATGACATGCATTTTTAAATTCAATTACTCGTTTATTAATAGAAATTACCTTGAAAATAAGTAATGGCTCCAATTAAATTATGTAAATAAAAATATATATAGTAGCTACCTGTACTTTATTTATCATTTTCGGTGCCAGTGGCAGAGGTTTATGATCCCGCGCCAAAATATATACATTTTTTTGTCTCCAATAAAGAAATCATATGAAAATTAAATAAGTTTTGCCAAACAAATTTAAGAAAATAAACCATGGATAGAAAAAAAAGTTTTCTAAAACACGTTTGTCGATCTGCCTGTATTACTGTATCTGCCCGTCTGTTTGTCTGTCGTGGAAACTTGAAAACGCTTCGAGATTCAACAAATTAAAACGTAATACAGACGTGGTGAATATATTAGCGGCTGCTGTTGAATTTTTCGATGTTCGTTATTTCAATTTAGAGACATGGGACCAATACCAAATTATAAGCAGTTTCATTTGGGATCAAAATAAGAATATTGGAGGAAGAAAAACTGCAAAACAATTTGCAAAAATAATTTCCAAAAAAGTCCAAAGTTAAATATTGCGACATTTTTACCACTATACTACTAAGTTTCAGGGTTATTTAGCTTTACCTAATGAAGATAATAATCTACGAAAAAGCGTGGCAACTAATTGATTGATTATTTTTTTTTATCCCACTTGCATATATCATACCGCCTCGTTAAATGGCATTTTTTAAAAACTTCTTCCGCGAAAGTTGTCTGAATTGCAGTATAATAGGGAATTAGAAACAATAGAGTAATTGCCACACTATTGTTGCGTTTACGGTCCGCGGACAAGTGATATCACGTGAACTTCGAGGACCATTGTAACCGATCCAGACTAATTAATTCACGACGGCGTCGCGACGATCCTGACAATGAGAAATCGTTCACCACGTAAAAAATATAGTTGCGACTTCCGTTTCCACTAGCCTACATGTCCTTCATCACCGCTGCCGAATGTGGGTGGTTTAGTTGTCGAAAGATATTTCTAATTGATTATACGAAGTGAAAAATGTTTTAAAAATCAATTATGTACCAATGTATTAGACCATATGCTTTTATCGGTGTATTGTGTAAATTAATTACAATAAAATTTTATTCTTTATTTGTGCTGATTAGTCGAGTCAATGACGATTTTGACTTCGGAATCCTCAGGAACAGGTCGGATTTAGATGATTTTCTTTTTACTTTTTCCGAGACTTTTTTTATAATACAGGGTGTCCCGAAATTAGCTAGAAAGATTTTGCCATCAGTTTCTACGTCCAAAAATAGTAAAAAAAGTTCCTATAAACATGGCCCCGAAAATGCTTCCTAAGGGAGCTACAGCCCTTTAACGGTGCATCCTTGAAGACGGTTTTTATTTATTAACTCCGAAACTGTTAAAGTTAAAGTAATGAAATTTTGCACATCCACTAAACTTTCTAAGCCTAACAAAATGAGGTAAATATCATCTCAAAATTTTTACCAAGGGTGGGTCAAGCTGTAGGGGTGGGGGGTAAAAATTACCGCAACTTTTTTATTTGTAAATTTTTTTGAGTTTTGACTTCAAATTATGAATTGTCAGAGTTTTTCACAAAGAAAATGCCCTCTTGTGCAACTTCGATCGGAGGCACCGTTTTCGAGATAAATTCATTTTAATATTCAAATGCATGCTCTAAAATGATTAGGGAAGTGAACAAATTTTTTGCTTTTAGCGTCGAAACAAAATTTAAGCATTTTGAGCAGTTGTTAAAATAAATAAGAAAATCTTGGTTTGATCTGGCTCTTAAATTTTGTTTTGACGAGAAAAGGAAAAAATTAGTCCACTTACTCCACTTATCTAATCATTTTAAGAGCATGCATTTGAATATTAAAATGAATTTATCTCGAAAACGGTGCCTCCGATCGAAGTTGCACAAGAGGGCATTTTCTTTGTGAAAAACTCTTGACAATTCATAATTTGAAGTCAAAACTCAAAAAAATTTACAAATAAAAAAGTTGCGGTAATTTTTACCCCCCATGTTTATAGGAACTTTTTTTACTATTTTTGGACGTAGAAACTGATGGCAAAATCTTTCTAGCTAATTTCGGGACACCCTGTATATCTATTATCGGGTCGGCCAAAAAATTTTGCATTTTTTATGTTTGCCCATATCTTTTTTGTTTATTAACCGATTTTAATCAGCTAGGTATCGTTGCTTAGAGAAAAGAATGGACTACCGACGAAGAGTTTCAAAATGGTCGTTTCTTTAAAAGGAGCCATACGTAGGTAATCATACAGTGTCTTTTTGTCATTCTTAAGCTGTGTTACTTAAATTGCACTTATTTCATTGGCCAATAACTTTTTTGTTTATTAACCTATTTTAATGATCTTGGTGTCGTTGTTTGCGGAAAAGAATGAACTATCGACAAAAAATTTCAAAATGGCCGATTTTTTTAGATGCAAAAAAGCAATAAAACGGCCCTTTCTCTACATTTTAAACCGTGGATGATACGAATCGGTCCATCGGAAGTGGAACTATTCGTAATTGTTCGATTTCGTTATCTACTATAAGTTTAGGCAGAAAAAAATAAATTTGATTTGCTGCACGCCATAAAGTAAAGTTTTTCTTCCTAGAATCAATTGCGACGTGCTTGACCAGTCACTTGAAAACAACCTTAGGATGTGTTGGCTAAATCAATAATTGCAATTTTCAAATACTGGTAATTTTTAAAACTCGGATTTTTCGATATACCCGTCGATATATCGTAAAACCATGGAACATCGATTATTTATTTAATCAAAAATTTGATTTCGTTACTTGATGAATAATAGGTACGTTTTGTATCAAATAATCTAACCGACTTTTTCATAACATAGATACCTAATACAAATATGGTTTATTAGAATTTCTGTTTTGTGTACTAACGCCTGTATTTAGTATTCCGTTTGAATGTTTATAGAAAATAATTATCTCTAAATTAGGTGCCGACCTACTGAACAAATGGAGCATAATTTATGCAAATTTCGTAATTTATGATATGCGTAAAACTTCACTTGTGGCTAAACCTGACGATAATTACCAGCGTTAACAGCATGCGTAGTTTATGAAGAATTGTATATGTAGGTTAATTTTTGTATATGAATAAAGCGGCTTATCTTTTAAGTCGGTAAAAATACGTGGGAAATAAAATTACCATGTACCTATTTCCTTTCTATTTCCCTGAAAATGTTACGTAACCACATCAACCGCATGTTAATGTCACGTTGTAGGCTTGTACTTGGCGTGGCGTATCTTGCAAGGCACCGAATTTCGTGTGAAAGTCGAGTTCCACATCGACTTAAAGGGATTCCAATTACTTATCTAGGATGACCCATTGGTATTCCGGTTGAGTTCGACTTTCTTAACTTTTTTCATTATCTATTTTGCGGTACACTTTGCCAATACAAATTAATTTAACCAGGAACTATATGCATCGCGTTTCTAAGTAATTGTTTATAAAACTTAGTTACGTTACGTAGTTGGTTTGCGATATCTCCTGTTTCAAACTGAGTTTTACTTCTAAGTCATCTCATTTTAAGTTACACTCGAAGTTCCACAACGTTTTTCAGTCAATAAATTAATAGTTGTTGAAACTTGTTCTGCCTTTTACTTATACAGGGTGGAACAAAAGTATCAAATAATGGCTTTAACTTTGTTATTTGCAAAGTTACAAAAAAATTTTCAATATAAAAGTTGTTTGGTTCTTTACCGTGCATGTTTTGAGATTTTTAGTTTGTTGATATCTTCTTCTGGTTTGTTCCTATGGCAACCAACTTTTTCTTTTTAAATGGCACCCATAATTTTATTTTTGTCAATTTAATTTATTTATTACGACTCAATCGGAACTAAATTAATTAATTTCACAACATCACAACACTAAAATTTAGTTGTTTGTAAAAATTTAATTGTCAAACTTTCATGGCCTTCTTTATCAAAAGTAATGTTTGTGTTTTATAACTGCATAACTTTTTCCACGGCACCCTTTCGACGAGTGAGTCGTAATAAATGTTTTTTTTCTCGCTTATTTTTTTTAGAAAAATTGCAAAATTTTGTGACTGCATAGAGAAAAATATGCTTATTTCAAATTAACAAAAAAAATTATGGGTGCCATTTAAAAAGAAAAAGTTGGTTGCCATAGGAACAAACCAGAAGAAGATATCAACAAACTAAAAAACTCAAAACATGCATGGTAAAGAACCAAACGACTTTCATATTGAACATTTTTTTGTAACTTTGCAAATAACGAAGTTAAAGCCATTATTTGATACTTTTGTTCCACCCTGTATAGTATATGTTAAATGAATGTTCTTACATTTGCGTACATTGCATTGAAGTTTTATATGACAACGTCAATAGACAAGTATTGGAGAACGAAGATGATATCCAGAAATTAGAAATTGAACAGTATTGGAATAAGCGGTTGAAGAAGATGAAAACAGAGACATCGGCTAGAGTGACACTGAAATAAAACATTATGCAACGAATCGGGATGCCTGGCAACAATAACGGTCGAATGGAAACAATAGAATTTCCAATTTCGATGACACTAATTTTGAACAAATGGTCAGAACGCCGATGAAGAAATGGATCTGTTAAAAGATGGTAATTTCGGATAAACTGACCTTCAGATTAGCATGGAATCAAGCAAAGAAGAAACTGCGATATAGATATTTATCCAATAGATGTTTTCTGGGTTGATAGTACCACAAAATATTGCCTACAGAATAACGCAATTATTTATTAAGAGACAAATTTGAGTGAAAAATCCAAAAGTAGGTACTGATATGCGCTGAAGAAGATCCTCCCCGTCCAATATGTAAGCCCTACCATTTCTTGGGGCGGTATGACAATATTTCAACTTATTTAAATTAAGCAACTTATCTTGGGTTTGAAACGTCGTTATCCGTACAATGTATATTCATGCCTCTTTTTCTAATTTCCTTAACGACTTGAATTCTTCGATAAAAGTTTTACAGTATTTTCAACAAAACGGTAACATAAAGCAAGCTTATCTTTTATACCTACAGATTTATTGAAATTTTATGATTAAAGCTCTTAAATCGAGCTATCTTTATATTCAGCTATGTAGAACCATAAAATACATAAAAGCAAAGTTAGATTGTACTAATCCGTTTTATTTAGAATAAATTTCCACAATAAATAAACGGCTCGCTTTTGAATGGATCTGTATAAATAAAGTTGTTAGGTGAACGGGTGATTAAAAATAGTATTCTTTGAATTGTATGTCTATTCAAGCTGTTTTTTTATGTAGTCGTTACTTACGTTAAAGTTTTATCGAGAAGGGAAGTGGAAAGTGTGATCACAAAGAAAAAAAATCATTGTTACCCGTCAAAACTTTTATACAAAGAATTTGATCTTTTATATGTTCGACAAATTTATTATCAAATTATATTCGTACAACAATATAAACAAAGTAATAACAATTTGAGATATCACATTACTATGATACTTGTAGACAAAACAAAGACCTGATTAATACAGAAAGAGCTAAAAGAGCAACAGGAGTTTTACCCTCTTAGCACTCTATTTAATAACCTACAAAAAATATAAAACAATATAATAGTAAGAAATTGAAACGTGAAATAAAAAGCTAGATTACTTACTACCTACCCTTACCATAAATAAACTACATGTATTTATAGGTACAGGTCTACTTAAGTGATAAATATTGCAGGTTTCCGGGTACCCATATTTACAAAAATAATTTAATATTTAATTCCATTTTTTGCATAAAATCAGGAGAAATTTCCAGAAACACCCACACACCTATAATTTCTGGTTAACCTAATGTTAATTTGGTTATGCGCCTATTTTTTAAATATGTATACGCACTAAGTGTTACAAAATCTATTTATCTTATATATATTAATTCATACACTGTAAAAATTTTCAACTCGATTTTCAACTTAGAGATAAAATTATTTTTATTGTTTCTTTTTATTCGAGCATCTCAACTTCCAAATTATTTCATTGATTTTCAGTCAGTATCTAGAAGCTCATGTCTTATCAATCTGGAGTATTTGAGCTCTTTTTAACCTAAACCACTTCAGATCTGGTGTAACTTTGTTCCAAACAAAGTTAGCGACCTTTTCATTAGTTCTTTCATCCAACATTTCTCACTTTCTAAATACAGAAAGAAATAAATTAGTGAGGAATATTAGACGACATTCCACTTTTATTTTCATAAATGTTATTGAAAGTAAAGAGAAAATATGGCTTCAGAAAATGTATGAAAAGTAAATAATAATGAAGAAACAAATCTAAAATTAATATGACCTTTCATTTAAAATGAATCCTCCCAAGCTAATAACTGGACTGTTCGAAGAAAATTTTCCTTCTACTGTTTGCAATAAAAACAAAATCTTGATTAAATTCGATTGTTAGTATTTAATTATGAATAGCCTTATTTTACGGCTCTTTCATTTTATTTTATTTTGTTTCAGAATACAGTTTAATGACGCCTTGTAGAAGATATTAAGGGCCCTCATCATACATCATATAAAATAAGTAAGTAAAATTCCCATTATATAAATATGCGATGCAATAATTTTTAATTAAAATTCTTACTACAGAATCATAATGCCTGCACTTATTTAATTGCACTTGCGCCGCGACAGATAAAAAATTACTGTTTCTTTCTGGGACTACACAGTAAGCAAAGATAAATAGAATCAATTTCCTGTAGCTGCCCAACATATTCCAGTGTAATTTTTCGTACTTTACTTGAAAAGCTTGTTTAATAAATATTTTTTTACAACTTGCTTTAAGCCTTAAACTGGTGTTTATGGAAATTCTATTCTTAATATTGTTATTATGTTAAATATTAGTTTGAATATAATCATATTTTCAAAGTCATCCCTATTTTTTACTACCAAAACAATTCATCATTTTAAATTTTCCATCATCATGCCCTGAAGTATTATTTATCAATTACCATAAGAAAAGCATTAAGGTAGTGGCGGCATATATGGCCCACTTAAAAAATATATTTTTTTTCTCGAAAACTTTATTAAAAAAAATAACAATGCTTACAGGAACTTAAGCGTAAACACCTTCGCTTTCAGGAAAAAAATTAAACTTTGTAAAAATCAAACGTAAAACAAACAAAAAAATTTTTTTTTTAAATGCAGTCAATGGGCCATATTCCCAACCAGGGTTGGAGTTGTGGCCCTAGAAAAATTTATTTTAATTGAACGGTTCATTAAGAAAATTGAGCTTAGACATAATAGACAAATAGACTGACAACAAAAAAAAATAAAAAGATTGCAAATTTAAAAATAAAAAATAAAATTGTAGAAAAAGTCAATGGGCCATATCATCAAACCTATCTGAAAATATGGCACTTACAGAATTAACACAAATCTGAGCCCTTTAAAAAAATGCAAAATAATTTTTTCCACTAATGTAAAGTAAACATTTTCTATCAAGATAAAATACTTAAACAATGTGACGAAATAAATACATGGGCCATATGACCAGTTGAGTAGTGCACATTATGAGCAACAAGAAAAAACTCTTTCACAAAATTTTTAAGTAAAATAAATATGTCACTATGTAACACGTAACTTAGAGTGTCGATCCTCCAAAATTTAGGTTTGTTTTTCAATGTTTCCCGATGATTTCACCAAAACACTTTCATTAAACTTTATTATTCGAACACCTGTTGTGACGCCATAATCTAAACTAGCCGGTATTGCCGATATTGCCGGAAGTTCGGCTTGTTATTTACAGAGGACGCTTAAACGTATTGAAAGAAACTGTGAACGTCAAGAAGTTGGGTTTGAGGCGGTTAGTTTAAAATTTAAGGGCATTGGGCCATATGACCGTCCGGGCCATATCTACCGCCACTACCTTATATCGTAAATCGAATTATTATAAAAAATTTGTTATCTTGATTTTAATGTTTTTTTTTGTTTTGTAGGTTAACTCTTCTGGAATGTATAGCCGTGCCGATTTTAAGTAAAAATTATTTTATCTTTAAATAGAGGGCGTAATAATAACACTGTTTTTTTTTTTTCGAAAATTCAAAACACCCTGTGGGAATCGCCAGCAGCAAAATTTGGAGGTTAATTTTCAGTTCAGACCCAATTGTAGCTTCATATTTTCTTAACATTTGCGTTTTTATCTTTGCTATTAAAGAGAAAATCAAACATTTTTGTTTCTTGGATGCCATTTTTTTGTTATCTAACCAATTCGAATAAACATGACGGTATTAGACAGGTAATTTACTAAGCTACAAAACCTATAGGTTAAAATGTTAGACATGAAAAAATCAAAATGTTAGACGCCTTTAAAAATTGATGATTTTTTATCCTCGTTCTTTATTAAGACCTGGAAATGTGACCAATAAAGAAATGTCTGTTCTGATGCTTTTAAGGCCAGCCCCCTTATAGTATGGTATAAGAAATTAGGTGAATATAGACAAATTCTCAGCTGGTTGTAATATCATAATTATTGAACCTATTTAAATTTCCACAAGGATAGCCCCTTAGCAATTTTAAATGTATGCTTTTAAATAACGTTTACTAGCATTTTTTTTAATTGGTCATATCTTCGTAACCAATAATGGACCGATTTAGCTTAATCGGATTTTAATAAAGAACGAAGCTAGAAAAACATAAATTTTTAAAGGTGTCTGCCATTTTGATTTGTTCATAATGTTCATGTCTCCCACTTTAAACTATAGGTTTTGTAGCATACTAAATTGCCTATCTAATGACGCCAAGTTTATTCGATTCGGTTAAGTAAAAAAAATGACATCCAAGAAATAAAAATTATTTTCCCCACACCGTATATCTCCTTTAATAGGAAATATAAAAAAGTGTACAAAAAAAGCAAATGTTAAGAAAAGATGAAGCTACAATTGAGGCTGAACTGAAGTGTAACTTTGCTGCTGGCGACTACCACAGGGTGTTTTGAATTTAAAAAAAAATCTTTATATTCAAACAAAAAAATAATTTTTACTTAAAATTGGCACGGCTGTATATTCCAGAAGAGTTGACCTACAAAACAAAAAAACCATATAAAAAATCAGACAAACGGTTTAGAAAAAAAATCGTTAATTTTGGTCATCAGTGTATATGTATTTAAAAATTAATAGCAATGGTGGAGTATATTTAGGTGTTGTGTTTTGTTTTATGATCCTCTTACGCCTTCAATATTTGACAAACTCAAATATTCAAGTAGTACAGTTCTTCATACAGGTCTTCATAAGGAATCTGTCACATTATAAACTTATTGGGAAATGCTCCTTATATTTAATGTAATAAATTATCATTATACGCATCTACTGACTTACGTGGAATACTGATAAATGAACGAACTACAAATATTTTAAAGTATATATTGAAAGATGTATCAAACATGCTGTCAATCAAATTTCTGCCGTACCAGAAGCGATCAGATTTTATAATATAATATAGAATCATAGCGTTGGAAAGAAAAATAATAATAAAAAAATGAAAGAGATTTAGGCCAGTCTTTCATTAAATTAATTTGGCAAAAAATTTCTTCCCATAAAATAATTGTAGCAATATTTATTTCGCTGAAATTTAACTGCCAAATATTGGGCGGTCAAAAGACTATAATAATCATTTGCACCATACCACAATTTCCCAAATGTGGTAGGGCGGAAATTGTTGCAAATCTTTATCATTTTATTGTTCCTCCAAAAAATATTGTCTCTCGTACAGTTATGAGAACTTTAATATGGATCTTCTCTGATTTGACTTGAAAAACATATAAATTAGATCAAACTGATGAAAACTGGCACTCTATAAACAAATCCGCATTAACATCTATTAGACGGGAAAAAGCGGTAAAAAAATATTTCGAAAAAACTTAAAGGCATAAATATTTAATTAAACAAACAAATAGAAATTCCAGATGATGTAAGTAGTGTGGATGTAATCTGATATAAACTATTGTTTTCTGACAGTGTATACTGTATAATAAATCTTTTATGTATAGTAATAAATATAATTGATTTTTCGAGTGATTTTTATAAAAATATGAAACTTTATTTTTTTCAGTTTTCTCTGGTCGATCAAAGAGAAGTGTTAAACGCACTTGCATGTATCAAATCAGATGTTTGTGGTTGCAATCACATAAATTTGACAATATTAAAACTTTGTGCGTACGCGGATTAGAATGTGGATATTTTCCGAATAAATGTAGAGAAATATAAGCCAATAAATACACCAATGTCAGTTAAAAATTTATGGCCCATTAATTTGTCACAGTTTTTTCAAAAATATTTAAAAAAGTTTTGTATAAATAAAGCCATACCTTTGTGATAAATCCTATTTAACAGATCGCTTTGTTCTGGTATCTCTCAAGGTGAAAAAATCTCCTGTGAAAAACATAGTTTCGGATCCAAAAATGCTGAAATAGTTTTTCTGCATGACTCTTATATAATAAGCAATTTTACTCCCTCAAAAGCGGGAGTAAAGTGAGTCTTTTACTCCCTAGGTTAAAAAAGCATAGCCAACTTAATTCATGAATATTTTAGCATATTTATTTAATAATAATATTTACAATTAGAAATACCACCAATACTAAACAAAGGTGTTCATGAATTAATTTTATTATTTGGTATACTAATATCCATTTGCTTTAACTCGCTGGAAATTGACGGTTGGTTGAAATGCTTCGCCTTCTCGGCAAAATATACTGCGGTAACACACTCTCGCTATGAATTTCATCTATTTTCATCCGGCACCAATCACAAAATTCCTTGAAGCAGTTTTCGTAAATTTTCCGGGATTTTCCTGGCAATAAATCCACCACTATTTCTGCAGCAGCTCCTTCGATAGTTTTGTCACACATTTTTGCAATATTAATTAAACAAACTTAGGAAAACAGCTTAAGAAATACGAGAACACTTTTTCGATATTCACAAAAAAGTAATATGGCTACTCTTATTTATCAGTCGTCAATGGTAACCAATTTTATTTTTGTATGCCATGCAGATTTTTGTGTTCGTAAATTGGAAATGTCATATTGACAATAATTTTTTTTTTAATTCTTTCAATAAAAATCGTGAGTCGTTCAAAAAATAGTATATACACCTCGGGAGGAAATGCGTTTTCCCCTCAGTGCTTTGTGGAGCCCTCGGGCTTCGCCCTCGTGCACTCGGGAAAAAAATCATGCATTTTACTCCCTCGGTGTATAATTTACTATTCCTGAGTACATTTTGAAAATATTCCTCGTTTTCTCGGAATGTGCCAATTTTAAAATAATTCCTGTGATCGATCGGTGTTCTATAAAATTTTCTAATAGCAATAATACAAGTGAATTTCGCTCAAGGTGCCTAATAAAATCATTCAAATGTATGCAACACAAGTGGGACGGTTCACTAAATATATTTATGTATCTGCTCCAATTCTAAAGAAAAGCGGATTTTAGGAGTTTACATTCTCATTACCCTATAAAACTTTTTTAAAGTAGCAGCAGTTACCGATTCGAATATTGTGCATTTGTTATTATATTAGTTGATGTTGATGAGGTACATAATATCTAGAAATTTCAATTATTTTAATGCATTTTCCGTGTTTATTGGTTTTAATCAAATAACGAAACGAAACTCTGGCGTGCGCTCATTTCTAAGAAAATGCATCACGGGTTTCGCTCCGTGACATTGTTTATGCAACTATGCATTTGATATGCACCGTACGCGATATTCCCATGTCAAACCGCCAGTTGTCGATCATTATGAGATAGAAAAATTCTAGTTGATCAGTAGGAAATAAAAATACATTACTACGTAATTTAAATCTATCGTATTTCTCAGGTGACTCACGTACTTTGCAGGTGCGCACCATGAGTTATTTCTTGGATACTCTATAAGCTAAACACTAGAAACTATGTACTGCAGCTATACAGAAATAATTTTGGTGAGAATCTAGTAAACAATAGGTTTTAGTTTAGTGCTTTTGGTTTTGAAATCTGTACTATAACGAGCACTATAAGTGATGATTACCGATTCTGTTTGTGGATTTAAGATGAACGCAGAACAGAATACTGGTCACTTCAAATTCCGATAAGTGCAAATTTCGGCAAGTTCAAATTAAAGCTTGACCATTCACAATCCTTTTTGTTTATCTGCTGGTGCAATTTCGGTAGAGAAAAATTCAGGTGGTTTGATGTCTAGAACCTCCACAGCATTATGCCCACTAGATTTGTAACCTTCCTTCGTTATGGCGGAAGTTCGAAGAAGGTTACTGTGACGCCTGAGGGGCGGCGGTGCTTTTTAGGACGGTGTCTCGGGCGCCAGTTTCTGTTTTAGAGTGTAGAAACACCACTTTACTCTATTAGCAGGATAATAGAGGCTTCAGGTATCTGCAGTAAAGACACGGTTAAGCCAGGGGTCTAATTAACCTATAAAGAAAACTCAGAATTTCGGATTAAAAACAGAACAAGCTTTATTCAAGATTTAATACCATACAATAAATTACGGATTACTGGTTAAATAAAGCACAAATATTTACAAGCAAAATTTAAAGCAGGCAGGCTAGGCAAAACTAAAAGCGGCAAGCTACGATTAAAAAAACGGAAAAAAGCAAGCAAATAATACGGTGGAAGCGAGAAAGCAGATCTACGGTTAAACAGAAAGCGTGCGGCAGGTAAAAACACAAGCGCTTACGAGTATGGCTCGGAGGTTAATCTAATATGTCTACTCTCTCTAGCAGCGGAGCTTCCTCTTGGTTCGGTGCGGACTTCTTCTCGGACTGGCGGTCTGGACTCGATCGGGCGAATCGCCAACTGATTTTTAAACGGCCGGATTGTTAGTTTTATAGCCGCTTGATGACGCGTATCCCTACCTAATCTTGCGCTCTGAACGCAAAGCTGATTCAAGCGTCTTACCTATGTCGATGCACGGCAGGCGCACTGTAGGCTGGCACTGCAAGCTCACTGCAGTCCATGCATTTTCTTGCATAAGGAGTGATCGGATCAACACCGGGATTATTGCATTCGTTGCGGCATAATTTAAAAATGTATAAACGGAAAAGACGCGGTTCAGAAGGCTTAATTTGAAGTAAATTAATATTTGTTACATTTTACCTGCCTGTTTTATACATTTAAAATTATACTTTAATTAAAACTAACAATGTTTCGGTGCTAAAATTCACTTCGTTACAGATTTATGGTCCATTTCCACTTATGTCAATGGAATTAGGAGTTCTACGAACTCAAAATATTGTTGAAACATAGAAGGTTGGAAAGGTTAATAAAAAGATTTTGAATTTCAAAATGGATCGAAAAGTCAATTGTGCAATCTTCAAGAAAGATAGGTAGAAATAGAAAGGAAAATTTTACTCAAAATCTATCCCTGCTGTGTTACCGTCAGTGATTTTTTTTATAAACTGTAAAATATGTCTCATGTTTGTGATTTTTTTTTTTTGTATCGTTTTGTCTCACATTTGTATTTGAGGATAGTGTATTCGTACTTTAAAGTGTCACTATTTTAATTGTCGGAATTTTATGGCATGGATCCAGAAATTATATTAAACCAAAACAATATAAAAATCTACAAGGATGTTTCATCGAGAATATGGAAGCAGAAATAATAAATAAATCTTTCAATACGGATATACCTTTATGAATACTCTGTAACGGTTAGGTGAAGTACCTAGTTAATAGAAAAAATAAACCAGGATGCCACTAATGCCGATATTGTCCTGAGAAAATCGTATCCTAGAGATTCAAATAGAAAGAGGCTGTATTGGGAAGTGTTTACCATTTTCAATCGCAACCTCTTTTGAAATGTATTATTGTTAAAAAAATATAGGTCTACGTTCTACATAAATAAACTATTGACAGATTATAATTACGATTTTTTTTAAACAATCGTCAATTGTTTAAAAACTCTTTTATTATTGTTCATTCTGCAATGTTTGTAAATATTTAAGTTTCTTTCTAACATTCCCTATTTGTCTTGGAATGCTTTTTATCCATCCAATTTTGATTGCAGTTCTGACATGGGAGTTCTCAAAATTAAAAATAAATTCTTTACTGCGGATTTATTGCAATCAAAGATTGCCACTAACTCTCTTTGTATAGGAATGTTGATGCTGGTAAAGGAATGACATTTATAACTCCCTCTTGTAAAGAATCGTATTTTTTCGAGTATTTTTTTGCATTTACTTTCTTGGATTTCTTAATTCTTTTAAAATTATAAATCACAATATAAAATTAGATTGAATAGATTTCAGAATCATGTAAATGTTTAAATTCCATATTTTTTTAGAATAAACAATTTTACTGTTTATCTTAGAATGGTATAGATTTTTGCCAATATATGCATTATTTAAAAAATAAACCGCACAACATGATAAACGTGGGGAAAAATTTTGTTCGATTTTAAATTATGTAGTTTTCAGTGTTCGTTGGCTTGATCTATCAGTAAACTTAAGAAACTGTAAATATAGTTAATACTGGTATAAAACAGTGCAACACTGCTATTACTTCAGCGTTCTGATCAAATATATTTTTTTCAGTTCCGGTACCAAAATCATGAAATTTGATGCTTTATCTAGAGATAAAAATTAAAGGCGTTAAATAAATTGCAGGAGCGCAAGCGAAATTTTCGAAATAGCAAAATGTCCATTGTTGCCTGAGTAATTGTTTGAGTAACTTGTGAAATGTTCCATATTGACAGAGAAATACAACACTCCTCAGAGGTAGCAGTTTGCACTGCATTCGGTGTTTTTTCAAGTTTTGGTGAACAAAGGCCTTGTTCTCATCTCAGATAAAAATTTAAGGATAAAATCATGTTTAGAGTTTTTTTCCTACGATAGATTCGGTTATTACACTTAAAAAAATTAGACTTCTTAATTTTGGCGCTGGAAAAAAAATATTTTTGTACAAACAAGGTATCTTAATCATTGTCAACATTTTGCGTCTTTTAATTAAATCGAATTACTTTGCAGAATAACTTACCAATAACTGTTTTCCATTTCAAAATCAACTGTTCTAAGAAGTTGCCTAAAATATGAAAATTTGGCAATAACTGGCCGTAAAATAAAATATTCATTTCGCATTTTCCCACAGAATACTTTTTCCAAAATCGTACTGTTTTAATAATATCATAATAATATATCCTCTTTCCTGTCTCCCTACGCTCATGGTGTGCGATTATTATGACAAATGCTATTAAAGTTGCGAATATATATGAGCATTATTAGAATTGCTAATGAGTAAATAGTTGAAATTCTAGTTATTTTTGGCTTAACCAGAGGCTAGACATTTTATTCCCACTTTTATTGTTGTTTTAGATTTATAGGTATTTGTGAATCCTGTCAAGGTAGAGATATATTAAAAGTATCTGGCGGAACAAGCGATAACACATGGCTTTTGAATTATTATTGTATCTCCCTACGCATGCATTCTTGGAATACTGATTAATACCTTTAACTAATTAATATTCTATTCATTTGTCTTTATTTCTCTCGAATGTTTCTACTCCACATGCATATTCAAAGAGATTTTTTATTTTTATCAAGACCATGTTGTAGAGCATATAAAGCATTAAAATAGACGTTTTGAAGTGCAAGTGGAGATTATTGTATTATATTGTTATTACTGAAACATACACATAAATAAAAAGTTATCTCAGTAATGATACTGTTAGTACACTTGTAGATGTATAATTTTCCCTGTTTAATGATACATTTATATAAAATAATATCTTCATTGAATTGTAACGTTTAAATTGCCTATATTATATAAATTAGAGTCCAAATCTAATTTGATAATCTTAATACTAAGTTTTTGCAACATAATTCCTCAATATTTTCTTAGAGCTATTTAAATTTTGGCAATTTCTAATCGGAACAGGTAGGTTATTATATAGTTTTAATTCTATCTCTGTACTGAAATTATTTGCATGTCGATTGGCTATGAATATCACCAAGTGAATATGACGGTTTAATTTTGTTTTTTATTTTGTACTGGGTTATTGATTATAAATAACTTCGTTATTTTTTGAGATAAAATTTAAGTAAAAGTTTTAGGGCATTCTATGAATTTTTGTGCCACAATATTCAATAGTATACAGGGTGCCTCATAAAAGCCGGACAAACCAAATTTATGTTTTTTTAAATAGAGCACCCTGTATATTTTTGAATATTATGAAACTTCTCGTTTTCCTGATATAAAAAATGTATAATTTGTTGACAATTACTGTGGCCATTTTCGATTTACAGCGGATTCTACTTACATAAAAATCGAATGAAATACAGTATGCCATGATTTTCAAAAACAAAAGGTTATAGAAAATGTATTGATGAAAATGGGGGACATGTTGAAAATTTCTTACAATAATTTTTTAATCTTTAATATGTATATACAATCTTGTTATTAATAAACATTACGTACTGTTTTTGTTTATTGCAAAACTGAAATATTGATCTAACCAATAATAATTATGCATAGATATAATAGTAAACGTCAACATATACATTTTTGAAATCAGGAAAACGAGGGCTTTCATACTATGCAAAAATACACAGTGTATTCCATTAAAAAACCATAAGGTGGCTTTGTGCCGCTTTTATGAGGCACCCTGTATACTATTGTATATGGTCGTAAAAAAATTCATAGAATGCCCAAATACTTTTGTTTTAAAAATTTTTTGGGTTATGACAGACAATGAATTTCCGATTATGTGTAATAACAATACTTTTTTGACATTTTACTCATAATATCATTTGCATATTTTTTTAAATTTTAGTTCTCATGCTAAGTGCGTCAATTTATTAACTCTGTTAATGTTATATTATCATATATTTTCATTTATTAACATTTTTAGACACTATTACCACAAAACCACTCAAATATTGCTTTTAATTCAGATTAATTATTTATATGAAATCTAAAACATTTTTTCCTTTAATATATAACGTTGTATCGTCCACATTTATTTTTCTTCATATTTAATCATATCGTTCACATATAAAATAAATAAGATGGGTCCTAGGACCCTACCTTGTGGTACTTCATATTTTGTAACCATTTCTGGTGATACACAAATTTTGCATTTAACATTTTGTGTTCTGTGTGATAAGTAACAGTCATTTTCTCTAATATTTTGAATAACAAAAAACAATATATAGTTTCAAAAACTCTACGAAAGTCTAGGAGCACTGATTACGCAATAATTTGATAGTTTTTCTTTCATTTAGTATACAGGGTGGTGAATTTTTCAGTGTTCACCATTGGTATCTCGGAAACTATAACAGATAGAAGATCGATCGAATAAGAAAAAAGTTACGTTGTTTTATGCTTTATAATTTTCTGCCGGACATCTCGAATCATTCCTGATTTATACAACATTATATAGAGTAATTAATGATCTTTCAACAAATTACCACTTGCAAACAATAAACTAAGTCATATTGGGAAGACAAAAGAATAATTCTCATAAAATTTTCTTTATTAACGTGATCGATTTCGTGAACAAAAAATTTGCTTCACATCCTCAGACACAGGAATTTTTATAAATAAATAAAGAACAGGGTAGATAGTCAAAATAAACTAATACCTGTCAAATTAAGTTTCAATTATTTTTCCAAAGCATACTGGACTGGAAGAATAATTTTTACAAATATTCGAATAACAACATGCTTTTTAAAAAATTATAGTATTTTGAATAAATAGTTGAAAAGAGATAATTTTCTCTATCTATTGGTGTAAAAATGCAATATGGCGTCCGTAAGCAAAAAAGTTGAAATCGTTGAAATCAAGTGGGCTTGGAAATTTTCTGCCAAAGCCTGAATTGCCAGTAATCAAAATATAAAAGTTTTAATAAAATAGCATTAATGAATGATATGGTAGATATTAAGTTTTTATAAAACGACGTATTTCAGATTTCAGGATAAATCTGAAATAAATCAAGATATTCGGCATTTCTTAGCAGAAAATTGTAGAATATAAAATAGTGTTTACTGTCTTATTTGACAAATCCTCTGTCTCGTATCGTAACATAAATTCACGATCACGGCTGGGAATCGAACTCGGCACCGGGTGAGAGTCAAGTGGTTTGACACTGCAAAAAGTAAGATGAACCAATAATAATAACTGTTAGTTCCCATTTTTCTCATTTGGCTAAAATATCTATCAGCGTTTTAATTATTTACTTTTCTTGATAGTGTGTTGTTTAATTGGGGTAGAGTGATTGTCTTTATTTTCTTACTGCTAAGAACATCTTAAAAATACATTATTTGTTGGGCGCGATCCAAATTTTGTTACACAAACCATTACCTCATACAGTTAAATATAAGTTTATCGCATCTAATATCGTTTTTTTGTTAAGTGCGGAGACAGTACTCGCGTTTTCCTAGAATTTGCTATATTCCCGCACTGTTTTCACTTGCATGGAAATATACTAAAATAATGTAAATTTTGTATAGATTCTTAAGAATAGGTAAATAAAAATAATGCAAGTTTTATATAGCAGAATTTTTATCAATTATTGTCACATACCTATAGGTACTTATTAACTGTTCTCTCAAAGACGCTTGTCTTCGCAGTAAATAGGTGTCCACTTTTTTTTTTTTCAGAAAAAACTTTTCATCGTAAACTTTTTAAAACCAACACATTTATATATAATGTGGAAAAATTCACTGTGCTATATAAAAGGTTTACCATACATTAATTTACCTCAAAATTATGTGTTCGTTTCACCAGGGCAGGTAAAATATTTCGACTGTTCTTAAAATGCTTTCATATTATTACATCAGATGCTTGCATTCCGCTACATGTACCAATAGATGTCAGGAAATATATTAATTAGTTACCCTTATAGTAAATTTGGGAAGCTAGTATTGCCTACGCGAGTGTTAGTAATTACAGCACGAACTATACCGATTTTATTTACTATGGGTGGAAATAACTAAAATTAATTAAATTCTGCTTGAAGACATATAAATTGATGTCCCATTAAAACAAAAACTATAAAGTCTCAGTCACCTCGTATAATTAAACATGAAGTCTGAGTAATTTAAATCCGGAGTTGTAAACATGAAAATTAGCATCGTGGAAAATTCGCTCTGGTAAAATAGTGTCTCAACGATTGGCATTCCTCGTGGTTTTTATGTATCACCATACATAGAGGCTCCAGTCAGATTACACCAACGAGTTTCCCGACTTGCAGAGAGATTTGGATAGTCTATTTTCGTACATAACTAACGAGGAATGTTCGACTTTATTTTTCGACGGATTTTCAACGCGCTATTTCGTGTTTAAACGCTCTACAAGTATGCTAGTCGTCGTTTACCCAAGAACTAATATACGTATCGAATATCCGAGGGTGCAATAAATAAACTAGATGTATAGTAACTGCTGTCGGACGCCTGTAACTAATTGTTTTTCTCTGATACATCAAAATAGTTTTCAGGAAATTGACATACCGGGTGGCCACGAAAGTATTGCCTACGGAATAACTACGCGATTACGAAATTTGGAGCGTGAATAATAGGTCACTAAAACCACAATCTGACATATTTGTGCAGAAAATACTACTTCAGGTCTAACAGGAAGTGACACCAACGTTCTTATTTTAAATCAAACATCCTGTATATTGTTACATTTTCTGGTTCGTCGTAAAATTGCGATAACAGCAAAATGTCACAAGTTGTCATTTGTTAAAAAAAAACGATTTTTTCATTTTTTCATTTTTATTCCACAAAAATAATCGATTTTAATGAAATTTGATGAAAATGTACATTTTTGTCTCTCAAATAAGCTGTTTTTTTAAGCGAAATATTTATTTTTTGACTTTATTGCGAATTTAATTTGGGCCTAATTTTGGATAAAAAAAGTTGATTAACAAAATTTTGATGTTTGAAAATTTTAGGACGGAATTTTTTTCGTTGAAACATCTACTTTAAGATGGTGTAAAAAAATCATACTTGTTACTATGGAAAAACATTATCAAAAAACAAAGACCTTTTCAAGATCGATTTTTCCGTAAATGTCATGAATTCTTCATTGTTTATTGAAATGAAGTGTTGAGAGTGATGAAAAATAGTTATTCTTCAGGATCTCCGACAAGGTCTTCGACTTCGTCAAGATCCTCAAGTTAACCAAGATTTTTATTTCCAATATTAATTTGAAAATTTGTTGTTGCTTCGTCTTCAATTTCCTCCGAATCGCTGATTTTCTCTAATGGTTGTTTTTCAGCGTTAGAACAGTTTTTGGACTCGTGACAATTGGAGCATAAAATGAAGCATTTTATTCCATGCTTGCGACAGCCGCATCTTTACTATCATAACCAGTTTCACAGCTGCAGCAGATAGTTTTCAGCAAACTTTCAGTAATTCATTCTTTTTCTGTCAATTTAGGCAACAACACTTCATTTCAATAAACAATGAAGAATTCGTGACATTTACGAAAAAATTTATCTTGAAAAGATCTTTGTTTTGGTTTTTCCCATTGTTGACAATGCTTTTCCACAGTAACAGTATGATTCTTTTACACCATTTTAAAGTAGAGGTTTCAAAGAAAAAAATCCGTTTTGAAGTTTTCAAAAATCAAAATTTTGTTAATCAACTTTTTTGATTGAAAGTTAGGCCTTTTTTCAAATTAAATTCGCAATAAAGTCAAAAAATAAATATTTTGGTTCAAAAAAATGACAGCTTATTTGAGACACAAAAATGTACATTTTCACCAAATTTCAAAAAAATCGAATCATTTTTGTGGGAGATAAAAATAAAAAATTAAAAAATTAGTTTTTGGCTTATTTCACAATAGTTTTGAGGTTATGTTGAAAAATTGTTGAAATAAAAGTGTAGATCTTTCAATTATCTACAACATTTACATTTAACTTTTTCGATAGGAGGTCTAGTTTTGCCGGGAATGGTAAAAACCACGTTTCACCCCTAAAAACACCCCTTTTCCCACCCCGCCCTACTTTTGGTTAATTGTTGGTGTCCAATCGACTTTTCCCATTTAAATACAATTAATCCTACATTTTCCGACCATCCATATACTGTTAAGAATTTTTTTTTTGAAAAAAAAATTATTGGCGCTGGACTATAATCTCAATCAGAAGAATTAGATTTGACGAACAGTCAGGCTTAACGAATCTAGATATATTTTATATTAAATGAAAGCTGAAAATATGATGCAAAAAAAATGTATTCACGAAGTTTATTATTTGTTTTCCATGCACTTTTAAAAATGCAATATCTGCGGGGGAAACACGCTCATGCCACAATATTTAGGCCTACTTTCTATAAAATTGAAAAATAAAATGTCGCAGGAGCCTTACTTATTGTGTTTTCACTCTTTCACATTTTCGACGCCATTTTTTAAATGTTAACTAGTGACATCGCTGAGTCAGAATTACCCGACGAACAAGAACATGCTAAATCATACAAGGTGTTCCATTTAAAATAAGAAAGTTATTGTCACATCCGGTTAGATCGGAAGTAGTATTTTGAGCACAATTGTGTCAGATTCCGGATTTAAAATATTATTCTTGTGGACACACCACATACACCCACACCCATTCCCTCCGATATTGCCCTTTGCCGGAACTGGGATTCGAACCCAGGAGAGGCAGTAGCTAGTCGTCTTATGCCAAGCAAGTGTGATCTAACCCGCTGCACTATCCTCGTTACCTAATAATAATAATAAGATAATTATTTGAACCCCAAATTAAAAATTTTTTGAACATTTTTTCAAAATTTTTACTTAAATTTGAAAATTATGAGTACCTAATTATATTTCTACGGAGATAATTAGGTCTTGTGATTTTTTGAGGTCGCTTATCACGGTTTTAAAATCAGAATTGAGATTTTATTGAAAATTCTACACCTATATTTTACAACCAATCAGAGGCATTAATTTTAAGTTGTTACCATTGATTTCATTTCTGGAAATTGTTTTCGTTCTGGGTACCCTAGGTGTGATTAGGTACATTGGAAATTTTTCTGTCAAATTATTGAAATATGATCATATTTGACATTTGCTTGTCAAACGCTATTTCCGAACAAAAAACCGCCGCCGGATCGCCGTTCTGGCAAGAAATCCAAAGTAAAGGGTCCAGGAGGAGCGAACGAAATGTGGTGATTTTGACGTCTACTCTAAAATTGGCCGTTTCGAATTTTCTAATCTCATTTATTTTTTCATTTAATTTAGGTGCGAAATTTTCTTACCAAATCCCTCTCGTGCTTGAATTAATAACCGGAAATGTTTCTCGTGTACAATTTTTTTAAGAAAATTGTCCCACGTCTTCGACTCGAAATAATTTTCAAAAAATTTTTGCACCCGAAAAATTTTCGGTAATAATTCAAGCACTAGGGAGATTTGGAAGTCCTTATCGAGGAAGATTTTTACAAGAAAACCAAATCTAGATGATTTTCCGGGTTAGAGCTTACACATCTGAATTAAATGTATGGAATAAATAAATCTTCACCAAACCCGAACATAATACAAAAAATTGTTTTTTTATTAATCGTAGATATTTTTTTACGTACAAATATGCTTTAAAAATGATTCAGTACAGAAAATAAATTGGTTTCAATTTTCATTCATTCAATGTTTTGACTTGAGAGTCTTCATTGTCGTGTATCAGTGGAGTGGTTGTTGCAGTCATTTCCACTGCAAACGATACATGCAGGTGAGCAATAAAAAATCACACTTTTCACAGCCACATGCCGGACCCCTGCAGTTTTGCAAATGCAGAAAATTATTTTCAAAATTTTGTCCGGTGCTGCGGAAAATCCTTTTTTTGACAATGTATTCATTATCAGTGACCCCCGAAAACCCAACCTATTTTTATTTTTATTTTTAAATCGGTCCTAATATACAAAAATCTTAAATTTCACAAAATGTTTCAAAAAGTTTTAAATTTGGGATTGAAAAAACTTATCATAACCGAATCTATTTTTGAAGGTTTAAAGGATTTAATGATTTTTTCCGCTGCATTTAACGGTTTTAAAAGCAAATAAATGTATTTTACAGCCGATTCTTTTTTTACCTACCTATTTAATTTACCACAACACAAGATTTTCTTAGTTTTTTAAGGGTGAGAATAACGATGGATAAACTTGTATTATCCATTTCCGAGTCAAGAACGGAAAGTCCAGTCGAATTGGAATAAATATCAACTAAAAGAAGTATAGGCACTTTATACATTGTCTTTAAAAATAATCGTTATATCAACACTGAAGTAGTTTCCACAGATATGAAAATAGTACACAATATACTGTCGCCAATTCTGCCAACCAAATTGGCAACGAGATAGGATATTTGCAAAAACTAAAACAAAGTATATTATATGTGTCGTGTCTCTTCATCATTAGTTTTTACATAGTTTTATCAATGATACCCATCACTTGTCAAGATGATGAAGAATAAAAGGATTACAAATCCGTCGCCCAGGAGTCTGTCTGGGCCTAGGAGCCTGTCTGGGCATTAAAAGCTATTCCACACAAACATGCAACCAGATATTAATGTAAATATCATTCTCGTTCGCAACCAGTATTTTTGTTCGAGTTTATTTTTCTAGAACTTCACTTCCGATTACATTGTGCCATTTGACTTTGGCAAATGAGGTTTGCGCTGGCCGCCAAAGGAATAAATGGCAATTATATCTATGATAATTAACTTCGACCTGTTTTACATATTATTAGTTTGGTCATGTTCGGATTTTAATTATACTCACCATACAACCGCTGGAATTTGTGGTATGTCGTAATTTGAATACCAATTATATTATTATACCCATGTGGGGCTTTAGCCGCCTGATTACCATACAGTTTTAAAGATTAGGATCGCAGGGTACTATTATTGTATTAGTACTAATTAGAAGTGCAGCTTTGTAATTTGGGACAAGAAGATATAATCATATCAAATGTATGCTCGGAATTACTTCATATGCTTGGTTTTTAAGTTAATTAAGTACTAGAAGACGATTTTTTTCAGCTTACTTTCCGTCATATTTAATTGATGCATTTCTTCTTAATTTACCCTATATGCTGGAATGGGACGAACTGCACTCCAAGTGGTTTTAAATAATTGCATATATTTAAAAATGACTGTCTCTGGTCAAACTGAAACTAAAGAAAAACATTATTATAGTTTGTGTCTACTAATTATTTTATCAAATTTCACTCCATTGCATTGTTTCTGGTTATATTCATTTTTTTTTCAGATTTTCCTTGCTTGACGAGCCCACAAAAGACAGAAGCATGGAATTACCCTGGCGAGGATTTTCGTCAGGATATCCCGGCACTATTACCCTAGGCTAACAAGATTAAAAATAACCATCGATAAGAATATGGCGGCGACGGCCCGGAGGAGGGACCCCGATGACGATATTGCGGCCATCGCTAAGCAAATTTCAGATCAAGCAGAGGCGATTTATCAAAATTGGAAATCAAGGGGTTTAGCGCCTGCTGACCTCATCACCTGTCATGCGGCGGGGGACACCTCCAAATTAGGGTGAGTTTCCTTTGTCTATGTTTCTCATGCAGGACCATTCAAATGGCACTAAGTAACGGTTGCATTTTTTACTTTCACAACTTTATGTTTTTGGAAAGTTTGAGAACTTTTTCGAATGCAAAAAGTGCTAAAATTTGTCATCTCTTATTTCAACTGAATTTCATGCAGATTTCTGTACTTAGTCATTCTTAAGTGGAAAATAATTCCTAAATTTATTTATTTTAAATAACTGAGTAAAGAAATGTACTGGTAAAATTTGCAAGATGACGAAATTTAGTGGAACGATTTTTTAAACAAGAATTAATTAATTATTGGCATACCTCAAAGTTCTGTTTTGAGGTCCATCATTTTACATGAAATGCCATTTACCTCATTATATCAAATCTGGAATGTGTTACTGTGAAATATCTCCAATTTTAGGATACAGGATGGTGTCCAAAAGAAAACGCTAACTGGCCTACGTTTCGTATATTATACATAAATTTGTTCAGGATTCTATAATTATATAACAAATGTTAGGTAAATACAATCCATAAACTTCATAATATAAGTATAATATATCGTTCCGGTGCGTAATTAAAATGTATGCTAATCAACGAATTGTAAACTGGTACAACTGTTGAGTGCTCAGACCTGATTTACGTGTCTTTATTGACTTCATTAAGATTATGTTTAATCGTTAAACATCGCTTTTATAATGTTCAACACGTCAATGTGGCGTAAAATATGTTAACTATTTTTTATTAGCATTATATTTGCAAATTAATTATTTCTACAAAATGTATTTGCATAATACAATGTACGGGGTGTCCCAAAGTACTTGGTTTTGGCTGTTATCTTACTTAGGGTTTCCAATCCCGGGATCCCGGGCAGGTTTTCACTCCCGGAAATCCCGGGATTTCAAAAATCAATCCCGAGTATTAATAATATGAGCAAATTACATAAAATATATATTACTTTTTATCTCACATGTATTCTGTGTACAAAGATCCGGTCCAGATTAGGGAACGACACCCTAGACACACTGGCCATTCTCAGGTAATTTTTTCAAAGTAAATTTTAGGCATTCATTTTTATAGAATAGATAATCAATGGATTAAAGTAGCAATAGATTGTTAATTTTTAAATTTTTTTAGAGTTTTATTATATTTTTTTTTATGTATTATTATTATTCTTGCTCAATAAATCGTTTCTTCTTTAATTTTATGTTGATATTCGACAAATGTATTTAGATCCCGGGATCCCGGAAAATCCCGGGATTTGACTTTCTAATCCCGAAAAATACCGAAAGCCTAATCCCGTCCCGGGATTGGAAACCCTAAATTCTTACTTCTAGACCAAATGGAGAAAAATCGACCAAGGTGTCTTGAGCTCAATTTTCGTGAAGCACCGATAGGAGAAAACCGTATTTCGATGTTTGTAATCGTTTTCGAGATATTGACAAAAATTAGCATTTGGTAGATTTCGAAAAAGTGTCATAACTTTTTTATTGGTGATTATTTTTCATGCAGCAAAAAATTTCTATAGGCGTTTTTCAACATATGTATAATAAGGTACAATAATCTCCCAAAAAATGTTATCACTGCGAAATTTTTATATACAGGGTGTCCCAATGAAAACTCCCAGGCCGGACATACCTATTCTAAACGAATAGAGATATTTTAATTCTGTAAAAGCCAGTTTGTAGAACATAACAAGCGCTTAATTTTTTGATATAATTGTTTTTTGAATATTATATCAGTATGTAGATGGCGCTGTGCTCTACAGAAATATTTCGATAGGAGAAACTTTGAAATTGGGTTTATGTGAAAGAAAATGGATTTATTGGGACACCCTGTATCTACTCGCAGTCCAACTTTCTTATTTCAAATGGGAATCATAGTTGGCCTTGACTTTGAAATATCGCCACAAATTCAAGGTTTCCAAAAATATATGGATATCTCGGGATATACCTATTATATTATATATATATATGTATATTATATTATTATCAGAAAAGATATAAGAATTTCGGAAGATTTCCATATAACCAATTATTGACTAGTCAAAAATTTATATTATTTTTCCAACCAGATAATAATAAATTGAAATTTATACTGTTCCTGTTATTTGTATTACGAGAAACTTCTTAATAAAATCAAAATATCTTGCATTTCCAAAAGGCAGTTTAACAGTTAAAAAAACAAAAGTTTATCTATGCTCAACGGTATATTCATATGTTAGAAGAATTTGTGAAAGCATCTCTTAAGGACTTACCTCTTGCTGATTTTACATGACATTCTCAACTCAATTTTTTGGTGAGTCTTTGGAAATGAAATAAATAGTTATTTTCCTAACAAGTGCGGAAAGTGGTACTTTTCCGCACGCGACTGCCGTTGACCGAACGACT
The DNA here is from genome assembly GCA_963680705.1 of Rhagium mordax. Classification (NCBI taxonomy): domain Eukaryota; kingdom Metazoa; phylum Arthropoda; class Insecta; order Coleoptera; family Cerambycidae; genus Rhagium; species Rhagium mordax. The sequence continues at coordinate 13,994,528 of OY796658.1, read as the reverse complement.
CGCGGAGTTCGGTCAAGCAGTCGAGTGAGAGTTTCCGCATGTATTAGGAACAATATTTTTCCTAGGAGCGTGATGAATAAATTTTTTTACTTAATTATGAAACTAGACTCTACTTTAAAAAGATGCTACTGTTTGACTTGACTTTTATTAATTGTTATGTGACTGAGAAACGTCAAAATGAGACAGTCATAACTATATGCTACGTGATTTTTTGATATTTAAATTTATAGGAGCTACTTCAAAAGAGTTAGTATAAATAGAAATGATTTAATTTCATTAAATTTGTATTAAATTATCCAAAAATGCGAATAAAAATATAATTACTTTTCCGCACTAGTGCGGAAAAACACTAGTGCGGAAAAGTGCAACTTTCGAAACTAAAATGCGTGCGGAAAAGTGATACATTTCGCACGCTCGTGGGAAAAATATTTAACGTAACTTATAGTATTTTTTCCAAGGATTTCGAAAATATCACCAATAAAACAATTGAACGTCAAATAAAAGTGAGAAAAAACAAAGCAATGTTTTTTTTAAATTAAAAGCCCTGTATATTCCGAGTATATTCTTATAATTTTGAAAAGAGGTTTAAATTCTCTTTCCAAAAATATAAAATAACATATTTACCTTTATATTAAAATACCTGCTGATAATAATTAAAATGATAATAATTTTTATCAGCATTTTACTAAATAATAAATATATGTTGTTATATTTTTGGAAAGAGAATTTAAACCTTTTTTCAAAATTGTAAAAATATACAGGGAATTCCATTTATAAAAAACATGGCTATGGTTTACCTCACTTTTATCAAATTTTTTCAATTGTTTTTCCTTGAAAGTTACGTTAAATATTTTTATTTTATTTCCAAGACAAACTAAAAAATTGGGGTGAAAACATTATAGGCATCACCCTGTAGTGTACAATTGAAATTTCGAACGTAATAAATCAATGAAAATAGGTTTTCTGACGTTTCTGGATTTAAATTTTAAAAAAAATTCAATAAAAACGTATTCCGTTACGCATATCTAAATTAAAATCACGCTAAATCGAGATGATAATTGACAACATTAACATCTTCACTATCGACGTAGTCGTCGATACTGATTTGCGGATTTCCAAAAAATCGTTTCGAGAGCACCGCGTATCAGCATTTGTGCTTCATTTCATTACTTTCATCTCATTAGTTCATTAGACTGTCTTCCGATAACGGTACTTCCTTCGGCACTGCCACACATTTTAATTAAATTGCGAAACAAGGAAACTAGAAATTCAATAGAACCTCCAAATGATGCGTGCAGCTTTAGCGACCTTGACGGTAATTTATGAGAGCAACTGCTTGGCATTGTTTCACATTCGTTCTGAATTATAATCTAATAATATACAGTACTCAAATATTTGATAGCGTTGATTTCTAATTTGGAAAAAAACTTAGAAAGAAACTTTAAGCTTTATTGCTAGCCATAATGATAAATGTGTAAATATAGTAACGCAGGAACGGATCACTTGCAGGTTAATTTTTGTTATTGCAGTTTTCCTCGATTCTGTCGACACAGTACGTCCGTGAATAATGGCATTGTCAGTATCGATTCATAGAATTTTCCCTCTCGAAAATGATTGATATGCCATTACATTAAGGACCTTAAGCATGAAATTTGGTTTCGATGTCGGTGAATCGTTACATATACACACACCTCTTTGTGGTGCATTTTGTATTGATCGAAATTTGATAACACAAAAAGGTCTTCTGATGCGTGGTTTTGCCATACATTTGTGAATAAATGAAAATCCAAAATCAGATTCGTTGCAGTAAAAAAGGATTTCAAACCATGTTAATATACTTATAACAGTCTTAAACAAATTGAAACAAAGTTGATTGAAAATTATATTTTGGTACACAAAATCAATCCTAAACTTTTCCTAAACTAAATGTATATGAAATGAAAAATTCTTAGTTGCTTTGTTCTTAGGCTCAGCACAGGAGGATCTCTTGACTCCTTCCCTGTATTCAAATAGATATGAAGTGCCATAGGCGAAGGAGTTAGTGAGGCAAAGCAGTAATGTTGAGTGCATGTAGGGCATTTTGCAGAGCAGCTTGGTACCAAGAGCTCTTAAAAAAGTTTCCATTATAGAGTTTATTCCTTGAAGCTGATATGACAAATAGTCTTCCACGACGATCTGCCTTTATACCACCCTTTCTTTTCAGAGAAAATTACTAACTTTCATTTATTTTTGTACATTCGTATACTATTGACAAAAATCTCTTGGCATATGCATGTCGTTTATTCAGCTAACTGGGCTGAAATTATCATACCAGCTAAACCGAGAGCTAAACGTTATGTCGTAATAAATAATATAACTAATACTACTTGGCATCAACCGATGGAATTGTTTATTTTCTTCAGTCACATTTTTTTCCGTAATGGTTTGTATGTGTTGCAATTTATGTTACACGTAATTAATTTTGTGAATGATTCAAACTGAAATTGCGTTCGAGAAAACAAGTTTTCAACTGACACATGATTAAGCGCAATATTATATAGAGTACGTAATTATCTACAATTATTATACACGTGGGAATGTGTGATGGTGCCTATTACTTACGGTGCTTTTTGGTCAAGATACTTACGTAATCTTTTTATACGGAAATCTCGGGCGCCAGTCCTTTAATTTTAGAGTGCAAAGAACTACACTTTTTGGCTCTCCTAATTGGGAGAACAACCCTGAGTAGCGAAACAGCTGAGATACGGAATTGCCAGAGGTCGGAGCTGGAGATCTATCTAATGGATTTCGATCATGCTGCTCACACGGGTTAATCAGAAATAAATGACAGAAATAATAACTCGTGAATTTTACCTCTTTAAAATAACGTATTTATTCAGTAGTAATAATGGACAAATTAATTTACTCTAAAACCTCCACGACTGTACAGTCGAGTGTGTATAAAATTATTTCAAAATGATTAAAAACAAGTCAAGCTGGCAATCAAGAATCTTTACGCGGTTTTACGGCGGAATTTTCGGAGACGTTGAATTTATAAATTATTGTGTACGACAAGCAAACGGATCTTTCCAGTAGGATGTATTATAAACGGCGGGCAATCGATTAGCTATAGATATTTACGTCTTTTACTGGTATTTGAAAATACGGCGAACTACTGCCACAAACGTAGAGCTATTTTTGAAACGGTTATGTTATTTACAGCAAGTTTTCTAGTCACCCTGGTACATTGACACATCACAGATCACCCGAGCGAGAAAATCTAATCAGTGGATGCACTCTTTAGTAATGACTTTTCTAATTACAGTGGGTTTTCCGGAAACCCTTGTACATGGAAACCTCTCAGATCACCCGAGCGAGAAAATCTGATCAGTTGGTGTACAATTTATGCAATAATAAAAAGAATAAACCAACGGTGGTATTATTAATTAGCTCTAGTTTGCTTTGGTAGCAAAATACGGCGATACTCACGGAAAATAAGATCTCTCAATATCTATACTTAACTGAAGGCAGTACCTACAGAATGTAGCAGGTCACGGTGAATTCTTACCAATATTATATTCAAAGAAATTTACTATTAAAAACTCGGAGCGGCGGTACTGAAATGTTGACGGCTTCGGATATATCTTCAATGGCTGACGGTAAATCGGATCTGATTTTGCGGACTATCTCGGAATGGACATGAACTGCTGCCGGCTTTCTCGGAATGAGAGAGGAATGAGCGTTCCTCTTCCTTTTGTAACCTTTATGACGTATCTAGGTCGCGTGATAGAGGGGCGGTCACCGATTTTAAACGAAGGATTCGGATGCACAACCCAGCGTAACTTGCAGAGGTGCATCGGATTATGCTAGTAGGCGCATCAATTCAGAACGTATATAACCGGAAATGAGTTACTTGCAATTTCTATACTATATTGCAAAAAGAACGGATTAAAACGGGCAAGGATTAACAATTTTAGTAACGAATGATTTTTATTTCCGACTCGGCCATTATTTATAATAATTCTCGGATTTTACTTATACGAGGGATTGTAATTAATCAATTAATTACTTGATTGCTTGTTTACCAGCGGACCTTTTAACAACTCATTAATAACTTAACTAGACAGGACTTACTTACTAAAAACAGCGGCAGGGTGTACCCAAGTGACGGTAATATTTAAAGCAAAAATGAACATTCCTTGATTGTAAAAAATCACTTCGTTACAAATGTATAGTTTTGATGAAATAGAAAATAAGGATGAAACTTATTTATAGGTTCGACGTTGTAACTAGTTATTTAAATCGCTTCATTAAATATAAAGAAAACCAATTCAAGTAAAAAACAACTGATAATAATTTGTAATGTCTAGGAACATTTTAACTATCAGAAAGAGGGGAATACTATATATAATAGGAATATAGTAAATAATTTTACAATTTTACCGAGTAGATGAAGATCAAGGATCAAGTAAATTTAGGTAATTATACTAATTGTCAAAATAAACGATAATTTCTGTTCAATTGTTTATATTTTGCGAATTAAGAGTAACTTTATGATTTTGGCATCACATGAAAGGTGGGTATTTTCGTTAGAACATATTTGAGGGTCAAAGTCAGATTGTTTGGTCTAGGAATTTTAGTTGATTGGTGAATCAGTAGGAAGGAGCCTCGGTAGGAGCCATAACGGAACTTTAATTGGTGTAGAAAATTGATCATAATGTGGAAAGCATATCCAAGAAAAGGTGATATATGGCAGTAGCGGCCATCAAGAAACTCCGCTTTTGTTCTTCATGAAATTCCGAAAAAATAATTTTTTTCTACTTCAAAAAGTCGCAACCGGAAATATTCAAAATCGTTACGAGATAGGAGCTCAATGATTAATTGACCATAGAGTGTCCATAACATTTACTCTTTCAAAATTTTTAATTTTTACAATTTTGTAATGGGTCGACTGACCACCCCATGAAATGACAAGTGTGAACAATCTGATTGAGGCTAAAATCACTAACATCGAGCTAGTATTTCGGAAGATATGAGCAAATTTGAAAAGTGTCTACAAATTTTATTCAACTATTCAACAAAATCCAAAAAGTAGAAAGTAGATTATTTTTGCAGTAATTCATCAAAAATTGCTTATTAATTGTTTGATACTTTGATTTAACGCAATAATACCTAACGACGTATGGAGCGACGAAGCAGATAAAGAATAATTACTTTATTCTCCCCAAGATCCTAAAAAGTTGTATTAAATCATGTGGATGGTGAAACATTAGTAGAAGTGAAGGCTGCTGCTGATGAAGAAATCATGTTCCCGACGATCATTTAGATACAATTCCACAAGTGCAAAACGTAAAATAAGGGGTTGAGAAAAAAGAACAGGAAAAGAAAGATCAATAGAAAATAGCGAAATCGGGAATACATTAAACCACCATGAAAATCAATTTCAAATATACTTTTATTACTGGGCTTTGATGGCTGTGCCACAAGGGATGACTTGGAAGTAAGGGGGCTACTCATCACCCTTTCAAACCAGAAGAACCAACAATCTGACCGAGCCGGGGGAGCGCTAAACTCACAACGATCAAGCTAGTATGAGCAAAAGTGAAAAGTGTCATGGTGTTTGTTAAAATAAACTATTCAACCATTCCACAGAAGCTAAAATATACAAAGTAAACAAATTCTTCTTGCAGTATCATAGGAAACGGCTCATTAGTCATTTGTCCCCGTTATTGGCGTGAAATTAGACATCGATGCCATGGCGGTTCACTTCTAAATGATGAGGAACTTTTGGCAACTGCTGCAGCTGCAGCTATCGACCTAAAAATGTTGCCGTTAGTTAACGCAACAATTAATAACGAGGAAGAAAGGATCGACGATGCAGATACAGAAAACGTCAATTTTCTCCAAGATACTAACATCCATATGAATAATGAATTACAAGTGGAAGAAAAATACTGCTGCTGATGAACAAACCGAGAATAAACATATTCCCCCAAGTAGAGACAAGACAAGAGAAGAGAAATAAGTTCAAGAAAATTCTCCTCTAAATTTAGCATTGTTTAGTTTGTGTTTGATAATTTAGAATTCTGTTATCCTCTAAAACAAAGGATGTTCCTTGGTTACATTGTAACCCTCTACTGTATACTGGGTCTTCTACCCTACCCAGTATTTCGCTGGTTACTATTATTTTAAATTTCGGGGTGGATGACGATTGTGTCACCCACGGGGTAGCGTATGCTGCCACCAGAGTTAATACGTATACTTGGGTGCCTATCCCGTTAACCCTCGGGATTATCCTAAATATCCTAGTTTACTACAAATTCCTACCCTTCGGCTACTGGTTTATTATTAGTAAATTTTTAAATGGTTTAGCTAACCTCTTCGGCGGTGAGTCCGGCCAGCCAAACCCGGAATGGATTGTATAGGTTGGTCTTTTTGTAGGTGGATGTGTAATATAAAACGCGTTTTACAACAAACAATATATTGAGCTATAAAAGTACAGTAAAACAAACAAAACAAGGTCCTAGTGACCCTCCAAAAGTGCGACTAATTAGATTTGTTTGTAAAATAAGCTACACAAAATAATGCCCTGGAAAAATGATTCCCAAATTAACCTTCCGTATGAGTGGGCCGACCTCCCCAAAATAGTAATAATACTAAAAATTTCAGTGCCCCCACTGAGGGAAACGATTATGTCTCTGGAACCTGAAAACCCGCAAAATAAGCACCTACTTTGACTGGAAATACGTTACTCTGACCACAACAAAATTAATTGGTTAGTACAATTTTAAAGCACTTACTACTTAGGCTGGCTCGGTTAATCCTTATAGCACTAAAACGCACGCTCCGCGCCTCAGCGAAACAAGGCGCCGGCGTCCCGACGTTGCCAATCAACAAGTAACACAACACAAGAGAAATCGAGATCGCTCTTCTCGCGATGTAGGGTTCCCGTGAACCTTCTAAAAACTACCTTGCGACGCTCCCGTTCAACACTTAAAAAAATTAATTTAAATACCGCCCTGGCTCTCGACGGCCCGAAACTCTCGACGGCTCGCTGTGGACTCCGTCACCAGACTCTGTGTCCTACCCTCGCCTCTTGATTTCGCTAAATCAGCAAAACTTTGGAAGCTACGGCGTTAATCCCTATTCTACTCTAGCTCGCGAATCTTTCTCCAAAGGTTTTAACCCCTTTCTCATTCTATAAATTCTAGAACGTTCGGCTTGACCGTGGGACCGCGAATCATTTGGCGTACCCAGGCCAGCTATATCTCCTATAACAACATAAATCATTTCCCTCAGATTTCCGTTTCATTTGATAAGTTACTCTTATAATTTCATATTTTAAACCATTGGTTTTCATCGGTACCTACAGGGCGTCCCAAACATTTAGAAGATTTGTTTCAAATTCTTACAAATTAAAATTTAACAAAATAATAAGGACCACTTATTTATTACAACATCAAGTTCTCAAACCAGTCTTCGCAGTTCCTAAAAGTGAGCGCAAGCAAATTCAATTATTCGGTTTCGACTATTGTAAGGTCAGGAAAGAGAAGTATCTATTTTCCCCAAGAAAAGTGACAAATACGAGCAAATACAAATACATTTATTTGGTATTGATTATTGAGAAGTCAGAAATCCATATAATATTTCTTACACTTTACGTCTCGCACTGCGCTATGAATAGGTCATTTGCTCCTCACCCTGAGTAGGAAAATTCTTCTTGAATACCCATTAGTGATATGTGTGGCTTTTCGGAAATCCAGCTAGATGATTCAGATTTCTCCGAATTTAATCAACGTGCTAGGTCGCTCTGGGTATGTTGAGCTCCGTTTCACATCCAGTGTCCTTTCAATGTGTCGATCAGGAACATCGCAACCTATCTCAACCCTGAGGCAGGACTCCTCGGCTTCAGGTGTATCCAATTCATTAACGTTCTCGTTACTTATTTGTGCCTGTCAATCTTTCACAGCAGCTCCACCCCACGAGTGAGAGCCCCATGACATCCTAGGTGAACAGTTTTTATAACGTCTAGTCTAGCTCTGGTAAAGCGATTTCGTGTGTACTATCTCGTTCGGAAGGAAGCTATCATTAGCCACGCCGAGTTTAATCCCACTTCTGAAAAAGGATTCTATTTTATTTGTTTGTTTTCACACACTCGATATTCCTAAATATTTATTGTCTTCTTATAAAGAACCCAAATTGCTGCATGATATCTTAAAACAAAATAATACACTGCAACTATTACTAATACGAGTAGTACCAGTAGAAGTAATAGTTGCCATATAAGATCAATAAATATGTATCTGACATGGTCAGAAAGTGTAGTGAAGTTAATGTTACTTACTTTATTTTGGTTGGCATTTAAAGGTGCTTTAAATAGAACAAATAAAATGCAGCTGTTTGTTTAAGAAAATACAGAATTTGTAACGAATGTTCATCTTTAAATTTCTATTAAGTGTATTTAAGGATTCCACTGTTCACTCAAACTGCGCAATTTTTCTTCAGCATAAATATTTTTAAATATGGACTCGTCCTCAATCTTATATAATTTTTTCGTCGGTTCTGTTAAAAAGTACGACGAGACAAAATACGTATCATTGCAACTGTCACTATGACTTCATTGTGAATGACAAACAACATTGCTTTTTTCTATTAGGCGACTGCTTGGCTATTCTAAATTTAACTAAACATGGATCCTCATTTAGTCCACAACTAAAATACGAAGAAAGGAAAGACACAAAGTTCAAACAAAATCATTGAGCGAACAAAATACGTAATTTATAAAGCATTGTAGCTTTTGCTGGAAATATTTTAGGACTCGTGCGTATGCGTATATACCCCACACAGAAACTCAATAATCACCCCTTGACGTTGATTAAATTTCCTAAAAATTGGTAACGTTTTTATTCTACATAATTTTGTCTGATTGAATTTCAGCGAAATTAGTTTTAAATTACTCTGATTTTAATTTCAAATATAAGGCGAAAGCCTACGCAATGTTTAAATAAGTACATAAGTATGTTACAGAAATTGGAAAAATCTGAATATGTTCGTTATTTTATTATACGGGGGTGGTTTGAACTCTTCTTGAATAATTGAAAGGGAACGGAAAATAACTGAATGTAAGTAAAAGTAGGCTGAACTAAAATATTCTTGTGGCGTTGTCAAATAAAAAAAATTTGTTTGCTTTAGCTAAAAAGTTTTTAGCAAAAGTTTGACATGGCTTTAACAATAAAGTTTTCCTTGTATGAGAAGATAACAACAGGGGGATTCCTTTAATAAAAAGTTAGACTATAATCATAGATTTCGTATGATTTATGTTTGTTTATAAAACTCTAAAGCCACAATACCTGTACCTTTAAAAGGCATTCAACGTGTCCACCACTTTGCTCCCAACATAGAGGAACCGCCGCTTTACTTCAGTTGGAGTTACTTGTTTTTAAATTTAACCCTTTATTAAAGTCACAGAATGTTGCCCTTCAAATGGTCTACGTTATTAGATTCAATTTTTGAAACCATAAATTCCTGACAAGAAATTGAAGGTGGAGTTAGGTAGGGTCATTTAGGAGGCTTAACATGTTCCATTAATTCTTTTCCATTTGCCTTTGAAAAAGTTATAAATAATTTGCCATGATATGTGAATGAGATCCATCTTGTTTACGAATTCTTTTAATATGCTGCACAGCCCCTACAAAATTGGCAGCACATTTTTTAAGAAAATGACATATATTTGATCTGTTACCGTACCTTCACAAAAGTAAGGTGGAACCAAATGTCTCGCTATGCATTTATGAACTTGGTTAACTTCAGGATTTACGTCCAATCCATATATCCAATCATAATAAGTTTTACATCTGTTTGGTACTCCATGTCCCAAAATTGAACGTCATACTCCAAATTAATATAATTCAGAATTTAAATCACTTGAGCACGATTTAGAATGCTGGAAAAAAGCTCAATTAAGAATTCGCCTGTTGAAGTACAGTTAGCCCTTACAATCAATTTTTTAGGTACGTACAATCAGAAAAGGATAAGAATTTCAAAAAATGAGAGATGTTCTATTTAAAAAAACACAAATTTGATTTATATCTCCGAAATGTGAAGTTCAGTTGTTTTTTTGAATAGTTCGTCGAAATCGTAAGAAAATTTACTACAACTTTGGTCCTTATCATTTTATTCTAGGTAAAAAAGCAAATAAGTTAGCAGGGGTAAAATGTTACGTGTATAACCCTGTGCAGTGCGTTCATTTTAAATGTGAACGGTTTTAAATGTTATTACGAGGTTATTATTAAAGATAGAATGATGGGAAAAGTGTCATGTGAGAGGATTAGAAATAAAGTTTTTTATGCATAAAGAGAAAAAAACAAATGATGCCCGTTTTGAAAAATATTAATGTTAGGCGTGTTTTTTTTGCACCATTTAATAGACTAATTTTTTCTGAATACAATGATGTGTATAATGGTAGTTTGGATGAATAATTAATATAGCTAAAAAACTATTGAAATTGTAGATAATTACTTACAACAGTGATATTACTGAAAGATAGCCATGACTTCAAATTAATATATTTTCCAAAATGGGCTTCATTTGTTTTTTTTTTCTCATTAATGCATAAGAAACTTTTTTTCTAATCCTCTCACACGACGTTTGTCTCATCATTCTATCTTTATTAATAATCTCGTAATAACCATTTAAAACCGTTCACACTTAAAATGAACGCACTTGTACATGGAGTTAGATATTTGGCTCAATTTCTTCATAGCAAAGACCTGATAAATTCTCTCCCGAGTGCAGAAAAATGGCTAGGAACCACATTTATACAAAAATTGTTTTAAGCAGAGGCAAATATTTATCACACATTTATTTTCGCTGAATTCAAGCTATGTACGGTTAAAGTAGCGGGAGACCTGTATGAAGGATGAAATAAGTGTTTTTTTTTTTTATAGAAAATTTGAACCTAATAAGTCAAGTGTCTATCTACCTATTTCAAAGCAAAGGAAATAGTTCAAAACTCGACCAATTTTGTATTAAAGGTAATAAATAGTAGTAGAAACATTAACTATCAGTAGAGCTAGAAATAATTTAAAAATTTTGCCCTAGTGCAGGGTGAGTTAAATTTGATCCCCACCATTGGAATCTCTGAAACGGTGAAAGTTGGTTAAATGGAGGCGAAGTTACGCAATTTTATACCCATAATATGCCGTAATGAAATCACCAATATCAAAATTATTAAAAAAAAAAGCAGAGATTAGGAAAACAGTATCAGGTCCGTATTTGAAAAAGCAAAGTTGAGAGTGGCCTCGGTCTGACGAGACGTTCTATTCAAAATATTTTAATTAATTAATATGTTGTAGAGCTGAAAAAGTCGCAATGAAGAAGTTCTTTCAGTTTTTTTATATCTCTTCAAACAAGCTAAAGACAAACAGAAATGAGAACTCAAAATTTTGTTTTTTTTTCAAATATCTCAAAAACCAAGCAAAATATTCTTGATTTAATCACGGCATATTAAAGGGTATAAATGTGCGTAACTTCGCCCCCATTTAATCAACTCTAGTCCAGTCAAAAGTAGACCAAAAGATGGCAATCGAAGGGAAAAAATCCAAGAGTTATAAAAATTGGTAAGATGGTTGTTAACTCAGACCTTTGAGTTTCCACAAAAACAATTTGATTTTACTTAGTTTAATGTACAATATAAATATGGTGTCGGTAATTGTCATAATTTCGTTCAAATACACAACATTTTCTGTAAATTTACTTATGAAGTGCCAATAAAGGGTATTTCTATATGCCTATGTTTTTGTGCCCTGTAACTTTGAAAGTTTTATTTCTACGAGAAAAATTAATAGAACTTTCTTTGTAGAAAATTTTTTAACTTTTGTTTTGTTTATAGATAAATTTTCCGTAGGGTTACAGAGATATAAGCAAAAATCGATGAAAAGTCACCTTTAAACAGCTCCCCCACCCTCCAGGACTTTTAGTATGTTGTTCTGTAGGTACCAACGAACAACCATACCAATTTTCAAAACTCTTTGATTTTTCTCCCTTGATTTGTCTAATTAGACTGCTACTCTGTCTCATAGCGTTTCCGAGACCCCAATGGTAGCGATCGATTTTAACTCACCCTGTACAACAGTGTACACAGATTTAAATATTTGACACACTCATATATCTTCATAGCAAAGAAGGAATGTCCAAAAAAATGTGACAAATTGTGTCTTGGGTGTAGAAATTACAAGATTTGTAGTACAGGCAAAAACTCATCACGTATTTGTCTTCACTGGATTCAAGGCTATGTAAGACCAAAAAATAAGAGACCACTAAAATTGATGAAATAATAAAATTTTTAAAAACCGTCCTCAAAAAAAGAATATGAAACCAAACCTAACCATCAATAAGGAAGCATAACTTACCAATCAATCAATCAATCAATCACTTTGAAGTCGGCACATCATTTATATTTTAGTCATGCGACCTAATCTTTTGAACTTTGATTTGCTATAATATGCACATGCAATCCCACTTCCACATTTGAAATACTACGTGAGATTATTATGATGGAAAATTTAAGATGAATTAATTGACTGGGTAGTTAAAAATGTGGATCAACTTTGGAAATACGTAACAATTTTAATATTAAGTATAGTTAATAGTATAAATACAATTACTACTTTACCAAATTGCATCCTAAAACTTCTTCAAAAATAAAACATACTGTAGTATGTTTTAACATTTTATCATAACTGGCTGCATGATCTATGACCCAAAGCTATTAAACATTTTTCAATTTCTTTGTTGCGATTTCTCAAAAGAAATCTTGTAAATCTAAAAAATTGCGCTAGATTATTCTCTCATTGTCCCTGCTTCACCAAATTATGTATAGAACTATATCTCTGGATAAACCTACCACTGAATTATCTCATTGTTTTGCTTGAAAGTGGAAAATCCTCATTGTAGAGTTAAACCCATCTGCTAAGGTGCTTTGGCTAAGGATCAGATATTTAGACTTCCAGTTGGCGGTGAAGCCAACTTATTGTGTCCTGTTGTTAAAATAATGCCGACTTGTTCAATATTACTTGTTGCTGGTGGGATCGATAAACACAATTTACTTCAAAATTGTCAAAACACAAAAACAACGTTGTGGTACTTTTTGTAGCGCGGCCAATGATCTGCCATGAAGATGCTGTAACTTCGTTTTTTTTTTTACATTTTTCACACAGTAATAATTAAACAAATAATCCGAGCAGTGATAAATCAGACACAATTTATATTTAAATCGCGAACCTTGGATTCGATAGAACATCTAAAGATTTTCCAAGTTGTTAAATATTTACGAGATATGTTTATCTAAATTCTTTCAGGCAGGAACCTCCATTCATTATAGAATTTCGAGTTGTTCCTGAGCAGCTAATTCGATCACTACTACATAGATAACCCACATGTTTTATTTTAGCTCCAGCCGTCCTAAATCTAGAATAGCCATTTCCACTTTCCTTTCAGTGCGTTTACCTTTGTTTGTTGTTCGGTTGTGATTTCCTTTTTGTCGTTTTGCGACCGAAACGTACATTTTTGTGTGTGCAGCTTAGTGAAAAAGCTTCAGTGTAAAAATAACAGTTTAAGAACAAGTTTATAAATACACATAGGATGCGGATGAGAGAGGTAAGGCCCACTTTTCTGTTTTATACGCCCGGTGTCTCTAGAGCGTGGTGGAATATCACGTATATATATTCGCTGGCCGCACATAATATAACCTCACTAAAAGACTTAACTTGCTTTATTTATAAGTGTACTGCATGACATGACAAAATAAATATTTACTCCATGATGGATACGTTCATGATGATGTTTGAGAAAGAAGATTAATTTTCTATGCAAGTTATACCTACGACCTTGTGTGTATTTGGCCGTGTGGGAAGGAATCTATTATTAAAGTTCGGCAAATAATATGTTCCTAAGCGTGAAACAGCGTTAGATTGTAAAGGTTAGGATTTTCGACAATTCTCATAAATTAACTCATAACTCGACCTCGACGTCTCAAAAAAAAAAACGTGTACGATAAACTTTATCTTCGTGCAATCGGACTTGGAACCGTTTTCTTTTGTGTAAGCATCATCGTTAGTATACGTTTTCAGCATTTTAAATCAACGCGTCCCGACGATTTCAAGATTAATTATCGAACTACAGACTGTTTCGAATACTAGTTCGAAAATAACCGTATAGTTTTCGAAGGAATTTTTTTGAGCGAATATGAATGTTGCAAATAAATCATCATCCGCTCTCTCAGTTTTTTTAAATAGCCTAGAATCCACACTAACTTTTGTCATATATGTTTGTATATATAAAAAGTCTCTAATCACATTATTACATCGTCGTCAGTAGCAGCGAGACGTGATATATATTATTCATGCACTTCATTATCAGTAGTAAAGTAACGTAACAGTCCCCGTTACCTACCATCGAGAAGGGAAGGAATGATATATTTTCAATTCTAAATTGTGAGAAGAAAATGCTACTGTAGTAGAATATAGCTATATTTGATTAACTAGGAAGAGAGGTGTTCGATTCTCTCCAGCTGATATAGATAAGATAAGAAATTGTTATAATATTGAATATTTGCACAGAGAAACTGAAAGTGATAAGTGATCATTTCCACTATTTTTCGTTTTTTTTTGCTTTAACTTCAAGACCTCATGATTCGACTTTTGATAGAAAAAGGAAAACATGACTGAAAACAATTTGTTCCTTAGCCATTGCGTAACTACTAAAGTATTATTGTAATATTGAACAATTGCACAGAAAAACTGAAATCCTTGAGTTGATTAGTGATCATTTCCACTATTTTCTTTTTTTGCTTTAACCTCCAGTCATCATGATTCAATTTTTAGTAGAAAGAAAAATATGACTGTAAAGTAATGTTGTTTTTTTTGCTTTAATCTGAAGACATCATGATTCAACTTTTAATAGAAAAAATAAAAAAACTTCGCAATCGTGCATGAAATTATTTGTCAAATTATTTTTACCTTTTTATTACTGCTTTTTTAAGAGAAGCAAGTTTTTTAAAAATTTTTAAAAAAATTTTCTACTTTTTAACTTTACTTTAATAATTAAATTATTGTAGTTAACTGTGCAAAAATTCATCAACTAATTATGTAAGGAAGTGTGTGAAACTCGGAGTGAAATGAAGGTTGCAAAATTTGAACATAACCATTCTGAAAACTGAAAACTGAATGAAAAAAAACTACATTGTGAGTTAAATAAACGCAAAGTAAAACGAAACATGACTTTAAAGCAATTTGTTCCTTAGCCATTGCGTAACTACTATAGTATTGTTATAATATTGAATATTTGCCCAGAAAAACTGAAATTCTTGAGCTTATAAGTGATCATTTTCACCATTTTTCGTTTTTTCTTTGCCTCAATATTAAGGCATAACTTTTACTAGGAAAAAGAATGATTTTAAGGCAATTTGTTCCTTAGTCATTGCGTAACTACTAAAATATGGTTTTAATATTGAACAGATAAACTGAAATCTTTGAGCTGATAAGTGATCGTTTCCACCGTTTTTCGTTTTGCTTTAACGTCAAGCAGTCATGATTCAATTTTTGGTAGATAACAAAACATGACTGTAAAGCATTGTTGTTTCTTTTTGCTTTAATCTCAAGACATTACGATTGCACTTTTAATAGAAAAAATTTAAAAAAAAAATTAAAAAACTTTTTCCTTGCCTTGTTTTTCTTACGGTCGTGCATGAAATTCTTTGCCAATAAATTAATTATTTATATCCTTGAGCTTGATAAGTGATCATTTTCACCATTTTTCGTTTTTTCTTTGCTTTAATCTCAAGGCATCATAAATCAACTTTTAATAGAGAAAAAAACATGACTATGAAGCAATTTGTTCCTTAGCCATTAATAATAATAATAATAATTGTTTATTGGTGTTTTATACTCGAAGTATTTACATAAGTCATGTAAACAATTATGAATATGACTAGAATAATTTAGATAAAAAAAATTAACGGTAACCTTAAAAGATATAAATACCAAAGTTTAACAAAGAAGAAGTACAATACAAAGTCTGTCAAATAAAAATTATAAAAATAAAAAATTAAAAGAAAATAAAATTTTGTGGTTGTGTTGCGTAACTACTAAAGTATTGCTTTAATATTGAACATTTGCACAGAAAAACTGAAATCCTTGAGCTGATAATTGATCATTTTCACCATTTTTCGTTTTTTCTTTGCCTTAATGTTTAGACATTTTTTTTTCTTTCATTTTGATGGTCCTAGAACCGATGTCTATTTGACCAATGTTTAGGCATTATAATTAAACTTTTACTAGAAAAAAGAATGACTTTAAAACAATTTGTTCCTTAGTCATTACGTAACTACTAATGTATTGTTTTAATATTGAAGGCATCATAAATCAACTTTTAATAGAAAAAAGAAACATATGACTAAAGCAATTTGTTCCTTAGCCATTGCACAGAACAACTGTAATCTTTTTGCTGATTTATAAGTGATTATTTCCACCATTTTCCGATTTTTTTTTCTTTAACCCCAAGACACCATCATTCAATTTTTAGTAGAAAGAAAAACATGCCTGTAAAGCAATGTTGTTTTTTTTTTTTGCTTTAATTTCGAGACATCATGATTCAACTTTAATTAGTTAATTAGAAAAAATTAAAAAAATTTTTTTTTTAATATTTCGCCTTGCCTTTTTGCAGTCGTGCATGAAATCTTTGCCAAAAAAAGATATAATTTTTTACTTTTTATTACGACTTTTTTAAGAAAAGCAGGTTTTTAAAAAATTTTTAATTTTTTTTTCTACTTTTTAGTTATACTTTAATAATTAAATTATTACCATTAACTGCGCATAATTTCATCAATTATTCATGTCAGGAAGTGTGTGAAACTCGGTGTGAAATGAAGGTTGCAAAATTTGAACGTAAACATTCTAAAAACTGAAAACTGAATGAAGAAAACTACATTGTGAGTTAAAATAAAAGCAAGTAAAAAGAAACATGACTTTAAAGCAATTTATTCCTTAGCTATTAAGTAACTACTATAGTATTGTTATAATATTGAACGTTTGCACAGAAAAACTGAAATATAATTGATCATTTTCACCATTTTTCGTTTTTTTTTTCGCTTTATCCTCAAGACACCATGATTATGACATAATTATCATGATTATTGAATCATATTAATAGAAAAAGAAAACATGACCGTCAAGCAATTAGTTTCGTAGGCTTTGCGTATATGATAACTACTAAAGTATTCAATACGATGATGTTTTTTCCAAGATAATGGATATTGCCCATGCCGAATATTTTGGAGATTTTGTACAAAATGTCATATGAGCATTGTACATACATATACTAAAATGTTAGAAATACTTCTGGGCAGTGCTAATCTATTATAAGGGTGAGTAACGGCTTACATATTGGTTTTTACCTGCATGCAATTACAAAATTATTTCATTCATTTTACTTTTAATATGATTCATATACGTTTCTAGTTTTAGCTTTAGATTAAAGAAATATTAAGCTGTTAAGGCACATGAATTCAATTTTAAACTAAGATATTTTAAACAAAAGATGCCACACCGGCAGGGTTTATGTTTAAATATTTTTTATATGGTAAATTATGTTTTTGTTTTGAATATATTTAAAACGCAATTTCTGAAGAATCATATAATTATATTAGGAATCAACTTTGATGTACTGGCGTTACATTTATTCATTGTATTCCTAAATAATTTAATAAGATCTAACACCGAAGTTGAAAAGTACTTTATGACATTTTATTTTTTGGTAAAAAATTTACATTTTGAAAGCGAGAAAATTTTATACCAATCCAATCCGACACACCATTGTGGTATGTCAATAGAATTGCTCTCGTATTTCAGTGGAAAATTGAGTTTTTTGCGGTTCGTCAATTTTTGTTGCCTGTTCTAAAATCAAAATAACATTTTCCTAATAGACATTTTTAAGCTCTGTTAAGCAATATGCAATCGGACATGCCATTGGTGAATTATTTAACTATACTGATTTGAGAAACCCACCGCAACACCTAATATTAGTTAAGCAATCTATTTGAAATTTTTACAAAAAAGACACTCCGTGCAACAAAGAAATAATAAAAATTTCAGAAAGAAACAATAACAAAGATATTCAATAATGAGTTGCTCCACCGTGGTTGTTAATGCCCTCATTTACTCGGTGGGGCACTTTGTATCAAGTTATCAATATCTCCTTAAGGTATCTCATCCCATGCTTCTTGTATACGAAGCTGAAGATCATTGACATTGTCTGGGGGATAGGGTAAATTACCAAGTCTTGTACCGATCATATCCCAAGACATACTCGAATGGCGAGATATCTGGTAAAGCAGTTGCACATTAGTTCTTTCCAAAGATTTTATAGTAATTCTTGCTGTTTATGGGAGGGCATTATCTTGTTGGAACATTGGATTAATCAACCTCCGAAGATAAGGCACTGCAGCAGGTTCTAACACATTGATTATGTAAGGCTGCATTTAAATTGCCCTGAACATAAACTAAAGATGATCTACTGCCAAAAAATATTGCACCCCAAACCACTCCGCGAACGTCATACTGCTCGTATGATTTTCAACAGTCAGTTGTAAATTTTTTCCTTCGCCACGAAAGCGTCTCACCCTCCTTCGCCTATCATAGGCAAATCGGGACTCGTCACTAAAGACCACATGATGCCATTCCTGCACCAAATAAACGGTAGGAACGAGGCCCAAAAGATCTTTATCGTCGATATACGGACGCCATAGATTCTCTTTGTCCTAAAGCTTCTATCCAATCATTTCCCATGGCTCGTGCTGTGGAAAACCTGTCTCTTGTAGTCAATCTTCTCAAATGACTTTCGTCACCATCTGCAGTCCTCCTAGGACGTTCGGATTCGCGACGGCGCCAGCGTTCATGAAGCCCTCTTTCAAGCCACTTTAACCAACATCATAATACAGATGATATGTTGGGGTACCTAGTTAGCAATTTCCCTAAATGAAAATCCGGCCTGTTTCATACCAGTAATCCGACCACGTTCAAAGTCACCTAACTGACGATAATTTTTATTTTTTTGCAAAAAATTCAAATATCCCGTTTACCCATTTACTTTACCAGGTAAAGAAAGCGTGAACCAATTCAATGGTTACCCACAATTCCTGCCCATGTTCTCAGAAAATCTTTGATAATTAAACAGTTCAATGGTAAATGGCTTTGCTTGCGCCCATATATGGCGATTATGGAAATTGCATATTTACTTCGTCTGACCACATAGTCCTTTCTACGAAAGATTCTCAGATTTTTTTGTCGTAGCCATTGGGAAAAATCTCCTCTTGTCTATAAATAGTAATTAAGTAAGAATGCAACTACCGTTCATACGCCACATCGAGCGCCACAAAGTCCAGCAATTAAGTTCTTGTTGCTAACTTTGAGGATCTTCTTCAACTACCTCCAATATCACCTCTATTCCTGGACTTTTCTCAATGTCTATGGTGAAAACCTCATGATCATTAGGAAAGCAAACGGTTGAAGAGTACTTTAGAAAACATAAAATTATAAAAACTTATTTCGTTTTAGGTATCTGAAGCACCGCTAATTTGTGTCTTCATCACGGTAACGTTTCAAAATATCACGCTCATGTACGACGTCATGTCTTTCAATTTCACCCGCAGAAATGAGGATATTAGAGCATCCATCTGACGCTGTGTTTCTTCAGATCACTTATGCAAAGAATGAACTGAGTGTGAGTGACGTTTCTCAACAGAAGATGAATTACTTGTGGCATGGAATGCATGGGATCTGAATTATAAACAAATAGTGGATGAAGAATATTGACAATTGGTTTCTTTGTTGATTATTGAAGACTTCACGTCTTGGCGTTTCAACCATATTGTCGTGGTCTTTTTCAAAGATAAAACTTCAGTGTCATGATCATTGATCAACTCTGAGGCATCTTCTCTTGTGGAGAAGACCATGGCAAAATGATTGAAACGTCAAATATTGAAAGTAATCGTGGAAGACAACCCGAAAAACGCTTTTAAGAACCAAATAAATTTAAAATATCGATCAACATAAAAACGCAATTTAAACATAACCTCATCGTCTTTAATCCTAGACTTTGCTACCCAAATCAAAATTAGGATAGACACATTTTTTGCACTAATGATGTTTTTAGATTCGTACAAGCAGTAATAACTTTATTAACCTCACGTGTTCATGAATTTTCCTGTGCAGTATATATCCTTGTTTATAATATACGTCTGAACTAAATTGGGGCAACAAGCTAACTCGGCCGGACACGGTCACGAACTATACTAGAATATTTTATTCCACATCGTAAGCCGAGTGGGTTATGCCGCATCTGCCACTTTTCTAATGTGCCGTTTTTCCTCGTTGCAGGTCGATGCTGAAGCCGCAGCCGCCGGCGAAACCGTCAATCGACTTGTTGGCTCAGGCGCCCACCATGGACAATAACCGTCTCGAGAAGCTCGTTAAGAATTTCGTGGATGAGGACAAGGCCAGAATAGCGGCGGCAAGGAACAAAGCCATGCCGTCTAGCATCCAGTATGCCCTTCAGAAATTCGAAAAGGGCTCATCGCAGACCGACGGGGCCATGGGAGGGTATGCGAGGAAGACCGCAACGTTACCCAGCAAGAAGACGAACAGCTACGGGCCAGTTAATAATTTCGCACCATCGCCGTCTGTGCAGGTGAGAAATCCCAGTTATTGACTGATTGATTTTGTTATTTTACGACTGAAACGTTACTTTTTGGTTCGCTTTCCAATTCCTTTAGTAGATAGTACATTTTGTGTTTTGTTACAACGAAATAATTTGCATGTTATGAAGCAAGATCTTGATATAAATTTTGGTTAGGTAATGCTAAAGAGAAATTTTAACAGTTAGGAGAACAGTTGAAAATGATTGAGTTTAATCATATACATAGATTTTTTATTACAAAATGATAGAAAAATGTGTCAAATAGCCCTTTACCAGAGGAACTATTTCTTCATCTTTGTCAACTGGTTCAGCATAAATCTTCTCCGTCTTCCGAGAAGAAAATCTAAAATGTTAAGTTTGGGTGGTCGAGGTGACCAATTATTGGACGAAAAAACAATCCCTTTATTTTAACTTCTCTGCTACAATATGTGCTAATAATCTGTTCTGTTGATACAATTGTTGTGTGTGAACTCCTCGAGTAATGGTTGCAAATGGTCTTTCAAAGATACAAAATATACAGTAATAATTTTTCTAGCGTTACCTACTTCCTTCATCAAGAAGTTTCTCCAAGTCGAGTCCTGAAACAAGCCCTAATTAACTCGAAACAATAAATAAACTGAACTTTTATTGGTGTCAACTATATATAGATTGTCCTTGAGGGCGTTCTTTCTGTCCCAGATGAGTGAAATACACTTGCTCCTAAATTTTTAATCGTCTCGATTCAAGCTACTTTGTGAAGTGTAATAATTCATTGCACGAAAATGTTCGCCATCGATTTCGACGTCAAAGAAGGATTAAATTGAATTAATGTCACTACAACTGTTTGAATGGCTCCTCGATAAGGACGAAGTCAGAGAAGTTTTGTAAACACGCAAATTAGATAGTGTGTACTTAAATTTATATATTTATTATGTCAAACTAGTAACGTATTACGTATTGAACCCTTGGAGGGTTCAATATTAATTATTTTTCATATGTTTGGTTAGAAATTTGATATACGTGTTACTTGGTTAGGAGGGGTAGGCATGTCTCCGCCCCGGCTAAATGGAATAAGCTTAACTTTCCTCTTCCATGAGTAACCAGAATAGAGACGTGATGAGTCGGGTATATTTATGCAAGTATTACGAGATGAGGGAAGTCTATTAAGAACGACGCAAGAGGTGTTACCCGATACATGTTTTCCCTCTATAGGGGTTGTTTTATGAGTAGGTACATTATAGTCTTTGGCTGCGTGGATTAAATAAGTAAAATAATTAATTATTAAAGTTCGAGACGATAAACTATCACTTAAAATAGAAATAAAATAGATCACAGTATAGTTATGAGGATTTGTACGTGTCATTTAACACTTAATTTTCGGTACGTACTATAAATTAGTGCGAATTGCCTTTCAAAATTTAATATTTAAAACTTTTACAGGTATAAAATAAAATAATAGATGCCCCACGTTGGGCGCCAAATTTAACTGATCGGTAAATCAACGGCTAATAGGCTATTGACTATGTAATTGAATAAGGAACTAATTGGTTAAAAGTATTTTATTGTCTCATATGTTCAATTAATTGTAGCCGAAAAGTGATAAATCCACAAAGTGCTATTAAATTTAGGCTTGGATTTTTGAGAACAGAGTAAATTTGTCCACTTTATAGTTTTTAAACTATAACTCAAAAACTATGCATTTTTAGTATACACACTATACGATTTTTTGTAAAGAATTAAATTTCCTATCGAAATGGCACTTTAAAAAGTCAAAAAACTTTTTTTCAACAAAATATGTAAAAAAAACTATTTAAAATAAAACCGAAATATTTCGTTTTTTTTTATTTGTGTGTATAACTTTTTTCTGAATGGATTTAGGTATAGGTATTGATTCATAAAAAAGGAAGCTGACGTAATTCCCGTCAAAATGGTGCTCGATAAAAGTATTTTTGTTAAAAATTGGCTAAAATACAGTCGTTCAAAGTTACCTAGAGTAAAAAATTTTAAATAGAATGATCCCAAATGAAACCTTTTATAATTTGGTGCAGATCCCATGTCTCTAAATTGAAATATCGAACATTGAAAATTCACCAACCGCCACTAGCCGTATCGACTTTCCATAAACTGACTTGTAGCAGAGCTAATGCAGATTTCTTTCATTTCTTCAGAAACGGTTAATCCAAGCAAAATTTTGCAGAAGAAGGAAGTCAGATAATGAATCATTCTATTTAAAAATTGAATATTTTTTACTCCTTAGCAATGCAGTGGCTTTTTCTGATAAAAAATGTTATCTGTTGGGGCTAAAAAATGTATTTTGAGTTAACTGAATTTGATAAAATTTTAGTATTTTTGGCGAATCCATTATTTAATTGTATATTCCAAATATGAAAAAAATTCGTTACGTCATTTCCGAAATAATTCAAAAAAATTACTTTTTAAGTGCCATCTTGTGCCTCCAGCTCCCTTAGGAGTTGATTCCGGATATATGTTTATAGAAAGTTTTTGACATATATTTTTAAAGGAATAAGTGGTTCACAGATTTACATGTGTTTTAGAAACACCATGTATACTTACTAAAAATATTTAATAGCACTTTGTGAATTTATCATTTTTCGGGTACAGTTGAACATAATAATATGAAACAATAAAAAACCCTTAACTAATTAGTTCCTTTTACCCCTGGTTTTTCCGACATAGTCAATAGCCTATATGCGAAAATTTATATTTTGCTGGATTTTTCCCAGTCAGGCCATAAATAATGAATCAAATGTAAATTAAAGTGTATCATAAGAAGAATATGATTAAATAGATTTCTGACATCGCATCGCTTATCTTCTTAATTAAATCGATTGGACACCACGTTGAAAAAAATTAAGGGGATGAAGTGATATTTGAAAATTCTAAATGCGATACTAATAGGTATATCTGGGCAAAAATTTTCAATCGAAACAGAATAGGGCGAATATTTTAATTCTCTTTTGTTTTTTTTATCGCATCAATTTTTTGGTTTGTTGTTGGAAATTGTTTCTTTATCGTCGTAGTATGTTTTCTTATTTGTGTGGTTACTGTTGTCAAGAAATTACTGATTCACACTGTGTTGTAAACAACTACTTCTAGTGTCCTGTTTATCCTGAAAATAATGCGTGTTATGTTTTCGTTTCAATTTTAATATTATTTGTTATTTTTGGTACATTACCGCTTGTTTGAAACGGTTTGAAGGCAGTGTGATTTTTCTGGTGGCAAACCAACACTGGCGAAAAATTCTTTTTTATTAGATTTTGTAACATGGTTAGTTATCAAGTTTTGTTTTGCGAAATTTCCTGCAGCCGACGCCGGCGTTCTAAACAAATATTCTGTTTGGTTATCATCATAATACTTTTCATATCTCAAATCATCAATAATTAATGGTTCTTGGGAACATGAAAATAGGCGTTTGCTATTATTTTGATGTTGGCAGTGGGTGGATATTTATTAGTTCTGTAAAGCGTATTTTTATTTGTCTGTTAATATATCAGATACTTTGGTATATGATCTAACATATTTCCTCATTTCAAGTTGCAAATATTGACGTGCTTTCATTCACACAAACAATAAATTTGACGAACAGTCAAATGCAAGAACGGGGCGTTTTTATGGATTATGCTAATGTCTTGATTGCTTGATGAGATCTTTAATGCAAAATTTAAGGATAGATTATTTGTTGGATTGTGCACAAGGAGAGTTTTTACTCCATCGATTTAACACTTATCGTTAAGTGGTGATAATTTATCCAGACGTTTACGAGCTTTTTTTATAAGTACGTGTAACAAATCAGTAGCCTTTCTAAGAAGTGATTGTGCAAACATTTAGAACCCAATGACGTTAATCGAATGTTATTCCTTTTAAATATTCAGAGGGAGCATAATATTTTTATATTTTCACTTATCAGCTCTATGGAAGTAAGTAGCTAACCAAAATTCTAAAAGAAATCATTTTGAAATAATTTAACTTCTTAAATATGTATCTTGTAATTTTGCTGATTATTAAGGCTATTTCCACCAGTTGCTGATATACATACATATGTTCATTTTGGTTTAGTTAATTATATTTATCTGTTGACTCTACTGGTTAATGTGTTCGTTCCTGGGTAGTGGAACTGTTGCTGTATAGTTAAAGTTCACACTTAAACTCATTTATCATGTCCATCCATTAAAACGGAAATGAATGAATAGATGGCCGAAATTTAATTAATGCTACTATAAAAGCAAAGTTATAAAGGTTATCAGTACACTACGCTACACAACCAGCCATAGCGTAAAGGTAAATGTTTATTGCTCCCTTAAAGTTTCTCTGTAAAAATGTAGTTTGGAATCTAGTGTAAAATAATTAGGAGATATCTCAGTCCAACCGTAGATATAAAAAGTACTCTTAGACATTTATATTGTTATAGTAGGAGAGCCCTCGACCAAAATTTCGGGTAATTTTATGAAAAATGTTTAGTTCGAGTCAAAAGAAACAAGTTTTATTTGTTGAAAAAAATAGAATCCTCGTGTTGCTATGAGGTCGAAAATCCGGGTCGAGGGCTCTCCTACTATTATTTTTATTTTACATACACTGTTCAACAGGTAGATACCCAATTACAGAACAATAATAAAGGCTTACTAATACATTATTTAGGTATAAGTACAAGATATATCACAAATAAAAAAAAGAAAAGATGGAATTTATTTATATACCTTACCAGTGCAGTCGAGGAGTTAATTTCTCTTGGAAATTAACCTATGTTTCTATCGGATCGCCTTGTTACTTTTTCTACAGTTGTTATGTATTTTTAGAATTAGATGGTAAACCCATTTGTCCAATGACTTGAAATGATTCCGTTCGTGCAGCATTAGAGTGATTTATTAACCAAGCTAGCATTTTACCTAACATTGCCGTTAAATAACTTGTACGTGTTGGCATGTTTCACGTAACAGAACTATTTGCACCACCAAATTACAACTGGGGAAATGCACGTTAAACATTTAATTAAAATGGAGGATGGAGGTGTATTTAAAGCGATGTTGAGGAAAACTGCAGGACCAGTCCTGAATTGTGTTTAAGTTGAATGTAACACATCCAAAGTAATTTCTGCTATAGTGCCACAGGTTGGATCCTGAATACACGTAGTTATATTTATAAATATTCGAATGACTGTGGTCCTGACTCTTCAAGACACCGCTTGAAAGAGCCCTGTCATAATTTTATGTAGCTACTTTTGGCCATGTATGATATCCATTAGAAACTTTTCGCATCACCGAATTGTATGTAAACATGCAAAATACGCGTTTTCGTGCAAATTTACAAAATCAATCGTTGAAGCGTCCTTCATCGTCCACTAACGATGATGAATAGTTCGAATTTTTACCCGCATCGCGGTCAGGATAATTGCTTTAATTAAACACCGCTCGAAATAGTTAATCGCCAATTTGTTTTGTGCAATTTTCAATATTAAAACACGCATCAATCTTCACTTAGTAGATGCTCGGAAAATTGGGTTAATAAATTCGCGAATTTGCGATGTAATTTTTATGAGTACTTTAAAAAATTAGATCCCCGCTGTGAACTTTGACATTAATGAAATTCAAATTAGCGTACGCGATTACATAATCTCATTGTTGTTATAATTGCGATCGTTTCGGTTTGTTTAATTTAAATTGTAGGGAAATTATTACTTTACGACTCGTGTAGTATCAATATATCATTGTTACGACTCGTAAAATGGTTTTTATACTTGCCAGGGTCGCTCTTTGTACAGTTATTCAATTAGAAAATATACAGGAAAAATTGAGATGAGGGCCTACGAATGTCAAAAACATATGCGGAATTTAACAAAATGTGAAATATTCGATCTAGAAAAGTCGTTTCGTTTAAATTATAAAAAATAATCCGCCGTAGGTAGTCGAGCACAAATAGAATATTACAGTAATAAATATTTTAAGGTCCCGTTTATCATATCAGACCAAAAAAATAATAATTGTCAGTTATTTTCATTTTCTATTGGTTAATGCATTGTCGTGTATCTCATTAACTAATCAAAACGAAATAGTTTAACTATTACTAAAGTATACACGGTGGTGAATTTTTCGATGCCCACTATTGGTATCTCGGAAACTATAAGATATAGAGGATCGATTAAATTAGACAAAAGTTGCGCTATTTTATGCTCTACAATTTCCTGCCAAGAAATGCTGGATATCTCGATTCGTTCGCGGTTTATCGTGAAAAAATTGAAAATCGTGATTTAAAAAAAAATTAATTTCTTCTGTACCATTCATGCGAATTTAATGAAAATTGGCAAGGTTATATTTTTGACCACTACCAATCGAATGGCGTTGATAGAAATTTTCTAAGCCTTCTAGATTTTAAGCAACGATAGCCATTTTTTTGTCTTATGGCCGTCATATTGGATATTTACACCATTAGTTAGAGAAAATAATTCTCTTTTCACCTATGTCACCAAAATGGACAGATTTTTTAAAAACATGTTGATATTCGAATTAATGTAAAAATAATTTATAAATTCCAGTAAAACTAATGGTGTAAAAAATTCAATATGGCGGCAATAAGAAAAAAAAAAGCTGACTATCGTTACTCAAAATCTAGAAGGCTTAGAAAATTTCTCTCAACGTCATTCAATTGGCAGTGGTCAAAAATATAACTGCCAAATTTTATTAAATTCGCATGAATGGTATAGATTATATTATTTTTTTTTTTTTGAACTCACGATTTTCAATTTCTTCAAGAAACCGCGAACAAATCAAGATATCCAGCATTTCTTGGCAAGAAATTGTAGTGCAACTTTTGTCTAATTTAATCGATCCTCTATATCTTATAGTTTCCGAGATTCCAATGGTGGGCATCGAAAAATTCACCACTGTATATAGGTAGGCAAAGAGAAATCTTTTCAAAATTTTTCAAGTGTTAAACCTGGAAGGCGATAATGTTTTTATTTATTATTAATTGTCGCCATACTATAGATAGGAATTCTAAAATGGTTAATTGGAATACATATGCGGTCCATTTACATTTTTCTTATAAAAATAAAGAAGTTATTCCAAAATGAGTGGTGCCCCACAGAAATTTGCTAATTCTACCTTAATTCCTCCTAGACTTGTGGTAGAGGTAATCTTGTGGAATATTATTCCAAGTTCTATGTAGGTACAGGGTTATTCCTATAACGTTCTCACCCCAATTTCTTGGTTTGTGATTGGAAATAAAACAATAGTTATTTATGTATCAAGGCATTAAAGTTAATCTTTTTATCATGAATGTGGAGTTTTTAGCAAATAACCCATATGAGTGATAAAAAGGAACTTTAATGCCGAGGTGCATATTACATTTTTTTTTAAATCCAAAAACTATGAAATTAAGATTAATTAACTCTATTTTTTAAATAATTTTCAGTGACATTAAGAAATGTCATAATTATTTAAAATTTTAAGTGACATTAGGAAATGTCAATTATTTTTAAATGTCAAGTCGGAATAACTTTTTATAAGAAAACCATTATTTTTAGCAATTATAATAGTGATAATACAATTCTGAATTTAAAAAACTGTATTTATTTACCTTTTGTTGCAACACAATTATTATCACAAGCAATAAAAAATTAATGTTTACGTTTATCTGTCACCTCGGCCAACTACAAAAATCATACAATAATGGATTACTTTAATGACTATTTCTATCACTTTAATGACGATTTTGAGGTACTTTAATGCCGATTTAAAAAAAAATATATTTAACGTAACTTATAGTATTTTTTCCAAGGATTTCGAAAATATCAACAAATAACAATTGATAGTCAAATAAAAGTGAGAAAAACAAAGCAATGTTTTTTTTAAATGGCAATGCCCTGTATATTTTTACAATTTTAAAAAAATATTTAAATTATCTTTCCAAAAATATAACATAACATATATTTACCTTCTTAGTAAAATACTGATAATAATTGAAATAATTTAACACCGAATTGGCTTAGAAAATTTTTTGAATTATCACGTAATTAGTTTGTTGTAACTCTTTACGTTGATTAAAAGTTAAAAATGCCTTACTCGACAGAAGAAGAAACAGATTTAGACTGTTATTTAATAATAAGTGATAAACGATTGAGTTTAGGGCAAATGGTCATTAGACTTTTTTTACTTAAAATTGCTTTGGCGACATACCCTCAAGCTGTGGCCGTTATTTCATAGGACACCCTGTATACACGATATACTATTTGTAGAGGACATTTTGAACAAGTTCTTTTAAATATAAATTTTATTTGTTCGTTAAGATATTTGATGTTATTTGTTTGATTTCATTTTATTTCCTTTAATAAATTTAAATAAAATTTAATTTATTCTTATAAATTATTTCAATTATTATCAGTTTTTTTTCTAAATATGAAGGTAAAAATAAATAAGATAATTTAAATCTTTTTACAAAATTATAAAAATATATAATTCCATTTAAAAAACAATGCTTTGTTTTTCCAACTTTTATTTGACATTCAATTGATTATATATGTTGAAATTTTCGTAATCCTTGGAAAAAATACTATAAGTTACGTTAAATATATGTTTGTATTTTATTTCCAAAGACAAACCAAAAAATTGGGGTGAGAACGTTATAGGAATCATCCTGTACCTACCAAAGGCACTTTGTCCAATATTTGCATGTTGTTGCATATGCATATTGAATCAAACGGCCAAAATTTTGACCTATTATTTCCCATATAGACTCTATAAGGGAGAAACCTGCGAACTTAATCGACTAAGGAATCTCCTAGTAATAACATCACATATTATGTCCTAAACATTGTGGGAGGGGTGCCAATTGAGTTGACGTTATTTTAAAGTTATCATCATAACCTTTAGTAAGTTTCAATGTCTCACAAGGTTCAAATGTAGACCGTTGTATTTGGTTTTATAAATGTGATACTCAAGACTAACTAATTAAAATGGATTAAGTATTATTTAAAATGTGTAAAAATAAAATTGTAAAAAAGTATAGTATTTTTGTATCCTCTCCGACACTTATAATAATTAAAAATAGATCCTGCATAGCTAACTGCCTTCAGTGATCTCATTTTGCGTAAGTACTATGTAAATTCAAATGATTCCCATAATGCTAATGTTTTTATTAAGATATTTTGTTTAAAACCTAACTTTACATTTACTTCCACAATCGTAGGCATTAAAGTTACTTTAGGTTTGATTATTGTTCATATAAATACAACACATTAAACTGCACATTTTGTTCCAGCCTCAACCAATGAAACCCGCCATAGGCCAAAAGCCCCAGATATCTCCGAAGCCTCGCTTGGACACAATAGAAATGACCCTACCGCCGGACATCACCACTTCCGGCCTTCAAACGTGGCCGCTCAAAAACCGCGTCATCTCCACGGACACCGTGAAAAAATCCACTGGTGAAGTGCGGGAAAATCACCATTACGGTCCTCTCCCCTCAAAAACGTCTACGGTCACGATCGACCAAGTGGCCCTAGAGGAAAAACGGCTCATAAACGCGCTCAAAAACGGTGACATAGTCAACGAGGAACCGCCAGTAGTTATACCTTCTAAACAAATAATCAAGGAACCCGAGAAACCGGAAGTGTCGACGAAATGGGGACTGAGAAGTACACCGCGTAGACCAGAACAGCAGGTTCCGCATCCAGAACTGACAACGACTCAAAGACAACACCTCCGGCAAACGGCATCGAATCCGGTAAGGCCTTTCCTGACGCGCGGATCGGTTGCTGAAAGGGTGTTGATCTTCGAACGGTGTCCTAGTGATCTTTTGTTGGACAAGAGGGTGAGAGCACCGATACCACAAATTAGTAAACCGCAGGTGAGTGATTTATTTAAAACAATAATAATAATAATATAATTTCGATGGTTTGTCACTATTTAAAAACCCTGTTCCTGTAACATTCTAAATATTTATAACTTTTTTTCTATAGTTCCCCGTACTTTCAACTACATTTATACACGATTGACGAACGAATAGATGAATTTCGAAGATGAATAATTTAAATTAATGAACCTTTCGCTTCTTTTAAAGTTCGAAAAATAGCGGGATAAACCTGTGCCTGAAGTGCTCTTCCTAACAGAGCGGCTGCTTTTCAAAATGTAAAGAACTACAAGTACTACAACAATAATATTAGAATATTTCAAAGAATTTAAGCATGTCTTAGATATAAGAGTTTAACTGCTAAAATTGATCGGAGTCGTACCAATTTTCAGTAACATCAAATTTACCAGTTTTGACAATTTTTTAGATTTTAAGGCTATTTTATTTTTGGTTTGTGTCGATTTCGTCTTTCCATGGCCTGCTGACGGGTACTCCGCGTGGGGTGCATCTTCTACACGTACTTAAGAGAAAGTTTTTGTAAATTATGTGTTAATTCATTTTTGGACATAATTGAAGATTTTGCTAATTGTAATATTCGTAAACAATGGGAAAATAGTCTCTTAATTCAGTGGCTGCCAAATCTCCTAATCCAAGGCTACTAGATTTTTATTTGTTGTCCAATAGCCTTTATTTTGTCGATTAAATAGACCTGATGTGGTGATTGAAGCCTCATCCTTCCAAAGAATTTTATAGAAAAAATTGGGATCGTTATTCAAACGATGTATCATGATTTCTGGAAAGGCATATCTCTCTTCTATTTGTCTTTTTAAAATATTATGGATCAGTCCACGAGAATATTATAAAGCTCTTTGGGCGGTAGTTGTGAATTTTCTCGAAAATGGAGAAGAATTTCCAGATTTTTTTTTCTTCACGGCCTGGAATTTTTCTTTTTACGTTCTTAGTTTCTAGGCGATTTTTGAAACCGCCATTCTCGATCAAAGTCTTCTGTTAGAAAATTTTTGCGTATAATCTCGCCTTGCTTGCATTTTTATTTTCCAAATAAATTGACAATATCATAACGCTCAACATCAGAAAATTGCATTTTTTTGTTTAAACGAACAACTTGCAACGAGACAATTACCTACAAACGCTGTCAGTTACTGAAATGTCATTTGAAACAATTGAAAGGCGCTTTTGCTGAGAAGCACGGTTTACTTGACTTCTAAATTAACATGTAACCGTTGACTGATAAATATACAGTCAACGATGTAACTAGATAGATAGATAATTTTTCGAATATCTTTAAAACTGCAAGAGATATTATTATATATTTTTTAAATCAGAAGAAAATGGAGATTTTAAAAATATAACAATATACCTACTTAGAGGGTGTTCCATTTAAAAAAAAACAAACATAAATTTGATCATTAATTTGTTTGACGTGATGTTCAATTGTTTTTCTGACTACATATTCTAAATCTACAGGGAAAACTTTTAAAACTTTTTTGTTTACTGTTTTTTTTATATTTAAAAATAAGTGCTAAAATAGGGGTACACAATTTCGCGTGAATAACCGATACCTAGGTTTCGAAGGAATTTCATGCAAAAAAATTATAAAAACTGCAGACTTAGACGTTAGACGTACTTTCTATGTTTACTACCAAAATACTGAACACTTAACTCGATGCTCGATTGGCATCATCAGGAGAAGATTAACGAATTTATAAAGAAGGTCTAGACTCTAGATGAAAAAGGCAAAATGAATTGAATTATGTTGAAATTAAATATTTCGGTTTATGTGCATTGATTTTTGTATATTTCATAAATTAACATTTTTTATAAATTTTTTAATAGAATAACAGATGCGCAGGGCAGGTTCACAAATTTGAGGAATCAGTAATTTGTCTAATAAATCTTTTTTCTAGTACCGATCTTAAAGTACTAACTTTCCGCACGCTTTATAGTGCGTAAAGTTAAACTTTACGCACTAGTGCGTAAATTAAAATAGTAAACAATTGCATATTAGAGCACCTATAAGCACCTATTATAATCTATCTTATTTTAAAAACGTTAAATGTGGTTATTTAATTTTATGTAGTCCATTTATTTAAAATCACGGTGTGTTATTATAAAACATACCTAATTCTCAGTATTCTTTAACAATAATCTTTGAATTTTGTTATAAGTTTGAAGTTTCATTTATACTTTCAAAACTGATTAGTGTCACTCATTTAAAATTAAGTAGGCCATAGCTATATTGTCATTGTTAAATTTTGACGTTTAATAAGTTTGACGTTTTGAAGTTCGTTTCATAATTAGTATTAGAAAATTTAAGTAAGGAAGCCTTTAAATTTGTTATTAAATATAATTTTTATGTAACTTTCACCTTTAAATTTAATTTTAAATTTCTTAGTTTTCGAAGAGATAAGTAAAATATGGATGTTGATTTATCAGATTTTTCAGATTCTGAATGCACTGCTCCGTCGAATATAGCTAATTCGGCACAAAAAACCATATTAATGACTACCTTCGGGTTAAGTTTTGCTTAAATTACTATTGTTAGAAACACATATCTCATATTATATAAAATTAATCTCGTAATTTTCGTTACTACAATAAATTTTGTTAAGTAAGTACAGAAGTGTTCATTTTTTTTCATATAACAAGTATGTTAATGTTTAAGCAGAATGCAGCATTAATCAACAACTGCCTTTACGCACTAGTGCAAAAAATTAAATACTTTACGCACTAGTGCGTAAAGTAAATTGTACTTTATACATATATTTCTTAGTAACCATTTTGGTAGTAGAAAGAATATTGTATGCAGTTCGTGCGTAAGGTGAGCTTTTTTCACTCATGGGATTGTCGCATTCGCCTGCGACTCGTGCGACAAAATTCCCATTCGTGAAAAAACCTTACCTTACGCACTTGTTTGCATAAATAACTATTTCCTAGAGTTTTTAAGATAAAAAGCGTTAATTTTATTTTTTTTACGAATAATTTTAATCAGGGTGGTTTGATCGAAATTCTTTGATTTTTTTACGCTAGGTCAAAGCTTATCAAATAGCCTAAACATTTTTTTAATATTTACCCCCATAGGCCTACACTTGGACATAAGTAAAGGCTGAAATTGTTAAAATAATTTTAATATTTTGGACTGAAAAATGTAAATCAAAGACGTTTATTTAAATCACATTTTTTTCTTTTTTCACGCATTGGGTCATTGGTATAGTAGACTAGGGCGTATTGTGGCATGCTTAGTCGCACTAGTCGAGGACTGGGTTCGATCCTCGGTGCCCTAAATGTTTCTTAAATGTAAATGTTTTCTTCACCGTCTCTCAAGTCATCGAAGTAACCCCCGAAAAATCCCAGGATTTTGTGTTAGGTGAAGAGAGACGAGGCCCTACAGTTTACTGTGGAGTCCAAACCACATATAGGCTTCGATAATTCTCTATCCATCTAAGTCCGAAGCAAATCAGAAATAAATTTTTAATTCACCCCAGGATGGATTTGAACCTTCGACCTAATGTGTGTCTCCATTTTCCAAATGTATAGGTAGCCCCCTCACGGGAAGGTTTTCCTCGGATTTAATTCATTATTAGCTAATTAAAAAATAAAAAATTAAGACTCTTCCAATAGATCGGTTTTCAACTATCTTAAAAAATTGCTACATATAATTTTGCGAATTTTGTTACACTTCGGGGAATCAAAAAATGGATTGTTTTAACAGTTATGGGCGTAGAAATTTTAAAAAGGTGCATGTGATCCCTTTATTAGGACAAAACTTTGTCTTTATAAAACCCAATTTTAAGGAAATTTGATCAAAGTTATGATTGGAAATTATTTAAAAAGATTAACATCCTAATCCTGTTACCCAACAATTTGAGAAAGGAACAAACTACAATTATTTTTTAATAAGATATGAATTTCTGAGTTTTCAGAATTTTAAATTAGCTTACCCTGCATATTACGTAGTCAGAAGTCAAAATTATAAAATGGTGTAGAAAGAAAATCTGTAAAATTATCTACAGGGAACTAACGTCGTTATCTTAATACACCCATTGACAAAATTGTCGAATATTTTAAATTTTCCCAATTCTTTTGTATTTATAAATTTTAATGAAAGAACGCATTACACAAGAAAGAAATAGTTTATTTCACATATTTTAAGTAAAGAATATTAAGTTTTCATTAGCAGAAAATGCTGAAAAAAATCACAACGACGATTTGAAACCATATTCAAGTAATAGTGATAACAAAAAATATTCGATAATTTTGTCCATGAGTGTAGTTGTTAGGTACTGATTCTAACATACGAAGGCTGTTAGATCATTATGGTTTGCCAAACCCTAACGTTTCAGTATTAGAGAAATTGAGCAAGGCCGTGAATGGGTCATTCCATGCCAAATCAACCAAGCAAAAAAAATTATACTCTTAGATTTCTGTGAATTTTGGTATACATGTTAAACCTCTCCAAGGCAATAAAAATCCAGAATTTTAAATTTTTTTGGTACGCGGTTTTTGAAATATAGGACTCAAAAAAATAAAAAATCGACACATTTTATTATAAACCAGTTATTTTTAATAATTAATATCTCAGAAACCTAAAGGAAG
Source organism: Rhagium mordax (assembly GCA_963680705.1). Taxonomy (NCBI): domain Eukaryota; kingdom Metazoa; phylum Arthropoda; class Insecta; order Coleoptera; family Cerambycidae; genus Rhagium; species Rhagium mordax. The sequence continues at coordinate 13,959,344 of OY796658.1, read as the reverse complement.
AACTCTTTGTGTAAGAACTCATATTGTAGTTCATGGAGGAAAGTTTATTTTTGTTGAAAAAAACCAACATAATTTCATTTCCTCAAGGTCAGAATCAAGGTCATAATTATTAAAATGGGATTATCTTACAAAGTATATTTTTTAAAAAAATAAAAAAATTCAGCAATATTAAATGATCTCTCTTGTAACCCTGTGCCGAATTTAAAAGTGGGGCGACGACAAATAAGTAGAAAAACGAAGTGCCGCTACACACGCAAAATGAAAATTGGCAATATTGCCCAACCACGGGCGGCGGACGGTGTCACAGCAGAGCCAGTCTCAACCCGCCGTGTATACAGGGTGAATACCAATAACTCATTTTAATTTTAAGGGTAGTAGATTCCTTAATGGTAAGGTTATATACCAAAAATACAAAAAATATACCCTGTAATTTTAGAGAAAGAAAACAAATTAAAATACCTACGTCAACATTTTCAGAACTTCGTAACTTACCTATCTCAACAGAAAATAAATCAGGATAGGTCTTTGCCTCTGGCATTCACCTTGTTTTTTGCAATCATAAATTCACTAGTTTTTGCTGTCACTGCCAATTAACTTGTCTCCGACCGCAAATTTATAACATTAGAACAGTGTCGGCCTGTGTTGCATTTAGGCGGCTTAACTTTATTGGACTTTTTTGTCACGTTTTTTATGTTAGAACTTGGAGTCTGTGACTTGGATACAAGGCATGTTGTTCACCCCATAAGTGGGTCAGTAGAGCGACGAAGCGGTACTCGAAAGTTTACCAGAATTTTACGTAGGGTAGGTCAGTTTTTCAACTTTCTTTTTTATATTTTTTATTGGTAATTTGTGTTATAAATATCAACAGCAACCCCCTCTTAAAATTAAAATGAGTTATTGGTATTGATTCTTGGGAATTAAAGTGAACTTTATCAAGCATTTAAATCGGAGCTGAAACATCAATGTCAGAGAGTGCTCGAAAAATTTTCTTAAACAAAATTTTGTATTAGCTACCATCTTTTATATTTATTTCTGACAATAAATATGTAAAATAATTGTTTATTGGTTTTTGTTTAGCACACTACAGTTTTAAAGTATATTACCGCAGTTATGTATGACTAATGATAATTTTTTTTTTTTTTTTTTTGATATCAGAAATATATATTATTATTAATATGTAGGGCACAGGGGTCCAAAATCTTATTTTCAAGACTAATAATAATGCCTTTGACATATGTAACTCAATATATTGTCAATCGCATCATAAAATATTCAACAGTTACCTAATGGATTGCTATTGGTGTCTTAAAAGTACATGGTCCACACAAACAATATTTTTTTTACGGTTTTAACGTTGTTGCCCCACTATGAAATTTTGGCTAGTGGTAGATATAGCCTTAATGAACAAACACAATTTTTTTCATAATTTTCAAAAATATACTTTTTGAATAGTTGTACTTTTAACGTTAGCAACCTTGACCTTGTACTTTAAATTCAAGGTCAAATCATTTTTTAGACTAAACTAGAAAAATCTTACTTAAACACTACAAATCAACGTTTGCCCCGTCTTTATATCCCTTACCGTTCTCGAAATATTGTAATTTAAAAAATCCAACTTTTCCAAAAAATTGCCATTTTCTTAATTTTCAATGAGTTATTACTCAAAAACCAATACACTAAAAATTTTGAAAATTTGGAATTTTCATGCTGTTGGCAGGTACAACGTTTCCACCAAAAATTATTAAAATTGAAGAGGTCAAGTTTCAAAATTTAATTTTCATTAGTTGATTTGGCATGGAATGACCCGAATATTGCTCACCCCCTGCACATCATTAAAGACATTAAAATTCATTTCCCTCAATTAATTATTTTTATTGTATTTAAAATATAAAGACAATCATCGCGGCGTTACGGCATTATTAGTCTGTTGATTATTCCGCTCACTGTGCCGACCAACTATTGAATTAACGTTAACGCGGTTACCTAGTATCCTGAAAGGGACGGAGTGGTTGGTCCTCCTGAAATGTGACCAGAATAAATAACACGATTAATATAGCCGGAGACGAAAATCTCGAAGATCTGGTGAACATACAGTGTGAACTGTAGTATTGACTTGAAATTCCTGGAGAAGAATTTTGAAGGTTCAAATATTTGCATATATTTCAAATCCACCTTGTATACTAATTCTAAAATACACATTACATTTGGTAAAAATATTTCGACGTTCACACCCGCCACGCATATGTAAAGGTTAATTTACCCCAACCTTATATAGTCGCCGGTCGGCCAAACTGCAGCATCAATTTTCTTTCACAATTTTTTTTAAACATCTGGTCATTATAAAATAATTAGTCGGATACACAAGCTATTTGCCTTTCGAATTTCCAAATGCTTGTTAAATAACAGCGTTAACAGCATAATTAAATATCGGTAGGAGGAAGAATTATTTTATAAATATACATTTTTCAGTTTCAAGGTTAATTCGAAACTTTACTTGCATAACGTAAGCAGTTGAATGTACATGGTGGTTCGGCAAAAACGCTATTGAGTGAAGTGATTAGAAGTAATGTCAGAATAGAAATGTTTTTGTCAATAGAAGTATCAGTAAAATAGTTTATTTACCCTATTTTTTTTTTTTTTAGTTCAAGTACACATTGTCAGTGCTGTTTAATTTTTTACAAATAAGACCAAAATAAATAATTTTTATTAGATGCCTTGGATGGTTGTTCATCGTATGGTGAAAGGTTTAAATGTTATCTATAGATATTTAATTTTTATAAAATATTTAAATATATAGTCATCCATTGATGGAGTTCAAATCGAGTTAGTTTGAAAACGTTTAGATGTTTCTTAAAATGAATTTGCTCGTTGAGTGAAGAAATCTGAGAGAGATGCACCGGTATTATTAATTAACGTGTTCGTATTTCTTCTACTTGCACCGCTCAATATTTATAATTTTCTAAAAATATGTGTTGAAATATACTTATCACAGTTTTAAATTATACTTACACATATTTATACCGGGTGGCCACGATTCAATGTACGCTCCCAATTTTTTGGTTGTTTGTGAATTGAAAAATGTCGTTTTTGGTATACGTGAGTAGGATAAAAGTGGGCCATTTTTTGACTAACAGGAATGAAAATATCCGAGAAAATATCACTTCCGGTTGAACTGGAAGTGACATCAACTTTTTTTTCTAGAATGATCTTGTTTTTTTTGGTGTTTTATGAATCATGAAATTCTAACTGCAACAGTTTTTTCCAATTTCAAAAATTCCAAAAACTAAGTGAGATGCGAACGATTTTTTATTTTTTACAAAATGGCCGCATTTTGCTATAATAATTAATACACTCAGTTCCATAAAAAGTGACGCACTCGATTTTTCGGGTAATTTTAAAGTTCTTTAGTTCTTAAACCGGTGAACCGATTTGAACATTTTTTTTCTCAGTTTATAGCAAAATTCATTCTCTATGAGCCGGATTGGAAGCAATGGTGAGTTCTTCCATATTTCATGGAAATTAATGGAGAATTTTAAACCTAAGTTTTTTCACAGGTTTTCAAAACACCCTGTTATTCTTGCATTCATGGGAAAATTATTCATTCTGCATTCAATAAACCATTTTTTAATAAGCATTTTGTTTTTTTATTCATTGATTTATCTCTAAAATTGTCCGAATTACAGCTTTTTTGCTGAAACCTTGCGTATTACCAACTTTCTGAATTTACCGAGTTCTATAAACTGATACGAATTTTAAAAAACATTTTTATTAAACACAAAATTATAAACTTGTTCAGGATTTATTTGAGGCATTTTGTGTAATTTTAGTCTCTAAAACTTCTTTAATGACACTTAATTAATGACACAACAACAAAGTATGGAGACATACAACAAATTAATTGCTATGGCAACGGCAACAACTTTTTCAAAAGCAATGTGATCCTACAATGAAATAAATGTCCACCTCTTTATTTTTTGAAAGACAAAGGAATTGCCTACCAATAAATAAAAAAAAATAAAAAATCGGTCCACTGGTTTAAAAAGAAAAAGAAAAAAAGTTAGGTCAAAAATCAAATGCGTCCCTTTTTTTGGAACTGAGTGTATTTAAAAACCTTGACAATTTCTATTGATTTATATGCTATACAATTCTGCATCAGTGAGTATGACCACTCATCATGTGCATCATTTCTCAATACACGAAAAAGCAGGGTTCACGTAAAAACGTTATATCTCGGAAAGTACCAGCGATAAAACAGTGAACTAAAAAACAAAATGTTTATTAAAAAATGATTCATCGAATGCAGAATGAATAATTTTTCCATGAAAACTTAGGTTTAAAATTCTCCATTAATTTCCATGAAATATGGAAGAACTCACCATTGCTTCCAATCCGGCTCATAGAGAATGAATTTTGCTATAAACTGAGAAAAAAAAATGTTCAAATCGGTCCACCGGTTTAAGAACTAAAGAACTTTAAAATTACCCGAAAAATCGAGTGTGTCACTTTTTATGGAACTGAGTGTAGTATATAAAATAAATGTCTATACAGGGTGACTTTTAATTGCGTAGGTATATTTTAACCCTCAACATATCTCGTCGAGTAAAGCGAGGAAAAAAATAAATTTCAAAAAAATGTCAACTGTTTTAGACCATAAAAGCGATAATCTAAATAAGCTTAAGCTCATCATGTAGAATTAAAATTGAAAAAATATACAGGAGTCCTATTTAATAGAAAATATCAATGACGTCATATAGCTTTGTCAATTATGGCTCAAAAAAATTAGAAACGCTACAGACAAAGTGACAACTTTCATATACTAATTGACCTGTTTTTGCGATTTTTTTTTTAACCTTATAGAAGAAAAAATGAGAATTTTATTTCTTACTTTTCGGACACACTGTATTTGTAACTTTTAGGTGTGGGCATATTTAAAATTTATAGCAAAGGAGTTTCGTATCCACAAATATATTAATGAAGATGTTTAGTCGGATTGGATAAAAAATTGGAAGAAAACCTCAAATTCTCATTTAGTCGACGTTTCGACAATATTTATTGTCTTCCTCAGGACTACAAAATATAACATAAATTAAATCACAAATACATAAATTCAAATAAATAAAGATGTAAAACTTAACATTTAAACAACACAGTGTATGACTTTTTTATTAAAAAATATAGATAAAAATGAGGAATAAATAAATCATTTAAAAATAAAATGTTTAAAAACTTTAAAGTAATAAAATATTAGGAACATCACACTTACCCAATGAGGTATTTGTATTTTTTGTAAACCAAATACCTCATTGGGTAAGTGTGATGTTCCTAATATTTTATTACTTTAAAGTTTTTAAACATTTTATTTTTAAATGATTTATTTATTCCTCATTTTTATCTATATTTTTTAATAAAAAAGTCATACACTGTGTTGTTTAAATGTTAAGTTTTACATCTTTATTTATTTGAATTTATGTATTTGTGATTTAATTTATGTTATATTTTGTAGTCCTGAGGAAGACAATAAATATTGTCGAAACGTCGACTAAATGAGAATTTGAGGTTTTCTTCCAATTTTTTATCCAATCCGACTAAACATCTTCATTAATATTTAAAATTACTTATGCGTCGACAGACTTACAGCAAAAATTGTTTCATTCGCAGACGTACTAGGTATTTGTTAAATTCTCCGTATGAATTAATTTTCATAGTACACCTACTACTGTAACATGTGGACATGACAATAGCTATTTTTAAATTATTTTGCAACGAAATTTAATTGTTAATTAACATGTTCAAATTACAACAGTGGTGTTTCTTATAAACATCAAATCCATCCTATTTTCTCAACTAATTACAACAGCTATTGTTCAACCTTCTGTTTTACGATCGATAAACAAATCAACATTCATACTTTTCGTTTTATTTTATTTACCGTGAATAAATTTTTTATTAGCACATTTTTATGATATAAGAGATCGTAAAACGGCATAACAATAAAAAATGTATCTGATTATTGTTTCTTATCGTGATAAAAATGCATTTCCTGGAAATTCTTTATACAATTTTATAAAGATATGGATAAAACACACATATGAAACACCTCATATAAATTATCGATAGGAAGAGATAGAACCAATACAGAATATTGTCAAACGAATTTCCGGCGAGGAAATGCCTGACACCGACTAACAATTTTTTTCCCTCTAACATTATATTTATTTGACTTCATCAAATAGGTATGATATTATTTCTGTTTATTCAGTTATCCATAATTACTTAAATAAACTCTTATTTCGGTTAATTTCCGCTGTCAACACAAACGAGAATATTAATGGCGATCGTAAGGAAGTTTATGGTGCGTGGAAAAGAATACAGATTTGAATAACAAATCCCACACGATACATTAGTCCCAATAAAAATAATGGATTTACTGATCATATTGTGTACGTTATGTAGGCTAGGGAAGTAACATATAACGTTGAAGTTATTGCTTAGGTGCCATTATATGTACATTATGGTATTTGCTGAAGGCATAATAAAGTTCAGACTTTTATATACCTACCGGTAGAAAGTAAATTTGAAACTTATAAGTTTGATACTAAATAAAATATACATGCAGTCACCAGAGACACACGTAGAGACCTTATAACGAATTTATAAACATCGGCAATTTTACGAGAAATAAACTTCAAGTAGGGAATTTTATAAAATAATATCTATAATTGTTCGAATCAGGTCTAGCACGTGAATAGTTCCCTCTTCCATCTAAGTCTAAGCAAATCACTCATAAGTGTTTAGTAGGCCAGTAGAATTAGACGGGAATCTGTAACTAATTCGTTTCAGATAGCCGTAGGTAAAAACAGGTGGATTTAGTTATAAGGAATATACCTCTGCGATTCCTCCCAAATCAAATATACAGAACATTGTTTATAAGTCACTTGTATGTGAAAAAATCATGAAATTTGGAGTTTTTTAAAAATTGCAGTAAGACTGCAGTAGATTAATTTTTTTGAATGCTTCTGTTTACTAGGTAATTCCAAACCGGTTAATTTAAGCCCCGGTTGATTTCATTTCATTGATTATTTATTTAAATAATTGCCGAAAACCATCGAAATTTTCGAAAATTTCAAGCATTTTTTACTCTGAAAGGAAAAATGCTAGACTCTTGAAACTTTGGTGGAATATGTGTCTCATTACCCTCAACTTACAAAAAAAATTTCGTTTCAAAATGTTTATTAGTTTTCGAGAAATTCTATTTGTTTATTAAAAACGTCCCAAATGTTTAATGAAAAATTGACCTATTAACGTTATCAAAAATAATTCAACCACAGCTCATTTTTTTCGTCAAGACGTCAATTTTACGAATCTGTTATGGGCGTATCGATTTTCAATAATTTTGACCGTCAAAATGGCGTTAACAAAATTGCTACTTTTCGGAGCAGCGTTTTTTGCAAATAACTTTACAACAAATTAACGTATCTGCACAAATCTTTCATATTTGAGTTGCTGGTATTTTTCTACAAATTTATAAAAAAAAAATTGTTGCTCTGGGACATGTAGGAGCCGAGATAATTTTTTAAATTGTTTAATGCGCCAAACGTTTATTTATTAATATTTATGGCCAAAATTGAAACTGGTTGTTAATAAGATATTGAATTTTGTGAATTCATCAAGTCCTATTGAAAACGGGCCCTTTTTGAGGTCAAAATATAATTTTTAATAATTAGTGATTTTAGAGCGTCTTCAATTTGTTTGGCTCAAGGGACAGGGGAATTATTTATCAAACGATTTTCAAATTGGGGTAGCGAGAAAAATTCGTCATATCTCCGTTATTTTCCGGCCAATTTCGACGTTTTTTTTTTTTAATTTGGGGTAGCTCACGAAAATAATAACAATGGGCACATTTGCAATATCCAAATAATAAACAAATAATTATTATAAACAATTTTTTTTTTTTATTTTTTCTTTTTTGGGCTTATGCAACTTATAATGTGCTAATGTATTAAATATAAATTTATAAAGATTATATAATGGTAACAATGTATGCAAAAACTATTTCTCCATCAAACAATATACGATGTTACAGCATTGTTACCATTATATAATCTTTATAAATTTATGTTTAATACATTAGCACATTATAAGTTGCATAAGCCCAAAAAAGAAAAATTAAAAAAAAAATAATAATAAATTGTTTATAACAATTATCTGTTTATTATTTGGATATTGCAAATGTGCCCATTGTTATTATTCGTGAGCTACCCCAAATTAAAAAAAAAAAACGTCGAAATTGGCCGGAAAATAACGGAGATATGACGAATTTTTCTCGCTACCCCAATTTGAAAATCGTTTGATAAATAATTCCCCTGTCCCTTGAGCCAAACAAATTGAAGACGCTCTAAAATCACTAATTATTAAAAATTATATTTTGACCTCAAAAAGGGCCCGTTTTCAATAGGACTTGATGAATTCACAAAATTCAAGATCTTATTAACAACCAGTTTCAATTTTGGCCATAAATATTAATAAATAAACGTTTGGCGCATTAAACAATTTAAAAAATTATCTTGGCTCCTACGTGTCCCAGAGCAACAATTTTTTTTTTTAAATTTGTAGAAAAATACCAGCAACTCAAATATGAAAGATTTGTGCAGATACGTTAATTTGTTGTAAAGTTATTTGCAAAAAACGCTGCTCCGAAAAGTAGCAATATTGTTAACGCCATTTTGACGGTCAAAATTATTGAAAATCGATACGCCCATAACAGATTCGTAAAACTGACGTCTTGACGAAAAAAATGAGCTGTGGTTGAATTATTTTTGATAACGTTAATAGGTCAATTTTTCATTAAACATTTGGGACGTTTTTAATAAACAAATAGAATTTCTCGAAAACTAATAAACATGTTAAATGGAGTTCACTAAATAAAAGATCGGAACACTGATAACTAAATTTATTCATACGATCTGTATACAACGACAGCTCAACAAATACTAAACTAAAGAACTAAATATCTAGTAAGACCTCAACCGACAACTTATATAATACTGACAAAACACTTAATTACAAAAACAAGGATAGGAATTTAACAGACTTGGTTACTTTATGATTCCGTAACACTCGGCCATCCTGTATCCTTCGTGTCCTCGCGATGCTTACGATGCGATCCCATCCTGTTCCACTCATAGTGATACTGGAGATATCGGGTCCTGAAATTGACATTAACAGCAGTATTAATTCAAGTGCAGGTAACGCAAGGTAGTTACTTCTACACAACCAGGGGCCCCCAACATTCATTCTCATAACCAACAATCAGAATTTCTATTTAATTGCTACTCACTGATCTTTTTTTTTTTTTTTTTTAAACATCACTAGAGTCGCAGGCAAGTCAGATCCCTACAAGAATTGAATCTCGCGGGCAAATCTGGCCCCTACAATTACAACAATTAACGCAGGCAAGTCAGATCCCTACAAGAATTTAATCTCGCGGGCAAATCTGGCCCCTACAATTAGAACAATTAACGCAGGCAAGTCAGATCCCTACAAGAGTTGAATCTCGCGGGCAAATCTGGCCCCTACAATTACAACAATTAACTCTCTAACAAATCAATTAGGTCTTCTCGATCACGAATCTCCTCATCTGACTCCTGGTCGCTATCGATACCACCAGGAAATGGTCTTAGCGAGTCGGCGGCGACCAGTGTATTGAAGTTTTTATATCCTTTTACCCCTTTGACACTTCTAATCTTATATCTATCGTTATCAAATACCTTCTCTATTACGTAAGGCCCTGTAAATTTCCGATACAACTTTTTATTTATACCAGTAAAGGAGCATGCCGATCCATCTCTCCACAAAACTAACTCCCCTTTTTATATTTTCTGGCAGGTTTACGCCTTTTGTCGTATCTATTCTTCATGCTTTTACTGACCTCCTGGAGGTTCTTATGTGCCCGTTTTCTTCTATTTTGTATATCTTCCTTACTTGTATTACCTTCGAGATCGTTTAACAACCTACCCTTGTGACTAAACATTAATTCATATGGTGTATACTTGGTGCTCGAATTCACAAGGTTATTCATTCCCCAAACGCATTGCGGGATAGTAGAGTCCCATGTTAGGTCACAGTCATGCGACGTTCGGATGGCACCGCTAATGTTCTGTGGAACCTTTCTAGTTGGCCATTTCCTCTGGGTGTGAAAACGGCTGTACATATGTGCTTTATTTGATTTTCCGTGGTGAAGTCCTTGAAGTATCGGCTGGTGAAAGCCAAGCCATTGTCCGAAATGATTCTCTTTGGAAAGCCCATAAGTGAAAATGTATCCCGCAAATGTTTTAGGCATTCTGCCGAACCCAAAGTTTTCGTAGGCTTGGCGATCATAAATTTTGTGAACGCATCGATCATTGTCAATATATATGAATGCCCTGACCTACTCCTAGGATACGGACCCACGTAGTCTATATGTACTGTGTGCATTGGCTCATTAGGTTTACTGATGGGATGTAATTCACCTTCCGATTTACCATAGTTTCCCTTGTTATACGCACAACTGATACAAGAACTAACGTATTTCTTTATAAAACGTGTCATCCTTGGAAACCAATAATTGCTTTTAATGAGATTTTCACAACGGCTAAATCCCGGATGTCCTATCTCATCGTGATATTTTTGTACTAGCCGCCACCTTGCCATTTTTGAAACAATCAGCCGATCTCCGTATATGGTTTTCCTGTAAAGCCGCCCGTTTTTGAAATTGTAATTACTGTTTAACTCCTTATCACCGCCGTCTTTCATTTGCTTAATTATTTGTTGAATTGAATCATCCTGCATCTGTAGCATTAAGAACCAGTCATTTTCTCCCACCGTTGTCATTTGAATATTTATAGGGTTTCTACTCAAAGCATCAACATGGGTCATCGATTTTCCAGGTTTGTGCTCAATTTCAAAATCATAATGTTGTATTTGCAACCACCATCTTGCTATCCTCGGAATAAGATCTCGCTTCCCAAAAGTGTATCTCACTGCTGAACAATCAGTTATGACTTTGAAATGTAAACCTAGCAAATAAATACGAAATCTCTTTAATGATTCGACGACCGCAAGAGTTTCTAATTCATAACTATGATACACTCTTTCGGTAGCAGTGGTGGCTCTACTAAAATATGTAACCGGTTTTAGGTTACCATCCTTTTGTTGTTGCAGAAGGATCCCCCCTAGACCTAAAGAACTTGCATCAGTATGTACTTGCGTTTCTAATTTAACATTATATGTGGCAAGGATCGGTTTATTAACTAAACATTCCTTGAGCTTTAAAAACGCAGACGCTTGCTCCTCTTCTCAGGTGTTTTGTAATTGTCCATGGGTGCTATGAAACCGGCATACAACTCGTTTGGCTCTGTACACTGGAAAGCACGAGCATTTGGTTGTAGCTCCAATGGAAGCCCTTTTATTATGCATGAAAGGGTTGCCTCATTGTCCAATCTGCATTGCTGTGTGAGAGCTAGCTTGGCGTGGTAGTATTGGGTCATCGTCTCGTCTGTAGTCTTTTTTCTTAACACTAGCTCTTCTAGTACTGTTGCGTAGTCTGAACATCTAGGGAAGGCACGACCTAATGCAGTTTTCCATTCGGCCCAAGATTTGTCGTAGTTTTCTAACCTATTAAACCAGTGACGTGTGGACCCTTTGAGTTTGGCTTGCATAAAACATATTTTTTCGTAATCCGTCCATCCATGAATACCTGCGAGTTGTTCAATTTTCTGTAACCATGCCATAACTGTGAAATCATTGGCGTCCGGATCAAAATACGGGACGATATCACCATTCATTCTGGGCGGATTTAAGTGAAATGGATTTACATGGATGGAATGACTAGCTGTTGATGGGGTTCTGCTTTCGGTACTTCTGCTGCTTTCTCCCATACTGGTTTCTCCAAATTTCCGTTTTAAATACTGGTTAACCTTTCTGCTAATTTGTTTTTCGAGTAAGCTAGCATATAGTTCCCCTTCGCTTCCAGAGTCACTCATTTTTATTTTTGGTGTTCTACTGTTAAGCTTCGTTAATTTACCACTTTGTTTTACTATTAGCACTAATAATATCAACTCTGTAACTGCACGTAAGTTCGTCACACTTCTGAATTTGTTAAATGGAGTTTACTAAATAAAAGATCGGAACACTGATAACTAAATTTATTCATACGATCTGTATACAACGACAGCTCAACTAATACTAAACTAAAGAACTAAATATCTAGTAAGACCTCAACCGACAACTTATATAATACTGACAAAACACTTAATTACAAAAACAAGGATAGGAATTTAACAGACTTGGTTACTTTATGATTCCGTAACAAACATTTTGAAACGAAATTTTTTTTGTAAGTTGAGGGTAATGAGACACATATTCCACCAAAGTTTCGAGAGTCTTGCATTTTTCCTTTCAGAGTAAAAAATGCTTGAAATTTTCGAAAATTTCGATGGTTTTCGGCAATTATTTAAATAAATAATCAATGAAATGAAATCAACCGGGGCTTAAATTAACCGGTTTGGAATTACCTAGTAAACAGAAGCATTCAAAAAAATTAATCTACTACAGTCTTACTGCAATTTTTAAAAAACTCCAAATTTCATGATTTTTTCACATACAAGTGACTTATAAACAATGTTCTGTATATTTGATTTGGGAGGAATCGCAGAGGTATATTCCTTATAACTAAATACACCTGTTTTTACCTACGGCTATCTGAAACGAATTAGTTACAGATTCCCGTTCACATCGTCTAATTCCACTGGCCTATTAGTTAGTTTACTTCAGAATGGAATAGAACGATCAATGTTCGCAACCAAATATAGAGACATCAAAAGAACTTAGTATGGGATCGGTACGCCAGTAAAGTACCGATCCCATTGAACGTCTTTGTTAATGAAATTAATGAAGGGTGAAGTTTCTAATATAGAAATTACACGATTATAATACGTCTAATTATATTATATGTCATAGAAATTAAAACCCTTGGAAATTTCCGTAGTATAACTGAAATAATGGTTAGTAAATTAGTAATGAATGGTTATGGTTAGCCCCGATTACCGTATAAATTTATTAAAGCTTAAACACAAGTATAATTTATGCAGACAAATATCGATTATGTTTCAATTCCTTGAACATGGTGCTTTGAAGATTCATATTATGGCATTAGTTAGAGTGTGCCAGTTGTTAAATTTGCTTGTGAAATTGGAGAAAAAAAAACTGAAGCAGGGGCAAATCGACTGACTAAAACGCAGTTTTGATTATATATAAATTATCAGGTTGATGCCAAAGTTCGTGGCGTTTCTGGCTTCCACATATCCTTTTGTTTGAGTTTAATAGAGGAGTTTAAGGCATCGGATGCCGCCAGAACCATTTGTGCCATTGACGGAGAGAACGCCATTGGCGAAAAAAAGTTTGGCTTGGCTATTCATCACCAAACCCCAAACCACTGGATTTCTTTAGGTGAAGAATAAGAAAACTACCAGATTTTGTTTATTAAAAGGAAATAAATTTTAAATTCCATAAGAACGCTACGAATATACCTACGCATCAACCCGATATAATAAAACTAAAAATCTAACATACCTAGTCTTTAAATCTAATAATGTTTTTGTTGCATTCATAACTCAAATATGAATGAATATCAAACGTTAGCATGACACACAGACAGGAGCAGTTTTTAGCACTTATTATCGCGGTGTAACTATATCAGTGCATGTACTTATCTACCAGATTACTCAATCATTTTCCTTCCGCAGATAAAACCACTAAAACAATACAAATTTAATGTTTTGTTAACAATGTCGGTTATGAGATTATGGTTAAACTAATTTGATGATACGAGGAAATGTATTTTAAACCGATTTAAAAAAAGAATTCAGGAAAGTGTGTTCATCACTGTGCATTCATTACTTTGAATTGGTTCAAACAAATTCCCTGTAACTTGTGTACTGTAGATTATTACCTGTGAGTGGTCTTACCACTCTTATCGGAGTTTGATCAAATTACGTCGATGGCGCAATTCGAAAATTGAATTTTCCCTTTACATATACAATTTCCCCGCGCCTCCGCCATATTTTTGATAAAGGATTATCGTAGCTACTAATAACTATTTACTGATTTTTCATTTTTCAATAGGTATATTAGAAAAGAAAGGGCTACTAAAAAATGTATAAGAGAAAAATTTAACCACCACCAAAAAAATTAAAAGATCTCTATAAATTGTGAAATAAATTTCCACTCACATATTGTTTACTTAATTAATTAATGGAAGCTAACAAAAAAATTGAACTTTACTACGTAATAATTCAAAGTGGTAGGTACCTATAAAAATGAACAAATATCGCAACCAAACGTATTCTTAAAATTTACCTACACGTCTTTGCATCAAAAGATTCAAAAATTGTAAATATTTAAATTAATAAAGAACTACCCTTTCCTCTAGCTCATAAAAATATTATATTTTTGTATTAGAGACAATTCCTGAAAATAAAACCATTAATTACAATACATATAAGCCCTCCATGAAAAATTTATTTTTAAATTTGGGGAACGACCCTCGCCGAGTAAGGTTAATATGATTTACCTCATCACGGAGCAGAAAGTGATACGCTCAAGTTTGGGTTTCTGTCGAGCGTATTCTCGAGCGTATTGCAATAAATTACGAATACGCACTTATAATTCACCGATTTTATAACAGTGGAGGAAAATTAGAATTTGAAATTGATGTAATCGGGAAGTTGAATTTTTTTTTGTTTATTGTTTTGTACATGCAAATGAGTCGGAAACCGAAAAAATTAGCAAAATCGGGCTGGGGCTTCGTGAGAAAAGCACATACATTTTTTATGCATTTCGAGTGCATTGCTACACTATTTTTTAAATATCTCTAACTCTATTGGTCGTAGACAAATTTTAAAAAAACTAAAAATACTCGTAAATGAATAGCCTATCAAACTGTTGGGATATAGTTACATTAAAATTGCATCCTAACCTCAAAAAATCCAAGTTTCTCAGTTTATTTTTTTTTACTAATAATGTAATAAGTGGGGTAAAAATCTTCTGATCTTTACGAAAGTTGGAGAAAATATGTATTTTCATGCTGTAAATACGTAATTAAATTTAAAAAAAATTAAAATTATTTTTACAGTCGCAATTGAACATTTTCGAAAAAAAAAAACACTTGCTATTTAATGCAAAAGATGGTCGTGGCGTAAAAGAGTAGGTCTTTTTATGTATTTTTTACATATACCGCAGAATCTGTTTATGAAGTTAAAATGGCGTTTTTTTAATTTAAAAAAATAATAATTTCACTTTTTTGACATTTTCTCATTATGCAAGATTTTCATATAAGTTTTGTATAAAACGAAATTCAATTAAATTATGAAGATTATATGACAGTTAAAATAATTATTTGAAAATGGGATAAATGTTTAAAATCAACTTTGTTTGACGCTATATCGAATGGACAATAAAGGAGCTTTCGTAAGGTGCATTATTATATTTACTTTTGTTTTACTATAAATATAAAATACAAAGTATATGTGTATAATCCCACTAAACAACACATATAACCACATTATGTAATGTTATACCTAGGTAACAATTTTAATGTTTTCATGAAACATTATATTTCTGTTATGATAACTAACATTGGTATATATCTGAGAAATATTAAAATGTAAAATATTTAATAAATGTCATTGTTTATACAATATTAACTCGATGTTACTAGAAAATATTTCTATAATATCGTACGGTACATCTTGTATTGTATTGTAATACATTCTCTTAAATGTATCTTAACATATTCCTTAAATGTTTACAAAATGTTATACAAATATAATTTGTAATGTTAAACCGAAATATTTCATATATGTAATATTAATTATGTTATAAAGAGCACTTTATAGGTACATTATAAATAATATCCATTATAAATAATATCCATTATAAATAATATCCATTTGAATGTAGATTAACATTATTAGTAATATTTATTTAATATTACCATTTTAGCACTAGATACTAAGTATTTCTGATTCACTGACATGTGCTCAATGAATACCTAACCAGTAAGCATTTGGGCTGTCATTTGTAAGTTTGGTTTGTCGTAAATAATAATACACCTTACGAAATCTCTTTTAATGAATTGAATTTCGTTTTATACAAAACTTATATGAAAATCTGGCATAAAAGATATGAAAAAAAATGTCAAAAAAGCGAAATTCTTTTTTTTTTTATTAAAAAAAACGACATTTTAACCATATTCTGATATATGTTCACAAGAAAGTAGGTACATAAAAAGACCTGCTGTATAAAAAAAAGTTTACCCTACGACCATTTTGCATTAAATGGTAGGTAAGCGTTTTAATTTTTTTCGAAAATGTTCAATTGCGACCGTAAAAATAATTTTTATTTTTTTTAATTTAATCACGTATTTATAGCATAAAAGCACATATTTTCTCCAATTTTCGTTACCCCACTTATTGCATTATTAAAAAAAAAATAAACTGTGCAACGTGGATCTTTGAGGTTAGGATGTTTTATTAATGTGACTATACCTACCCCAACTGTTTGGCTATTCGTTTACGAGTATTTTAGTTTTTTTAAATTTTTCTACGATCAAAAGAGCCGGAGATATTTAAAAAATAGTGTAGCGATGCACTCGAAATGCATAAAAAATGCATACTTTTATGCACTTTTCTCGCGAAGCTCCACCCCGATTTTGATAAATTTTTCGGTTCTCGATTCATTGCATGAATAAAAAGAAAACAAAGCAAAAAATTCAACTTCCCGATTACATCACTTTTCATCAATTATTTTGACTAATTTCCCTCCACTAATAAGTTTTAACGCAGCTTGAATAATTCACAAAGTGACGGCTTAGGTGTGCATCTACTTTCTTCTGATAAAGATCATAATAACCAAGAGCTGGTACACAAATGGTAGGTATAGTCGAGTAAACTTTAACTTGGCGTGTGGACGAGTTGATATTGTGCATACTATTTTAGTTTCTTTTGCACACAAAGTTAAAGCAATAACCCAAAAACATTGTTCACGTATGTTTATTCGTAAACAATGGTTTTGGGCCATTGCTTCAATTTTGTGTGCAAGAGAAAATAAGGTAGTGGCGGTAGATATGGCCCGGACGGTCATATGGCCCAATGCCCTTAAATTTTAAACTAACCGCATCAAACCCAACTTCTTGACGTTCACAGTTTCTTTCAATACGTTTAAGCGTCCTCTGTAAATAACAAGCCGAACTTCCGGCAATATCGGCAATACCGGCTAGTTTAGATTATGACGTCACAACAGGTGTTCGAATAATAAAGTTTAATGAAAGTGTTTTGGTGAAATCATCGGGAAACATTGAAAAACAAACCTAAATTTTGGAGGATCGACAATCTAAGTTACGTGTTACATAGTGGCATATTTATTTTACTTAAAAATTTTGTGAAAGAGTTTTTTCTTGTTGCTCATAATGTGCACTACACAACTGGTCATATGGCCCATGTATTTATTTCGTCACATTGTTTAAGTATTTTATCTTGATAGAAAATACTTACTTTACATTAGTGGAAAAAATTATTTTGCATTTTTTTAAAGGGCTCAGATTTATGTTAATTCTGTAAGTGCCATATTTTCAGATGGGTTTGATGATATGGCCCATTGACCTTTTCTACAATTTTATTTTTATTTTTAAATTTGCAATCTTTTTTATTTTTTGTTGTCAGTCTATTATGTCTAAGCTCAATTTTCTTAATGAACCGTTCAATTAAAATAAATTTTTCTAGGGCCATAACTCCAACCCTGGTTGGGAATATTGACTGCATTTAAAAAAAATTTTTTTTTGTTTGTTTTACGTTTGATTAAAACTTTAATTTTTTTTCTGAAAGCGAAGGTGTTTACGCTTAAGTTCCTGTAAGCATTGTTATTTTTTTTAATAAAGTTTTCGAGAAAAATATTTTTTTTTTAGTGGGCCATATATGCCGCCACTACCTTACAATAATACGCACAATATCAACTCATCCACACGTCAACTTAAAGTTTACTCGACTTTATATGTGTTCTGCCTAGCTGGGTAGTTCCCTAAAATTTAAAAAAACTAGTTTATTGCAATTTGAATAATCTCTGGTTTTCAAGTGACTGCTTTTATAATGCTATCCTTTTATGAACTGATGAAAAGGACTGAATTTTTTAAATCTGGAAAAACGGTTGCACTTAGAATTCCATGCTTAATAAGAAACCATAAAAAAATAAGTATAGTCAATTAATTACCTATAAGAAAAAAAGTTGGTCACTTCCAGTTCAATCGGGGGTGATATTTCATTCCTGTTAGTCTAAAAGATACTTTTGTCTAATTTATGTGTCCCAAAAACGAAATCTTTAAATTCAATAACAACAAAAAAATTGGGGTTTAACTTGACTCGTGGCTATACCCGGTATAGAAACATATTAATTTTCGATAGCTCTTCATCGTAGGAGACTAATTAAAATTTATATTCATTGGAGCTAAAAAATAGGCTATTGAATATGCACCGTGCATTTTCGAAACATCGATCGATAACCCCTTCTGTCAAATAATTTAGTACAGTGATGAAACCAGTCCTGATGGGTGGATAAAGGGGTTCTAAATAATATATCAAAATGCAGGGACCACAGTCCTAGGATAAATAATTAATGAAAATTTTTGTAAAAATACCTGCGTATAAATAATATTACTTTAAATTAATATCTTGAATTAGGTATGCTTATTTTTTTAAGTAGGTATAGATACATACAAAATTGTTTGTTTTACAACTGGAAGAGTAGGTTCCTGGCAGGCGGAACATATGCGGTAGCTGGGCTTGAACCAGCAACATTTTTTATAACCAACTACCCCAAGAACTGGTTCGAATTCCATTACATACTGTAGAACCAGTTCTCTTTTCTTCCCTTTACAAATTTAGGTTTTCTACAGGTGTTCGATAATGGGTATTGACTTTGTATTTTATGTCAATCAAACAAATAGTAACATCACTGGCGTATAATAAAAAAATTATTATTTACCTGTGCCTATGATCACCTGTACTGTTTTGTAATGAATCTGCATTATGCACACCCGATCAGAACGTGCAATCAACCTGCCACAATGTACCACAGTTATGATACATCATAGACCGTAGACCGGAAAGGTGATCTCTGTGGTAAAGCTGCACGGTCGGGGTCGACACCTCTCGAACGTTCCCTCCCTATATGACGTAATTATACGCACACATATTTATACATTATTATAGACATAATAACAAAAACGTGAACCCACGCGCGTGCCTATCTCAAGTGCAAATCAAAGTAGGCTATCACGGGCGTGATAAAAAGTGGGTGGAGAACGACAGTGCCGCAGCCGGATATTTTTCGCAAGGAGTTCAATTATTCATTATTCATGTTTATTTGAATATTTTCCTCCTTTATTTAAATATATTTAAACGAATACTATTTTATAGTGTTGACTTAATCTTATTAGATTGGTTTTTGCAGTGACTAGAGTCAACTATTAGTTACGATCTGGAATTCATACATACCGGGTGTAAATTAAATTAGGCTCAATCGGAAAAACTATTTCAGAGATGTTTAAATGGCTATAAAAGCAAAGTTAGCTCGCTTAATATCACGATTTTATTTTTCCAATACTCAAAGGCTCAGAAAGAAAAGTTTTTCAGCTGTCATGGCTCCCTAGATGCCAACTTAAATTATCTTAAAAAAATGTTTGAGATTATGTTTCTTCCTCGAAGTTGATACCATCGTATGCAGAATAAATCCCTGAATCCAAAAATGTGTTTCATTTAAAAAACAGATGTTACGGTCATTTCCGGTGAAACCGGAAGTGCTAGAATTATTTTATTAACATGCATTAATTGCAAAATGATATCTGAAAAAACAAAAAAGTTATAGGGGTGAGCCTAATTTCATTTACGCCCGGTATATATTGTCTTAAATTAGGGGTAACTTAGCCACTCACTAGTCAAGAAAATAATGGGCTGTGGAAATAAACACTTATTACCTTCAGGCGGACATCACTAAGTATTCAAAATACAAAATTTGTAACGAGCGCAAGCGAGCTAATTTTCATGACAAGTTGTGAATGCTGTGATACCTATTGTTTGGAAGAAGCCATATAGTGTATATTTATTTTCACATTATTACCTTGCCTTTTAATGGAAAAAACCTTTTTTCTTTTTATTAATTCTATAGAGAAATCCATTTTTAGTTCATAGGTATTAGAAACTTACTTAATTATGTTTTTGGGCGAAATTAGATACTTAGTAAGAAAACCAATGCAAAATTGTAAGGGGCACCATATTTTTGACGATTTTTTACACACAAACTATGTATTTAAAATAAAAAAAAAACGACTTCTTCCTGAAAAAAATCTTCTCTATTCTTTCTCTATTCGTTTTGCATACTTATTTAAGTTATTCTTATTATTTTAATGCCTTTATTCAAATAGTATCTAAGCATATCACTCAAGCCGTGGTATTAATTAGTTTTACCAATTCGCACACATAACAATTTACTTGTGTTCCAAGTTTTTATTTTAACTAAACTTTTAAAAGTTTAACTAATTCTGTTTAAATTTTGGCTTTGAAATCCAATCGATTATAGAACGTTTTCAGTTCCAGAAAACTAATTTCATTGGGCATTTAGCCATCATATTCCTTTTAAAACACCTCAAGGAGATTCAACAGGTTTGATATATGAAAAAATAACCAACGATGTTTCATCGAAGGAAATTATATGTTGACCAGTTTCTATCTTGGCACAAAAGTAAATGTAAAAAGAAACTTTATGTAAGATATTTTGATACTTAAAATTTCAGGTGTCAAGTAAGATCAAGTTTGTATAAGTGCAATTGACATTTTATACCATTTCAAATATAAGTAAAAATAAATTTTTCCATCTAAATATGTGAAAATTTGTTTAGAACGAAAACGCGTGTACCCTTCTCTACGCCACTGGTATTATTCGGATTCGATTGAAAAAGTAGCAGACGTAGGCAGCCTGTCGAAAGATGTTAACAGATGTTTTTATCTTGTAGCGTGTGCACTGTTACAGCATTGCATTTCTTATATTTCATTTTGTATCATTGGCGCATTCGCCAAAACTTTAAAAGTTGATAATCACTGCTTAAAATTTAGAATTTTATATGTAGGTATATAAGGTGTGAAAATATTTTATTTCAGTACACTAAATGCATTTTATAATTTAAATGGATTCTTGTTTTTCATATGATAATTAATTAATTAATTAATTAATAACTTAATGCTTATTTCTCTTCTTTTTCTTTGTTTGGGATTTATTACCACATTCCTTGAGATTCCTATCCAATAAATTCGATTTATCTAAAAAATATTCATATTAACCAGTTTAAAACTGGGAAATAACCTCTACGCCTTTTACGTAATGTCAGAGGATCAGTTAGAGGGTGTTTTTTGACAACTACTTAATAGGAATTAAATTAATACAAAAATACTGCGCTAACCTTTCGGAAACTATATCCGTTTCCTTTTTCAAAGTTTAGACTTTAGATTTTTATGTAACGTGGAGAATAACACGGCATAAAATAATATAATAATTGTTTATATCATTTCCCTAGATATACTTACCATAGAAATGTTGAAAAATATACTAAATAATATTAATTTTATTGAGTTCTTCTCTCAACATTGGTAACCAAGTTGAACAAAATTCTACCGAACAATTTGATACGCATTTATCTTCATTAAGTAAAATTATTGCAGATTCTTTGATTTTTCTTTTTTTTTAATGCTTAAATAATGCAAAATGCAAGAACAACTTAGAAAAATATTTTGCTCTGCAGAATGCAAGCTACTTAATAAAATATTATACTGGGTGACAACGAAATCATTGTACAAGCCTAGGTATATAGGTGCCATTTTATTGTCTTTGAGGGTACAGATTTGGTTATTGGGTCGAGGATTCTCGACATAGGTCCACTTCCGGAAAAGCCAGAAGCTCGGCCAGAAGAGATTTTCAAATGTTGTTTCATGAAAAAAAAAATCTTCGTCCCGAAAATCACATCTATAACCTAAAAGACAATAAGTGACGCCTTGTAGGTACAATGATTTCGTTGTCATCCGGTACTGTAAGTGTAAGTGTTCAATCAGTGTTATTCTGTAAGCCATTGAAAATTATTCAATATTGGATATTTCCCAATAATTGGAGAGATTCCAATGACCTTGTCATTTTCGTATTCTGTAACCACAATGAATTCAATTTATTGAATCAATTATCTTGAAAATCTTAACAACCGATTTTTGCTCTTGTTATTAAGTTTCCAATAGAACATAACCTCAAACGTTTATTTTGAATAACTGATTTGTGCAACGATAGAAGGCGTTTGTAATTCATAATGAATAGACAATTTATTTTCATTATAAATGCAGTCGAAAATATAATTGAAATGTGAGTATTCAAAACAATGTGATAAATTAAAAATAAAATATTTCTAAATTAATCAAACAATAAATACTTCAAATGCACGATAATTGTAATTGTCGCCCCAAATTATTTTTAATTCATCTGGGCCAACCAAAGACGTGAATTTGCCCGTTCGTAGAAGAGGATACTGTTTTAAATAACGAACATATATGGCAAATTGCCGTGGACTTGTTCTTTTAGCAGGGGCCATATCACCAAATTTTCGCGACCACAAATCACAATTCAAAATACACCGCAGAATGGCGCAAAAACAACAAAAGTGAGGTTAATCTTCTTCTTTCAAATTTATTACGCACTATTTGTCAATAATTGTACTAACCGTTTTAAATTTAGTGACTAAGATTGAATGTTCCCAATATGGTTTACAGAATTGCAAAATTTCTCAATATTGGAAACACCCTTGTTAATGTGATTGAAACATAAATTGGAATCTATTCAATATTGGGAACTTTTCAATCATAGACTTATTATCGTCTATGTTTTTAATGGCTTTCAGAATAACACTGAATAATGTTATTTTCTATATTATACAGAGTGTTTCCAAAAACCGTGCCAACAATTCTTATTTCTTGAGCTCCATAACAAAACATGAAAAATTAAACTAATGACGCATGAGGGGGGCCTTCTAATTTTTATTTTTTAACTTTTTCGTTAGGCAGCGAGCGGAGGACCGACTTGACACACTTCGTATCGATACGAAAAGTTAAGCGACAGTTGCCGCGCTTAGTATGTGGATGGGTGACTATCCACGGAAAGACGCGCGGTCTCGTTTCCCTACTTCTAGCGGCTTGTATATCAGCTATATCGCAGAAGCAATACAACTGTAGGCGAGAGGTGTATTGAGGATATACCATCCTTCGGAGGGGATGTAAAGGCTGTAAAGCAGTCGGTCCCTTGTCTATTAAATGTTAGGCAAGTAAAAAATCCCTACTCTTAGTAAGATAAGAGGTTCGGAAAAATTTTCAGGTTGGGGGTTGCTCGTCTCCTGACATCGGTGATTGGCCCTGGTAGCGGAAATAGGCGACGTTAAATAAGTGATACAAAAAAAAAATTTCGTTTTCATTATTGTTACCGAACTTTTTTTGCTTAAGTATAAAAATAATTGTCTTGTTGGGAAGCTCTATACTTACCTAACAGTTTTGAAAAAAAAAATCGATTTAAATCAGACCCTGCAAAACGCATCAATTTATTGTTGTTAATTTTTATTTATTAAATAGTTTCATAAAAATTACCATGCTTTATTTATTTCAGGGCATATACTTAATAAGGTAGTGGCGGCATATATGGCCCACTTAAAAAAAATATTTTTTTTCTCGAAAACTTTATTAAAAAAAATAACAATGGTTACAGGAACTTAAGCGTAAACACCTTCGCTTTCAGGAAAAAAATTAAACTTTGTAAAAATCAAACGTAAAACAAACAAACAAAATTTTTTTTTAAATGCAGTCAATGGGCCATATTCCCAACCAGGGTTGGAGTTATGGCCCTAGAAAAATTTATTTTAATTGAACGGTTCATTAAGAAAATTGAGCTTAGACATAATAGACAAATAGACTGACAACAAAAAAAAAAATAAAAAAGATTGCAAATTTAAAAATAAAAAATAAAATTGTAGAAAAAGTCAATGGGCCATATCATCAAACCCATCTGAAAATATGGCACTTACAGAATTACCATAAATCTGAGCCCTTTAAAAAATGCAAAATAATTTTTTCCACTAATGTAAAGTAAGTATTTTCTATCAAGATAAAATACTTAAACAATGTGACGAAATAAATACATGGGCCATATGACCAGTTGAGTAGTGCACATTATGAGCAGCAAGAAAAAACTCTTTCATAAAATTTTTAAGTAAAATAAATATGTCACTATGTAACACGTAACTTAGAGTGTCGATCCTCCAAAATTTAGGTTTGTTTTTCAATTTTTCCCGATGATTTTACCAAAACACTTTCATTAAACTTTATTATTCGAACACCTGTTGTGACGCCATAATGTAAACTAGCCGGTATTGCCGATATTGCCGGAAGTTCGGCTTGTTATTTACAGAGGACGCTTAAAGTGGCTTAAACGTATTGAAAGAAACTGTGAACGTCAAGAAGTTGGGTTTGAGGCGGTTAGTTTAAAATTTAAGGGCATTGGGCCATATGACCGTCCGGGCCATATCTACCGCCACTACCTTAGAGCTTATAATAGAAAAATCTTGTTTCTGACCTAGTCGTGTACAGGGTTATTCCATATATTTAGAGAGCGTCTACCTCGCTTATTATAAAAGATAGAAAAAAACTTTAAATACAAAAGTTGTAGGGTTTGTCCTAAATCGTCAGAAAGTGTTGCGCAATATCACGAATAGATATTGGAAAGTTAAAAAAAACACCAAGTTGGTAAATTTCTAACGGAACACCCTATAAATTTTCAAAAAATCAAATAGATCTTTTTCATCTGAATTCAAAAATATATGATATGTTGATTTTTGGTTTAGCCGTTTTCGAGATATTTGCATTTAAAGAACGTGATTATATTGTTTTGCCTATGTGTTCGGCCAGGCTGGCGAGCGATTTGTCGTGAGCGAAAAATCGTGGACGACAATGTAGTGGGAGACATGCGACATTCTGTTCACCGCAAAGCGATTAAACATTTAGTTGAAACAATGCCTCTCTCACGAAAACGTCGAATTGCTCTGCTTTTGGAAGACGATATTCTGCCCAGTTACTTTTCCCAGAGTAAAAAAAATATGGTGTACATCCCATTAATAGATACAGACAGGAGTATGGAGAGTTTCATCATTTGTACAGACAGTTACGAAAATATCCGGAGAGGTTGTCCGTCACACTCTTATTTTTGAAGTGTTTATTTGTGTCTTGCCATAGAACAGGCCTACTTTGAACTTCTGATATGAAAATTTCTTTAAAACACGAAGCCATGTTGGCGTGGTGACAGCACACAGTTAACTAAATATCGCTCAGATATCAAACAACGTTGAATTCAGAGCGACACGCTTACGCGCTAAGCGATATGTCGCACATGTTTTGTGTCAGTATGGCCGCTTCAATTTGTTGTTTACGGTTTGAATTTCTTTTTTGTCGCTCTGTCGTCCACGATTTTTCGCTCACGACAAATCGCTCGCCAGCCTGGCCGAACCCTATCGCGGTTGCCATTAAAAAACAATTATTTCTAACATTTCTCTTCTGTATAACCCATTTTCCGGATAGAACGAAGAAAATGTAATACCCGAATAAACAATAATTATTATTGATGTTTGAAGCATTTGTTTTTTCATGGCAACCGCGATAGGCAAAACAATATAATCACGTTCTATAAATGCAAATATCTCGAAAACGGCTAAACCAAATATCAACATATCATATATTTTTGAATTCAGATGAAAAAGATCTATCTGATTTTTTGAAAATATATAGGGTGTTCCATTAGAAATTTACCAACTTGGTGTTTTTTTTTAACTTTCCAATATCTATTCGTGATATTGCGCAACACTTTCTGACGATTTAGGACAAACCCTACAACTTTTGTATTTAAAGTTTTTTTCTATCATTTATAATAAGCGAGGTAGACGCTCTCTAAATATATGGAATAACCCTGTACATTCACATTGAAAAGATTGCAGTCGTACTATTCTATATAGTGTGATATTTCTACCCATTACCTCAGTAAATCTCAATTAACTAAAGTGAATACGACCCTTGTTAATATTGACACAAAAAGGGGGCGGCAATTGAGATTAACAGATCTCTTGAGATTTCAGTTAGAACGAGACACATGCACCTATTATTTAATTTTTTGTGCGACAGTTGATTGGTTCAATAAGTCCTTAATTATACGGTACTTTCAAATCGAAGAAATGCAGGATTTGGTATAGAACAATTTTTCTCAAAAACGTTAGGTTTAGAACTTTTATTTTTATGTCAGAACAGGCAGTTGGGTAACAAAATTCGGAAAAATAAATGGACCCAAAAATTATTAGACTCCCCTCGTTCAGTATGCCCTTGGTTTAAACTCATCGTTAGTCCAAAGGATTTTCGACATAAAATATAAAAACCACATTTTGAGCGTCCTCTTCAAAGAACTTTAGCAGATTGATGTTCGATCCGTTTATTAATTAAATTATGAGACAGATGAAAACCACCTTAGAAAAGGTCAATACATTGAGGAGTACCTAATATGGCAAATATGTATCTCAAAATTGTTCTCTGTTTAAAACAAATATTAGACTATTTTTTTTGTCTCATCACTTCTAGTTATAATCATTCATATTATGGGTTCTACATAGTGAAACAACAGAAAAGAAAACTTTACGACAGATTTAAAATTATTACAGTAAAAATATTTTGAAATACAAAAGAAATTTGATTTCTTGAAAAATTTGAACACTGTTCCGAATACTTATTAGGCATTACCTATGGGACATAATATATTATATTTTTTTTTCTTAAAATAAGTTACGTAATTACGTGCACATTTTTATGTTTATTGTTTAATTAATTCTTTATACTTAATAAACGAGCAGGAATCGTTAAATTTTCTGTTAATGTTTCAATTTCGATATTTTATATAAAAAAGTATCATATTTTTGTATGAAACATGGTTTCACTTGTACCTTTTTCCATAGATTTGATTTGTTTTTTTTTTTCAATTTTTTACCTCTGGCCTTAATAAAATATGTCCTGTCAAAGGACTTCATCAAACAAGAATAGAACATGAAAATGCGGAAAAATGTCTGTAAATATTAATTTTGAGTTATGGACAGAATATATCACACTCATGAATATACACTAAGGTGTAATTTATTTACTCCTGCTTAGCCTTCAACAGTACTAATCACATACATATTTAGGTTTTTAAATATCATCATATTCATATTGTGTTTGTATTGTACGAAAGATAACCTCACGAGAAGAATATTTCATTTTAGTATTTTAAAAAAAGAAATTGCATTGGCTACCCAAAACAGTTGTTTCTTAATTAGTGAAGTAACTTAATTAATCTCTTACCATGTATCCGAAGGCCACGTTACCATTTTTGGCAATATCGGTTGTGTGGGAGTCTCGATGGGAGTATAAACAAAAGCCGCATGTGTTGCAGAAGCGCAAAATTAGTGTCAGTTTCATATGTTCGTAAAAATTTCTATATAGTATTGATCAAGTTATACTTGTAAGAAGGAAAATGTTTTCTTTTCGTGTGATCATATTTCTTCTTTTTTCGGAGAGATGTTTTTAAAAAATATTTATCCTTGGAGCTGTCTTTGTCGTAATAACTTGAGAATGCTTCGAGATATTTTAATGTTTAATTTATATATAGATCTTCCAGTTCAGAGACTTCTGCAAGAATGGTGGGGAGGGCGACAACGGTGGTGACAGGGAATTTGTTTGAAAAAAAAAAATGTAAAAATTGACAATGGCATGTTTCATATTATAAATACGAAAATATTTTCTCAATCTCCTTTATACGCTTAATAAATAATTCTTATAAACGCATGCCCTATTGTTTTACGTAAATATTACATAAAATAAATTTCCTGCATCCCTTTAAATGCTTGGCTGAGACAGAACACCCAGTATTATCTCGATTGAATAAATTTCTGAAAACACCTCTTTATGTTTGATGTATCAGATAACATGACCCATCAAATTTATAGCGCAATTCACCGGTAGCTATCAACACGAAAAGTAATTATTCATAATTTTGCGTTTAATAGCTAAACAACCCCTACCGTTTGATAACGATAAGCCAGCCGATGTTATTGCGTAATTTATTTGCCAGCCAATTCACACACGCACTTACATTTATTATTTGCCAAAGCCAAATAAGAGTACATATTATATCTAATTATTCCAACAATAAAACGTTAAACATTACGTTGGTATCTCACATCATTTTTTAAATCCCATAATTCTCAAACTGCTCAACCGATATAGATAAGATAGATTTATTAGCCGGTAATTTTTTGCACATATTATGTGGCAAATAATAGTAAATTTCAACAAATAGGTGCATAGATATATTAAATATATTACATTTTAAAGATCAATTTCAAAACATTTTATGTGACTAGTAGGTGTAGGAGGTATATTACACGTATTAATTGGTTTATAAATATAATACTTAATGTTCCGAAGTTTTATAGTATTTATTAAAAATTGTTACGGAATTGCATAAGTGTTTTATGACGTTACTTATTTATTCTGTTTCAATTTGCATAAGAAGTTGCAGAAATTGAGGGGTTATCTACATATAATTAACAAAATTAAAAGTAAAATATTAAGATCAGGTGGTATAAACATTTTAACAATTAAATTGTGCATTCTATATATTTATTTTACGCACTAGTGCGTAAAGTGTTTTTACGTTACGCACTAGTGCGTAAAGTAAAATAGTAAAGAATTGCATAGTAGAACACCTACCTATAAGCACCTATAATAATCATATATTTTAAAAACGTTAAATGTGGTTATTTAATTTTATGTAGTCCATTTATTTAATATCACGGTATATTATTATAAAACATACCTAATATTCAGTATTCTTTAACAATAATCTTTGATTTTGTATAAATTTGAAGTTACATTTACTGATTAGCGTCACTCATTTAAAATTAAGTAGGCCATAGCAATATTTTCATTGTTAAATTTTGACGTATATGTAAGTTTGACATTTTGAAGTGCGTTTCATATTATTATTAGAAAATTTAAGTAAGGAAACCTTTAAATTTGTTATTAAATATGAATTTGAGGTAACGTTCACCTTCAAATTTTATTTTATTTTAAATTTCTTAGTTCTCGAAGAGATAAGTACAATATGGATGTTGATTTTTCAAATTTATCAGATTTTGAATGCACTCCGTCGAATATAGCCAATTCGGTACGAAAAGCCATATTACTTACTGACTACCTACGGGTTAAGTTTTGCTTAAATTACTATTGTTAGAAGTACAGAAGTGTTAATTTTTTCTCATATAAGTATGTTTAAGCAGAATGCAGCATTAATCAACAATTGCCTTTACGCACTAGTGAAAAAAAAATGATTACTTTACGCACTAGCAAATTGTTTTTTTCCAATCGTAGAAAAAATATTGTAAACAACACGTTTATAATAGTATTTTAAATAACAAGTTTTGAAAACGAATCTTTTCACACGAGTGAGACAGTACAAGTCGAATGAGTGTGAAAATATGTTTTCAAACGTATTGTCGGTTACTATGAAACTGAATAAGCCTAGCCTACCTAAAAAAATACAAATAACAGATGTCCGTTCTGTTTTTGACAGGACTGTGTGAAAAACATGACAGTACTGTGTTTTCGGTTTTTTGCACACATCGTGTGAAAAATGATAGGTTCGGGTCGTGGTTGCTGTGGGTTTTTTTGTAATTTTCCAGGGCAGTCGTAGAAAATAGTTATTTACATTACTAGATGCGAAAGTTTACTTTTAGGTGCGAGGTGATTTTTGAAAGGTCGAGGCGAAGCCGAGAGCTTTCAAAAAAACACCGAGCACCTGAAAGAGCTTTCGCATCGTGTAATGTATTATATTTTTTCTACTACCGAAAGATATTATGGTATTTCATAATTTAAAACTATTTATTTCGTGAAATTATAATATGACGTTTTTAATAAATTTTATAGTTTAGGACTTAGGAGGCTGTCTATGAAAATTGTTTCCATGGCAACGTAGCAATTGCTATCTGTCATCGAGGTTTATGTCAAACATTTTAATTTGTGGTAGTGTCAAACTGAAATAAACAAATATGTTTGTGGTGATGAAAATGGGATATAAGAAGCTGCCAATATCGATTGTGTTTTTAAAATGGTGTGCCGACAAAAATGATGCGGAAATCGGCGAAAATGTAATGTTGGCGTAATTCCTTGAAAGATCGGAAGTTTTTTTTTACTTTTCTGTCCTGGCTGCGAAAGTTTAACTTTCGTAGCTAGCAACCAGGTAACTCGAATGTTTACTTTCGTTATCACGCGTGTTACTAGGGGTACAAAGTTCACTTATATAGACGGTAGTAGAAAAACATCTTTTCACACTCATTTGATTTGTGGGCCTCGCCTCCGGCTCGTCGTTCGGGTCGTGGTTGCTGTGGGTTTTATGTAATTTTCCAGGGCAGTCGTAGAAAAACATCTTTTCACACTCATTTGATTTGTGGGCCTCGCCTCCGGCTCGTCCCACCAAACTTGTTGTTTAAAATACTATTACCCTACTCAACTCATATTAATATTTGTTTAAAAAATTACGTATTTCCTAATATGTAGGTATATGGAAAAAACTCTTATTTCTCTATCAAAAGTTTCGAACACTTAATTTTAAAGATGATCCTCTGGATTTTTTAGAATACGGGATAGATGATAGATCTCGCAAAAATAAAAAGAAAAGGTCATATGAACTTGTATGTTGTAAAATTTCGTTTTCGAGATACAGGGTGTTAAAAAGCTCATTTGTTCAAATATCTTAAAAACTACTTAACCGATTTTGATAAAGCTTGGCATGTTTATAGCAATAAATAAGGAGCTTAATTTGATGTAATTAGATTTAATTTAACAATTCCAGTAGCGGTGCTGGGGCTTCCTAACTAGATATTTTAAAGCAAAATTTGAGTACGTCACTGCTTTTTTATAAATTTGATCTTATATTTAGATTGACTAACCAAAAATCCAATTTTTTTGTCTCTTGAATTTTTTGTCTATCTTGCTTACTTTTCGAGAATAAAAATTAAATTTGTGCGCCCGCGCCTGAAAAAATAGATTAAAAATTCAAGAGACAAATAAATTGTATTTTGAATTACTCAATCTATACATCAAATTAAGCTCCTCATTTATTACTAAGAACGTGAAAAGTTTTATCGAAATCGACCAAATATTTGAAGAAATAAGGTATTTTTATATTAACTTTAATACCCTGTATTTTGAAAGTATGGGTCCCATTTAAAAAAATTGTCCTGACCTTGAAATGACTTTGAAGGTCATTGGGTCAAGGTCACAGCCCGGGGGGAAATCCTAACAAATTTAGCATATTTTCTTGGACATAAATTTTTTGAGTTATACAATAATAAAGTTATAAAATTAGACAGTTGCCATGATATAGAAATATTAGTTCTCTAGGTTTATAGTGTGCGTTGGTTGCCGCGATTTCGGATTTTTATAAAAATCCGAAAAAATCCGAAACTGATTGTTTTAATTACTTTGGTAAAACTGTGGTTGCTTTTTTACATTTGTAACTACTAAGTATAATAAAAATTTATAGGTTAGGTATGTTTTGTAAGATAAAGCTTCCCAACACAAATTGCATTTAAAAATTAATTTACCATCAACAAATCAAAAATAGCAATAGCTGGATATTTTACACGAAAGTTTCAAAAAATTTCCGAATAATTCTCTTCAACTGGGCGTAAAAAATACCGTTGTCTGCTAGTGGAGTAATAAAACTTAAACTTATATTACATTAGTGGTTTTCATTCTTCCCTTTTTTGGAATTTATTATCACATATCTTGAACATTTTTAAATCCAGGTAATCTAAAAAACATCTATAAGCTTTTGAAAAGATAACCTCAACACCTGTGTGTCATATTTTTCTAAAACAGACACATTAATTATTTCATTAGAAGAAAAAGATTGAATTTTCGAAAATTTACTGTTCTTTTGACGTAAAAGTCACTGGCGCAGATTATTTTTTAGATTACCTGGATTTAAAAGTATTCAATAATATGTAGTAGTAAATCCCAAACAAGGAAAGAAAGAAAATTACAGAATACCTCAAATAATGTTTTTTATCTTCACATCGCTGAAAAATGACGGATTAATATGTAGAAATAGTTATTAACGTCATACGGCCGATATGCAGCAAATATCAGACAAGATTGAAATTTGTAAAATCGACGCGAAGCCGAGATTTTACTATCAATCGCGTCTGTTATTTGCGTATCGGTGTGTTGTTCAGTATTTTTCATTATACCATAAATACTTTAATATTTAATGATGATTTGTAAGCCTTGCATTTTTTTTCAATTCATTTATCGGCCTAGGCCGATATTGGTGTTATATCAATGAAGAATAGAGTAATGATAAATTTTACCGGCCTAGGCCGGTATGTCATATTAATAAAGAATAGAGTACTGATAAATCATAATATCAGAATGGTATAATAAACAATACTTATTTTTAAATAACCAATTGTATATTTAGAAACATCAGAGATATCAAAACTGTTTTTTTTTTCAATTTGTTCATAGATCATCTTTAATGTGTGACAGATGACTACATTTTTTTGCATTTTTGGCACCGATGTTGCAAAATTAGATTAGTTTCAGTTTTCACCCTGTAGTCAACTTTCTCCATTTGCCGCCAGTAGGTATGGCGATACTTGAGACAGGGCTCCGCTGCGCCCCCAAAATGGGGCCCCCGGCCTCCGTAGGGCTCCGCTGCGCACCCTCTAGAATGGGCCCCCAGAATATGTATTGCGGGTTGCATAACACCCCCATAGTAAGATACGACTTTTTAACCTTACTTTTTGCGAGCCCCCGAAAATTGCATTGTTAGTATTTTTAAATATTGAAAAAAAAAAAGTTGTTGAGTGCAGCGAGATTCGAACCGCCGACCTATGGGTTGGTACGAAGACGTCTTACATGTTTAGCTACAGAGTAACTAGTTTACGAGTGTAATTGTGTATTCGAGCCTGAGCCAAACGGCTAAGTAGAAAATTACCGCACTGGAAAAAAACGTGCGCGATAGAAAAAAAAAACATGACGGCGCGTTAGGTATGAGAAAAAAAAACATGACTGCGCAGTAGATATGAGAAAAAAAAAACGCGGCGACGTAGTAATATTTATTACATGCCTAGAATGTATAATAAGCATAGGTTGCGCCATCTAGTATTAGTGCAATATGTAATACTGTTTGCGTTTCTGCTGACGTTGACGTTTCTATTGACAGTTAACCTTAAAGGGCCGTTGCACAAGACAAGTTGTAAGTAGATTAATTATTAATTAAATTATAGGCATAGAAAAAGTATAGTCTGTAATTCGTTTGGAATGGCATATTCTGCGCTCGCGGACCGTCCTCATCGCTTCGCTCGGATGACAAACTTCCGCTCGCGCAGAATATGCTTCATTCCAAACTAATTACAGAATATACTATTATTCTCTTGGAACTCATAAAGCTTTATACAGAGTATGGCAGGTTCTGAGACAAATTATTTAATCTATTGTAGTATTTGCTCTGATGCACAAGCGGCTTAATCCAACAACCGGCCGGCGGTGTTGCATCTCGCATAATATTAATAGGTATATAAAGAACAAAAACGTGCGATAACCTCGCGGCAAACGTTCTCGTATAATTAAAAATCTGATTCAAAATGAATTTTCAGCCCAATAACAGCAGATTCATCAGTAATACGTTTTGAATGACGAAATTAATTGCAATATTAACAGTTTTGCAAAGGCGAGTTTTAAATATTATGTTAAAATCTCTCAACCTGATAATACGTTTTGAATAACGATCACGTGACATTTTCAGATCACATCTCGCCGACACACATCGGCTTAGAGTTATTAAAACTCCAAGTACCAAGGCCGTCTAGTCAGTCTTTCGAGCCTTTCGGCATTCATTGAACGAAAAAAAAAAAAAAAAAAAAAAAAAAAAAAAAAAAAAAAAAAAAAAAAAAAAAAAAAAAAATGGAGAAGTTTATTATTGTAAAAGACTTTATGAAAAAGGTGCGTCGTTTTCACTTGACGGGGCGCACTCTCGAATTTAAAATTAAACCTGTTCCCGTGGACAGCGAACCTATAGCCTGGGTGCGAGACGCCGTCAACCAGGTCATCCAGAGGGGCACCGAGGGACTTGCTCCTGGTGATAAAGTGGGGTTCTCCTTCTGCTGCAAAGA
Organism: Rhagium mordax; assembly: GCA_963680705.1. Lineage (NCBI taxonomy): Eukaryota > Metazoa > Arthropoda > Insecta > Coleoptera > Cerambycidae > Rhagium > Rhagium mordax. The sequence goes on along the minus strand of OY796658.1, from coordinate 13,924,936 downwards.
TTTTAAACGTGGAGAAGGCTGGGTTCGCTTCAGGGCTGTGGAAGAAATTACATACGACGATATCTGGGGCGTCATTAGCAGCGTTTACCAGTCTAACTCCGCAGGTCTCAACACTGAAACTTTTTGTCTGGGTGTGACCACTGTGAAGATGCCAGCGGGGAAAGGAAAGGGTCGCCTCTACAACACCTTCGAGGAGGAGTGCGGCATGCGGCGGGGAATAATATGTATAAACAATAAAGACAATTTATGCCTACCAAGGGCATTAGTAACGGCCGCGGCTTGTGTAAATAAGGACCCTGAACAAACCAAAGTACGTAGGGATATAGGGAAATTGCAGACTCAAAGAGCTCTTCGACTGTGCACCGAAGCGGGTGTCGTTATCCCCGAAACAGGATGTGGTATCACTGAACTGCAAAAGTTCCAGCAGCATCTAACAAACTATAAAATTGTAGTTTACAATTATGGGTCAAAGGGCCGCGACACTATCTTCAGAGGAGCTGCAGACGGCCCCGCCCTCAATCTGCTATATCACGAGGGCCACTTTAATGTTATAACCTCCCTCACAGCTGCCTTCTGCTGCGGCTATTTCTGTGAAGAGTGCCACGTGCCCTACGATACGAAAAATAAACATAGATGTGGGGGTAAATGCCCCAGCTGTCAGGGGGTGCCTGTTTGCCCCCAGAGCCCTAAAATCACATGCCAGGATTGCAAAAGGTCGTTCAGAGGCCAGAACTGTTATGACAATCACAAAAAGATAGGGTCCATGGGACGAGGTACGGTCTGTAGCCAAATCAATCGATGCGAATCCTGCTACAAGACAGTACAGAGCGGTAGGCAACATACTTGCGGAGAGGTGTACTGCAAGATATGCAATAGACATGTCCCCCAAGACCACCTCTGCTACATTCAGCCGGACATAGGAAAGCCAAAGATCAGGGATACTTTATTTGTGTTTTACGACTTGGAAACACGGCAAGAAAAGGTTCTGGAAGACGGCTCCCTCCAGCATCAGCCTAACCTCTGTGTTTTCAAGCAGTGCTGTAACGAGTGCTTAGAAAAGGACATTAAAGTGTGTAAAAAATGCGGGGTTCGGTTACAGGTTGTCAAGGGAGAAGATTCGGTGGCCTCATTTGTGCACCTGCTACTTGAATTGAGGAAGAAATTCAAACAGATTGTAGTTGTCGCCCACAACGGCCAGGCTTTCGATCATCAGTTCTGTCTGAATTACATTCTGACAAAAACAGACTTGAAGCCTGAACCTATCATGCGCGGAACGAAAATTCTTATGATGGCCGTGGGGAATGTTAAATTCCTGGATTCCCTCAACTACTTCCCCATGGCGCTTTCGAAGCTACCTAAAGCCTTCGGACTGGGAGATAATTTCAAAAAGGGTTACTTCCCCCACCTCTTCAACACAGAGGAAAACGCCAACTATGTGGGGCCCCTACCTGCTGTAGAATTCTATGATCCTGATAACATGAAGCCGGATGCTAGAGAAACCTTCCTCAGGTGGTACGAGGTGCACAGAAACGATGAATTTGACATACAGCGCGATTTAGTAGACTATTGTATATCGGACGTGGAAATTCTGACCGCGGCTTGCCTCAAATTCCGACAACAACTGTTGGAGACAGGTAGTGTTTGTCCCTTTACAGAGGCCTGCACAATAGCCTCGGCATGTAATAAGGTGTTTCGTCGTAACTTCCTCAAACCAAACACCATAGGCATCATACCAAAAGGTGGTTACAGATGGCGAGATAACCAATCAAGGATCAATCAAGGATAGCCATACAGTGGTTGATATGGGAAGAACATTGCAGAGACATTAACATACAACATGCTGCTAAACAACAAGAAGCCAGAGTGCAGGGTGTTAAAGTGGACGGGTTCTGCCCTGAAACCAAGCAGGTGTTCGAGTTCCACGGTTGCTATTATCACGGATGTACTAGTTGCTTTAAACATGGGCGTGATGAACCTATGCACGACGACCCTTCTGCTACATTAAATTCCCGTCACGAGGCCACGGTAGCCAAAACAGAAAGACTTCGAGAGCTAGGCTACGAGATCACCGAAATGTGGGAATGTGGTTTTCGGAAGCAAATAATTCAAAATAAAGAAATTGGGGAAAATACCGAAGGACATCCACTGCTATCTCAATCTCCTCTCAACCCTAGGGATGCCTTCTACGGAGGGCGCACGGGAAATACTTCTGAATATTATAAGTGTCAGCCTGGAGAGAAAATTAAGTATATGGATGTTTGCAGCCTTTACCCCTGGGCCTGTAAATATGGCAAGTTCCCTGTCGGACACCCCGATGTTTTTGTGGGCGAGAAATGCCCCAAGGATATCACCAACATCGACGGGGTAATAAAGTGCAAAATTCTTCCCCCACAAAACCTTTACCACCCTGTGCTCCCAGTCAAGATTAATGAAAAACTTATGTTTGTCCTATGTCGTACTTGCGGTCAGACAATGAATCAATCTGTCTGTAATCACATAGAAGAAGAGAGAGCTCTTGTCGGTTCGTGGGTTATTGACGAAGTGCTAAAAGCTGTTGAAAAGGGATATGAAATAAAGGAAATATATGAAATTTGGAGATATACCGTAGAGCAGTACGACAAGATGACAAATGTTGCTGGTTTATTTACCGCTATGATGAATAAGTTCATCAAAGTTAAGCAGCAAGCCTCCGGCTGGCCTAAAAACTGCCCCGCAAAAGAACAAAAAGACAGATACATCGAAGAGTTTCTGGAGCGCGAGGACGTTAAATTGGAATTTGCTGAAATTATCGAAAACCCCGGCCTCCGCTCTTTGGCTAAATTAATTTTAAATTCATTTTGGGGTAAACTTGGCCAGAGAGAGAACCAACCTAAGACAGCCATAGTCCGCACCCCCGAAGAATTCTTCGGCATGCTGTCAAACCCCAGTATACATGTTAACTCGGTGCTACCGATAAATGAGGATACGCTCGTTGTTAGCTGGGGACATAAAGAGGAGGCCGCCGACCCACTATCTACTGTCAACGTCGTAATTGCGGGTTATGTTACAACCCAAGCACGCCTTAAACTTTACAGCTACCTGGAGCAGCTGGGCGACCGTGTTTTGTATTACGACACAGACTCTGTCATATATGTGTCTAAGTCCGGTGAATACGATGTCCCTACCGGAGAGTTTATCGGCGACATGACCGACGAACTCGAGTGTTACGGTCCAGGCTCCTACATTACGGAGTTTGTGTCCGGAGGGCCGAAAAATTATGCATATAAGGTGTTCTCTACTAACGACCAGAGAGAACACCTTGTATGTAAAGTCAAGGGCATCTCTTTAAATTACTCGGCATCTCAGCTGTTAAATTTTGAGAGCATAAAGGAGATGGTCCTAACAACTGTAGACCCTGTATACATTACCTCCAAAAATATCCGTAGGACGAAAGAGCATGAAGTCATCACACAGGTTGAGACTAAGATTTATCGTCCAAATTCTACAAAGAGAAAATTTTTCGACGACCATAGCTCCACCCCCTACGGATATAAAAAGTTAAAAATATAGGTGAGGCCTGTAGGTGTCTATTATTTTATCACTCTTGTAATTTCAAAACATGTACACCTCTAAATAATTTGTAAAGCTATGTTTTTACTGTATATACTCTGCATTTAATCATATATTTCAATATACACCTTATATTTAATCATATATTTTACTATGCCTTTGTATCAACCTCAGTAAAATTGAGGACCCCTGTATATACATAGTAATATTTAACATACCTTTGTATTCTATAACCTCTGTTTATACAAACTCTGTAAATTGAGGACTATATTTTAATAAATTATTCTATTTATATGTATGTGTTTTATTTGAGATCAATTACCTTTCCTCTTCATCCAAAAATTATATGTCTTCAGTTCTCCTACGTTTGTGGCAGTAGAGCTCTAAAGATTTTTATATGTCTTCAGGCCTCCTACTCTTGTGGTAGAACTGTGAAAGAAAAGGTGGCAGTCGGACTAATTATAAATCATAAGTTGCGCCGAAGTATTTTTCATATAAACCAGTAAAATATTCTCATATAACCTCAACGTTTCATGGGTCTTAAGCATAAAGAGTTTTTGAGGATGAATAACAAAGAAAAAACGATGGAAAAGCTTAAGTATAATAAATTATAATATTTTGTATAAATGGTAATAATCTGCCTAGGGCGAAATATCCCCAAAGGTGGTTACAGCTGGCGCGACAGTCAATCAAAAATTGCTGTTCAGTGATTCGTTTGGGAGGAGCATCAAAGACAAATTAATATTACACACACAGCCAAACAACAAGAGGCCAAAGTTCACGGTGTCAAAGTGGACGGTTATTGTGCCGAAACTAATCAAATTTTTGTAGATACTTTGTCATAACCAAGGCTGATGGAGGAGGAATTTCTAGAAAATCCCAAGCATTTTTGAGAATAAGGGCTATAGAAGCCAAATACTTGATGAAAGAAGCTGGAGCAGATATCCACATCGGATATGCGTGTACTATAACAGAAGAGCATTTTATGATAAAATTCAGGGGTGGTTGTAATAGATTCTTAAATTAATCTTTACAGTCATTAAGATAATATATTATGTACTCTTGTTTTTAAATTATTATTTTTTCCGTTTTGTGTAGATAATTGTATTAAGAGTACCTATATAATTTATCAAAATTATATTTTAATAAAGTAATTAAATAAAGTATTTTTAGTAATATGCCACATACCATATAGTAATAATTAAGTACCCCTTAAAGACTTACCTCAATGGTTTAATTTATAGCGACTCACGCCTTCATAAAATCAACAAACTGAAAAACTGGAAATAAGTCCATTAACCTTTAACTGAGGGAGTGGAAGAACGGCTATGCCGAACTCCTTCCAATTGTGTAATTTTTCTTTTACACAATAAACATTATTATTATTATTATTATTATTTAACTACTCGCGTTGGTGTAAAAAGTACACCAAAAGTGCGCTGCAAGCTGCCGATTTTTTCTGAATGCTTCCTCGGCGTCACCGAACCAGCTAACCCTCGCGTAATGTGTCTTCTACCTGTATCTGCAATATCGCACTGACTGTTGAAAAGGGAAGTGAGATATTTTGCAAGTTTTGTCGTGGTGTACAGAATACACCAATGTATTTAAGTACGTTTGCAAGTTCTTTTTTTAATTTTTTGCAACGAATTATTTCTTGTCAAATTTGTGAACATGTTAATGTTAAAAGTATTTAGTTTTTATGGATTAATAATCTATTTTTAGGGATAAATATTTTTATCTTTTAGAATCTATTTTTTGTTATATAGAGGATATTATTTGTTGCTTTCTCTATTTTTTTCACTTTTTTTTTGTGTCAGTAAACATGCTTGCACCTTAGTTAACCTGTGTTTTTTTTCATAGATGTATTTTTTAAAGTACATTAAAAAATGATAAAACATTTTATCATTATAAAAAATTAACGGTGTACAAAATACACCGCGCGAGCAGAAACGTGAAAATTTGGTGCGCGAGTAGTTGCGAGTAGTTAAAGGTTAATACAAATACCAGGGAATATTATGGAAATCCTACAATTCATAAGTTTTTATAATTCTTCACCTTCAAACACAATTTATTATTTTTTATTCATACGAGATATTTACAACTTATTCTAAATTAGTTTTACACTTTTATACTATTCGACATCAATGCAGCATTAGCTGTTAGTTTAGTATGAGCTAAAAGAAATATTAAAATACCTACGTGCCAACATTATTTTCATTTATCTTAGCAAGAATAATTGTCAAATCGAATTATAAATGCACACGGCATAAAAGAAGACATTTTAAAAGTTGAATTAGGTACAGATACATGACATTATATTGCACACAAATAGAGATATTGGGGAACAGAAACCCACTGATTGATTATTTTTGTAGCAAAAGTATAATATGAAACAAATTGAGTTATTACGTTATTATTGTATTAACATTGATTGTTTCTCACCATAGCTGTAAAATATTACTAAGAAAAAAAACCCCTTGTTACACGTCTCTTAACTCAATGGCACGTATAGCTAGAAAAACAAAGAAAAGGACCTAAACTTCTTATTCTTATTCTATGTCGAACTCGACATAGAATGACCTCCTTTAAGAAACAACAAAACAATATATTACTAATCTCATTAGCTAAGCTACGCAATGCAATTCACGGTTATAAAAAATAATATTCAATATCTCAAATAATAAGTAACATTAATTAAGTAGTAATACAGATTATTCAAAATTTTCTAAAAGTTAATTAACATCCTTAATTAACTACATCACTCTAATTACATAGCCGATAGTCCCTACCAATATTAATCAAGATAACATATTGTACACCCTCATTATTACCCATGTGGCCCAGAACATATTCTACGGCCTTCCTCCTCATTGTGGCCTAGAACCTACCAAGCCTTGTAGTAGGTTTTGGTAGGTTCTAGGCCACAATGAGGAGGAGGGAAGGCCGTAGATGCGGTTCTGGGCCACATCGGTACGGGTGTACAATAATGTTATCTTGATTGACTATCGACTATGTATTTAGAGTGATGTAGTTAATGAAGGATGTTAATTAACTTTTAAAAAATTATGAATAATCTGTATTATGTTACTTATTATTTGAAATATTAAATATGATATCATTATAATGAGGAGCATTAAAAAATTCGGAGTTTTTATGGAAAAATTTGTAGAATACTTTGATTAATATTGGTAATGGACTATCGGCTATGTATTTAGAGTGATGTAGTTAATTAAGGATGTTAATTAACTTTTACAAATTATGAATGTTCTGAATTACTACTTAATGAATGCTGCTTATTATTTGAAATATTAAATAATTATAAATAACACCACAGATAATGCGACTCGCTTTATCCCTGAAGACTCTGAAAGTCTTGTGTGGGAGGGGGCTACACATTTAGAGACAAGGGACACACATCCAATATCCGAGAGAGGCAAGAACTGTTATGACAATCACAAAAAGATAGGGTCCATGGGACGAGGTACTGTCTTGTAGCAGGATTCGCATCGATTGATTTGGCTACAGACCGTACCTCGTCCCATGGACCCTATCTTTTTGTGATTGTCATAACAGTTCTGGCCTCTCTCGGATATTGGATGTGTGTCCCTTGTCTCTAAATGTGTAGCCCCCTCCCACACAAGACTTTCAGAGTCTTCAGGGATAAAGCGAGTCGCATTATCTGTGGTGTTATTTATAATTATTTAATATTTCAAATAATAAGCAGCATTCATTAAGTAGTAATTCAGAACATTCATAATTTGTAAAAGTTAATTAACATCCTTAATTAACTACATCACTCTAAATACATAGCCGATAGTCCATTACCAATATTAATCAAAGTATTCTACAAATTTTTCCATAAAAACTCCGAATTTTTTAATGCTCCTCATTATAATGATATCATATTTAATATTTCAAATAATAAGTAACATAATACAGATTATTCATAATTTTTTAAAAGTTAATTAACATCCTTCATTAACTACATCACTCTAAATACATAGTCGATAGTCAATCAAGATAACATTATTGTACACCCGTACCGATGTGGCCCAGAACCGCATCTACGGCCTTCCCTCCTCCTCATTGTGGCCTAGAACCTACCAAAACCTACTACAAGGCTTGGTAGGTTCTAGGCCACAATGAGGAGGAAGGCCGTAGAATATGTTCTGGGCCACATGGGTAATAATGAGGGTGTACAATATGTTATCTTGATTAATATTGGTAGGGACTATCGGCTATGTAATTAGAGTGATGTAGTTAATTAAGGATGTTAATTAACTTTTAGAAAATTTTGAATAATCTGTATTACTACTTAATTAATGTTACTTATTATTTGAGATATTGAATATTATTTTTTATAACCGTGAATTGCATTGCGTAGCTTAGCTAATGAGATTAGTAATATATTGTTTTGTTGTTTCTTAAAGGAGGTCATTCTATGTCGAGTTCGACATAGAATAAGAATAAGAAGTTTAGGTCCTTTTCTTTGTTTTTCTAGCTATACGTGCCATTGAGTTAAGAGACGTGTAACAAGGGGTTTTTTTTCTTAGTAATATTTTACAGCTATGGTGAGAAACAATCAATGTTAATACAATAATAACGTAATAACTCAATTTGTTTCATATTATACTTTTGCTACAAAAATAATCAATCAGTGGGTTTCTGTTCCCCAATATCTCTATTTGTGTGCAATATAATGTCATGTATCTGTACCTAATTCAACTTTTAAAATGTCTTCTTTTATGCCGTGTGCATTTATAATTCGATTTGACAATTATTCTTGCTAAGATAAATGAAAATAATGTTGGCACGTAGGTATTTTAATATTTCTTTTAGCTCATACTAAACTAACAGCTAATGCTGCATTGATGTCGAATAGTATAAAAGTGTAAAACTAATTTAGAATAAGTTGTAAATATCTCGTATGAATAAAAAATAATAAATTGTGTTTGAAGGTGAAGAATTATAAAAACTTATGAATTGTAGGATTTCCATAATATTCCCTGGTATTTGTATTAACCTTTAACTACTCGCAACTACTCGCGCACCAAATTTTCACGTTTCTGCTCGCGCGGTGTATTTTGTACACCGTTAATTTTTTATAATGATAAAATGTTTTATCATTTTTTAATGTACTTTAAAAAATACATCTATGAAAAAAAACACAGGTTAACTAAGGTGCAAGCATGTTTACTGACACAAAAAAAAAGTGAAAAAAATAGAGAAAGCAACAAATAATATCCTCTATATAACAAAAAATAGATTCTAAAAGATAAAAATATTTATCCCTAAAAATAGATTATTAATCCATAAAAACTAAATACTTTTAACATTAACATGTTCACAAATTTGACAAGAAATAATTCGTTGCAAAAAATTAAAAAAAGAACTTGCAAACGTACTTAAATACATTGGTGTATTCTGTACACCACGACAAAACTTGCAAAATATCTCACTTCCCTTTTCAACAGTCAGTGCGATATTGCAGATACAGGTAGAAGACACATTACGCGAGGGTTAGCTGGTTCGGTGACGCCGAGGAAGCATTCAGAAAAAATCGGCAGCTTGCAGCGCACTTTTGGTGTACTTTTTACACCAACGCGAGTAGTTAAATAATAATAATAATAATAATAATGTTTATTGTGTAAAAGAAAAATTACACAATTGGAAGGAGTTCGGCATAGCCGTTCTTCCACTCCCTCAGTTAAAGGTTAATGGACTTATTTCCAGTTTTTCAGTTTGTTGATTTTATGAAGGCGTGAGTCGCTATAAATTAAACCATTGAGGTAAGTCTTTAAGGGGTACTTAATTATTACTATATGGTATGTGGCATATTACTAAAAATACTTTATTTAATTACTTTATTAAAATATAATTTTGATAAATTATATAGGTACTCTTAATACAATTATCTACACAAAACGGAAAAAATAATAATTTAAAAACAAGAGTACATAATATATTATCTTAATGACTGTAAAGATTAATTTAAGAATCTATTACAACCACCCCTGAATTTTATCATAAAATGCTCTTCTGTTATAGTACACGCATATCCGATGTGGATATCTGCTCCAGCTTCTTTCATCAAGTATTTGGCTTCTATAGCCCTTATTCTCAAAAATGCTTGGGATTTTCTAGAAATTCCTCCTCCATCAGCCTTGGTTATGACAAAGTATCTACAAAAATTTGATTAGTTTCGGCACAATAACCGTCCACTTTGACACCGTGAACTTTGGCCTCTTGTTGTTTGGCTGTGTGTGTAATATTAATTTGTCTTTGATGCTCCTCCCAAACGAATCACTGAACAGCAATTTTTGATTGACTGTCGCGCCAGCTGTAACCACCTTTGGGGATATTTCGCCCTAGGCAGATTATTACCATTTATACAAAATATTATAATTTATTATACTTAAGCTTTTCCATCGTTTTTTCTTTGTTATTCATCCTCAAAAACTCTTTATGCTTAAGACCCATGAAACGTTGAGGTTATATGAGAATATTTTACTGGTTTATATGAAAAATACTTCGGCGCAACTTATGATTTATAATTAGTCCGACTGCCACCTTTTCTTTCACAGTTCTACCACAAGAGTAGGAGGCCTGAAGACATATAAAAATCTTTAGAGCTCTACTGCCACAAACGTAGGAGAACTGAAGACATATAATTTTTGGATGAAGAGGAAAGGTAATTGATCTCAAATAAAACACATACATATAAATAGAATAATTTATTAAAATATAGTCCTCAATTTACAGAGTTTGTATAAACAGAGGTTATAGAATACAAAGGTATGTTAAATATTACTATGTATATACAGGGGTCCTCAATTTTACTGAGGTTGATACAAAGGCATAGTAAAATATATGATTAAATATAAGGTGTATATTGAAATATATGATTAAATGCAGAGTATATACAGTAAAAACATAGCTTTACAAATTATTTAGAGGTGTACATGTTTTGAAATTACAAGAGTGATAAAATAATAGACACCTACAGGCCTCACCTATATTTTTAACTTTTTATATCCGTAGGGGGTGGAGCTATGGTCGTCGAAAAATTTTCTCTTTGTAGAATTTGGACGATAAATCTTAGTCTCAACCTGTGTGATGACTTCATGCTCTTTCGTCCTACGGATATTTTTGGAGGTAATGTATACAGGGTCTACAGGTGTTAGGACCATCTCCTTTATGCTCTCAAAATTTAACAGCTGAGATGCCGAGTAATTTAAAGAGATGCCCTTGACTTTACATACAAGGTGTTCTCTCTGGTCGTTAGTAGAGAACACCTTATATGCATAATTTTTCGGCCCTCCGGACACAAACTCCGTAATGTAGGAGCTTGGACCGTAACACTCGAGTTCGTCGGTCATGTCGCCGATAAACTCTCCGGTAGGGACATCGTATTCACCGGACTTAGACACATATATGACAGAGTCTGTGTCGTAATACAAAACACGGTCGCCCAGCTGCTCCAGGTAGCTGTAAAGTTTAAGGCGTGCTTGGGTTGTAACATAACCCGCAATTACGACGTTGACAGTAGATAGTGGGTCGGCGGCCTCCTCTTTATGTCCCCAGCTAACAACGAGCGTATCCTCATTTATCGGTAGCACCGAGTTAACATGTATACTGGGGTTTGACAGCATGCCGAAGAATTCTTCGGGGGTGCGGACTATGGCTGTCTTAGGTTGGTTCTCTCTCTGGCCAAGTTTACCCCAAAATGAATTTAAAATTAATTTAGCCAAAGAGCGGAGGCCGGGGTTTTCGACAATTTCAGCAAATTCCAATTTAACGACCTCGCGCTCCAGAAACTCTTCGATGTATCTGTCTTTTTGTTCTTTTGCGGGGCAGTTTTTAGGCCAGCCGGAGGCTTGCTGCTTAACTTTGATGAACTTATTCATCATAGCGGTAAATAAACCAGCAACATTTGTCATCTTGTCGTACTGCTCTACGGTATATCTCCAAATTTCATATATTTCCTTTATTTCATATCCCTTTTCAACAGCTTTTAGCACTTCGTCAATAACCCACGAACCGACAAGAGCTCTCTCTTCTTCTATGTGATTACAGACAGATTGATTCATTGTCTGACCGCAAGTACGACATAGGACAAACATAAGTTTTTCATTAATCTTGACTGGGAGCACAGGGTGGTAAAGGTTTTGTGGGGGAAGAATTTTGCACTTTATTACCCCGTCGATGTTGGTGATATCCTTGGGGCATTTCTCGCCCACAAAAACATCGGGGTGTCCGACAGGGAACTTGCCATATTTACAGGCCCAGGGGTAAAGGCTGCAAACATCCATATACTTAATTTTCTCTCCAGGCTGACACTTATAATATTCAGAAGTATTTCCCGTGCGCCCTCCGTAGAAGGCATCCCTAGGGTTGAGAGGAGATTGAGATAGCAGTGGATGTCCTTCGGTATTTTCCCCAATTTCTTTATTTTGAATTATTTGCTTCCGAAAACCACATTCCCACATTTCGGTGATCTCGTAGCCTAGCTCTCGAAGTCTTTCTGTTTTGGCTACCGTGGCCTCGTGACGGGAATTTAATGTAGCAGAAGGGTCGTCGTGCATAGGTTCATCACGCCCATGTTTAAAGCAACTAGTACATCCGTGATAATAGCAACCGTGGAACTCGAACACCTGCTTGGTTTCAGGGCAGAACCCGTCCACTTTAACACCCTGCACTCTGGCTTCTTGTTGTTTAGCAGCATGTTGTATGTTAATGTCTCTGCAATGTTCTTCCCATATCAACCACTGTATGGCTATCCTTGATTGGTTATCTCGCCATCTGTAACCACCTTTTGGTATGATGCCTATGGTGTTTGGTTTGAGGAAGTTACGACGAAACACCTTATTACATGCCGAGGCTATTGTGCAGGCCTCTGTAAAGGGACAAACACTACCTGTCTCCAACAGTTGTTGTCGGAATTTGAGGCAAGCCGCGGTCAGAATTTCCACGTCCGATATACAATAGTCTACTAAATCGCGCTGTATGTCAAATTCATCGTTTCTGTGCACCTCGTACCACCTGAGGAAGGTTTCTCTAGCATCCGGCTTCATGTTATCAGGATCATAGAATTCTACAGCAGGTAGGGGCCCCACATAGTTGGCGTTTTCCTCTGTGTTGAAGAGGTGGGGGAAGTAACCCTTTTTGAAATTATCTCCCAGTCCGAAGGCTTTAGGTAGCTTCGAAAGCGCCATGGGGAAGTAGTTGAGGGAATCCAGGAATTTAACATTCCCCACGGCCATCATAAGAATTTTCGTTCCGCGCATGATAGGTTCAGGCTTCAAGTCTGTTTTTGTCAGAATGTAATTCAGACAGAACTGATGATCGAAAGCCTGGCCGTTGTGGGCGACAACTACAATCTGTTTGAATTTCTTCCTCAATTCAAGTAGCAGGTGCACAAATGAGGCCACCGAATCTTCTCCCTTGACAACCTGTAACCGAACCCCGCATTTTTTACACACTTTAATGTCCTTTTCTAAGCACTCGTTACAGCACTGCTTGAAAACACAGAGGTTAGGCTGATGCTGGAGGGAGCCGTCTTCCAGAACCTTTTCTTGCCGTGTTTCCAAGTCGTAAAACACAAATAAAGTATCCCTGATCTTTGGCTTTCCTATGTCCGGCTGAATGTAGCAGAGGTGGTCTTGGGGGACATGTCTATTGCATATCTTGCAGTACACCTCTCCGCAAGTATGTTGCCTACCGCTCTGTACTGTCTTGTAGCAGGATTCGCATCGATTGATTTGGCTACAGACCGTACCTCGTCCCATGGACCCTATCTTTTTGTGATTGTCATAACAGTTCTGGCCTCTGAACGACCTTTTGCAATCCTGGCATGTGATTTTAGGGCTCTGGGGGCAAACAGGCACCCCCTGACAGCTGGGGCATTTACCCCCACATCTATGTTTATTTTTCGTATCGTAGGGCACGTGGCACTCTTCACAGAAATAGCCGCAGCAGAAGGCAGCTGTGAGGGAGGTTATAACATTAAAGTGGCCCTCGTGATATAGCAGATTGAGGGCGGGGCCGTCTGCAGCTCCTCTGAAGATAGTGTCGCGGCCCTTTGACCCATAATTGTAAACTACAATTTTATAGTTTGTTAGATGCTGCTGGAACTTTTGCAGTTCAGTGATACCACATCCTGTTTCGGGGATAACGACACCCGCTTCGGTGCACAGTCGAAGAGCTCTTTGAGTCTGCAATTTCCCTATATCCCTACGTACTTTGGTTTGTTCAGGGTCCTTATTTACACAAGCCGCGGCCGTTACTAATGCCCTTGGTAGGCATAAATTGTCTTTATTGTTTATACATATTATTCCCCGCCGCATGCCGCACTCCTCCTCGAAGGTGTTGTAGAGGCGACCCTTTCCTTTCCCCGCTGGCATCTTCACAGTGGTCACACCCAGACAAAAAGTTTCAGTGTTGAGACCTGCGGAGTTAGACTGGTAAACGCTGCTAATGACGCCCCAGATATCGTCGTATGTAATTTCTTCCACAGCCCTGAAGCGAACCCAGCCTTCTCCACGTTTAAAATCTTTGCAGCAGAAGGAGAACCCCACTTTATCACCAGGAGCAAGTCCCTCGGTGCCCCTCTGGATGACCTGGTTGACGGCGTCTCGCACCCAGGCTATAGGTTCGCTGTCCACGGGAACAGGTTTAATTTTAAATTCGAGAGTGCGCCCCGTCAAGTGAAAACGACGCACCTTTTTCATAAAGTCTTTTACAATAATAAACTTCTCCATTTTTTTTTTTTTTTTTTTTTTTTTTTTTTTTTTTTTTTTTTTTTTTTTTTTTTTTTTTTTTTTCAGCAGACAACTGACTCGTTCAATGAATGCCGAAAGGCTCGAAAGACTGACTAGACGGCCTTGGTACTTGGAGTTTTAATAACTCTAAGCCGATGTGTGTCGGCGAGATGTGATCTGAAAATGTCACGTGATCGTTATTCAAAACGTATTATCAGGTTGAGAGATTTTAACATAATATTTAAAACTCGCCTTTGCAAAACTGTTAATATTGCAATTAATTTCGTCATTCAAAACGTATTACTGATGAATCTGCTGTTATTGGGCTGAAAATTCATTTTGAATCAGATTTTTAATTATACGAGAACGTTTGCCGCGAGGTTATCGCACGTTTTTGTTCTTTATATACCTATTAATATTATGCGAGATGCAACACCGCCGGCCGGTTGTTGGATTAAGCCGCTTGTGCATCAGAGCAAATACTACAATAGATTAAATAATTTGTCTCAGAACCTGCCATACTCTGTATAAAGCTTTATGAGTTCCAAGAGAATAATAGTATATTCTGTAATTAGTTTGGAATGAAGCATATTCTGCGCGAGCGGAAGTTTGTCATCCGAGCGAAGCGATGAGGACGGTCCGCGAGCGCAGAATATGCCATTCCAAACGAATTACAGACTATACTTTTTCTATGCCTATAATTTAATTAATAATTAATCTACTTACAACTTGTCTTGTGCAACGGCCCTTTAAGGTTAACTGTCAATAGAAACGTCAACGTCAGCAGAAACGCAAACAGTATTACATATTGCACTAATACTAGATGGCGCAACCTATGCTTATTATACATTCTAGGCATGTAATAAATATTACTACGTCGCCGCGTTTTTTTTTTCTCATATCTACTGCGCAGTCATGTTTTTTTTTCTCATACCTAACGCGCCGTCATGTTTTTTTTTTCTATCGCGCACGTTTTTTTCCAGTGCGGTAATTTTCTACTTAGCCGTTTGGCTCAGGCTCGAATACACAATTACACTCGTAAACTAGTTACTCTGTAGCTAAACATGTAAGACGTCTTCGTACCAACCCATAGGTCGGCGGTTCGAATCTCGCTGCACTCAACAACTTTTTTTTTTTCAATATTTAAAAATACTAACAATGCAATTTTCGGGGGCTCGCAAAAAGTAAGGTTAAAAAGTCGTATCTTACTATGGGGGTGTTATGCAACCCGCAATACATATTCTGGGGGCCCATTCTAGAGGGTGCGCAGCGGAGCCCTACGGAGGCCGGGGGCCCCATTTTGGGGGCGCAGCGGAGCCCTGTCTCAAGTATCGCCATACCTACTGCCGCCAGTTGTAAGACACTCTCAAAGATAGCTACTCGCTACCTTTGTTCGTTTTGAAGATATTAACCTACAAGATATCCTTCCTTAGATATTTACATTAGTTCGAGTAGCCAGAAGTTTAGTTTATTTTAAATTGTCTATCATCAAGCGGTCGAGTAATAACCTTTATCTATAAAGGGTATCGTAAGTGTTATAGTGGATATTTCAAATGTCCAAAGATACCCTGCAGTAAGTGCTCCGGTAACAGCTCAACATTTTGTAACTAATTGAATATTTTCAAAGATGTAATAACAGATATCAGTCCCATTTTTAGAATTGGCAAAGGCACCCAAACCAATATCCTTACGAAATTGTAAACCGACATTATTCTTATTATTACGGAGCTGATCTTTGGATCCGATAAAAACAAAAATGAGTAAGCCAAATTCTGTAACGTTCCTCTAAATTCTACTACCATTGTTGCAGGTTGTTTATGTACGTACACAAAAAGTACTAATAAAACAAAAACCTGGCATGAGTTCAAAACGAAATAAACGTCAAGTGGAGAGAGAAGTTCACATAAATTCGAATGTTTTCTCTACACCACCGCGTATTAACGTACACTGATCTTGCTATTTTTAAATTTCCACATACTTATCTGCTATGGGACGTCCTTTTATGCTCTTACCGTGAAATGCTCTAGAAATAATTGCATATTTCAACTGGCTTGTCGATTGATTTAATATTCAGACGATTTTATATGTATACTTTATTAATGGATTTTCTTTAGAGTTTGTATAAATATTTATGTTACACTGCACACCAGCAGTGGCAGATCTTTGATATAAAAGGAATAAAAATTATGACTTACAAAAGAAAAGTCTCTGTACTTCCCACAAAACGTTGAATTATAAGTTCCACAAGTTCCAAATTAAATTATTAATAAAAATAAGAGTTTATGCATTATTCCAAAAAGCAGTTGTTCATTAAAATACCTTATAAAATGGTAATGCCGTTTGTCTCGACCATCTCCATGTCTGCCGAGGATCACCACTAATGGATTATTGAGCGGACAGTCCCATGGATTTTAGATAAACTTTTATTTACTTTTTGTTTAGTTTTAATAACATTTGACAGGCACTAGTGTCGCTTTTACGTCCTATCTTTCAAATATAACTTTTACGGCCTAGGTAGGTAGTAAAAATTGCACATTGGTTGGCGTATTAGAAAAAAATTAAAAGTCACGGTTTTCATCAACCCATAATGTTAATTCTAAACAATCAGCGAAAAATTATATGGATTATTCTGATGAAACACCAACCGCAGGATTAAATTGGCGCTTGAGTTGGAAACCAAATAATATTTATTTATTAAACTAAAAGTGGTAGATAATAAACGTCAATTTTTTTAATATCCCGGAAACAACTCACATGAATGATAAAAAAATATTATTCGTGACCTTGGCCTTCTCGAGTAATATGTTTGCGCATTCTAGTGCATTTTATCTACTATTTCATTAATACTCCTAAATTTAAAATCATTGCTGCTACACACTTAATACAAGTCTACAGTCTTATCTTTATTATTTGGCTAAATTTAACTTTTATTTAATTATTTTCGTTCAGTTGCGATTTGTGCGACGACAAAGACGGTCAGGCTTTTCTCAACAGGAAGGAAAGTTTTGCATTAAAGTAGTGCTAAATTTAGAGACTGCCGGTATGAATATAAATGATAATAAGTATTATGAAATCATAACACAAGGCAGGGCTATGAACCATTAGTTTTTGCGTATCGCTTAACAAACATCAAGTAAAGTGCCGAATTTTAAATGGAATAAAGGCGGGTTTTCGTTTAAATAATAGAAAAACAACAAAGTGAATAATAAGTGTAGAAAAAGACTGGCAATACTGTTTTATTGAAAATGGAGGTGAAAGAAAAATGGGTGAACAACCTGGAATAAAGACAACAAAGACGGCGATACTCCTAGTTAGTTATTCATTAATCATGATTAATCATTAATTATTTATCACAATTTTGTTGTATAAACTTGATTTCTGAACAGCGTTTTCCTGTAGAATTCGTAGTAATGTATAAAATGAACTAAAATTAATTTGTAAAAATATTAACAAAGTCTGCCTCTCTTTTGTTTACGCTTCAATTAACGTGATTGCGGTTTTATTATTTGTTTGTTATAGATTTAAGCATTTTAACGTCAATTACTACGTTTTTAATAGTATCATTACTACAGTCTAATTGCATACACAACTACAGAATTGGCACTAATTTTTGTTGGAACTAAATTTCTTACTTGAAACACTAAATCCTAGCTCGTTGTGACCAGAGGTCAACTTTAGTAGTGTCATTACAATATTATACAGATTATACAATATATTATTTCGTATAGAGTGCAAATAAATAGGAAAAATTGTATTCTTCAACTTCAAAGTCAATAGGCCTCTTAGCCTTGGAATATTTATTTATAATTATTATCTAACATTGTGTCTGGCAAATCACTTAACAGGGTTTTTAAATAATAAAGTGCCGATGTGAAGCAAAACCATCGAGTTATTTTATTGCAAGTGGCAAATCGTTAAAATTTTACAAAATGGTTATAATGTGTTGTGCCCTCCAGCCTCTTCCAAAGCAACCATCTCTACAGCACACCACGCTCCAAAGGCACGTCAGAGCCCACAGGAACGTCAACATACCAAGGTTCCATTTCCCGTCGGGCAAGCCAGGTCCACCAGGCCACCTGGATGTGATTAGAGCAAAGGTAAGATTGCATGCTGTGTTATTGTGTGGTCATCGAAAATGATTGACTGTCACTGACGGTTGGACCACAACTGAGGCAACTTGAATTAAATCGTTGAGTGAAGATACAATTTCTTCACTCAACGGTTAAATTAAAAAGTAAGAAAGTTCTCACCCCAATGTTTTGGTTTGTTCTTAGAAATAAAACAATAATATTTAACGTAACTAATTTCAACAAAAAAACAATTGAAAGTCAAATAAAAGTGGTAAAATACAAAGCAATGGCTTTTTAAATAAATTTTTAAAATTTTGAAAAAAGAATAATAAATCCTCTTTCCAAAAATATAACATAATACATATAATATAAATATACAAAAATCGAGGCCTACTTTGCAATTTTTTTGGAGCGAAAATTCGAGAAATCATATTAGCGATTTTTTTACGTGAAAACTAAGTACGCCACTGTGTTCAGCGTCCCCTAAAATGTGTCTGTACCAAATTTCATCAAAAAATATCGCATGTTAATAATTGATATTATTACTTTTAAAATTTAGTTTATACCCGGAAATGCATTGTGAACATCAAGTAACTCATGAAATAAGTGAATAAAAGCAACTCATAAACAAATAATTTTATTGAGACGATTATTTGAACATTTCTTCGCTCCAAAAAAATTGCAAAGTAGGCCTTGATTTTTGTGATAGACATCTATCAATTTTAATAAATAGGATTATAGGAAACAACTACTGGACGGGCAAAGGCCCCTACTCCCATTGAATTATACCTATAAATCCAAAATTGGTAGCCAAATTTGTTATTTGTCTTTTCTCCACCAGACACAGACCGGCTTCGAACTCTTTATGTTTTCATCAGTGTGCCACAGGTAGCTGAAAAGACAAATAACAAAGGCAAACCAAACTGGCCTATGGCAGACCCAGCACATGTAAGTAGTGAGGGATAAGTACATCCCTCTGGTGGTCAGTTGCTACTACCAGTCAAGACATCGACGGTGTCTCTGTGACCGATAGCGGCTTGCCAAGCAAGCACCAAGAGCGGCGACCTCTAGCCCTGATGGACTAAAACATGCTTAATAAATAGGATTATAGGAAACAACTACTGGACGGGCAAAGGCCCCTACTCCCATTGAATTATACGTATAAATCCAAAATTGGTAGCCAAATTTGTTATTTGTCTTTTCTCCACCAGACACAGACCGGTTTCGAACTCTTTATGTTCGCACAGGTAGCTGAAAAATATTTATTAAGCATGTTTTAGTCCATCAGGGCTAGAGGTCGCCGCTCTTGGTGCTTGCTTGGCAAGCCGCTATCGGTCACAGAGACACCGTCGATGTCTTGACTGGTAGTAGCAACTGACCACCAGAGGGATGTACTACTTATCCCTCACTACTTACATCTATTTGCCAGAAAATGCAGTTTTCCTTAAGCATAAAAATCTAATAAAAAAAAAATCAAAATCGGACCAAAAATATCCACTTTACAGGGGTGCACCACTTTCTAATGGGTCACTCTGTATATATATATAATACCTTCATATTCAGTAAAATATTGAGTTCAAAAAAAAAAAACTTAAAACATTCTAAGCGAACTTGGTGTTAAGTTATTTCAATTAATATCGGTATTTTACTAAATATGAAGGAAAATATATATATGTTATGTTATATTTTTGGAAAGAGAACTTAAATCATTTTTCAAAATTGTAAAAACATACAGGGTGTTCCATTTAAAAAAAACCTTGCCTTATTTTTTCCCAGATTTATTTGATTTTCAATTGTTTTGTTGCTGAAATTTTCGGAATTCTTGGAAAAAATACTATAAGTTACGTTAATAGTATATTACGTAATGAGAGTTGTAAATAGCATATTACGCACGAATGGAAAAATTGCGCACGACGCAGCATAGCTGCGAGTGCGGCAATTCCATGAGTGCGTAATTGCTTTACAACTCAAATTATGTACTATACTTTACCTACGATCGTATTTATTGAAATTAAAACACAATTTTGTATTACTTGTTGCTTATGTCAGTTTTGACAGCGTTGGAAAATTAAGTTTTGCACCTGCCATTTTTAATAATTTTAGCCTGGTGTCAGAAATATGAACTACAAGTGTTGTGTAAAGTTGGTCACGTGGTCACATTGCAATACACCTCAGCGGCTGAGCGTGCGATTTGTTTACGGTGTGTAAGGTTCAATTTACATAGGTGGCGCAGAGTGCGTTTTCAGCTATTTACGTTAGTGATCGTAGGTAAACATTTTTAATTTATTTCTAAAGACAAATCCAAAACTTGGGGTGAGAACCTTATGCCTAGTGATTTTCTCATTTTTACTCCCACCCCTACGGTTTGCCCTACCCTTGGTAAAAGTTTAGTGGTTGTGCTAAATTTCAACACTTTGAACAGTTTCGGAGATAATAAATAAAAACCATCTTCAAGGGTTCACTTTTAGGGACCTGCAGCTCTCTTTAGAATCATTTTGGTACAGAGGCTTGGTCTAATCGATTTATTTTGACGTCTGCATCTTTTAATGCACTCATTTCTGAGACGCCTTGTATAGTAAAATATACGTTTTAAGTTAATTATTTCCCAGCGA
Source organism: Rhagium mordax (assembly GCA_963680705.1). Lineage (NCBI taxonomy): Eukaryota > Metazoa > Arthropoda > Insecta > Coleoptera > Cerambycidae > Rhagium > Rhagium mordax. The sequence goes on along the minus strand of OY796658.1, from coordinate 13,903,945 downwards.
TATAAAAGAACTAAAACATATTTATATCTAATTAATCAAAAAAATCAATGTAGGTATCCATGTTACATTACATTAGTTTAATTAAAAATGAATGGCATTTTTTTTTAAATGAACTGATTTGGACCACATATACATACAGTGTGGACAAAAAGTCTGGAACACCTGAAATGTCTCTCAAAATACATTTTTCTCGAAGAAACGCTCGAAGGAGTCAAAAGGTATTTTAAATTTGGCTCTTTGAACGTCTTTATTCGATGAAACGTATTTTGCGTTACTTTCAGGAGTTCCAAGGGCCCTTTTTTCAAATGTACAAAAGTCCAATTTAACCTTGAAATGGAAATAGGCACATGTTAGTTTTGGAAGTATTGTAGTAATAGAAAAGTTTAATGTTTCAGAAAAAAAGTTTCGAAAAAAATGCAAGAAGGCCCCTTTGGCCTCTTGACGTACTTCACTGTACATAGAATTAAAGTATTTCAAAAGACGACAAATTTAAAATAACTTTGGCTCCTTCGAACGTCTTTTTTGAGAAAAACGTATTTTGCGTTATTTCAGGTGTTCCAGACTTTTTTCCACACTGTATGTAACAAAATGTTCAAATTTAAACCCTTGAAAATGGAAATAGGCAATGTTAAGCTTTTTGGAAAGTTTCTAAAATGGAAACGTTTCAAGTTTTGAAAATATTTATCGGCAGCTTCAAAAAAATTCAAGTTCCTCATCACTACACTAATAAAAAACCGCTGCCAATTATGGGATCAAAACTTCCTCACCGTGTAAAGTAATTTTTGACGTATTTTGTTTTTTGACGTATTATGATTTTTTTGACGTATTTTGTTTTTTTGGCGTATTTCGTTTATTTCAACATTTGGACACAATATTATAATGGATTTGTATATTAGATCCTATTTCTAATCTTTCAAATAAATAAATTTTTTTGTAAAGTTAGAAATAAAGATGTTGGGGTCCGGTAGACCCCATTCCAGTGGACCGATTTTGCTCATCAACGAACTCAATCTTTTCCTTGGCCTCTAGAACGTGTGTACCAAATTTGAAAGCTTTATCTCAAAAACTGTAGCTGCTATCGCGATACACACACAGACAGAAAATTTTTTTTGTCTGAAATTTTGTGTATCGTCATAATTCGTCGAGATTCGTCCAGATATGCAATAAAATTTTTCAAAAATTTTTTCACGAATACCTATACCTTCCTCACTTTTGGTGAGGAAGTAATACATGCCAATCACCTACATTAGTATTATTTTCGGATATCACACACGGGCATACCGAACAAATGAGGACTATATCACTTCAATGTAAATATTTTCAGGTCGCAGCTGCTTTCTCTAAAGTCGGAGAGAGAGCGTCCAGAGAACATTTTGGAGCCATCACCCAGGCATGCCAGCTGCCACTTTATTGGAAGACCCCTCTCTATTTGGCCGCCTGTGCCGACAAGGGCAGCTGTACCATGGACCAATTCATGACTTTTTGGCAAAGGTATGAGCTAATGCTTTTGTGTGCCAGTAAATCAAATTTTCACATCAAATATAGTTAGTCAATCCAAAATCCAAGGTACGCTTTGGATTTTGATCTTGAACCCTATCGTAGATCCTATAGAATAATATGTAAAAATTACATAAAAAGAATGCAATAAATTGACGAGTAAATTATTTATCACCAGTTTTGCATATAATTAATATGTATTTGCACTAGAAATCAATATGAAAAGATTATCTTATATATATCTGGAAAGGAAGAATTATGCAATATATTCCGCCTACTCAGGAACCACCTAACTTCACTGACAATGCTTAAGCTAAATAAATACACCTGCAGAAATAAGTTGCCATATCTCCACAATAAGGTTTCAATCGCTCTTAGAGTTCAAGTACTTTAAGTATAGTATCGATTCCTTGCAATTACTCACAATATAATCCTGCTGGTAACCTAGAAGGGTTTCCCGATTTAGATTACCCAGAGTGTTTCTTGATCTTTTAATACTGTTACTCCGTATTATACACGTCAAATGATTTAACTAGACCAAGCAAATGCTGACACCTTAGTAATTTAATACTGTGGCTTTTATGTGTGAATACTTCCACAAAATATATACTTAAGAACACAGTTTCAAAAAGTGCCAATTTATTTTCAAGAATGCTTTCTCCAATTTATAATAGGTGAGAAGGTGCTTCTAGATCTGTAACAAAAGGGAGAATCCTATAACAATTAGGGCCAGTTCCTTCCCTACGACTTGGAACACAATAGTTTAGTAAAACACTTTGTAGTGTTAATTGAATATCTGTTCGCAAGAAGTGTTTTTCTTTCAAAGAATAATAGTTATTCTATATAAATATCTAATGTAAGGGTTATTTGATCTGTCTCTATACGCCAAATAATTATTTTCATTTATAAAATAATCTAAATTGTACTAGTCCAAATAAAAAAAAAATACGAAACTGGCTTATGACATTATAAAGCAACTAACTTGTCCATATTAGGTTAAACGATTTTTCTTATCCTTATCTTTCAGCATGGCATCTCATTGTCATGACGCTGCCGCTCGGTTTGTATACATTCTGACGAGAGGCCGTCGTAACTGGCTAGCCCCAGAAGACTTCATTCCTCTTGTCCAGGATGTGGTAGAAACCCACCCAGGCCTTACCTTCTTAAAAGAAGCCACAGAGTTCCATTCACGCTACGTTCACACAGTCATTGCCAGGATTTATTATTGTGTAAACAGGTAAGTGAACACTAAACACATTTATTGTGATTTGTCTTGCATCACTAATTTGTACTCAAACTTTATACATTCCAATTAAATGTTACCTTAAGAATAGGAATAGGAATAGGAAAAACAAAGTTGATGTAAAACAACACAATCTTGTAAGAATTATTTCAGTTTGATATCTATAAGTAGGCACGTATTCTTTTATCAAACTTACGCTGTTACTCATTTTTAAAATTTAGAAATCCAAGTAAATTTCTTTTTAATTTTCTAGGTCATGGTCTGCAAAAATCTCTATACCTGAGCTCAGACGTTCGAATCTGCTCACCATTATCCAGTTGTTAGAAGATGAAGAAGATATTAACCAAATAACTCAGTATTTTAGTTACGAACATTTTTACGTTATTTATTGCAAGTTTTGGGAACTTGATAGAGATCACGATTTATTTATAGATAAACAAGACTTAACACGACATAATGATCATGGTAAGAATTTCCTTTTATATGTTAATATTCTTAAACTAATCACGGTTATTTTTCCAGCGTTATCATCACGTATTATAGACCGCATATTCTGTGGTTGCGTAACCCGGGGTCACAAGAAACAGCATGAAGAAAAAATGTCTTACACTGATTTTGTATGGTTCCTATTAAGCGAGGAAGATAAATTACACCCGACCGCCATTGAATATTGGTTCCGTTGTATGGATCTTGACGGTGACGGTTATTTATCTATGTACGAATTGGAATATTTCTATGATGAACAAATGCATAGAATGGAAGCTATAGGAATTGAAACGTTGCCTTTCCAAGTAAGTGTTATTTTTAAAGGAAATGAGGGAAGAAATGCAATCACAAGTATTGCAACATTTCAAATATTAATACCAAATAGAAAGTGTTTAGTAGAACTATTTTCTTTTTAGGATTGCCTCTGCCAAATGTTAGATATGGTTAAACCAAAAATTCCGGGAAAATTATCCCTTAGTGATTTGAAGAAGTGCAAATTGACTCCAATATTCTATGACACGTTTTTCAACTTGGAGAAATATTTGGACCACGAACAGAGAGATCCATTTGCATCGCAAAGAGATCATGATATTGATGGCCAAGAGGTGATTAAATTTTCTACAATACATTTTAAAAAATTGTACATAAAAGATGGTTTACTAATTCTTTTCTGTTTTCAGATGTCCGATTGGGATAGATATGCGGCAGAAGAATATGAATTACTTGTGGCCGAAGAAGGAGGAAATGACCAACAAGATAGCCTGTAAGTATCGGTTAATTTTGTTCAAATAGATAGAATAAAGATTTATTTACTTGTATTAACCTGGTTGAAAAAAGGTACAATTTTAACAGTTATGAAATTGTTTTTAATTTTCAATCAGTTTAATGGTTAATGTTGGTAGAGGTTCATTAATTTGTTTGCTTGTATCTAGGGATTACGATTGTGGCTATGATAGGGTAAGAATAGCATGGGACTGATTTCGTGATAGTTATTCACTTCTAATAAACTGAAAAACTAACTTTTGTAATGTCTCTGAATGAAACTAACTACTAATATGAATCTTTAACAATAACGCTTCTATAACCAGTTGCTCAAAATCTGCTGAAATACAATGACTTAAATACATCACACAACATGCCTAAGCAGCCATAGACAAATCCATACTACTGAGTATTAGGCCAGTCTGCAAGCTAAATAATAGGGCTAATGGACAAATCTTTCAGACGGGACTATTTCCAGAGAAAATGAGTTGTTTTGGGAGTAAGAAGTCATAATCTGAATTGCTAGAAAAAAATATTGATGTTCAAAAATTGTTAATTATGAAACATTACCAAATTCTGCGTAAAACTGATTTTGAATTTATTTCTCTAGGACCAGGAGAAATCGAGATATAGCCGGTCAAAGACAAAAATATCTCAAAACACTTTGAAAATAAAAACAAAAAGTTATATACTTTTTTCATTATTTGACAGAGCACAACTTCCACCAGAGGATCTAGATCTCACCAAATAGGGATGTCAATTTTATAGCAAAAAAATGGAACTAACTTGAATTAGGTGAAATATAATTTGGTGTAAGCCACAATTCAAATGATTGCAATGTAGGATCCAAGTTAACTCCAGACACAGACATACAATATCATACAATAAAAATTGCTAATATTTTTCATTCGTTCAGATTATGGTTTCTTACCCCCAAACTACCATTCTACAAAAATATCGTGTCCAAAAGTTTAAACTGTCTGTTAACTGGACTAGTAGACATGTACGATGCTTATCGATACTTGGAATAGATTGCTGGATAAAGAGACGCTTGGAATAAAATATATAACTATATATTTTTTTAGCTCATTCGATGAAGGGAACGAAGAAGACCTCTTATCCCAACATCTTGATGGGGCGCTGGATGACGGTCCAGCTGAATTATCTGACGATAGTGATGAGTGTAGTATTTAGCAAAAGTAAACATGTTTTACATAACATCACATTTTCTAGTCTTAACGACATTTAAGTATTTCCATACAAGTGGATATTTGATAGAATTGATAGAAATATTTTTTTTTATTTAGGATAAAAGTACTTGTTTTATTTACAAAGCACCATGCTAATTCTAAAAAAATGCAGGTCGAATATATTGGTAGACTTAAGAAATTATACTCTAGCACAAAGTATCTAGTGTGATCTTTATATTTGATGAAAAGTATTTTGTATGTAATGAAAAATTGTTGTCTAGTATTAGCGATAGGTAATGTTTGTTATGTATTCTCATAGTCTGGTTACGGAAAGGAAATTAGTAAGTAAAATATTTTTTTCCTGTAACGTATTGGACTTAACCTTATTTAAGACTAATTACTGAATCTCGGTTACATGGTACTCTCCGCAGAGTAACTGATTCTTATTATTAATTATTATTAACAAATAATTTAAGATATTTATTTGCAAATGTTTTATATATTATTGATAGCTGACTGCGAATTATAGCTTTAGTATAAATGATATTGAAATGTTTTTATCTGGTGATTTTTTTCACTACATTAAGCAGCTAATTGTTGGAATTGTATAGTATAGTTTATTTAACAATTTATTTAACTTCATAGTATGAAATTACTAGTCATTTTTATTATATTCATACTTATTTATCAATTGTGTAGCATTGTATAAAAGTTGTTTATTATGTAGATGACATAATATATTGGTTTTCTCTTATATCGTTTTATTTGTATTACAGTCTATAATAAAAATATAAATTAAACCCAAGATCGTTATAATTCTAGTACCTTCAGACTACAATTATATAACAGAAGAACTGGTTACAAGATCCTTAAAACAATCTAAAAATTGCAACAGTATCAACTGTTGCTTTTTATGAATGTGGCCAATAATTGCTAAATATTTACATCAAAGTACAAACTTTTTGTTCCTGGAGAGGACTGGAACCTTTGGTGTGGCAGTAGCACCGGCATAGTTTCTGCACTCGACCAGTGTTTCGCATACAAGTTGGTATTAAAGCTGATTTTAATCATTCCCAGATGATGCCAACTTGCTTGGCGAAATGCGCGCTGAGTGCAGGTTGGTGGAAACTATGTCAGTGGAACTTTTTGTTGACGATTTTAGGGATGTATTGCAATTGGAGTCCATACTAGCAGATTTTTTAAAAATCCTTGCAAGAACACCACTGGCACCCCAAAATGATGTCTTTCCCAGCAACCTCATTAGCCAGTTTCTTCCGAAACTTACATAAACTTATTTAATTTGATACATTATTTTTAAAAACTGTTTTTAAATTTTTAAACATCTACATGATTCCCGAAAATAAATAATTTATTTACTATTAGAAAAATAACAGCATAAAATAAATATTTTAAAACTTAAACCAAAAGTATAAATAAAAAACCCTTTTTAGATAACTATATATTAATTACATATTTTATTTATCCCATAATCCTATTTCTTTCATTTTTGTTTGAAAATATTGTTGCAGATTTTCAGCACATCTATAATACTCTGTTTCAGGTAAGTTATAAATCTTGCAATTGGTAAAAATTCTCATCATATCAGCTATGAACAATCTTCTCGATACATAATATCTTGATTTCAGTCTGTCTGTCATTGTCTTTAAATCTGAAAAAATTAAATATATGCAAAAACAATACGGTTTTGATTATTAATAGCAGATTTTTTTGTTATGCCTCTGAAATAATAAGTAATAAGTTTATTTATGAAAAAAATAACCAGAAATTCATGAAGTGTGAAAGGAGTAATATTCAAGTTGAAATAGAATCGTTCTTTACTTTTTAAATCATAAAAGTGCAGGGGTAAAATTTAACAGCAATATTCAATAAAAATAGAAAAAATAGATTTGATCACACAACGAGAATCAAAATCATGCTAATACGAGAAGGAAATTTTGTTAATATCTTCATCATTACAGCTTTTGCAGTGGGGAAATTTTTTGAGGACGTCATGGTCATGTAATAAAAAAAAAAGTTTTACTCCTTAATCAATTCATTAGACATTCTCTTACAACAGAGTACTTTCAGTCAAATTTTAGTATTAATAAATACAGTGAGGTCTCGATAAACCGAATCGCGATAATCCGGATTCCTCGGTTATCCGAATCAAAAATTTTTTTCATTATGTACTTTGTAATCCGGATTTTATATGATTTGGTTATCCGGATCGCGTGCGGTGCTTTTTTTAGCGGCTGTGATTGGACAATTCTATGTAATGTTAAGCTTAAAATGTTTATTCGCGCCAATTAATTCGCAGATTCGTGTATTCGCGCCTATTCGCATAATCGCGCTTATTCCACCTCAGTCACTTGACCGTTACAAACGTAGCTATGGCCCCACGACGGAAACACGTGGATTTAACCATTCAACAAAAATATGATATACTTCAAAAGCTGAAGAAAGGATATTAAGTAAGGGCAATCTCCTCAATGTAAATATAGTGTTTCGATAATCCGGATTTTTTGCTAATCCGAATCGCCGCTGTTTTCATTGATCCGGATTATCAAGACTTCACTGTATCTGCTACTCATGAAATCTTATATTGCTATAAAGTAAAAATATATTTCTTACCCATAGGATATTTTATATGGTCGTAATAATCAGAAACTACATTTTTATCAACAGGTTGCCTGAAAGGCCAGGACTCCTCGTGATTCTTTACAGCATTTAAAACTATTTTAAGCATTCCTGCTAAAATATCGATATCCTGGGATTCCTCAAGTTGTTGTCCTCTAGTAGTCCTAGATGCTGGTTTCCAACCAGTTTCTTCTATACCTGGGATTGACTCTATGGTAATACTTCGTACACCTATTGATATAAGAAAACAAATTACAAATAAATAAGTATATTTCAGCTTGATTTCCTCAATATAACAAGAACTTTTTGTTGAAAGTTGGAATTTCTAAATAATAACTATAACTATAATTCGAGTTGAAAACTTTATTGTCGTCAATGTCGTCGTAAGTGTATAATATTCAACTACTAAAAACTTTATAGAACTAAACAGATTTATAATTTATTATTTACCTTCTTTGAAAAATGTAACACCAGGATGCACCTTAGACACAGTTCTCTGCTGCTGATGTATCAGTTGTTTTATAAACTTTTTCTGTCTCCTTACAATGCTGGTAAATTCAGTGTAAATTATTTTAGGATTCATCTCGCAATGCATTAGAGTTGCACCTTCATAATCCTTAATATAGCCTTGATAGACAGCTCTGTTCATTTTGATGTCTTTTGAGAAACCCTGTCGTTCAAAATAACCTAAAAACATACTGATAGTATGCACAAAACAATTGTTGGAATTAATATAGAGGGACAGAGACTCAGATTGCTCAGACACGAGATAAATTCCATCTATTTTTTATAAAAAAAAAAAGAACAAATGGGGGGCGAGTCAGATGAGCCAGTGTTTATAGAGGTATTATACACGTCTGGCCACTCAGTTGTTTCGGATACAGTTCAGTAAGTTGCACCAACTCCTCTAACAACTTCGACTCCGCCCCATAATAAGGTTAGTCCGAGCTGTCCGAGATGGAGCGTCGACCAGTTCCTTTCAGGGGAGATATGTGCAACTTACTGAACTGTATCCGAAACAACTGAGTGGCCAGACGTGTATATGAGTCAGGTGTGCTATGAATTCAATTCCAAATTATTCTTGTTTATTTTAGTAAAAACAATTTGAATGTTTGCAACGTAAGGTATCAAAATACAGACAAATACTGAAAAAAAAAAAAAAATTACGTCAAGAACAAGACTACCTACATCAGTGTAATTAAATAAAATTTAATTCGATACTTCACTGTTATGGTATGTATGATATTTCTCATCTGTATATAACTTTCATGCTTAATATTAGAGGTACATTAGTTTACTGATTTCTATTGAAAGAAAAGCAATCAATGTACACAAGTAATTCCTAAAAAGACATTTAATTTAAGTAAAAACAAATTTTACTTACCTATTGCATTTTGATCAGCAAAAGTTAGAAAGTGCAATATGCCCTTGGAAATATGATAATCTTTAAGGTGATTCATTAAGTGAGTGCCATATCCCTTAATTTGTTCCCTTGAAGTTACTGCACAAAACACTATTTCTGTAAATCCTTGTGTTTGAAATGGGCGGAAGCATATTCCACCTATCGGTCGATTTTCTTTTATCAACGCAATAGTTCGGTGTTTTCTGAAAACAACAAAATCACACACCTCGATATACCCAATACAATATACAGCAATATTAAATTAATGCACCACTACAATTTTAATGTTATCTTTCTTTTAAACCTACTGTCCGATTTGAATGATTTTTTTTGTGTTTTATAGGGGCTCATTCTTTTTAAGTATATTACTGTAGTTGTAATTTTTGTTAGAAAGTTAATTGTCATTATATACTAGATTTAACAAATATTGTTTTTTCCCTAAATTCGCAACACCCTGTGGAATATTGTAGTATTCCTAAAATGTTAATGCATTTAAAATCTAAATTGAGCCTTATGTTTTCTTAATATTTTGTTTTTTGGTTCACTTAGACTTCTGGGCTTTTTAAAACAATTAATAATTGGCACTAAAATCTACAGGGTGTCTCAGGTTTTACTCGGAAAAATTTAATGGACGATAGATCTCGCAAAAATAAAAAGAAAAGTTCATATGAACTTGTATGTTTTAAAGATACAGGGTGAAAATTGTAAAAAAAGTACTAACTTACGGATCAAAAAGTAATTGTGTAATATATTCAATAGGCATCCTTGGTAGTTGAAGTGAAAACACATTTTGCAAGCCGATAAGCCACAACATCGTTTGTTTGGTAACGGGTTCTGTTAAACTATTCCCTACCACGTGAAGCTGAATAATATTCCGTTTTTCTTCCAGCTTTGGGGCTTCATCAGTTGGTGGCGCGTTTTCTGAGAATACCATCTAAAAAACATTAAAGTAAATAAATTAGCGAAGCCATAATAAAATCACATAAAGACAATATAATTTTAAAGTTCACTCTAGGTTATTGGGAAAAATGTATATTTTTTTAAATATGAATATCATCGCCCTAGTATTCTACCAGCTAAAGTACAATTCAAGAATGGACACCGCTATAGAAATTACTTTTTAATTGAAGAACTTAAATCGTTATCCGTTGTTGATTAGTTCATTTTCGTACGAGACCAAAACAGTAATTCATAATTAACCTACACCTTTCCTGATCCATAAAAAATAGGAAGCCAGCAAAGATCTAACCCCCTATTTAATAAAAAAAACTTAAGTCGGTCTTATATCGAAAACGACACAAGTCAGTTAATTATCACTTTCTACAGTAACATTTTATTTTGTTATCGATAGGTGATAATTTATACAAAGTAATAACCTAAGATTTGTTAAACCGGCTAATGTTAACGATAAATCATGCAGTTACTGTTGATTACTTTTGTCTTTTTTTAAATGCTATATTCAAAACAATCCTTTTTTTTACATATAGAATGAAAATATTTCCCAAAATCTCCAAAGTATATTTCTTCATTGACGACAAATATTTTTAAAAATGTTAAAAGATTTTTAAACTTTTAGTATAATAATGGGGCGACGATATATATTCATAAAACTTATACTTCGGAATCGCCATTTATTCTTACATCTGGGCCCATCATGTAATTTGGGTCATCAATTGTAGCTATAACTTGGGCTACCATATCCTGCGGTAGGTCTTCAAACTGTTCATCTTGAACAAGCTTTTTTCTCTTGGCTTCTCTTATAGGCGTTTCAGAGCTACGGATGGATTTGCCTGGAAATTAATACAGGATTTTATTCTTTATTGAATTCTTCGAAAGTTTATAGTATAAAGGGTCTTCATAAATAATCATGTACATGGGTGCCCATTTTTAGTCGCGTGCTTTACGATCATTTATGAAGGCTTGTTATTAATGGCAATAAAAATTTCAAGGAATAAAGGGCTCATACCTCTCTAATTCAAACTGTTAGAAATGAACTAACATTTTGAAAATTGCTCCAAATATTTCAAAATCGGAAAAGATATTGAAAAATATCGTTTTCCCGCATTCTTCAAAGATATATTTTTAAAAACAGGCCAAACTGAGTAGGACCAATTTTTTCGTACCTTATCCTAACTTAAAGTTTCTGTATTATTTTACAACAATGAAAAAATACAAATTATCTTTTCAAAAATAACCTTTACTATATTTAGTAAAAAACTAATAATATAAAATTGGCTGTGAATAGAATCATTAAATAGTTTAGAAAAAGCTTTGCCATTTATTTAAGTTAATATTTTATATTTTATTCTATTAGTGAACTATATAAGGTCTGTTCCAACACCGCCGAGAACCGTTCAGGAATGGTCCCGGTCATGCGCATATGACCAAAAACGTTCCAATTGGACCGTTTTTGGTCATATTATTATGTGCATGACCGGGACAGTTCCTGGACGGTTCTCGGCGGTGTTGGAACAGACCTATAGTTTAATTAAATTAGGTAAGAGGAAAATCACAAAATAAATTAAAGCAATTTTGTTCTAATTACCGGAAAATATTAATTTTCTTAGTATAACCAGAATTGTGTCTAATTTTTTATTGTATATACTAATCCTCTATTAGCTGCAGAAGAGGTAACAAATAAAGTGAAAACATTATAGAAATTATCCTGCACCTATCGTCGTCAATTTCACGAAGTGACGGAACTCAAATATATTGAAATTTGAGTTCTTTTACTATAGTCATAAAATCATATGTGCTAATCTTTCACGAAGTGGTATATCTCAATTCCCTAGATTTCATTTTAATAAACACAGTCGTCGACGTATGTCATATTTTCAAATGAACAATTTCATTTCATTTCATTTCCTGTAAAATTGGAAAAAATGAGATACGTCAGTTCCTGATATTGGCGACGATATTTGGTAATAATATGTAGAAAAACCAATATAATATTTATTCACACGAGATATTTTGTCTTTATCTTGGTATACATGATGATTCATATTGATGCCTACAGGAATCCAATGAATGCACAAAAAAATATGACAATTTATAGTTAATAAACAAATAATGTGCACACTATACAAATTAAGAAATGTTTCTATTTGAAATAAAATTACGGGAGGAACTCTTACTTAATCTGGTTATTAAACTCAGTATAACATGATAAACCATTTCAATTAATTTTTAGAAAATGGTTGGTGGAATGCGGTGGGAAAAAATTTGGGAATGTGAAAATTTGGTAATGGAATGGATTTGGTAATGACAAAAGTACCACCATATGGATGAATCTTCACATAACTGTTATCAAATAAATAATAGTTAATATACACAAAGTATCCTTATTTCTGTTCGAAGAAAAATCTTTAATATTTGTATTAATATTCCTTAAGTTGCCCACAAACAAAATTAATAGCCCTCCATATAAAACTAATATGCTTACAAAGGCACAATGTAATAAGATTAATAAAGGTAACTAAACCTTGGTGTTAATAAAACAACCTCCCTTGAACACGATGCATAAAAAACTCATAAGTAGAATAAAGTTTAATTACCCCTGACTTTTAATTTTTCAGGACACCTTGGAATCTACCGATTGGAAAAAATTTGGTACCAACATAAAATCATGAAATAAGTTACTCAAAACATGCAATAAACGAGGAATTTAAACATATTCTTTATTTACCTGCATTTAAAGTAACAGTTGTGAAACCTTCCCTGTCACTTTGTCCCAAAGTTACCTTTTCAAATTCGCCTTTCTTTGGTGCACCTACACCCGCTACAAAAAGAAAATAAGAAAAAAAAATCAACTAAACTAAACCTCAAAAATTTGACAAACAAAAAAGGACTTTCTTAAAATTGTTAAATAAAATACTATAAGCAAATAAAATTCAACTTACATTTACCTTAGTCGTTATATGTTAATGTTTATGTGAAGTTAAACTAATAATTCGGTTATATTTACCTTTTACTCTATTTGAATCTAGCAATGATTGAAACTGTATAGACTGAGACTTAAAATTGAGATCCCATATAGGTGAATTCGCCGCATAAATTTCTTCATCTAACTGGTTAAGAAATGGAGGAAAGTTTGTAAGTAACAAGACTCTTCTCTCTTGAGGCATTGTGTCCCTTTCTCGGTGAAACTGATCCATTATTTGTTTTCTTATATATTTAAACACTGCCCGTAAAAGCGTTCTCCCAAATACCATTGTGGTATCAAAATGTTGTAGTGAGTCGCAGAATGTTGGTACGTGACAGAATACCAACCATCTAAAAATTGGGCAAAAATATTATATATAATATGTACAATTATTTACAACAGCAATAATATTATTTTGGAACTTATTAACCGATTTGCAAACAAAAATGTATAGTGGGTGTCACAAAGTACCTACTTACCTCTGCTTTATTCTAAATTTTTCAAATAAAAAAATTTTAATTTGGAGGGTTCGTTTGAGGATTTGGAGGCCAACCAATGTCAAAGAAATTACATTTACAATAACAGACAGTGGTTTCAATTTACTTATTTCAAATGGCACCTTATATAGTTGTAGTCATTTTTCTCCAAATCGAAATCATAAATGACCTTGAAAATGGTATTTATTTGTTACATTAAGGGCATATACCGTAATTCTCATATTTTTGCCAAAATTCCGGTTCGCCATACGGTATTGGTTGGGTTGAAACATTCTGCATTCTGATTGGTTCTACTAATTTACACACCAAAATGTTGAATTACGGTACGTGCCCTTGGTGGGATTTTTGTTTGTTGGTATTTCTCGACATTTTTAAACTAATAAAATTGAACTGTTTTGTTCATTCGCTTAGATTTAGAAATAAATTTTCCATTTTTTTATTTTATGGAAATTCATCTACAGTGTGTCACACTTAAGAGAGAAACACCCTTATACCTAAGGGTGTTTCTCTCATTTTTCATTTTTATCCAATTTGAACCAAGATTCAGTCAAAGATAGAGCACATTAGAATCAACTTATAGCCAAAAAACCATTCGTCTCCTACTAATGCAAAGCCACCCGCGGTACCAAAATAAACGCAAAAATTCAAGAAAGCATAATAGAAAGTTTTTCAGGAATGTTGACAAACCTTCAGTCTAAAATATCATCAAAATTAAAAGTTGTATTTTGTTTGAAAAAAATTTAATATCAGAAAATATAATTTTGTAATATCAATTATCATTTGCTTGCAGAGTATTTTCTTATTTTTTTTTTTTTTTCATCAGAAATAAAATATTACAATCCATTCTGAGTTTAATTTTAACTTTAGGAACAAATTCTTCACAAATTAATAAGAAACAAAAAAATTATTCCTAAAATTAAAATTAAACCCAGAATGGCTTGTAATATTATTTTTTGTGAAAAAAACACCAAGGAAATACTATGCAGCTAAAAACGAACGATAATTGATATTACAAAATAAAATTTTCAGACTACTTAAAAATTTTTCAAACAAAATATGTTTCTTAATTTTGATCAAATTTTGGAAATAAGGTTTTTGGACAATTTATTAGTAAAATCAGTAAAATTTTCCGATAACAAAATGCATAATGTACTTTTATTTTTCGTTTGTTTTGGTATCGCAAGTGGCTTTGCATTAGTAGGGGGATAATGGTTTTTTGACCATAAGGTGATCTTAATGTGCTTGATCTTTGAATAGAATTTGGTTTAAATCGGACAAAAAAAGGAAAAAACACCCTTATGGTGTTTCCGTAAGTGTACACTGTATAAAACCATAATTTTAAATTTCTCAAATAGCACCCACGCCATGTTTTTTCCTAACACTGTCAATATACCGTTTAATATGACAAGTTGAAATTGAATGCAGTACTATTTTTCATAAACAAATACTACGTAATTCTCCATTTCCCAAAGTAATCGACTTTAGATGGCACAAAAGAATCAACTAGGTTTAGATCTAGGAAACAGGGAGGCCAGAGAATAACGCTTCCATTACGAATATATGAAAGCATTGCATTTTCATCTAGAATTAGCATTCCTTTGTTATATTGTACTAAGCTGAATCCTATTATTTTGACATGGTGAATTTATCTCTGACTTCTGCACCATTAATAAAGACACCATACTATATTTATAACCGTAACCGCCTTTTCAGACCTAAATTATAATAATTGTGTGCTTCTAGACGAATCAGGTTTATTTGGTACCTATCGATGATATAATAACCTTGAGTTTATTTGTTAAACGATGTACAAAAGAAATCGCAGGAACAATTAAAGCTTTAGCATTGTTCCCCTCAGTCTTTCTTATATAATATTGTCACATACGAAAATGTACATTGTACCAAAACTTTTAAGTACCATGTAATATTTGTGACTGGGAAAATAAAGAAATAAATATATTTATAGGTTATAATTTTTTTTTAAATCATTTTTATTTGTAAGACATTCTCGAGATCCCTGATAAAATGGGTAGCCTAGATATTCAATTAAAGAATTGATTTTACATGGAATAAAAACCAATTAATAATTATTGTAAGTTATCGCATTACAATAAATTGGTTAGAGGTAGTTATCTGGCTGTCTTTTGGTAGTCAATTGTCTTCTTTTTCGCAACTCTTATGAAAATTAATTATTAAACCAATGAGTTAAAAAGTGTTTTATAGATTTTCTATTTTATTTATCGATAAAAAGTTAATGAAAAATATATCCGAATTGTGTTCATTCCTCCTAAATTCAGACATTTTTGTCAGTTTCCTAATTTCCCTAAAATGAAATACCAAAACACTGAATAATAACACTCGACGCATATCTCGCCAACCTCTGTCTTCGGGAGAAATTACTTTCAAATAACTCATAAACTATTTAAAAGGTCTACATGTTATAATAACCAACTACACAATAATATATACGGACTCACCTCGTATACTCTATTTTGTAAATCGTTGCTTCCTCTTGACTAACAATGTGTTTTTGGCTACTCGGTGAAGGAAAATCCCAAGTATTTAAGCAGTGTATTAATATTTTCGCTAATTCGTACATAGTTTTTAGTTCCTGTTGACCGATGTGAGAAAATTTATAAATTAAAAGATTTGTCACTGCCTTATGTATACAAGGCTCTTCGAATGGAGGTTGCCCCAAAGGTCCCTCAACTACGGGTGTGTCTAAAGTGAGCAAACATTTCCTTAATAGCTGAAAAATACAAAACAATGCAAAAATTTACTACAAACATAGGGAGTGGCAGGGTGAGTTAAGACATGGCACAACAACGACAAGACTGAACGGTCGTTTTCACAGTGGGTTTGACTCCCACTAGAAAAAAAATAAGGCAATTGTTTTAATATACCATTGATGTTTGTGAATGTAAAGAGGGTAATACATGTTCCGTAGGCAAAAAGGAATTATAAAGACTAATTGCTAGTCTTTTTACTACAAACAAAATAGCTAATAATTATTAAAAACTTTTTATTTCTCTACTTCCATTCTATGCATAGCTACTTTTTCTTATACTTAACAAACTTCTAAAAAATCAAAAACAATACAGTAAGTACCTACCTTAAATAAGTAGAGATACACTCTCTTTGTTTCAGGATTTTCTTCTCTATTCATTGCTGTGTACATATTATCAACGTCAACTACCATTCCTAATAAACGATTCAATTCTTGCTCAGGTTTATCCTTTAAATGGGATATGTGAGTCTCTAGAATAAAGTATTGAACTGAGAAATTATTTCAAAACAATTTTTTAGTAACATACCTAATAAGTGTTCACATCGACAGGGATCTGTAAATGTAGGATTTTGTTGTGCACTGTCAGTTTTTTTCCATCCTATGCAATCACATTTGTCTATCTAAAATATAATTCGTTTATGAGATTTACGGTTTTGTTTTTATAAAACATCTACAGTAATTTTTAATTTTAGTATTGAACTTTTTATTAGTGTAATAGCTACACTAGGTAGATTGATTCTCAGTTGAATAAACTTATATAAGCAAAATTACATTCTAGAATATTCATATTTCAGATTTATATTCAAGAAGGCATTGAATTGTAAATGAACTGCAATTTAAGAATTGTGGGTTATGATTAACATTAACAAAAATATAAACTCCAGAAGTAGTTACTGATAAATCAATTAAGATTTATTTCTCAGATTCAACATTAGACAGTAATGCAATAAATTTTATGAATACGTGGGTGATTGTTCATCATAAAGTGAGTATTTATATTTTTCTGTACGGATATCAACCAGTGTATATTAGAAAATCCTATTTAAATAAATAATTAAATATTAAAAAAAGTAATAAACCAATCAGAAGACAGGATTTTGTTAAATTATCATGAGTTATATCCCGAGACCTCTGAATTTTATCGGATAAACTTCGGGTGGCTTTTTTGCAAAATTTTGCTAAGAAAATGTTCGAGACTTAGTAATATACATTAAAAGCCCGAGATCAGTAGTCGTACTAGTCGTTAAATAAAATATTTATTTGTTTCTACAGATAAAATTTACTCAAAAAATCAAGTAAAGTTGACCACATCTTTACAGTACACACAAAAAACGTCGACGTCTTTGATGCCGATAAGAACTTAAAAGACGCCGACGTTTTTTACGTGCACTATAAAGATGTGGACGACTTTACACTGAATACGTCGAAAAATTTCGGGTTATACATCTCCATTTTCTTGCATAATAAGAAATTGTCAGTTTAACAGAATAATCTCCCACTTCATTGTCAGATTGTTTTCACTGTAAAATTGACACTTTTTATTATTGTGCAATAAATTGTCGACATTCGAAGAAGTTATAGTATTACCACTGATTATACTGTTGTTTTGAGCAACATAAATATTTTATAGTTTAACGGATTTAAATCTATTTGTCAAGATACGAAGAATTTTCGAAAAACTGATAGCACGGATAGCAACATGGAAATGACACAATATAGTAACATACATATGAACAGAAATATATTATTTATTTATTAAAAAAACAGAAGTTCCATACTGGATATCAGAATATGTCTCTGTCTACAGTCTTGTTTTTATATTAATATGGAGAATGAAAAAAAAAATTAATTTCAGTTCAGAGGTAGGTAAGTAGGATTTCGTTCCGTTAACTTATTATTATTTCATACTGAAATGACAACCATTAAATAGTCCTGGTCATAAAATTAATTATTTCGAAACCACTATATTGTAAATGTTTCCAAATTGTAATGAAACGTAAATGTAGGGTGTTCTCAAAAATGAGGCATGCCCGAATAATACTTATAATAGGTATTAAACTGGTTCAAATATATAAAAACAAGTCATAAGCTAAAGACAGTCAAACAGAAAAATCATTTGCTTTGCCATGTAAATTCCACACCAGCAAGTTAACACAAGAGTTAACAACCTCGTTAACAACACCAAATATAATAGTATATTACCGAGGGGCCAACCACTCGCTCAAAATATGTACACCACATTCAGTATTTTGAGATTCGCGGGATTCGATCGGATTCGAGGTATTCGATATCAAATGTTAAAGATTTGAGAGAATCGCTGGTATTCGAAAGATTCGACGGGATTCGAAAGATTCGACGGTATTCGAACGATTCGACGGGATTCCAAGGATTCGACGGAATTCGAATGATTTGATGAGATTCGAAAGATTCGACGATAATAGAAAGACAAACAGTTTCCTTGAAAAATTCAAAACGACAAATTTTTATAGGTATTCTCTTAATTTAGTTTTAAAGGGAAGTGAACACATGTATGTAAATTTTAAATATCACTTCTAGTTTAGCCGGATATGATGCTCCTTTTCTAAGAAATTTGTTATTTCGTTAAAAAATAATTTTCCAATTTTTTTTTAAATTTACACAATAAATTTTATTCTGTACACAGTTTACTCCACCAGGGATATTATGGGTCGCTCTCGGTACCTGTCGTGCAGGTTGCCATCTGTCACAAATAACATTAACAATACAAAAATTTAGATAGTGCCCGATACCCCAAAAATGAAAAAGATACATCTACCGACACGTGTTTCGGAGTTATTGCTCCTCATCAGCGTAACGTAGCTACTAATGGATCTGTCTGACGGGTAGTAGCACTGACCACCAGAGGGATATACTTATATCTCACTACGTCTGTATTGCTTAATCTGTCTTAGGTGTCTTTTCCATTACCTATATACCTATGGCTAATGCCGAGAACAAAAAAAGTTCGAAACCGGTCTATGGAAACCGGTCTATGTCTAGTTAGGAATTGATAAATCGCCTTGGCTACCAAGCAGGATTTACAGGTGTAATGCAATGCAGGTCGGGGCATATGCCCGCTGAGTAGTTGTTTCCTGTAAATTTTATTTCTACTTACACGCATTTTTTACTTTTCATAGTCAATGAAGAAAATATAAAAAATCCGCCATTTTGAATTTTTTAAGAAATTTATTTTCCGACCATGACTTTTTTCGTTGATGTTCAATTGTTTGTTTCTTAGCGGCATCGGATTTCTTGGAAGAAAACTACGTCAGACAGGCCTGTAAACGATAATTTTATCTGAAAAATTACTACTAGAAATTAGAAAATCGAGCGTATAACGCACTAACTGGAACCCTGTACATAAACTGATTAGTAAATACTCTTTAAATCATTCTAACTGCAATAAATTTAGTTCTACTTATCTTTATATAATTTCATACTTAATAATAAAATTTTATCACATTTTATTCATGTAGGTATAAAATAAACGTTTCGAATTTTATTTAAATTCTTCTTCAGAGCTAATAAATTAACTCGTAAATTAAGTCTTCCGTGATAACCATTACAGTTAGTCAGAGTTCCCAATTATGTAGAAGAAATAATAATTAGGAACTCTGACTACTGTGATGGTTGTGACGGAAAACTTAATTTATCAGCTCTGAACAAGAATTTAAATAATATTCGAAACGTCAGCTGCTAAATAAGTTTAATTTTCTGTTTAAACCACACTATTTTACACCCTGAAACTTAGTAAGTATTGTTTAATGTTTTATTAAACTTATCATCAAAAACAAATTGTAAAATAAATTTACTTAGTATACAGGATTACCGATTACCTACTAAATAAATTAACTAATGAATAAATAGAAAATTCTGTAAGTAGGTATTTATTTATCGAGTTATTTATTTCCAATGACATTGTTCAGTACAAAGATTGGTAAGTGCTCTGTCAGTCATTCTAATTTATAAATTTAATATTGAAATAATAATTGAGAAATTGTTTGTTGATTTTGTTATGGAAAATGATTTTTAATAAATAAAACGAGAAATAAAACCAGGTAGGTAGGTTATTTAAAAATTTTTTTCGAGGGTATAATAAGCTAGGGTATAAGGTAAAATTTATGATTTTTTTATGTCATGCTCGATGTCATGTAATATATATTTAATTTTACGAGAAAATATTGTTTTTTTTTCTATCGACTTAATTTCATCTGGTATTTCAAATAATTATTGTAGAACGCACAAAAACTCAGAACTCACAAAAACCCAATAAACAAGTAAACGTCAAAGTAAACTTATTCCGTCCCCGCGAATGTAGTCGGGTAACGAACTAAGCATAGCCCATAAGAACCGAACTTTCTGAAATTTTCAGGAAATGTTCTTTATTAGTAGTATAATGCTATACTAAAAGTCTCTAAAAATCCACCTTGTGCGTTAGTCGTTATATTATAAAAATGGTGATCAAGCATAACAATAGAAAATATTTATTATCTCACTTGTTTTTCAATAAATTTTGAAAATTCAAAAAAGGAAATAACCACATAATACCATAGCATATGACGACATTTTTATCCATTTTTGAAAAGAACCATTAACATAGGTACTTTATATTGAAAAATATTTAGACATTAGCTCTCCCTTAGCGATTTCCCTCAATTTGCTTGAAAATTAAAAGTAATTTTGAAAAATATCTCAGATGAAATTTGTAGAGAAAACAATTCTGAATAATGCAGTTTTTTCAGATGTGTTTTTTCAAAAATTAACGCAGTAATGAATTTTTAAAGATAAAGGTGAGCGAGTTTTACTTTATACCTACAAAAAATTCGCAGTAATCGACAGGGATTCGAGGTATTCGAAAGATTCGCAGTATTCGAGGTATTCGAAAGACTCGCAGTAATTGCCAGGGATTCGAGGATTCGATAGGTAATCGAGATATTTGACAAGATTCGAAGGATTCGAAGGGATTCGAGGTATTCGACAAAAATTGTACACCAGATTGTCACTAGTGAATTACCCCTCGTATATTACCTACGTAATGAGAGTTGTAAATATTACATATTACGCACGAATGGAAAAATTGGTAATTCCATGAGTGCATAATTGCTTTACAACTCAAATTGTGTGCTATACCCGAGGCTATACCTACTTTACCTACGATCATATTTATTGAAATTGAAAGACAATTTTGTATTTCATTAGAAAATTAAGTTTTGCACTTGCTATTTTTAATGTTAGCCTGGCGTCAGAAACATGAACTACAAGTGTGTTGTAATATTGGTCAAGTGGTATTATTACACCACACCTTAGCTGCTCAACGTGAGTTTTATTTATGGTGTGTAATATTCAATTTACATAGATGGCAGAGAGTGCATTTTCAGCTATTTACGTTAGTGATCGTAGGTAAATATAAATAACTTTATATTTTTCTTAACCAATAATAATATCTTTAAAGGCAGAACAATAACTAACAAGTTTAGTTGCACGTATCTCCTTAGATTCCCTAGAATTGCTCATACTAACTGCCACAATTTATTATTTAATATTTGTAGTGCCGAGTCAAATAGCTGAGAACATAAACATTAGACTCATTTAGAGTGAGAGTTAAATAGTTCTCGCATTTTTAAATATGGTGAAAATGTTTCACAATTGTTTATTAATTGTGTTTTATATTATATTGTAAATACTTTTTAATTATTCATACTTAATGATTTTTTTACCTGGCATTTTGAGTAAACTGCAAGTTTTAATAATTTCTTATTGTATGGAAAAGCTAAAACAGCTTGTTTCTTCTGCTGAATTTTTTGTAGATTGTTCAAACGTGACGCATACTGGTCTGGCTTATTAGCAACGTTGGCATTTGTACTTTTTTGTGCTTGACTTGGATGCTCTATCGTACTTGCAGATGAAGTCTCCATCATCTCACTTTGTTCAGACATTCTTATGTTATTTTATTTACGAAAAAATCTTCCTAGTGTTATAGGTAGTTTGCCATTAACTAACCTAAATTTTAAACATGAATATACTTCGAACGCAATAGCTTCCTCACATTCCAATGCAGTGTAAATTGCTGTAAAAAACAGGTACATACATATTGTTTATAAGTGTGATAACAATTTTTAAATACTATAAATAAATAATATAGCGTAGCACCCACCTACATCACGCAAGACCAAAACGCAAGAAATAAAAATAAACCACCCAGTTATGCCAACATCATAAGAAATAAGAAAATTTCCCTAGAATAACACAGAAGATAGATAGATAGGTAAATCTTATATAAATTTAAATTAAAAACTACAATAGCAATTTTATGACACATTATTGGTACTAGAATGATATTAATAGTAACAATGACTTCACATTAGTAGGTACTTACTGATTAATATTATTTTTAGAGTTTTGACGTTGGCAACATAGTAACGTATGGAACATCAGACAGTGACGTAGCTAAGTAGGGACAAACAGGTTTACCCTAACCACAGGGCCAATGGGCTCCGGGGCGCCAGCCTTTTTGGGCGGCTCCTGCCTGATGATTTTTAATACGAATGAAAGAGTGTGTATACACGGTGGACCAAAATTGATACAATTTGGGGTTTTGTCTGAGAGTGAAAAATTAAAAAAAATTAATATATAGGTGTCCTGAGCTTGATTTTCGAGAAACACATAAACCGCGATCGTCAATCTCTTTCGACTACCGAGCTACAGAGCGTTTTTTGAAAGTTGGCATTTTTGGGTGAACTCTATATAGATTCTTAAATCACTTTTTTCAGTAGAATTCATTGCTGATAAAAAGAATTTATGCATGCCTCAATTTTCGAGATATACTTAGACAATTTTTTTAAGGAACACCCTGTAAATTATTTCAATATTCGTTTATAATTTAAATTAGCTCTCCAATGATATATATGTATAAAATAATATGTTATAAATATTTTTTAGAAAAAGTGGTTAATTTCGAAAAATTAAATATGCATATTCTACTGCGCGACGCAGTCTCGGAATGAAGCCAAACCTTTCGATAGCGACGAAGTTAAGGGCGTGTAAGCCTTCGACGTTGGTCGAACAGCCTACCAAATCAATAGTACACAGTGCGCATGTTTAAACACGCGACAGCGCAGGAATTAAGCCGCACCTCTCTGTGACGTTGTACGACTGACCATGCGACAGTGGTGGAGCCAAGCCACGTGTACGCCTATCAGCGTTGGATCTCAACAGCAAACAGCACGCGTCCACCACGCAGCGTCATCGAAACGAATCCACGCCAATCATTTTCTGTATTTGTTTTCTCACTCACTTGAGCCATATTGTAATATTAATATCACTCCGTTGCCTCTGCACTGAGTGTCTTTTAGAAAGCTAAATAAAAGTTTGTTAAATGCATAATTTCGAAGTAGCACGTGTAGACTTGTTTCCTCTAGGATCTGTGTAGGTATTTTAAATGCTCGTATTATTTGCTATTTGAAAAAAATGACACTTGTGTGTGTGGATACTTGGACACGGCTCGTGCTACGCACTCGGCGTGTAACTTCCACACGCGTACTACTAAAAAGGCCGTTATCGCAATTTTATCGTAAATAACTACACTCAGTTCCATAAAAAGTGACGCACTCGATTTTTCGGGTAATTTTAAAGTTCTGTAGTTCTTAAACCGGTGGACCGATTTGAAAATTTTTTTTCTCAGTTTATAGCAAAATTCATTCTCTATGAGCCGGATTGGAAGCAATGGTGAGTTCTTCCATATTTCATGGAAATTAATGGAGAATTTTAAACCTAAGTTTTTTCACAGGTTTTCAAAACACCCTGTGGATTATTCTCGCATTCATGGAAAAATTATTCATTCTGAATTCGATGAACCATTTTTTAATAAACATTTTGTTTTTTATTCATTGATTTATCTCTAAAATTGTCCGAATTATAGCTTTCTTGCTGAAACCTTGCGTATTATCAACTTTCTGAATTTACCGAGTTTTATAAACTGATACGAATTTTAAAAAACATTTTTATTAAACACAAAATTATAAACTTGTTCGGGATTTATTTGAGGCATTTTGTGTAATTTTAGTCTCTAAAACTTCTTTAATGACACAACAATAAAGTATGGAGGCATACAACAAATTAATTGCTATGGCAACGGCAATTGCTTTTTCAAAAGCAATGTGATCCTACAATGAAATAAATTTCCACCTCTTTATTTTTTGAAAGACAAAGGAATTACCTACCAATAAATAAAAAAAAATTAAAAATCGGTCCACTGGTTTTAAAAAAAGAAAGAAAAAAAGTTAGGTCAAAAATCAAATGCGTCACTTTTTTGGAACTGAGTGTATTTAAAAACCTTGACAATTTCTATTGGTTTATATGCTATACAATGCTGCAGTGAGTATGATCACTCATCATGTGCATCATTTCTCAATACACGAAAAAGCAGGGTTCACGTAAAAACGTTATATCTCGGAAAGTACCAGCGATAAAACAGTGAACAAAAAAACAATATGTTTATTAAAAATGGTTCATCGAATGCAGAATGAATAATTTTTCCATGAATGCGAGAATAATCCACAGGGTGTTTTGAAAACCTGTGAAAAAACTTAGGTTTAAAATTCTCCATTAATTTCCATGAAATATGGAAGAACTCACCATTGCTTCCAATCCGGCTCATAAAGAAAGAATTTTGCTATAAACTGAGAAAAAAAATGTTCAAATCGGTCCACCGGTTTAAGAACTAAAGAACTTTAAAATTACCCGAAAAATCGAGTGCGTCACTTTTTATGGAACTGAGTGTATTATCTCAATGGTATGTAATTATATACAAAACGATGCATTACATCCAAAATTGTATATTACTAGGTTGATATCAATTTAAAAACCCAAAGCGGCATTAAATTCCAGTGAAATATGAACAAACGAGTAAATGATGAATCTGTCAAATTAATGCAGATTTAACGTGCCCAAATTTGAAAATCATATATTGTAAAACTTAGAAGATAGGGATCGAGCGTCGAAATCACACCTAGCTGTTTCAATTTTTGTTTTCAAAGATACAAAATTTTCAAATTCTATACGGTATCAAAGAGACCGTATTTGACATCATTTGAGTAAAAAAGTATGTAATCTGACACTAACTGTAGTGAAATTCTTCAGAAATAGTACTTACTAAATTTTATTTAAATATGTAGAAAATCCAAATAAAAAAATATATAGAACATAGAACATAGAACATAGAACATAGAACATAGAACATCTTTATTTGACCACTTTACATAAATAATTACATTTGTGGCAAGTCATAGATTACAACAAAAAAAACAGTAAGTATAAATTTAGATTAAAAACAAACAATAAGTAAAGACAATAATAGTTCAGGTACATTATGGAAAGAAAATAAAAAAAAAAATGTATATAAATACATTAAACAAATAAAAACATATTAGTCATATACAAAAATTAAGTATCATTTAAAAATCAAACAATGTTCGAATTAAAATATTCCTCTACAGTATAAAAACAGTTGCCCAGTAAATACGATTTAATTTTGGCTTTAAACTTTGAAATACTTAAAATTTTCCAATTTACAGGTAGTTTATTATATAAATTGTAGTCTAATGAATTATTTTTAGATTTAGACAACCTGTACTTAGGAATATAAAGATTATTTTTATACCTAGTATTATGAGTATGAACATCTGAGTGTGTCTGCAGTTGACTCTTTTTACTATGTATTTCCAATAAGCTATTAAAGATATATAGGTTGGGCAGTGACATAATTTTTAGTTTAATGAACAAAGGCTTACAGTGTTCAAGATAAGGGACACCTGCAAGAATTCTTATGATTCTTTTTTGCAAAATGAAGACTCTATGCGAAGAACTAGAGTCACCCCAAAAAATTACTCCATAACTTATGTGAGAATGAAATAGGCCATAGTAAACTGATAGCAGAGTATCTTGATTAATCAATTTACTTAACCTTCTGACGACAAAAATTGCGTTAGACAATTTTTTGCACAGTTGCTCAATGTGCACATCCCATTTTAAGCTGTCGTCGATAGTAATGCCTAATAACTTAACACTATTTCCCTTTGTAATGTTCGAGTCTGAACTGATCTGTAAACTTTGGGTTTTATTATTATTTAGTTTTAATTTATTTGTCGAGAACCATAGTTCGGATTTTTTTAAAGCTACTTCAGTTAGATCCTTGAGTTCATGTATATCATTTGAGGAGGTCTTTAGGGTTAAGTCGTCAGCAAACAGTGTGCTTCTAATGGTGTTTAGAAATACAGGCAAGTCATTGATGTAAATAATGAATAAAATTGGGCCTAATACAGAGCCTTGCGGAAACAACTCTTCATCCATGTAATTCATTTCCTTTTAAGTGACATTCCTACGTCTGTTTAATGCTTCAAAATAACCGAGCTGGGCTGGGAATTCTTGAATACAAATCATGATGATTGCAAAATATTTTGTTATCCAAAAATGTTTCCCTGAAGAGTTATAGCCCGTCAAAGTTGCAAAAGAAAAACAAAGAATGCATACTTATAAATCAAGACGTGTTAAATCATAGCAACTAAATTTGGTGGGAAGTTTTAGATCTATATAGTCTATGGTAAATGTGATGCAATTTGAAAAATAAATATCTTTATGAGGGGTGGGCCGCATTACCACCTCCTGGACTTTTTTTCTTAGGAAATAATTAGGAAACAGTTGTACGCTTGACAATTATCGTGGAAAATAAGCCATTTGTAGCTTCTCCCGTAGGAGAAGCCATTTCTGAGAAAAAAAGGAGAATTACATTTAAGTTACGTATTTGTGAGATAATTATGAAAACACTAAAATACTAAGTTGGTGGTTTTTAAATCAATTAATTATTATATGTCTTTGATACTGTAACTGCGTATGTTTGAAAAAAAAACAAACAATCAAGTGAAGTACCTAATCAAAGTTGCAATTTTATTTAAAATGTTAAAGTAGGTAATTAAAAACCAGGAACAAAACATGTAAGACGAAAAAAAAATTAAAAGAGGTGTTCAAATTGACCACCAGTCTCTTGCATAAACAAGTTAATGCGACAAATGAAAGATCGTCTCGCCTGAAATAATACTCCTACATCTTGGCAAACTTCCTCAAAAGCTTGAAAAATATGTGCCCAGTTGTTCTCGTGTTTCTACAGGAGTTTCATACATCTTAGTCTTTATACAACCCCATAAATAATAGTCAAGTGGTGTGAGGTCAGGAGAATGAGGTATTTGCCGATTGGAAAATTTTTCCGCATACCCTGTTGCAGATGCAAGACAATTACTGTGGCATATACCATAAACCAAGTGAATGTCAGTTAAATTCATGAAGACTGTATTAGTTATAAGATATTTGTATGCAAAATTTTACAATTAATTTATATGTAACCGTGACTAATTACAATTGAGAATGTCAAAGTCAAAATAATAATTGATTGAAAAACTGCCATCTTAGGATTTTAGTGTTTTCATAATTACCTACCTTAAAAATGTATAAATTTAAATGCAATTCTCCTTTCTTTACTATTTTTCTCGGAAATAACTCCTCCTACAAGATTAATGCAAGAGATACAAAAGGCTAATTTTACTCGTTATTTGTCAAGCCTATAACTGTTACCTAATTTTCTTCTAAGAAAAAAAAGTTCAGGAGGTGGTAATGCGACCCACCCCCCTTAAAAGGGCATTCTAATTTATATTTATTTTTCATATTGCATCAAATTTACCATAGACTAGATCTAAAACTTCCCACCAAATTTAGTTGCTCTGACTTAACACGTGTCTTGATTTAATTCCGATTTCTTTATTTTTCTTCTGCAACTTTGACGGGCTATAACTGAGGAGCAACTTTTCAAATCGCATTTTGTCCAATTTGGACAAAATTGCGTTTGAAGCGGATTTGAAAACTATTTGTAATGCTCTGCAATCCTATATAAACAAAACGTGTCAAGCGGCAATATGTCCTACTGTAATTTACATGCAAAGTATAGGGCTCACAACAAAACGCATTTTGTCCACAGATGTAGTAGGATCAAATCGCATTATGATATTTTGTCGCCAGGAGGCGACAATCTCCAAGTAAACAGCTATTAAAGAAGTGTTCATTTTGTTTAATGTAACCTCAAATTCAGTTCTGTTTCTGCCACTTGCAGGAAAACACGAGTTGGTACAAGTTTTACTTAAATATTTAGAAACCAGTGTATTATAAGTTTAGTGCATTATAATGGAAAGTCTCGATAACAGTGTCATCGTGGGCGACTATAATGAGGGATCAAGAAAAAAGCAACGACGAAAAACAAAAAGGGAAATAGATTATGAGAAGAGGTAAGCATTACTGGTTCGTTACAAAAGAAATACTATACCTATAGCATCCTTGTTTTTTATAGATATCAAGACCCTGATCCCTTATTGCTTAGTTTTCAACCACCATGCCTCCACAGAGAAGGAAACTTCAATTGTCTCAGTATTTCAAGAAGTATCCTTGCAAAAGCAAAAAGAAATGTTTTTTTTAAACCGGACCGAAAGGAGCAAGATAAAAGAATGTCTTTTTTAATGGATGTAGCGCTACCAAAACGCAGCCGTGTTCGTGGTGAAGTGAGAAAGAACAAGCGACATCGCGTTGCAGTTAAATATTTCTTGATATCACCAGAAAAAGAAAGAATACCTGTATGCTCAAAATTTTTTGTTAATTTATTTGGAGTTGGTCAAAGGAGATTGAATACAATTGCCGACGGAATTTTATCTGGCAAGGGGGTAGTAGAGAAGCGAGGAGGGGATCATAAACTTCGTAAATTTTCAACAAAAAGAGAGAAAGTATACGAGTTTATTTCGAAACTAAGAGCTTGCGAAAGTCACTATGCACGAAATAAAAGCCGCCGACTTTACTTGCATTCATCTTTAAACATAAATCGACTTTTTTGCCTTTATAACACTACCGTTGAAGACGAGTTTAAGGTAAAGAAAACCTTTTTCGTAAAAATATTTGAGACAAAGTTTAATCTAGGTTTCGGTTCTCCAGCTTCAGATACGTGTAGTTATTGCTCTAGACTAAAAACTGAAATTCATTCTTGTGCAAATGGTGCTATCAAAGAAGGTTTAATTTCAGACATCGTAGTTCACAAAAAGAGAGCTAAAGCTTTCCATACTTTGATGAAGGAAAACCCAGAAGCAAGCGTAACCTACGTGTTTGACTTGCAACAAGTGCAGGCGATTCCCAAAGTCACTATTGGTGAGGCCTTCTATGCAAGACAAATTTCATTTTACTCTTTCTGCGTGACTGACGTTGCAACCAAAAATCCACATTTTTATGTCTGGAATGAAACACAAGCATCAAGAGGTGCTCAAGAAATTAGTTCTGCGCTAATAGACTTTTTAGAAAAAGCGCATATTGATGTTTCCATAAATAAAATTAGGCTCTTTGCGGACGGCTGTGGAGGCCAGAATAAAAACCAACATGTCGTCCATGCCTTAACATACTGGCTGCAGAAAAAATCTCCAAAAAATATAAAGGAGATAATAATGTACTTCCCAGTTCGAGGTCACTCGTATTTACCTGCTGATAGGGTATTCGGTCGGGTTGAGAAAAATCTACGAAAAACTGAGGAGGTGTTGAACCCCGAAGCTTACATTAAAATTTACAAAGAATCTGGAATTGTCAGAATTTTAGGTGAAGACTGGTTCATTAAAAACTACAAAGATTTAAAAATCATACTAAAACAAATTGATGGAATTAGTGACATGAAAAGAATATTTTTACAAAAATGTATAAAAAACGGCAACGTTGATGTTAAGATAAAACTTGAGCCCACCTATATGTTTGACGATACTTCAAAGCAACCAATGGCAATAACAAAACGAGGTCGTACTCTGATGAGAGATATGCAGGATCGCTGTATCATACCACTGGTAAATAGAATGAAAGAAGAAAAGAAAAATGATGTGCGAAACCTGCTTTGTGCAAGATTTGGACAAGATTGGGAAGATAACATTCCGCTATCGTCACTTATGTTCTTTAGTCATGCCTTAAACACTACGATAGAAGCAGATGCTGAAACTGCAGATCCTGTTGATGACGTGCGTGAAGAACAAGCCATGTGCGACTGCCTCGAAGAAGACCCTCACCAGGAACAAATTTAAATTTTTTAAGCATGCTTCATATATTATTATTAGAAATGATTATTAGACATGATCTGGCAATTAGGCATGTACGTGTATTTTTGTAATAAATAAATAAAAACCAAAACGATGTTCTTGATATTTAGTTGATGTTGTTAAAGAGGTT
This sequence comes from Rhagium mordax, assembly GCA_963680705.1. Taxonomy (NCBI): domain Eukaryota; kingdom Metazoa; phylum Arthropoda; class Insecta; order Coleoptera; family Cerambycidae; genus Rhagium; species Rhagium mordax. Next base: position 13,873,220 of record OY796658.1, on the reverse strand, counting down.
ATAAGCCGAAATAAATAAATTGCGACAAACTGCGTTATGTCCAATTTAAACCAAAACAAAATGAATTTTATACATCGTGACGAAACAAAACGCATTAAGTCCAAACATTTTTGAAATTTTTCCAGTCTCTCTGATAAATATTGATTTAAATGAGATAACTTATTACGTCTAGATGTTAGTTTCTATCAAACAAACTCGGTATCCTAAAAATATGTGATAGGGTTTAAATGAAAAACGTTTTTCGTTAATATCCTAAAATATATTTTCTGGACAAAATGCGATTTGAAAAGTTGCTCCTCAACTCTTCAGGGAAGCATTTTTGGATAACAAAATATTTGGTCAATCAGCATGATTTGTACTCAAGAATTCCCAACTAGGATATTTAAAGAGACACCCTGTATATCCCTTCTATTCTTATTTCTTTAACTTTATATATAACTTGAATCCAGTGAATAAAAATACTTTGAATAAAACTTGTACCCTTGCTTCGTATGAAATGGGTTTTGAATTTTTATTTTTGTCGTGGGTGTGATAAGTTGAATATCTATAAAAGTGGAAACGCACTTGACAGTCGCGGTCTCAGCTCAATCTGTTCGACACAGAATATCTAAACCCTGTTCTAGTCTCGCTCGTGCTATGAATACTTTCAATGCTTCCCCAAATGTGTTCATCAGGTGATCGCGGTCTAGGATCAGTCGCTATATAAGCAAAACAACATATTACTTTGGTACTTTGGTATGTAAACGTCAAATCTCAACTGTATGTAAGTAATTCTATCGGCAGTAAATTGGGGGTCCTACCTATATATGCTATGCCGCATCCTCCAGATATTTGGCAGGTTTTGGAAACATCCAAAGACTGCAAAGAAGAACACTTCTTTGTAGTTAGTCTTTGAAACTACAAAGGTAATATTAACATCAGCGACATCGATAATAATATGCAGGCAATGCAAATGCAATATAGTTCTTTAGTCATAAGAAAATCGAACGTTTTTGATGATGTAATTACTGACATATCAGTTGAGTAAAACTAGGAAATGGTGACCACCAGCTCAATATATCTACAGTAGTAAAGATTTTGCTCAAAACGTTGTCGCACATTCTGCAGCATTTGTGGAGTGATTTGACAGCATTCGAATACTACTTATATGTTGGCATACATCTTCTAAGGACACCGGTTGAGTTGCGTTAATTTTAGATTGCAAGTAATACCATAAAAAATTCAATGGAAATAAATCTGGCGACCGTGGAGGCCATCCAATCTATCGACGCGGAAACCTTTCATCCAAGTACTGTCGAACAGGCATTGCGTAATGAGGAAGGGCGCCGCCCCGTTGAAATCTTCGAGGTCTCTTAAAAAATTTCAACGCTTGAGTAATAGGGTGAATCATAATTTTCAATGTGAGAACAAAATTAATACTATACAAAATATAATGTATTGGTTGTCGATAAACTCACAGAATTTGTATTGAATAGTCTCGCACAAATCGAAAATATGAAAACGTTGTGGCGCATTTACGCGGGAAGTAATTCGTTAAATCCTTTATCTTTAGAACGAAACGTAATTTCCGAAAACTATTAAGTAGTTCAAATGTAAAAAAGTAAGATACCTTCGTAGATAATTTAAAGGGCTTTAAAACGATGTACTACACTACTTGACCCCTGTACGTGTCATTTAAAATTTATTTATCGCTTAAGGATTGAAGTGGTACGATGGTCATTGGACAATACACAATACCCAATAAAAGTGTCCCCTTTGATAATAAAATTGACGGATTTTAGCGTTTTTTCCAAAAATTATCATACAAGCAGTTGCATAATATGTCTCGCTTTTGATGGGCCACCCTGTTTATAATTTCTTGAGGTGCTTTAAAACGTAAAACATAAGAATGTCTATTAACACAGATGTTGTAAACAATTTTTCATGATATTTTGATCTGATTATTTTGGTATTTTCTATAATATCTGCTGATTGTTTACAATTTTAACAAACATAATAAAAGTATTCAATTTATTGTATAATTATATTAGAAAATATTTTTTATTCGAATGTGTCAAAAAATTACGTTTCTCGGTCAGAAAACAAAAACAAAAACAAAAGATAGAATTTTTCTAGCTACTTCAAGTAAACGACTTGAAAAGACTTTTCCGGCCTAGGCCGGAAAAGTGACAGACACAAAAAATTTTGAAATGTCAACGTTTCTCTTAATTTTCAACATACAATTTAACATTGAATAAGCGGGCCATAAAGTTGATGATTTATAATTTTCTGCAAGTTTAGCCATATATGCAAGTAAAACATTTTTGGAAATCATGTTTAGGTATATGGTTTTGCTCCAAATATTCTTCAAATTTATAATAGCTTCTTTCATAAATAATTTTTGATTTTTCTGGAATTAAATCCATCGAAGCCAAATTTGTTAGGTTTCTTACTTCTTGGGGGGGGGGGGGGGGGACTACGTCTCGGTTGGCAATATTCGTAGTCGCCCGAAAAACTAGATTTTTCGTCCTTATGACATAAACTACTATTATTGTTATTTTTGGATTGCTGCACCTTCACCCTATCTACCTGGAATTTCTCTCTGTTATATTATAATATGTTCAATAAAGTATTCTTACGCCAAATTTGTGCAGAAACGATATTAGCATTATAAAGATTTTGTGAGAATAAGACTTGTTTCTTCATTAATATGAATAACTAGCTAGTACTCATATATAGGATTAACCCCTCTCGATATTAAAGAAGTTCAGTTACAAAATTTTTTGAAAAGTTTTTTCAAAATTTTTTTGAAAATTACTATTATTATATCTACGAATTATAAAAAAATATTATCTATGAAATTTTACGAACAATTTTCAAAAATTTGAGGAAGATAATTCTTGTTTCATAAAATTTTTCACTTTTTTGTATCCAATAAAGGTTGAAAATTTTTCGTTGAATTTTTTAAATATCTTTTGGATAAAAACAGTCGTGTCAATGAAATTTGGTTGATTTATATTTTTCATAGGGCGCTAATCAACTGGTGATATTAGTTTTCCAAAACTAATCCAGTGGCGTGCGTTTACACATTTTTTTCTGATAAGAATGCCGCTAACTGTGCTCCACTGGATTTTTTTCCATACAATTTCGGAGTTGAAAATCTTATGTAATAATAATAGATAGATAGATAGATTCTTTATTAATTCTTTCGGCCAATATAATAAAATACTCTAAGGATACAAAATCTTTAATAACACAAATTTAAAAACCAGCAGCGACTTAATTACTATTTTTTACAATAAATATCCAAAAAGAAGTTCAATAACCTCAATACATTTTAAAAATTAATCAATTAACAACCAACAAGTACTAGTTGACCGAATAGTACGTTTTTCACGTCAACTAAAGGTAGATGTGCATAAACTCAGGAATATACAAAATGTAATTTCCGTGCGGTGCGGACCTGAAAGTGCATTGAGGTTAATGGAACTTCATTTCATTATTGTAAAAAAATAGTAATTAAGTCGCTGTTGTTTCTAAATTTTTGTTATTAAATGTTTTGTATCGATAGAGTATTTTATTATTATTACGTTAGGTTTTCAACTCCGAAATTGTATGAAAAAGTTCAGTCGCTAACTGTGCGCCACGTGGCGCACAGTTAGCGACATTATTATCAGTAAAAAATGTGTAAACGCATGCCACTGGATTAGTTTTGAAAAACTAACATCGCCACTTGATAGCACCCTATGAAAAATATAAACCAACCAAATTTTATTGATACGACGATATGACTGTTTTTGTATAACCAAAAAATATTTAAAAAAATTCAACGACAAATTTTTAACATTAACACCTTGTATAAAAAAACAAGGGTTATATAGCAAAATCCTGAAACACGTCGATACTGTTTTTTTCATGCTCTATTCATATATACTCGAGTAAATTTTAACTTGGCGTGTGGATAAGTTGATATTGTGCGTATTATTGTATTTTCTCTTGCACACAAAATTGAAGCAATGGCCCAAAACCATTGTTTACGTATAAACATACGTGAATAATGTTTTTGGGTTATTGCTTTAACTTTGTGTGCAAGAGAAAATGAAATAGTATGCACAATAACAACTCATCCACACGCCAAGTTAAAGTTTACTCGACTATATTAATTTTTTACCATACAACCTGACTCACCCTGTATATTCACAAATATCACAAATTTTCAACAATAAAGACACCGTTTTCAATAAATTTTAGACACTAAAAACACAATCGTCACTCCAAAAAGCATGGAAATACTGGTTGTAGTCAAAGTGGAAACAATATTGGACAGGTTAGAATACCTGGTGTTTACTCCTAAAATATCTTTATGAGGTAGTTACATGCACAATAAAAGGTCAATTTCTATAGTTATTATAGTGTTATATTATTATACATATTTTTTTTACTGAATATGTACCTAAAAATATATAAATAATTAAACGTTAATATTTTCCAATTATATTTTTGTTGTTTTATACTCAAATATGGTCTACTATATTCGAGACTATATTATACAGGGTGTCCCAAATTGCTTGATTTTGGCTGGTTTTCCTATTTCCAGACCTGCAGATAGAGAAAAACTGACATATGAGTCTAGAGCTCGATTTTTGTGAAACGGCGATTGATGAAAACCACATTTCGATATCCCTAGCCGTTTCCGAGATATCGGCAAAAATTGACATTTTACAGATTCCGAAAAACTTTTTTTAATGTTAAAAAATGTAATTTTTAAAGAGAAATGTGTTATATTGGCAGCAAGGATGACTAGACATATCTTGGCATATTTATTTTTGGAAAGCTTATTTTTTTTCCTATTTTCTAAAGTCGAAAACAACTATGGTTTCCATTGAAGTAACAAAGTTTCCTTTGATATCAAACAATCGAAAAGAGATATATTTTTTTGACAAATGCATCTTATTCTACGTCAAAAAGTGCCTATAGGAAGTTTTTACTGTTTGAAAAAATATCCACAAATAAAAAAGTTGACAGTTTTTCGGAATCTGTAAAATGTCAATTTTTGCCGATATCTCGGAAATGGTTAGAGATATCGAAATGTGGTTTTCACCAATCGACGTTTCACAAAAATCGAGCTCTAGACTCATATGTCAGTTTTTCTCTACCTGGTCTGGAAATAGGAAAACCAGCCAAAATCAAGCAATTTGGGACACCCTGTACACTAAAAAAATCACTTTTTATTAAATGTGATTGAAAAAAAAATGAATTATCCTTATAAATTGATTATAAGGTTTTAAACAATATAAATACTTGAGTCCACCTGTCAGAATGTTTCCTGATTTCAAATAATGTATTAGATATAAGAAAAAGTTTAAAAAAAGAATTTTCTAATTCCGACCTGTTCCTGAGGATTCCTAAGGCAACATCTTCTTTGACTCAACTATTTGTGTAGAAACGATATTAAAAATTTTTTGCTATTTTTTAAATCACGAATATTTTTTTATTATCGTGAGGATTTATCAACTAAACTGTATTCCGACCAAATGTAAAGTAAAAACTACGAAAATTGAAAGAAGAAAATTATGGAGGATTGCTAATTCTAAACACAAATATAAAATCTGCTGGACGTAAAAATCATTGAAACCAAAACCACTTTAGAACGCAATTATTGTAGCATCAAGCAAAGAAAACAGAATAATTTTAACTGCTTAAAGATAAAATCATCATGTGATCGAACTTCTTTGCAAATAAAATTTTCAATTGGAATATGGTATTTGACATTTTAATATTTTTATCAACAACACCGTAAACCTTAAAATTTAAATAAACATTTATTTTCGTTCAACAATAAAATATTCATCAATTTTCAAATAGGTATAGGTACCTAGGTAGGTTAAGATAAGATACATTGATACCTATTATAGCTCTGCTAAGAGCAAAGTAACCACAACTTTCGTTTCGTATCGTTCCATAATGTACATTGTACAATGTAGGTACCTAGTATTCAAGTACAAATTCTTGTAGGGAAGCAGGTAAGCAGCGTGAATATGATTATTACACATTTCATGACCACTTTTCAGCAGGTAGTCAAACTAGTTCGCGATTCCGTCAAGAGATGCCGACATCGTGGGCAGGTCGGCACCTAAACAATTTTCAGGTAAACCTGCGTGCGCACCGCAACACATCTGTTGAGATCCGCGGTGGGTACCGCGGCTGACGACGAGGTTTCGGCAATTTTCAGTCAGTTGAATTCAGCGGTGTAGAGGCGTCGGTGCTACGGAGGCGCTTTTAGATCGGTCGGTATAACTTGCGTGTTACACAGAAAATAAGAAACGACCCAAAATGAATTTTAAAAATTGTATTGCCCTCTTTACTGTACTTGTGGTGTGTGTCAGTGTGGTGTTTGCCAAAAATTTGGATAACGTTCGATCGAAAAGGACCACCGGTCTGGAGAAGAGTTGCGATAATGTTAAACAGTTTTTTTCTTTGAAAAACATCACGATGTCGTCTTTGGATCAAGCTAAAGGTAATTTTGTTTTACAAATTTTTTCACCAGGCAGAGATAGGTTAGTTGATTCTTATTTATAAATAAGAAAAAAATAATATCTAGCTAGCTGTCGCTGGTTTTATGATTATATTATAACATAACTTCTATAAAATAAAAACAAAAAATGTTTTTACGGTTATAACAAAGTGTATAGTAATAGTATGTTTCATTTTACATTTTGCCAGTTTTTTACCATTCAATGAAAGGTTAACAGTTCTTATATACCTAGTCTGGTGATATTTTTAGAAGGGAATTCTTTGAATTTTACTAAAATATTGAGAGTTTTATTATGTAATTTATGTCTAGGTTATATTTTGAGATAAAACATTGTGAAATTGTTATTTATAAAAACAAAAAGTTTTTTAGTAGGCTGTCTACTAAGTTTTTCTGTTCGCTTTCGGTTACAGCTCGGCGCGTTCTGTGTCATTAGTTTTTAAATGTCTACGTACCTATAACAGAATTTCAAAATAAACATTGAATGTGTTAAAAGGCATGACAGCTAGTGAGGAGAGTATTTTCAAATTAAAACCACGTGAGGCAACTTCCAACAAAGCATAATAATATTAATAACGATTTTGAAATTATTTGTTTTGAAATGTTCACATTAAATTTGTTTGTTTGGTCGATCCCCTAACTTCTGATATAATTTGCAAACACATTTTTGCAGGTAGATCCTTGCCTAGTGGCTACTAATTGAAAACCACTTTGTCTTCTGTGTAAAACGAGGTGTAAAAGGAAATTCTGCTTGCTTGTGGTATTCTCAACACTTTCCTTTCAGTTTATCTTTCTAAATTACTGTACGATGACTACATTAAAAGCCTGTTTACATTTTGTTATAAACATTACGCAGGTATCATTAGGGATTGGGGCTTTAATACACCGCCCTAATTCCTAATTGAAACTGAATAGAGTTATTAAAAATACAGCGGACAAACACCTAACAATGTGTTTGGCACGAGTCTTTTAAAATGTAACAATTAACCTCCACCCTAATAATATCTGATACATGAACCTTTTTTGTTCATTGCACAACATGCTGGGGCACCTTGCGCTCTCATTCACCATGGGCGCCCTAAAAAATGTGTTTAGGGGGTTATTTTATGTGTGCCTTCGAGGACCAATATAAAATAGACGTTGAAAAGTTAGATAGCTCCTTGAAGAGGGAACCCAACAAGCAGTTTAATCTTTGAGTTTACTAATAAATAATAATAGAAACCGTGAGTTCATTTTGATGTGATTTGACAAATCAAAATGTACGAGTGCGGTTTCTTAAGTCTTAAGGGTCCATCACGCATGCATACGAGCTATAAAGACGCGCGGTCGGAATAATTGAGAAACAATGCACCAATTCAAGTAATAAATTGCATACGCAAATTATAAAGTTTGTTTGTGGAAGAATCGAAGTGCCCATTGGGCGTTACCCAACAATAAGTTTTATTTATAATTGCAAAATGGCACCAGTTATCAACAATAAAATTCTCGTTGGCAATTCTCGTTGGTGATAAAAATATCGCTTGAACAAATTTTAATTTTTTCTTTCACAGTTTTATGAGCCTTTAAATTATTGATTAATTTTCGTTAATATGGAGTGATTTCTGAAGGCTTTTCTGGATATCTACTTTTTAAATAACAAAATTAAGAAAACTGCGTTGCTGCGGAATGTGAAATTATGTTTTCTCCGAGGTTTTCTCCAATTGTATGTAACATTTTTTATCAAAAGATAAATATTTAATTTACAACATCGAAACTTCTAATACGGTGTTAATAACACTTATTTCGCAGCGAAACGGACTCTTAAAGGCAACACGCTTTGAATCGATCGTTTGAATCTGAATTTTCAGATTATTTTTAGTGCACGAAATCTATTTGTTAGACTATTTCTAGAACAAAACATAGAACACGAAATATTGAATCAATTGACCTTTTAACTGTCAGTAAAATTTTCACTTGCAATCCTACCAATATTTATTTCCGGAAAATTTTTTCAAGGTCACGAATATTTTAAAATCGTGACCAAGAAAAAATTTCCAGGAATAATCTAAGTAGGTACATGTGGTATTCGGTAAGAAAATTTCACGCCTAAATCAAATGAAAAAATAAATAACAGATCAGGTTAAAAAATTAAACTGCCAATTTTATACGGTAGACGTCAAAATCGCTACTTTTCGTTCGCCCCCCTGCTCCGAAATTCGCAGCGAGACCATGCGATTCGCGATGTAGTTCCAAATTGGACCCTACCTTGGATTTCTTGCCAGAACGTTAAGAAATGCTCCTATTTCATTGGTTAACTTCTCGGTTAACTTGAAGTAAGTATAGAAAAAAGCTCGGAAAAAAGTTTAGTCTCGAGTTTAGTTAATAACTTTACCCCACTTTACCCCATTTAACCTGTTAAGAAGTGCTCCTATTTCATTGGTTAACTTGAAGTAAGTATAGAAAAAAGCTCGGAAAAAAGTTTAGTTAATAACTTTACTCCACTTTACCCCATTTAACCTGCTGGGATATACCGATATCCTAGTTAGATGTAAAATATCTTATCTAATATTGTCATGGTGTTTTTCTCATGTTATTTCCTGCAATGTTTGTAAGTTTAGTTAATAACTTTACCCCGCTTTACCCCATTTATCCTGGGATATACCGATAAGTATACCTAGTTAGATGTAAAATATCTTATCTAATATTGTCATGGTGTTTTTCTCATGTTATTTCCTGCAATGTTTGTTTACTCAATAGTTTTATTAAATTCCTCATATCGGCTTGTACTTCTAATGTATGGAAATGTCGCAAATAAATTGTAAATATTAAATCGCCTCATTGTTAGACGTATATTAAAGGATTTAGATATCGATTTAAATCAGTAGATATGTAATTACCTACTTAATAGTTTTATTATAAGTAGTAAAATTAAAAATAACCGAAAAGAGCAAGTAATTTTATCTCGAATTGTATTCAGCTGAATAAAAATGTACCGACCTATAGATACTTATAATAACTGGAATGTTTCGAAACACCTGATAAACTACTTACGTAAAAAATAACGATAAATAGGCGATATCGAATTAAATTCGGCGAAATAATATCTCTACCTTATGTTACCTCTTGCTGAATATGTGACTCTTGAGTTCTGTCTTTGCGATGTGAGCACGTTAAAGATTCCACCTTACGGCCCAATAAAAGATTAGGAGTAGTAGCGTTTACGGAAACAATAATTTATGATTGGGCTTAGAAAGGGAAATAGGCCAACGTTTTTATTTTTATCTGATGTTTAAATATACTTACTAGTTCGAAACTACTGTTAAGAATTTGATGGTTTTGTTTTAACCTACCGAAATCTAGAACAAATAACCTTATAATCTTAAATAGGAATGGCAAGAATTTTTACTTACAGAATTGCAGAAATTTCACGTAGGTATATTTTTTAAACAATATTTGGTGGATTGTTATTAAAAACGAATTATCTTCGTGCAGTTGCTTTTAAATAAATAAATAAATAAAGAAAAGACTGGAGAAAAGGTGAATGCGAGTCAACCACTAGCTTGAATGGGTGTTCAGGTACATTTTTCTGGATTAGTTGGTTCTAACTACTTCTAAACTGGTAACAATATTTTCGGCTAGTGAATGATCCCTCGACTTTCACCTTTACCGCCTACCCTTTGATCACGCAGTCATATTTTCAGTATTTAGCAGCGTTAGTGAGTAAACATTAAGTAAATGCTATTTCCCTCCATCCTGTGAGTCATGTTTCATGTTACAAGCAAAAATATATTACTTCAACAATGAGTATGCCTACTCGAAAAATGACACGGCCAGCTTTTTAATTACAATTAAATTGACGCACCTCAACTATTTCTTGCTCATCGTCTTGCTCGTATCTATTTAACTTGCATATCTATGCGGCCGAGTATGCGGCCTAATTAAAAATGTGTGACGAATTCATTTGTTTCCGCAGTTCGGCAGTGCGATTGTTGCCAAAATCTTTTCTAGGTTTCTTAAACGATACGTTTAACTTCAAGTTTAATTTGTGAACCAAGCATGTAACAACTATTATGTGATGGCATTGTGGAGTAGAATAAACTTAGTTACGGCGAGCATGTTTGGTTATACTGTTTGTCGTGAACTGGGTTCGATCCCCAACTCCGATACTGACATTATCGTTCGGTAATATAGATGTGTGTATTAGAGTGGTCGTTACGAGGGTCGTTATTTTGGTAGATAGGCGAAATTTTTACGACCTCGTCCCAAAAAAATTCTTAAAACGCTAAAAAATAAGATACCTACGCAAAATATATATCAATGTCGAAAAACTCGATTAACCGGTGCCCTCGCAGACGCTCGCAGGTGCCTGTAAGTATCTATATCAGCTTTTCAATGCATTTTAAATGGGATTTTTGCGTTTCTAGAGTATTTTGAGCAGTTGTTAAAATAAAAGAAAATCTTGGTTTGATTTGGCTCTTAAATTTTGTTTCGACGCGAAAAGGAAAAAACGAGGGAAAAAATTAGTCCACTTAAAGTCTGTTTCATCTTTCTAAGACACTCAAAAAGGCGGCTTTGTTTGATGTCGATAAAAACCTCAAACGGGCCGGGTGTTTTCATAAGTCTTAGAAAAATGAAACCGACTTTACCTTAGAGCATGCATTTGAATATTAAAATAAATTTATTTCGAAAACGGTGCCTCCGATTGAAGTTTCTCCGATTTCCTTTGTGAAAAACTCTGACAATTCATAATTTGAAGTCAAAACTCAAAAAAATTTACAAATAAAAAAGTTGCTGTAATTTTAACCCCCCACCCCTACAGCTTGACCCACTCTTGGTAAAAATTTTGAGATGATATTTACCTCATTTTGTTAGGCTTAGAAAGTTTAGTGGGTGTGCAAAATTTCATTACTTTAACTTGAAAACAGTTTCGGAGATAATAAATAAAAACCGTCTTCAGGGGCCCACATTTAGGGGCCTGTAGCTCCCTTAGGAAGCATTTTGGTATAGAGGTAAGTTTGGTCCAATCGATTTATTTTGACCTCGGGAATATGTGGTTTCTTGATCGCTTACTTTTGAAACACCCTGTATAGCCGGAAATATTGTGTCATCGGGTATATTTAGTAGTGCAGTTGCTTTTAAATTCTACTAATTTCCACTTTATTTTGTTTTTTACAATCATCAGTTTCATCCTTGGTTTCATCGTATTCGGACATTTTCAAGTAGATAACTAGATAACTGAACTCGTAACTGAATGACACTAGTTGTAGAAAAAAAAATAAAGTGGAAATTTGACAAGTAAAAAATCGACATAAAAATAGTTATAGTATTTTTTATTACAAATTTTTTTTATTAGTAATGGATTTTCACAAAGTAGCCTCGTCATCAATCAACTATTTTAAATTCTTGTAAATATATCCTGAAGGATTTCGGGATATTCAAATGGTTGATTATAAATAATCGAGGAAATAATACTGTAGGTACATAGAGTTTGATGAGTTTTTTGAGTACGCAAAAAAAGTTTGAAATATTCTTGCTTCCACCCCCCAGACTATTTACGTGCGGTTGTAGAAAAGTAACCCCGCGCGCCTATGGAGTCAACCCCATCTTTTTCAAGAGCTCTTCTCTTGGGTTCGCATCTGTCGAGTCGATAGTCTTCTTTTTTTATTATCATTTTCTATAGAGGCCGCCGACCTTTGCGAAATAAATTAAGCCTATAATAATAATTCTTTCATAGCTCGGTGATTCTAGGGCCTCCAGCCGCATTTTCGGATCATGTGATATAAGATACTCGGTTTATTTATTATTCATCGGTTTTTGTGTGTCGAAAATTTTATCGTATTACAATCTAAAATTTACTCGACCAGAAAAGGGAATATATATTACATTACATGGAATGTATTCACATCCTCTCCTCTCTACCTAATAAATATACCGATGATATACATTGTGTTCCAGGATGTGTTACTGGAAAAAGCGTTATAAAATAATGCGTTTTAAGAGGTACATCTGTTATATTTTTGAAATGTCCAGAGCACGGTGTAAGACAATTAGGTGATGAAACGCCTCAATGTATCGTATGGTTAGAATGTCTCCAAACTGTTAACCAAAGATCATTTGTTAACGCATCGTAAGACAAAGAGAGAGAGTGTGTGGCCGCGAGGGCACCGCGGGCTAAGCCCCGCATCGTCCCTAGTTAATTTCCACTTCATTTTACCAGGTCGAAAAATATACCATTCGATGCAGAAAAATATGTAGAACACGATTGTTGAAAAATTATGTGTCAAAATTGTCGGCTACTGTGCAAAAAAAAATAAAAACCATAAATGAAATTGGACGCCGGCACGTTTAACTCGAAACGCTGCTAAAACCGTTCGAGTTATGAAAAAAATTAACATAAACATTTATAGAGAACTAAATTTCCTATAAAAAAGTCAGTGGTGGCATTAGTCTATCTTTAATAGTTTTGGTGTGAGGGCGCCTCAAATTCGCGCGCTGATCTTTTGTTAAATTAAACTTATCGTTTTCCAGCGCACAACTTTCAGGCCCACGCTGTAAGAATTGTCTTACACCGTGCTCACGCCTAAAATATTTAAGATAGACATATGCCGTCACTGACTTTTTTATAGGAAATTTAGTTCTCTATAAAATTGTTTATGTTAATTTTTTTCTTAACTCGAACGGTTTTAGCAGCGTTTCGAGTTAAACGTGCCGGCGTCCAATTTCATTTATGGTTTTTATTTTTTTTTGCACAGTAGCCGACAATTTAGACACATAATTTTTCAACAATCGTGTTCTACACATTTTTCTGCATCGAATGGTATATTTTTCGACCTGGTAAAATGAAGTGGAAATTAACTAGGGACGATGCGGGCTTAGCCCGCGGTGCCCTCGCGGCCACCACTCTCTCTCTTTGTCTTCCGATTTCGCGTCTCTTGCGTTAACAGTTTGGAGACACATTAATTGAGGCGTTTCATCACCTAATTATCTTACACCATGGTCCAGAGCAACGAAAGAAAGCACTGAGGGAAATTTCAGTTTTTAAACTATTAATACGAAATGATGTGAACTGTTGGATTAATTTTATTGATATTGATATTGAGGTAAAATCAGGTGATCTTGAACAGAAGGCAATATCACCAAATTTTGAAATAACACTACTTACCCAAATAACAAAATATTCACCCCAGTACTTACGAGGGTGACTATAAAATAATAAAATGTGTGAAGTTCTTAATGAATGTGAACAAATTTTATCGCACATAATGGTTAATATCTGAGGTTAAATAAATTACTATAAAGAAACCAATTTACTATAATTAAAAAAATTATTGCGTAGTTTGTATCCTCCATAAATATGTAAGCTTTGAAGTACCTATTTTATTGGCTGTTTTCGTCAAGTTTAATATAGACTCTTAAAACACTAAACATACCGAAATAAAGTCGCTCGCCAGAGTTCTTGGAGAGTTATTAATATTTTAGCAAAAGCAATCTGAGTCCTCTACGTTATTTCAACAAGTTTATTTAAATTGACGTTCCGTTCCGGATACACGATTGTTTTGTTTCAACATACATACTTGGTATGTACACTTTGCTAGTGAACTTTGTTTTGATAAAAACTGCGTCGTTTTTCTAGGTGCGTGTGTGTATCTAACACAAAATCCATACGGAAATCCATACCTGTGTAACTCCCTCCCGTAACAATAATCGGATAATCGAGGCAGATAATGGCGTTAGGTACCTGACTGTTAAATTAACTAGTAATCCCGACTGTAATCTAGTTTAATCCGCAAGCAATCGCCCACATTTCCATAAAAGCGTTGAAAAAGTCTAATACATTTTCAATACATGACCGCATTATTGGTTTTGGGGTTTGGAGTCATGGGATCGACGATTTTCGCAGATGATTTCAGCTTGCTTATTTGAAAACGATTATAATTTTTTTTTAATTACTTACTTATATAGTATGACTGATGGTCGAGATGGTAGAGTACCTGCCTCTCACCCAAAAGTCCCGGGTTCGAATCCCGGTCGTGGCAATGGAAAATACTGTGAGAGGGATTTTTCCATTATACACGGATATTGGATGTGTGTCCCTTGTCTTTAAATGTGTAGCCCCCTCCCGCACAAGGCTCTGCCTTCTGGGATAAAGGGGGTCGTAATTACATGTGGTGTGTATATTAAAAACTGTAATAATATATAAGAAATTGTTTATTACCCAATTTTTTTAAAGAGAACTTCTTAAATTTGGTTTCACTTCTCAAAGTCTGTTACAAATTTTTTTCAATTTAAAAAATTACCTCGAAAATTACTAAATTTGATTAGAGATTTATTTTATTTTTTATTTACTTACAAATCTGAACATAACTTGTGAATTTGTTGTAAACAATTGGTGAATGATCTTTGCACAAGAATGTCCTTTACATTATCAGACCCAATGATATCCTAGTATTAAAATGTCTAACTGTCGAAAAAAGCGTATACTTACTTAATTTGAAAATATTTGTTTTTCAAAATTGATTACTGTGTTGATGGTACAAAGGGTGGCCCATAATGTAGTGACACATTTTGAAGTCCAATAACTTTGCCTATCAAAAACCTATAGGTAAGTAAGTTTTTGGTGTTGTTCGATTGAAAAACTCAAAAAGTGTTTTTGTGTTGCAAAAAAATACAGGGTGTACCAAAGTATAAAACAATTTTCATCAAAATATGGAATTCAAGAAATTTAATAACAAGGAAAACTAACATAATAATAATAATAACTAGCCTAATTTTTAAAAATTGTGTCTAAAAGATGATGACCTTCTCTTCTTGGACATTCTTATAGCATTATGCAATATTAATGGAGAACTATTCTGGATTTTTGTTCGAATATTTTCTTTTATTTCGTCGATATTTTGAGAATTATTGATGTAAACCCTGGATTTTCAACAATAAAAAAGCGAGATGATTCATTTTTCGAAACCGGCAGTACGTTATGTCTATTTGTACTGTCTATTTGACAATTATAACAATTATAAATCTCTATGGTTACGCTTCAAAAAGTAGTAGTAGGTATACAGAATATAACTTTACATAGTTATTTTTTTACTTGAATTTTTATACTTTGGTACACCCTGTATTTTTTTGCAACACAAAAAAACTTTTAGAGTTTTTCTATCGAATAACACCAAAAACTTACCTATAGGTTTTTCAGAGGCAAAGTTATTAGACTTCAAAATGTGTCACTACATTATGGGCCACCCTTTACAAAGGATGCGGTTGTTTGTAAAAATCCAAATGCCGATTGTGCCGCAGATCTTCAAGTCCGAATACCGTATTAATCGATCGAACAGCCGGATATCCGTCTGGAAATTTCATCATATCCGGTGGGATAGTATTGCCGGATTTTTAAACCCCTTGCAGAAATGAGGTGTTTCACTATGCGACTTTTATTTGGAGGATTGCATGTCGATAAGGATTATTTTAGTAGAAACATTTAATGTAAAACAACCTTGTGCTTTCTGACAATTTTTTTAAAATAAGTATACAGAGTGCGCCACTTAAAACTCCCCAGACTTGTAATTTTCTTATTTTTTAAACGCCGACGATGTTGGGCACATCAAATTGTAGATATTTTTAAACATGCAAATAGATATTTTTGTTTTTTAAATTGTTAACAGAATGAAACTTAATTTCCTTGTATTTTTTTGCCTGTATGTGTATGTGTTAATGTTTTCATGTAAAGGTTCTAATTAGGTATTTTCAATTTTTGTTACTGTCATGTGCGAATTTTATTTTGGGGTTTAGACCCAGTTTTAGAGAAAAAAATCAAAAACACTCTTTTCGATTACAAATTGAATTTTTCTTAAATATATTTGATTGTAAATAATAATTTTATGCTTTATTTGTAAAAGACCTATTATTAACAATATTTAAAAGAACAAAACAGCAACAAGAAGCAAAAGGAAAAGTATTTTTTAAAACAAGCTTTTATTAAAATGTACTAAATAGGAAAATGCCAGGGAAAATGCAAAATTTCGGGGGTAAAACCAAAAAAATTTCGAACATTACGTAATAAAATAAATTGAAGCTACCTAATTAACATCTTTATAAGAACACATTAACACAGTTCATGTACAGGGTGAGACAAAAAAAATATACAAGGATTTTAAGCTCGATTTTAAGTTTCCTTTTGTGAATTTTTTTTCCAAATATAATTTTTAAATTTATTTCTACGCATGTTTAAAGGCTTTAAAAATATCTGCAATTTGAAGTGCCCAAATAAGGAAGACTATAAGTCTGAGGAGTTTTTAAGTGGCGCACCCTGTATATTAAACCTTTCCCAATCGGCTTATTTCGAGGCTTATTTATATCTTTATAGATGTGTAGGTGAGAGTGGGACAATTTTTGAAATTGTAGAAATTGCTACCTACTAAAAAAGTGAAAATCTTAAAGCACTAATACGTCTAATAAATACTTAGAATTTAGATTATACTTATACCGGGGTATAGCTAAAAATACAGGGTGGTGTATTTTGATACATAAATTTGGACCCAAACTAAACCACTAATTCTAAGTTTACTGAGGTAATAATAAACAAAATTAAACTGAAACGAGAACTGAAATAAACTCCTTAATAAATATTAACGGAAGTTTTTAATAAGTATTCATTATGTTTAAAGCAAATAATGTAATATACAAGGTGTTCCAAAATTATGCGGCCAAACTCTTAGAGTGTATAGAGGGGATCAAAACAAAACGAAAATCATCTATAAACATTTGTAGTGCTTGGCGTAAAGTAATCTCGTGTGTTCTTTGATGAAGGAGTATAGTGGGTGGTACCGTTGTTTTCAGAAAAATTTATAGATTACGAATCATGATGGTTACTACCTCATAGGCGCGACCGGATTTTTTTTAGGGGGTTTTGTGTTAAAAAAATTTAAAAAAATAATTAACACTTTCATCTGTCATATTTTTGTTGTGATGCATTACTACTAACTCTAGTTAATGGCCATACACAGCCAATGATAAATAAATAAATAAATAAATACACCACATGTAATTACGACCCCCTTTATCCCAGAAGGCTCTAGGAGCCTTGTGCGGGAAGGGGCTACAATTTAAAGACAAGGGACACACATCCAATATCCGTGTATAATGGAAAAATCCCTCTCACAGTATTTCCCATTGCCACGACCGGGAATCGAACCCGGGACTTTTGGGTGAGAGGCAGATACGCTACCATTTCGACCATCAGTCATATAATGATATTCTGAGTTAAAATGTAATACTGATTTTCTGCAATTTTATCAGACGTTTCAGGTTGGGATGTAATTCAGAATATGGTAATATGATAATAATAAAAAGATTTCATTGTGCTATAAATACAGGGTGTTTCCTGAGTGACTGGTCATACGCTAGTGGGAAGTAGAGAAGTCCAAGGCGGTTTCAGAATGACCCTTATTTCATCCCCTAATGCCCCTCGTTTCTGATATATAGCATGTTTTCTATTTTTTGGAAAAATTTCAATCGGCCATATTTTTTTAATGGCTTCACGGAATTGAACCAAATCTGGCAGATGTGTTTCACTAATGGATGTTTATATCATTCAGTGAACAAAAGAAAAAGTTAACAGTGCCGAGGGCAAATATTTTTAGTAGGGGAAGTTACCTAAAAACATCACCCTTTATATGGATTTTGGCAGTTTTCAATGGTAACTTTTAAAGTACACTAATAGTGTACATAAACCACGTATTTAGTTTTTTTGGCACATATTTAATGGTTCAAGAATTAACAGGTACGTTTCACGATAAGTCCATTTTAGAAATATTTACGTGTCCTCCTGCAACAAAAACATAAGCAATATACAGGGTGTCCCGAAATAATGTCCTCTTAAAGGTAGATTTCTCGTCAAAAAATAAGTATAGTCTTTTATGTACAGTAAGGTCGAAAACGGCCTCCTTGAGCCGCTAGACCTCCTCAAAGGGGGGCACCAAAAAGTGATTTTATTTTTTTTTCTCGAAAGTGACTAAAGTTGGCGGAATGAAATTTGGGTACGACTTTGTACTTATGGAAGGTCTTCTTTTCAATGCATTTTTATTTTTCTACTTACTTTTTAATTAAGTTAAATAAACAACCCCTATTGAATTTTTAGTCAGAACTTTTAAACAGATGAATTTTTTTTTCAAATTAAATTTTTTTCAGAAAGCCACATGTATTCTACTACTTTCAACTCTTGAAAATTTATCGTGAATCTCATCAATTTCAAATAAAAAAATATTTTCTGACCCCTTGCATAATAGCCGTTTCTGTTAAATTGAAAACGGAGTTTGATACAAAAAGAATAAGTAGGCATGTGTCACTGTTACCATAATGTCATGAATCAAATCTGCCAAAAAATCACTTTTTTGCTGCCCCCCTTTGAGGAGGTCTAGCGGCTTAAGGAGGCCGTTTTCGACCTTACTGTATATAAAAGACTATACTTATTTTTTGATGAGGAATCTACCCTTAAGGGGTTTCACGTTATTTCGGGACACCCTGTATATGGGCGACTTTAATAGTGTGTGAAAATATTTTATTTTACTGCCTATTGTTAGAATTTAACTTAAAATACTATAATTCATTAAATATTAGGGTCGGATCTTTTTGTTAAATTTATGTAGTATTTTTTATATTTACAAACAAAAAAGATTAAAAACCACAAATGAATTTTGTTAGAATAAATACACAATATTAGTAATTATACAAGAGTAAAATAACGCATCTAAAATTAAATTAAACACATAACAAGTTTTAAATAAATACAATTAATACAAATTACAATAACACATCTAAAATCCAATGGACAAAAATAATACAAAACAAACTACAACAAATTTTCAAACGTTCACCACCAACCTCAATACATTTTCTTGCACATAAATTTTTTTTATAGCATCTCTGATCATACGTGAATTATTCTTCAGTTCAGCATCCTCTTCTATGCATTCTTAATTCTTCTCTGGTTGCAACTTCGGTTATAGGTAGCATATATACACTTTTTACCTTAAATAGCCCTATAAAAAATAGTCTACTGAAGTCAAATCTGGGGACCTTGCAGGCCAGGAAATTGGGCCATTACGACTAATTCGCCTATTGGGGTAATGATCATTTAAATGCTGCACCCTCTCTCTCTTAGGTTGTGAGGAGATGTACCATCGTGCTGGCCTGCAAGGTTCCCAGATCTAACTCCTATTTAAAACAAAAAGTGTATGCTACCGAAGTTGCAACCAGAGAAGAATTAAAAGAAACGCATAGAAGAGGAGTCCACTGAAGTAACTTATGATAGATGGTATAAATAATTTACAGTTACATGCAAAAAAATGTGTTGAGGTTGGTGGTGGAAATTTGAAAATTTGTTCTAGTTTGTTTTGTATTATTTTTCCCCATAAGATTTTAGATGTGTTATGTATTAATTGTTTTTATTCAAAATTTGTTTATTTTGTTTAATTTAATTTTAGAAGAGTTTTTTTACTTTTGTATAAATACAAATATTGTGTGCTTTTTCTAGCAAAATTCAACTACAAAAAACGCGGGTGTTTTAAAGTTACCATGGCAACTTCAATAATCCGAGAAACGTGAAGTGTAAATGTCAACTTTTTTATTATTGATCTGACAGAAGTACCTTGTAACGTCAAATAAAATATTACTGAAAAATGTTTTAAAAACTTTAACTGTGATGACAACAATCAATCTTATATGACAGATTGCAAATTAATTTTTGTTTTTCTCATTTCGATGACAACTAAAGGTATTTTACATTATTAGTTCTTATTTACATTTTTTTAGTAATTATTTATGATTTCAAAGTGTACCAATAAAAAAAATAGCGTAAAGTATTCGTGGATAACTGGTCTTTAAAATACTTGCTCTATTTCGCTGCGCCGCCGTCGTGCTCGAAAAATCGCGCGTGTTTTAAATCTTAAAATCCACTTATACTTTAATATACTATTATTATGTGTACACACATAAAAAAAAAATAAAAATCAGTAAATAATCGAATCAAATCGAATTTTTCTATTTATATTGTACAAGACCCCCTAAAAAAAAAATCGGTCGCGGCTATGAGATGGCAACCATCGCGATTCATAATCTACATATTTTTCTCAAACGGATGGTATCATTCCCTATACTCCTTCATCAAGGAGCACACGAACCTCAATTTTATTACTTTACGCCAAGGACTATTTGGTCAATACTGCATATTAAAGGAGCTATAACCTTCCAAAGACGAAGAGAATCAATTTTTTTATGCTCTAACCTCGGCTCTAACCGAGGTTGTAACTCAGGGTCGAAAAAATGTAGGCACATCAAAATTTAGATGCTCAACCGTGTCCAACATTCATTTTTGAAAGAACTGCTCAGTGGCGGCGCGTTTGGGGCCTGGGCTCGGGCCTGGGTTAGGTATAATAATAAATATTTTTGAATCTGTTGGCGTTATTAAAAATTTAACTTTAAAATTTGATTTTTCAATCATTATTACGCAAAATGAAAAAAATTTGATTGATTGAAACCTACTATAATTATTATTATTATATTGTTCTAATACACTACTTGAAGCCTGAAGTGCAACCAAAATTTAAAAGGGGGTTTTCTATCAAAACGTGAAAGGTATACCATTTTTCTGTAATAATGATTGAAAAATCAAATTTTAAAGTAAAACTGTTAATAACGCGAACGGATTCAAAAATATTTATTAATATACCTAACCTAAACTCCATACGCGCCGCTTCTGAACAGTTTTAAAAAAAATGAATTTAGGATATGGTCGAGAACCTAAATAAAAGGTAACGTCCAAATTTTGATGTACCTACCTTTTTCGGATACTGAATTATAGCATAAAAAAAATTGATTCTCTTTCATCTTTGGAATGTCATATGCAGTATTGACCAAATATGTATAGAACGTTTTCGTTTTGTTTTGAGCCCCTCTACATGCTGTAAGAGTTTGGCCGCATAATTTTGGAACACCCTGTATAAGATGTAAGATCCGCTGGTACTGCCCCCTACGTAGATAGGATATGATATAACTTTATAATTTTAACGCTAGTTTCATCTTTGTCAAGAAAGTTTCCAGAATAATCATCAGTTTCTACTATTTGTTCAATGTGTCTCACAAAATGTATCTTCGTTGTTGTTTTTACACCATTTTCATCGTCTGAAATAACTTTCATCAAAATAATAATAAAATAAATCTAATCCAATTATTGTTTACATTCTTTAAAACGCCTTAGGATTTGTATACATGAATATGCATCAAGCATCAACTGAGGACGAGAGCTCGTGAAATATGGAGTTAGGTCTTCTGGTTATGTTAATTTGCATGAAGGCGGTATGCCGCTAAGGGCTAGGTTGGCATAAATAATGGTACAATAAACAATCTACATAAAAATTTCTGCGGTATAATATCTTTAAGATTATCATTATTTTGTCGTTCCATATAACATCCACCTACTATCCTTTGACTTTGTGTTATTAAATATTCTCATCATTTGTCATTTTTTCCCACTCCAACCTGTTTACTCTTATATGGCCAGACTGGCCAGTAAATGACTTTCTCTAGACAGGGTAGTGCAAATTTATATTTTATTTATAACTAGGAAATGTGTGTTATTGACCTCTCTGACGTTATTTTCACCGTCTTAAAATGTCATATTATTGTCTCAAATTCAAAAATCCTCGATCACTCAAAACTGCATATAAGGTAGTTTGGAGTAGAACATCTATCCTAGGTCAGAAAATATTTTTGCTCAGAACGTTTAAAACCATTAAAACCACTGGCTAAAATCACTTTGTACAAAATTTGACAACCCTGGAACTAACAAACTGACATTATGAACAACATTGTCGCGCATAACTAACCCCCAATAACTATTTCGCGCCAGCTAACAAGTTTGTACTAGTTGATGTGGTCGGCAGGCCTGCTGCAGGTACTGAATGACCCTTACAAACACGATAGCTGTGCGTAAGTTATAATAGGGCATACCGAGGGGCATACCATTCCATTATTTTGGCATTCCGAAGTAATCAATGGTGGATTATTGTATACTGTTTATCGAGTTTTCTTAGTTGAAGTTACACTTAGCGAGTTTGATGTCTTGATTAACCTAATTAACTACTAATTAGTAATTGTACATGGATAGCAATTACAGCTGGAACAATACAAATTCTACTCTTGTCAAACGTTATCTCGCCTTAGTCTCACGACTTGTTATATTTCTCATACTCCACAAATTTTCCATTATAAACTCTACCCTAAAATTTTCTTTCATTAGGTATAATTGTTTCGTTATTAAAGTCTCGAGAGAAAAGAACTTCGGGTTGGAAAAATTAAACGTGTTTTCGTTTCTTAAAAATGCAGTAAATGTAGGTAATTTTCGTTTTAGGAGAGAAATTGAAAAAATGTTAATAATTTTATTTACCCGAGGGAAATAATTACTTTAATTTTGTAGGTGCAGGTTTTAGACAAAATTGATTTAAATCGGGGTACTCGTAAAAAGTTTTAATTTGAGCCGCGGAATGTTTTTCAAGGGCAACGGCCATTCCACTGGGGATTTATTGGGGCAGCGGACTTTTTAAATTTAAAAACCGAACCGACATTTTCGAAGCAAATCGTTGGTTCTGGATGTTTCACTTGATATAAAAACTTCTCACAAAGTTATGCAGTTTCCATATCCACCAAAAATGAAAAGCAGCAAGTTACGTTAAATATACGTATACCTACACTATTTAAACAAGAAAAACCACCCAATATTGATTCCAGGACTGCACTGCTTGTATTTGGCGTACTAAAAACGTTTATAGTCACATAATTCTAGAAAATTTATGTATCGACTTACATACATTTTTAGATCAGTGTGAAGACAGCCATGCGTTCCAGCCACGAGTTTTGTTAAACCTGTTGCTGGAGACCAAACCGCCAGCGGTGTGCGCTACGACATAGGCAGCGCTCAGCGGTAAGAACATATTCCATGGCTGGGCCACGAATTTAATACTTTAGATAGGTGGCATATTTAATTAAAATAAAAAATTATTAGCAAATAGTACTTCTAACTAAAAACAATTTCTTCTTCATTCCTGTGACGTATCTCAGCATTTTGACGCGCACAAATTCGTCCTCACACCATCCCCAAATCGAGAAAATCTAAGAAAAATCATAAATACGTCAAAGTTTACGTGGATGGGAGTTTTTTTAATAAAAAGTATATATATATCCATCTATTCTAACGAACGTATTTCTCAGAATATTTTGCCGGGTACGAATTCACCCCCGAACACCCCTCAAATAGAAATAATTTAAAAAAATCATAAATACGTCAAAGTTTACGTGGATGGGAGTTTTTTTAATGAAAAGTATATATATCTATCTATTCTAACGAACGTATATCTCAGAATATTTTGCCGGGCACGAATTCACCCCCGAACACCCCTCAAATAGAAATAATTTAAAAAAATCATAAATACGTCAAAGTTTACGTGGATGGGAGTTTTTTTAATGAAAAGTATATATATCCATCTATTCTAACGAACGTATATCTCAGAATATTTTGCCGGGCACGAATTCACCCCCGAACACCCCTCAAATAGAAATAATTTAAAAAAATCATAAATACGTCAAAGTTTACGTGGATGGGAGTTTTTTTACTGAAAAGTATATATATCCAACTATTCTAACGAACGTATATCTCAGAATATTTTGCCGGGCACGAATTCACCCTCGAACACCCCTCAAATAGAAATAATTTAAAAAAATCATAAATACGTCAAAGTTTACGTGGATGGGAGTTTTTTTACTGAAAAGTATATATATCCAACTATTCTAACGAACGTATATCTCAGAATATTTTGCCGGGCACGAATTCACCCTCGAACACCCCTCAAATAGAAATAATTTAAAAAAATCATAAATACGTCAAAGTTTACGTGGATGGGAGTTTTTTTACTGAAAAGTATATATATCCAACTATTCTAACGAACGTATATCTCAGAATATTTTGCCGGGCACGAATTCACCCTCGAACACCCCTCAAATAGAAATAATTTAAAAAAATCATAAATACGTCAAAGTTTACGTGGATGGGAGTTTTTTTACTGAAAAGTATATATATCCAACTATTCTAACGAACGTATATCTCAGAATATTTTGCCGGGCACGAATTCACCCTCGAACACCCCTCAAATAGAAATAATTTAAAAAAATCATAAATACGTCAAAGTTTACGTGGATGGGAGTTTTTTTACTGAAAAGTATATATATCCAACTATTCTAACGAACGTATATCTCAGAATATTTTGCCGGGCACGAATTCACCCTCGAACACCCCTCAAATAGAAATAATTTAAAAAAATCATAAATACGTCAAAGTTTACGTGGATGGGAGTTTTTTTACTGAAAAGTATATATATCCAACTATTCTAACGAACGTTTATCTCAGAATATTTTGCCGGGCACGAATTCACCCCCGAACACCCCTCAAATAGAAATAATTTAAAAAAATCATAAATACGTCAAAGTTTACGTGGATGGGAGTTTTTTTAATGAAAAGTATATAGTATATCCATCTAGGAAAACTACTGCTTTGATCGAAAAACTTCACTAGGAAAAGTCAAACAGGACACTAAGAACTATCAAAACCAGCGAAAACCGCAACCGAAATAATGAATTTCAGCATCCGTGGTTCTACCGCTATATGAACTTAATACTAAAAATATTGCTTAGCGGTAGAACCACGGATGCTGAAATTAATTATTTCGGTTGCGGTTTTCGCTGGTTTTGATAGTTCTTAGTGTCCTGTTTGACTTTTCCTAGTGAAGTTTTTCGATCAAAGCAGTAGTTTTCCTATTTCGCTGCGTTTAAGCAATATTTTTAGTATTAAGTTCATATACCGGTAGAACCACGGATGCTGAAATTCGTTATTTCGGTTGCGGTTTTCGCTGGTTTTGATAGTTCTTAGTGTCCTGTTTGACTATTCCTAGTGAAGTTTTTCGATCAAAGCAGTAGTTTTCCTATTTCGCTGCGTTTAAGCAATATTTTTAGTATTATGTTCATATACCGGTAGAACCACGGATGCTGAAATTCGTTATTTCGGTTGCGGTTTTCGCTGGTTTTGATAGTTCTTAGTGTCCTGTTTGACTTTTCCTTGTGAAGTTTTTGTACAAAAGCAATAGTATATTTTTATTAAGTTTATATAGTAGTAGAACCACGGATGTTGAAATTCATTATTTAGTTTGCGGTTTTCGCTGGTTTTAATAATTCTTAGTGTCCTGTTTGATATTTCCTTGTGAAGTTTTTTTTATAAAAGTAATAGTTTTTTTTATTACGGTGTCAACTGTCAATAAGCAATATTTGTAGCATTAAGTTTATATAGTAGCAGAACCAGGGATCCTGAAACTTATTATTCTAGTTGCAATTTTTGCTGATTTTGATAATCTTGGTGTTCTGTTTGACTGTTGCTTATGAAGTTTATCAGTAAAAGCAATAGTTTCCTATTAGTGTAAATAGCCTTAATAGTTTAGTATTTTTATTTTATGACTCCATAGGACCACAAATCCTACAATTTATTTTTTATGCGTGTTTCTCTGGTTCTAATAGTTATTAGCGTCTTTTTACTTTTTCTTATAAAATTATAATACTTTTTGTGTTAAAGTGTGACATCCGAGGTGACATCCAACAATTGTATTATCTAACTTTTACATTTAAAAAGATATCATTATGGATCGTTCTAAACGCGGACGGCCATCCCAAATAAAACTCAAAGAATTAGCAGCATATTTAAAAAAAAATTATTCAAAGAGCGACGATGAATTAAAAAAATTTACTGCCGGTTCGACTGAAATAAAAAATGCAGCTGTGGACTTGTACGGGAAAAATGATAGCAATATATGTTACAATATAGTTAAAGCTATAAGAAGAAACGATCATTTTTGCAAACAGTTTCAATCAAAAGTTATTATCTTACAGAATGTCTTAATACAGCCAGGTTTAGATTTGAACGAATTGGACTCTCCATTAGAAATACTTAGCACGGAATCAAATATTGAGCCGTCTCCCACTTTCGATTATTTTAAAAACGATGTTATAACGTCAACACCACATGAGGAATCTAAAAATGTGTATCATGTGGATCACAATAATTCGTTACGTAGTATTTGTAGTAATAATACCTGTACTAGTATGGCTGACATTAACGTCACGTCTATAAATTCATCAGATACTGTTTCAAACAGCAACGAGGATGTTTCTCAAAGTTTTGTGGCTCTGCATGACGTTAAACGATGTAGCACAATCGTGATTCCTACAAATTCAAAAAATATGAAGTCTGCTGTTTGGAGGAAGCCTTCATATAAAGATTGCTTAATTTCAGAGGGCTCGTTCGTCATTACTGAAGAAGAACTATCGCTGGTATTGCGAAACAGAAAATTGGAAAAAGGATATACTTTCTTGATTGAAAGAAAATTTTGCAGTTATGTAAATAATGTTTGTGTACTTAATTTTAAAGGGTATCGGTACAATGTGAGATCTGATTCTTTCACAATATATGCGTATTGCTCACATAACTGTAAGTTATTTTTATTTTTCCTTTACAATGTTTATAAAGAAAAAGATCACTTTGTGCAAGTTAATAGTTCCAGTTTAAATTATAATCACTTAGTGCCGCAAACTAGATACCTGAAAGGCATACAAAGAAAATTGTATATGCAAGACATGAAAAATATAAAACCATCTATATACCGTGATAAAACACTTCGAGATGCATCTAAAGTTATAGTTGAATGTGGGAATTTGCAAACCATAAAATCTACTCCAGTTTTTCGGAAAGTTCGTTCCGAACAATTGGGCAGAAACGATCGCGATAAAGATGACATCATTGATCTTATTTTAATGCAAAGAGCAAACCCAGCATATATTAAAATAGTCGGGCAACCGTTTCATGTCTTTATGTACAGCACGAAACAACTCGAAATTTTAGAAAAATGTGCCACTAAGCCCATTTTATATTTGGATGCGACAGGCAATATTGTGAGAAAGCCACCTCACACCGACAAACGAGTTTTTTACTACGCAGGTGTAACTAATATTGACAATATGATAGTTCCCATTTTGGAAATGTTCAATTGCAATCACGACGTGGTGTCGATAGGAATGCTGTTAGCAAAATTTAAGTCGTTTGCCCTACAACGTTCCAAGACATGGCCAATTTTTTCGGCTATAGTAACAGATTTCAGTTTTCCCATAATTAATGCCGTGTTGAGATTTTTTAATGATATGGATATGAATATATATTTAATGTGGGCATATTCTATTTGTCAAGGAAGAGAAAATTTGAGTGAAAGTAATGTAACACCACTTCACATATGTTGTTCACATTTCTTTAAAATTATTTGCCAAGATTTAAAAAAATTATATGTGAATAAAGAGGTACTTGAGCATATTAAAGAAATTATGGCAAGTTGTATTAATTTTACAGAATTAAATCAGGTGGTTTTATGGTTTGAGAATTTAGTAGTCGTTTTAGAATCAAAATATCAAACTAGCGCTATGAGATCGGCTTTTAAATGTCTGTTGACAACTTGTATAAAAAATGATAATTTCGAAAAATTAGATAGCTTAGATTCTAACACTTTAGATAGTTCATTTGATGACAGTAACACAATATATAGAAGCAGCCCTTTTTTCAAATTATTTAAACAAAAATATACGGACACGATTTGTAAATTAGATAATAATGAAAATTCGGGTACTAATGAAATAAATGCATATCATAATAAAACTTTTTTAAATTTAATAATAAAAAAATATTTACCCTATTTGCCTTTATGGAGCGGAACATTATACACTAACAATAGTCAGTATAAACGTTTCAGTAATGCTAGTGTGGAAAATTGGTTTTCGCAAGTAAAACATCAACTGTTTAACAGTAACACGCACGGCATAAAATGTAGCAGAGCTGTAAGAGTATTAAGGAAAAGAATCCTCTCTCTGCATAAAGAAATTATGCTAAGTATTCCCAGACAGGCTTGCACTTCAAAACAACCAAAACGTGTAACCAATTTACAACTCCAATTAGAATTTTCTCAAACGGAACAGTGGCAAAAAAAGAGGGTTCAGAAAGACAGTAATTTTTCAGGTATGCAATTAAAAAAGTCCTTAGCAAAATTTGACTATACAATTTCATCGAGAACTCCGAGGGTTGAAATGAAAGACGCAGAAAAATATGATGAGTTCATAAAAAAACTTAGTAGAATAAATTCAAAAAATTTAGAAAATTTAAAACAAAAATCGGATTTGTGGTTTTATGAACGAGGCATTAGAATAACCTCATCTAATTTTGGCCTCATTTGCAAAGCGACTTCTGATAAAACTCGGTCTTCAATTGTAAATTTACTTCTATATAAACCTCGACCTAAAACCGAAGCTATAATGCATGGTATTAAATACGAGTCAGAAGCAGTATCTGACTACGAATCTAAAATGCGTGTTAAAGTCACATTTGCTGGTCTAATAGTCCACAAAACTATTCCGTATGTTGCCTGTTCTCCGGATGGATTAATAGGTGAAGACGGGATAGTTGAGATTAAATGTCCATTTAGCATCAGATTCGATAACCCTGAATTAGCAATATCTAAAAATAAACTAAAATATTTCGACAAAAATATGAAATTAAAAACTAATCACAACTATTTCTTCCAAATTCAAGGATTGCTAAACATAACTGAAAGAAAATGGTGTGATTTATTTATTTGGAGCTGGGCAGGTAGTTTTTGTATCAAAATTTATCGTGATGTTGAATTCTGGGAAAAAAATATGGCAAATTCATTATGTGATTTCTATTTAACTTTCATCCTTCCAGAGGTCATAGATCTGAAACCTCCAAGCACAACAGTCCGGATTTCTTTAGACTTTTTAAATAATGGCTTAGTGAAAAATTCTGGATATTATAATGTTTGCCAAACATATGGAAATTATATTGTTGCAAAATATTCCGAAAGTTACTCAACAGAATTGCGAATCGATGATTTTCAAACTTTATACGAGAAGCAATGGTTAACTGATTTTACTGTGAATTATTGTTTATCGTCTATATCTAGAGTATACAAGAATAACAGATATGTCTTATTTACTACAAATCAAACTTATGCCATCATGCACTGTACCGAAAATCTAGAAGAAAATTTCTTTTTCGAATTACCTGAAATATGTGAAAATTCCATTTTGATTTTCCCAGTTATCATTGGCACTGTTTTAAATCGCGATCATTGGGTATTAGCGGTAGCTAAATTGTCTGAAAAATTTTTCTTGTATATTGATCCCCGATTGACCGGTTTATCCAAAGATGCCCATCAATACAAATCAAGTTTTGAGATTTTCTTTAAAAGATACAACCAATTAAAAAATAATTGCTGTGAGCATTCTGATTATTTTCAAATCGAAACCTTAAAGCATATTAAACAAAGAGATGGCTACAATTGCGGTGTCTATGTGATATATTATTACATGCAGCTGTTAAGGTCATCATCATTGTTAGAACCAAAAGATATGGACACATTTAGACAAACTTTAATGTTAACACTTTTGGAACAAGCTGATGTGGAACAAACAAATTTTTGTCAAATATGTGGATATGACAAAACCGACCCAAGCAATTGTTGTGGGGTATGCAACAGGCAATTCCATATTTCGTGTGTTCAAATAAAAAACAATATATGTTTATTGTGTACCAAGTTTGAAACACAATAAAACTTTGTGTTTCATTGCGTTTCATTTATAATTTGTAAATGAACTCCGTATGAGTAACTATTAAAGATGATAAGAAAATTCACACATTATTAAGAGGAATGTCTAGTGATCAGATAACTCAATACACTGAATTTTGCTCATAAATTTTGTAAATGTAATTTAATGAGCTCATTTAGGATTTTTTTTTTAATTCATATTTCGAAAGTACACCTTGTAATTAGTAAATGTGCAAAATATTAAAATTTTTTTTCAACTGCTTCTCCCTCAAAATAAATAATGAAAATAGAGCGCTGTGACGTCACACCACTCGCAGCGGTCGGCCGCTAGCTTGTTTCCTATAGTTTCATACCGGCGGCAGTTACTACACACACGGCGGAAGTGGTAATTTCGTTCATCTTTTAAATGCTTCGTCCTTGGTACAGCGAAATCTAAATACCATATATCGGCATCGGCATAACTCATAGAACCAGTGGAGACGGGTGGTGTGACGTCATAGCCGTTTCAAATATGTTACGAATTTGAAATCAAATATTAGGGTTAATATTAACGCTAGCGATCTAATTTTTTCACTATATACTTAGAGGATGAAATACTTACGGAAAATGCTAAAATAAATTAAAAAGCAAATATCACGAAATGAGCCCATTACGCTGTGATTTGTTAACTGACGTGACAGTGAATTTTCCAAATCACGATCCCATGAAATGTAATTTTACCTTGAAAAGATTATAGTAAAATTCTTGAATCCTGAATTTTCTGTCGATTATTAATTTACATTTACAAAATTTTTGAACAAAATTCAGCAATTCGTATATTGGGCGATCACTGGACAATCATATTACTGATGGTCGAGATGGTAGAGTATCTGCCTCTCACCCAAAAGTCCCGGGTTCGAATCCCGGTCGTGGCAATGGAAAATACTGTGAGAGGGATTTTTCCATTATACACGGATATTGGATGTGTGTCCCTTGTCTTTAAATGTGTAGCCCCCTCCCGCACAAGGCTCAGCCTTCTGGGATAAAGGGGGTCGTAATTACATGTGGTGTATTTATTTATTTATTATTTATTTATATTAAGATGTGCACCTCGATGGAAAAGTTTCAATTCTCTTTATAACCATTCTATATTAAGGTTTGATTGAAAAGTGGTGAATCTGTTCTCCAGCAACAATTTTGCCGATGGAAAAACGACGACACAGCACATATTTCGTTTCGCAGGGTAAATTCTGATTTTATTTTATGTTTTATTTATTACGCTTAAATGTAATCTACTATCTATCTATCTACTGGGGAAAAGACGCATATTAATAAAAAACGCACCTATTAAAATTTGAAAAATATTACATTTAAAAACCACAGGTATATACAACCCCCGGTATCCCTAAAATTACCTTGTGCGGAGGGGTTAAACATTTAGAGACAACAGACACACACCCAATATCCGAGTATATTATGGGATTATTTTCTTTCACAGGAAAAATCCCAGGTCCTCGGCCGGGGGTCGAACCGGGAACCTCAGATTGAGAGGCAAGTATCCTTACCACTTGACCACGAAGTTATTTATATATAATTATAAGAATACAAATTTTACGAAAAAAAAAAAAATTCTCTCCACGTAATTTTGAGGGATTTGTGATTGTTTTAAAGTTTCTCTATTCCAGGATCACTTGAGAGTAAGATTCTGGTCGGCAAAATAATCAAAGGTATGGCAACATAAAGAGGGTTGTAAATAATACAATCCAATAAAACTACTCCAACCCACGTAAACACTGATTTTTTCTTTTCCTAAGATTTCTCTATTCGGGAAGTCATTGTGATGTGCAATCTTTAGAAGCGTTAAAATACATAGGTAGTTTTTAAAGAAACTTTTACTTATTTATGATTTTTTTCATTTCTAATTGAGGGATGTCCGGGGGTGAATTCGTGCCCGGTAAAATATTCTGAGATATACGTTCGTTAGAATAGTTGGATTTATATACTTTTCAGTAAAAAAACTCCCATCCACGTAAACTTTGACGTATTTATGATTTTTTTAAATTATTTCTATTTGAGGGGTGTTCGGGGGTGAATTCGTGCCCGGCAAAATATTCTGAGATATACGTTCGTTAGAATAGTTGGATATATATACTTTTCAGTAAAAAAACTCCCATCCACGTAAACTTTGACGTATTTATGAATTTTTTAAATTATTTCTATTTGAGGGGTGTTCGGGGGTGAATTCGTGCGCGGCAAAATATTCTGAGATATACGTTCGTTAGAATAGTTGGATATATATACTTTTCAGTAAAAAAACTCCCATCCACGTAAACTTTGACGTATTTATGATTTTTTTAAATTATTTCTATTTGAGGGGTGTTCGGGGGTGAATTCGTGCCCGGCAAAATATTCTGAGATATACGTTCGTTAGAATAGATGGATATATATACTTTTCATTAAAAAAACTCCCATCCACGTAAACTTTGACGTATTTATGATTTTTTAAAATTATTTCTATTTGAGGGGTGTTCGGGGGTGAATTCGTGCCCGGCAAAATATTCTGAGATATACGTTCGTTAGAATAGTTGGATATATATACTTTTCAGTAAAAAAACTCCCATCCACGTAAACTTTGACGTATTTATGATTTTTTTAAATTATTTCTATTTGAGGGGTGTTCGGGGGTGAATTCGTGCCCGGCAAAATATTCTGAGATATACGTTCGTTAGAATAGTTGGATATATATACTTTTCATTAAAAAAACTCCCATCCACGTAAACTTTGACGTATTTATGAATTTTTTAAATTATTTCTATTTGAGGGGTGTTCGGGGGTGAATTCGTGCCCGGCAAAATATTCTGAGATATACGTTTGTTAGAATAGATGGATATATATACTTTTCATTAAAAAAACTCCCATCCACGTAAACTTTGAAGTATTTATGATTTTTTTAAATTATTTCTATTTGAGGGGTGTTCGGTGGTGAATTCATGCCCGGCAAAATATTCTGAGATATACGTTCGTTAGAATAGATGGATATATATACTTTTCATTAAAAAAACTCCCATCCACGTAAACTTTGACGTATTTATGATTTTTTTAAATTATTTCTATTTGAGGGGTGTTCGGGGGTGAATTCGTGCCCGGCAAAATATTCTGAGATATACGTTCGTTAGAATAGTTGGATATATATACTTTTCAGTAAAAAAACTCCCATCCACGTAAACTTTGACGTATTTATGATTTTTTTAAATTATTTCTATTTGAGGGGTGTTCGGGGGTGAATTCGTGCCCGGCAAAATATTCTGAGATATACGTTCGTTAGAATAGTTGGATATATATACTTTTCAGTAAAAAAACTCCCATCTACGTAAACTTTGACGTATTTATGAATTTTTTAAATTATTTCTATTTGAGGGGTGTTCGGGGGTGAATTCGTGCCCGGCAAAATATTCTGAGATATACGTTCGTTAGAATAGATGGATATATATACTTTTCATTAAAAAAACTCCCATCCACGTAAACTTTGACGTATTTATGATTTTTTTAAATTATTTCTATTTGAGGGGTGTTCGGGGGTGAATTCGTGCCCGGCAAAATATTCTGAGATATACGTTCGTTAGAATAGATGGATATATATACTTTTCATTAAAAAAACTCCCATCCACGTAAACTTTGACGTATTTATGATTTTTTTAAATTATTTCTATTTGAGGGGTGTTCGGGGGTGAATTCGTGCCCGGCAAAATATTCTGAGATATACGTTCGTTAGAATAGTTGGATATATATACTTTTCAGTAAAAAAACTCCCATCCACGTAAACTTTGACGTATTTATGATTTTTTTAAATTATTTCTATTTGAGGGGTGTTCGGGGGTGAATTCGTGCCCGGCAAAATATTCTGAGATATACGTTCGTTAGAATAGTTGGATATATATATTTTTCAGTAAAAAAACTCCCATCTACGTAAACTTTGACGTATTTATGAATTTTTTAAATTATTTCTATTTGAGGGGTGTTCGGGGGTGAATTCGTGCCCGGCAAAATATTCTGAGATATACGTTCGTTAGAATAGATGGATATATATACTTTTCATTAAAAAAACTCCCATCCACGTAAACTTTGACGTATTTATGATTTTTTTAAATTATTTCTATTTGAGGGGTGTTCGGGGGTGAATTCGTGCCCGGCAAAATATTCTGAGATATACGTTCGTTAGAATAGATGGATATATATACTTTTCATTAAAAAAACTCCCATCCACGTAAACTTTGACGTATTTATGATTTTTTTAAATTATTTCTATTTGAGGGGTGTTCGAGGGTGAATTCGTGCCCGGCAAAATATTCTGAGATATACGTTCGTTAGAATAGTTGGATATATATACTTTTCAGTAAAAAAACTCCCATCCACGTAAACTTTGACGTATTTATGATTTTTTTAAATTATTTCTATTTGAGGGGTGTTCGGGGGTGAATTCGTACCCGGCAAAATATTCTGAGAAATACGTTCGTTAGAATAGATGGATATATATATATATACTTTTTATTAAAAAAACTCCCATCCACGTAAACTTTGACGTATTTATGATTTTTCTTAGATTTTCTCGATTTGGGGATGGTGTGAGGACGAATTTGTGCGCGTCAAAATGCTGAGATACGTCACAGGAATGAAGAAGAAATTGTTTTTAGTTAGAAGTACTATTTGCTAATAATTTTTTATTTTAATTAAATATGCCACCTATCTAAAGTATTAAATTCGTGGCCCAGCCATGGAATATGTTCTTACCGCTGAGCGCTGCCTATGTCGTAGCGCACACCGCTGGCGGTTTGGTCTCCAGCAACAGGTTTAACCAAACTCGTGGCTGGAACGCATGGCTGTCTTCACACTGATCATTTTTAGATGAAATAATTAAGTGCCTTTTTTAATAGAGACCAACCATTTGATATTTGAAAAATGTCAACCGGTAATTATTATTTCTAACAGCCTATAAAAAACAGATAAAATCTTCTGTGAGATTATTTTATTGATAATAACGTATTTGATTTTATTAATACCAATTCCTATTACCCCTAAGGCGGTTGTTAATTAAATAGGATCCTATTTATCCAGCATAATGTTAATGAGACACGGACTAATCGGAACCGGTAAATAGAAACAATACGAACTGGTAGAACATTGCGGAAACCTGTTAGTAAACAATTCACTATCCTGCATTAATAAATTTGTACGTGACCTTTATTAGGTATCCCTCGTCTAGTAAGACTAGCGCAGTTATTCAGCCGGCATTTTGTCAATCAAAAATGTCAGATGCATGTCAGTAAGGGATTGAACTACTGTTACGTCATCTCGTACAAATAAACTTCAATGGGAATTATGTCAAAACAAGTAAATGTATGCACTGCAGCGTTTCTAACATGTTCGGATTTGCATTCTATTAATATTCGAGTAAAAAACGCAGTGGCTTGCTACAAGGGTCATTTGACGGGTATTGATATTTAAATCCTCATTCAGACATCTATAAAGTGGTACGGTGAATGTGCTGTTATAATGTATGCAAATTTGATAATGTTAACAACTCCTTTGGCGATAACTTCAACTGTTTATGCACATATTAAATCGTTTATAGTGTTAGTTACTATGTGATAGTTGTAATTTATTTAAACTTCATGCACTATGCGAAAGTACATTCCCTTGTATGCAGTCATCGTTTCAATCGGTAATGGGGACCTATTAGCCCTGACGCTCTGGCGATAAATGATACAGGATTGTAAGGATCGAAAAACAACGGAATTAAGTAATAAAATAGCATAAAAAAAGGTAATCATTTAAAGTGTATTTATAATGGAGAACTTGCTAGGTTTTAGCAGAGACCGTTTGGATCGAGGTTTGGATTGTTTATAACTTTTAAAAGAGCACTACAAAATTAACTCGTCACAACTAAATGGAATCCGTTGAGCGGTAAATTCTTAGCTAAGAATCGAGTCGATTCCGCGATTTTTTGGTCGATTTTGCATACCGTCTCGCTAAGTTCCGATGGGTCTGAACTTAATTGTTCATTAACAAAATTAAACCCAACAAGACACAACGAAAAGCGAGACGAACTAAATAAAAGCCATCGATTGGCAAATTCCTGACTAACTAATGATCCTCTTGAATTTTTCGGTCGATTTTGGGTTGTGTCTTAAAATCGAGGCCATTACTCGATTATTTAGTCGATTTTTGACGTTGTTTTGCTAAGTTTTTGATAAGACAGCTTAATTATTTATTAACAATATTAAACCGAAAGCGAAAAAATTATCATTCACAACTAAATAGAATCGGGTGAGCGGCAAATTCTTGGAAGAATCCGAGTCAATTTCTCGATTCTTCGAGATTTGCCAGTGTAAATAAACAAGAATTCAATATTAAACTCTCGCGACAAGCTTTTATATCATATAAATTGCATAATGTAATAAATTGATGGGTTTGATTTAATTTAAAGTTTATTTTCTTCTTTTTAGAGCATTTAAATAAAAGCTTGTTTTCAAAAATTTTTTTTTACTATTAATTTATTTTTTATTTTTCAGTTTTCGCTGGACATATTTTTTGTATTCTTCTCGGCAAACCCTTTTAATTGATACTTGATACCCATATTATGGGGGTGCATAAAAAATAACTAGTCCGCCATCTTGCGGCGTCCGCCATATTGAATTTAGTGTGACGTCATTTTATATTTCGTATTCCTCTCTAATAAATTGATGGGTTTGATTTAATTTAAAGTTCATTTTCTTCTTTTTAGAGCATTTAAATAAAAGCTTGTTTTTAAAAATTTTTTTTTAAATAATTTAATCATCTACAGTGTGACCTGTTTGAAAGCGGTACATCTCTGTAAGTGGCTATTTTTGGTCCGATTTTGATTAACTTTATTTTAGATTATTGCTCATGAAAAACTGCATTTTGTAGCAAATTACTATATTAAATGTCAATGTGAAAATCCAAGAATATAACGATTATAGCGATTTTTTTACATGAAAACTAAGTACGCCACTGTATTCAGCGTTCCCTAAAATGGGTACTGTATGTACCAAATTTCATCCAAAAGTAAGTATGGCATGTTAAAAATTGATATTATTACTTACCAAATTTCATCCAAAAGTATGGCATGTTAAAAATTGATATTATTACTTTTAAAAATCAATGTACTTATATCTGGAAATGTTCAAATAATCTTCTCAATAAAATAACTTGTTTTTGAGTTGTTTTTATTCACTTATTTCATGAGTTACTTAATGTTCACAATGCATTTCCGGGTATAAATTAATTTTTAAAACTAATAATATCTCCAATAATATCAATTTTTTAAACATGGCATTTTTAGATGAAATTTGGTACAGACCCAATTTAGGTTTTCTAAATTTTTCTGTGCATGATGATAAGACAATTTAAATACATAAACTTGAAACATGCAAAAATAAATAGGTATTACTGTCGGTATACTGGAGTATACATTTATGTCTCGATTTATGTATATATGTATATAGTATGATTTAATTTTGACACCAGAACTTACAGAAAATATAATTATAGAAAAAAAAACTGTATGCAGATGTGGCTAACTTTGTTGCAAGCGTGCTTTGTTCTTTGGTCAAACGATTGGTCGTTTAACCCTAATCGAATGATAATGAGACCAGACTTAAGTGCAAAATCCTCGAATAGACTATTTGAAGTTCAGAGTATCCACGCCGCAGTACATTTGAAATAAATTTGTAGTATTTTTAATTTGCTTATTTGCATTCATGAATTTTACAGATAATAATAATAATAATAATACATTTATTATCATAAATTTCACAAAGAAACATCAACAACGTCAAAAAAAAAAAAGTACAGATATACAAAACCAACAAAAATTGTATAAATACAAAGGACGTAAAACATACAGATAACTGTATAAACTGAAGAGTCAGGTATTAATAAAGTATTCGTTAAGGGAATAGTACGCTTTCTTTGTTAAGAATTTTTTAAGCTCATATTTATAACTAGGCAGTACTTGTATTTTTCTAATATATTCAGGTAAAGCATTGTAAATTTTTATGCAATTATAAAATGGGCCTTTTTCAAAAAATGCTGTTTTATGAAAGGGAATATTTAAATTGTTTCCACCCCTAGTTACTATAATGGTGGTATGAAAGTCTTCATTTTTGGGAAAAGACTTAATATTCTTTTTGGCATACATAGCTATGTTAAATATATACAGACAATGTATAGTCATTACACCCAAATTTATAAAGTAATCCTTGCAAGGAGTATTATATGGAAGATTTAGCATAGTTCTTAAAACTCTCTTTTGATACACAAAAATTTTATCAGCAGATGCACTGCTTAGGCATTGTTATTAATATTAGCTGTTTCTTTTACGTAGGTAATTAAAAAGAAAGATTTTATTGGTTGATTGATGGCTAAAAAATGGCTCTTTGATAATGCGTCGTTTGTCTTGTCCGTAGGTCTACTATCGATTTAAAATTTCATATCGGCTTTCAACAATAACCAGAAGAACCCGGTTCATTTAGATTGAAACTAGTTACCTAACCAAGAATACGTGCGTGTTTTAAGTTTCTTGCAAATGTCACGGAAATGGTGAGATTTTTATCAAAAAATGAAGAGAAATCTAAACAAAATTTTCAACTTGTTTTCATTCCATTGATCTTTCAACGACTTTTAATTTCTATAAAAAAAATGTTTTTATAAATTCTAAAATTTTAACTATTAATATTGGGTCATTTACATATATGCTGGCTGTCGCATTCTTTTTAATTCGTCAAAACATTTTACGTTGATGAGTAAATTTTTTTTGCTAAATATTTGTCTACTACCTAATTGGTTACTGATATCTGGTAAGTGAAACAAAATTCTATTATCTATTGCTCTTATTTGAATCTACTGTATAAAAATAACCCGGAAAATCTAAATGCCGTCAAGTACGTAGACATCTAAACCTTCAATGACGGCCTCATTAGTAATGGTCTAGAGAGTTAAAAGTGTTATGTTACACAAATTCAACATTATCTTTATTAAGCGTGTAGTTATTATAGGTGTCAGCTATTATAACACATAATTACGCACGGACATTTATAAATTTCACGTATTTGAGATGTCCAAATTAAATTTTATGTGACAGGTTCATTAAAACTGCAACATCAGTATTCAGCCTAGAAATATAGCGCAATTTATTATTTGCTGAAGAAATTTTGAAAATTGTCGAGCTAACAATTGATGCCTATCCAATAATTTTTCTTGGTCGACCAATCTTATAACTATATGATCTCATGCTGCATAGACAGAAAAATGTCATAAAATATATCACTATTGAATTTAAGTCCACACATTTATAAACATATTTTGTTACGATAAACACCGACATATTTGTTCAAGTTAATAATATAAACTATAAAAGAATTTTTTTTTTAATGTTTTATCAAAAATATTTTAATTCTTTGGGGGTTAATTTCGGCCTTATATAAAAAAATATTTCAATAACTATTTAATAATTTTTAATCTATTTAATCATTTTGAAATGATTTTTTTCCCAGGAATCCAAAAATTTAGTAGAAAAATAATAGAATTGTCAAATTATAAAGTATGTTTTGGGACATGACCTACTCACAAAAATTAATGAATTATTTAACAATATGATTTTTAAATATTAACTCAAAAAAGGTATTGTTTGAGTACCTACTGTGTATTTTCTTCCTATATTTGCTGTTCTTTTAAAAGTATTTGCTTAAATTGTATTTCTATTGCGAAGCTACGCTGATGAGAAACAATGATTGTGAAACGTGTAGCTACTTGTTGACTTCTGGGGGGTTTCCCTTGTTTTGTATTTACCCCGCAACCTTTCAGTCTCTCTTATTTTTACCTAGTAGTGATACCTACCTGAAAACACATTTTAATACCTATATTTTCACATAATAATAAAAATAAACACGAACTTTTTCAGAGAAATGGATATTTTGTTTCATTTATATTCTCTCATTGGATCGACGTCCCATTAATTGTTTTAGGCCTTTTTTATTGCAGAAATATGTGCTGCCTGTTTTATGTATGGAGCGACTGGACTTAAACTGTCCTTAGAGATATACCCTCGGATATACCTAAACAGGTTTTAATTATGAACAGCGTTTTACCACACAATGCGCCATATTAATGTCACGTTACTTAATAAATTATTAATTTTATAAATGTATTAAAACCGTTTTGCGCTAAATACGTCCTTACGGGCCGAGATGAGACTATGTTTTCTCAAGTGCAATACATATCCTCTCGATTAATTCTAAAATTAAGCGTCTGAGACCTGGCATCTATTATTTACTGTCATTTATGGCATGTACCTATTATGTAATATTATTTATGGGCTTCCCATGCCACAAGCATTGTAGTAGGAATTACAAAAATGTCACTATGTGCAATAATAACGGCTTTCTTTATATCTTCAGATAAGGGAGGCTTAGCAACAGGTTGAGCAGGTACAGGTACGTTGCTCCTTTGGCAGTCAGCCACCATTATATTTGGTATTTAGGGTCCGGTTTTCCAATATCCAGTAAACCCAACCGGAGGTTTAAAGGTACAGAAATATTTATTATAAAAATGAAACACTTCAGAGATGTTCGAACTACTGATAAAAATTGTCGTCTTAAAATAATAGAAATATTATGTTTGTTTACGTAATTAGATATAAAAGTTTATCTAATCTAGTAATAATTAATTCAGATACATTGTTCCTACATATATGTATATCACTTAGAATATTCTTGGTTAACAATAAAAATAAAATAATAGAAATTGACAGAAGTAAGAATTGGTTGAATTAAATTATTATGATAAATGCAAATCACTCTACAAGAGCTGCTAAAACTATTACAATAATAAAATTACACATTCTGGCATAAAGCCGAAACTGTCTGGAATATAATAAACTGGACAATAAAAAATAAACAAATTACAGAAATAACGTCAGGAGTTATATTAAACAATAACATAAAAATCACTGACATTAAGGAGATTGCAAACGCATTTAATGAAAATTTTATAAATATTCTGAAAAAACAAATTCAAAATAATCCAACAAGCATGATTGATAATGAACACTTTAGAAAAATTCCTTACATTCAAAATAACATATAATTTAGTGAAGTATCAGAACAAGAAGTCAATAGTGCAGTGTTATAGATAAGTTTCTCTCATCAATAATTAAAAAATGTGTTAAACAAATATCGAAACCACTTTATGAATTAGTTAATTTAGGTATGCCTAAAAGGCGGGAGTTTTCCAATTTATTGAAAACTTTCAATGTTACTTTCCTATTTTTTAAATAAGGTGCTTCCAAATCAATGAATATTTTTCGTCCAATCGTTACTTTCAGTGTTTTCAAAATTTCAAAAAAATTATTAATAATAGACTCCTCGATACAGGGTGGTCACTTTCACAATGTACACCATTGGTATCTTCTAAACAACAAGAGGTACATAGATGCTTAAATTAGAGAAAAGTTGCGCATTTTCATGCTCTTTAAGGATCTGAAAAGAAATCCGGGATAACTGACCTCGTTCCTGAATATCCTGAAAAAATCTGAAATATTGCGTTTTCTTATTTCGTTCATAACTTTTTTATTACGTAAGCCAATGTATTGAAATTTGGCATGTTTACATAAATCGATATGGGCTATCCACTGCACATTTTAAAAATTTTCTAGACCTACTAGATCTTCATGTTTTTATAGCCAATTTTTGATTTTCTTATGGACGCCATATTGGATTTTTATACTGTTGGATAGAGAATAAAAATGTGATTTCAACGATGTATCACACATGAGTCATCTGACTTGATTAACCACCTTTAAACATTAATTTAATAATTTTTTGACAAAATTAAGTTGCCATGAAATAACAAATGATCGAGCAAATTATTGACGGTAGTAGAAGTAATGCTAGAGCTCTTTCGACAAAATCAAGTTGGCATGAAATAACAAATGATCGAGCATTGACAGTAGTTGTAGAAATAATGCCAGAACTGTTTTTGTAATTACTGTTAGTGTTATTATTATTATACCTACATATCTAGTCTTTCATTAACTGAAAATCTTACCATAATGAATAAATAATAATAACACTGACAATAATTACAAAAACAGTTCTGGCATTATTTCTACAACTACTGTCAATAATTTGCTCGATCATTTGTTATTTCATGCCAACTTGATTTTGTCGAAAGAGCTCTAGTATTACTTCTACTACCGTCAATAATTTGCTCGATCATTTGTTATTTCATGGCAACTTGATTTTGTCAAAAAATTATTAAATTAATGTTTAAAGGTGGTTAATCAAGTCAGATGACTCATGTGTGATACATCGTTGAAATCACATTTTTATTCTCTATCCAACAGTATAAAAATCCATATGGCATCCATAAGAAAATCAAAAATTGGCTATAAAAACTTGAAGATCTAGTAGGTCTAGAAAATTTTTAAAATGTGCAGTGGATAGCCCATATCGATTTATGTAAACATGCCAAATTTCAATACATTGGCTTAAGTAATAAAAAAGTTATGAACGAAATAAGAAAACGCAATATTTCAGATTTTTTCAGGATATTCAGGAACGAGGTCAGTTATCCCGGATTTCTTTTCAGGTCCTTAAAGAGCATGAAAATGCGCAACTTTTCTCTAATTTAAGCATCTATGTACCTACCTCTTGTTTAGAAGATACCAATGGTGTACATTGTAAAAGTGACCACCCTGTAGACTCGGTAATAGAATTGTCAATTTTCTAGTAGTCAACATGGTTTTAGATACAAAGAAAACTATGATAACTGCATCAGGCGTAGTGTTAAATATGAAATTTATTATCTTGAAGGAGATAGAGTAATGGTAATATTCTCGGTAATATTTATTGATTTGTCCAAGGCTTTTGACTGAATCAGAGGCTTCTTCAAAAAAATGACGTATGGTCTGCGTCGTCTATCTCTATATTGTTAAGTTCTTTCCTAACATGCAGGAAACACTCGAGGTAACAATTTGTGTCCTACGTGAGTGAAGAAACTTATGGAAGTGGGTGTACCTCGGGGTAACGTTCTGGGACCTCTTTTATTTTTGTTATATTATAATGGTATTCAGAAATTTAGGTATTGACTATGCTTCCTCGTCATGTGATAAATCATTTGAATGCTCTTTTTAATCTCTTTCTAAAAAACGAAAAATCCAATATGGCAATAAGAAAAAGAAAAGTTATTTATTATTATATTAGCTTCACCTGTAATTGTTTGTTTGTATGTAACGAAATCTTTCAACGAGATTTTCACCCACTTCAAAACGTCAGATTAAACTGAAATTTTGCACACTTATCAAGGATCGATGACAATACAATAATTGGAAAAAAATTGATTTCAAAAATTTTGAAAAAATTTGTTTTTAAAAATTAGATACAAGCAAAATTTGAATTGAAAAATTACGAAAAAAAAATTGAATTGAAAAATGTCAAAAAAATTTCATTTAAAAAATTTTGAAAAAATTCGATTTCAAAAATTTTGAAATGAAAAATAAAAAAAAATTTGAATTGAAAAATTTTGAAAAAAATTTGATTTCAAAAATGTAAAAAAAAAATTATAGTTTAAAAAAACTAAAAAAACACGCTTTAAAGGGAAACCGAACTAAAAAGTCTATTCTAGTCCTGAATATGCCAATAAATTTGGGACGACTGAAGGCGCCTAGGCCATCCAAAAAAGTATATTCCTTTTTTAATTAAGTTGAATAATTCGACTGTAAAAAGTGACATTTCTAACTTAAAGTCATATTTTAGGTTACAATAACTAACAGTTTTTCATTTTTACATAATTAACTTATGAATTAAAAATAACATGAATTCCATTGAGTTGTCAAAACAAAGTGATAGTGATAAAGTGTAAAGTAGTCATATTACCCTGCTACTTTAGTAATTTTCCCAGAATATCCAACCTAATTAAAAAATATCAGCGCCTACTCCAGATCAAAAACGTCTGGAATCTATTATTCATAATATTTCTTCATGTCTGCATTTCGTTGTTTCGTTAATTGTTCAAACAAAAGGTTCTTTCTGGCTAAAATTAATTACACTAAGTGTGGATTAACTAGATTACAAGGGGTTTGTAATTTTCCAACTTCCCCCGACAATAGCTCCACTACAAAACGGGAACAATAGTTAATATACTTTGAGTGAGACGTTCGTACTAAAAATAACTGGATGGTCAAAATATCATAGCTTATAATAATATGCTCCAAATTGAATATAATTAAATTATTTTGGTTCTTGGCTATTAGATTGCATTTCGACCTGCACACTCTTAAATACGACTTAAAATATATCTACTTGTTTCCATTTGCTGTTAGAGTAAATAAAAATCGTATTTTGCAAAATCAAACTCGTTTAAAAGACAATCGAACTATAAATTCCTTTTGTAAGCTTGCAAGCGCGCTAGTGGAATGGGTT
This sequence comes from Rhagium mordax, assembly GCA_963680705.1. NCBI lineage: Eukaryota > Metazoa > Arthropoda > Insecta > Coleoptera > Cerambycidae > Rhagium > Rhagium mordax. The sequence continues at coordinate 13,828,503 of OY796658.1, read as the reverse complement.
TTGTACCACACGCGTAACATCCTCGGATTTTACCGCTTCTCAAAATTAAGTCGCTCGACTGAAATTTGGGAATAAGTCGTCTGGAATCAACAGGATAAGTCCTGAAAATCAGTCATTCGTGTGTTGAAACAAATGAAAAGTGTTAAGCATGTCGTTTTTGTTGGTGCATGACCCTTTCAGTTGAACGGTCTCTTCTAATTCCTCGATTTAATTACACTACTTATATGTATAGTGACAACGGATAGTGTAAAGAAAAAGTAATTTCAAGCTGAAAGTGTTATACCGTGTGTCCTAAATTTGATGCTGGCCATTGGGATATCGGAAACGGTAAGTATTACAAGGGCGGTTATCTGTCTATCTCTATCGGAGAAATGGGTAGGGTAGCAAGACCATTCGCACAGTGCCACGTTGAAATATTCTAAATTGTAAAATTCTAGAAACAACCAAATTCACCTTATACTTATTTAGCAGTAAAATTTAGTAAGCTGTGACTTAAAACAAATGAAGAATAATTTGACGTGTTAGAATGTTATTTGTTTTAAATCACAGCTTACTAAATTTTTCTGAAAATTATCATATGAATTCGGTCGTTTCTAGAAAAGCATTTTTCAAATTCTACTAATTACTATTATTGCTGGAGAATAGTAAAATTTTGAACATTTTATTAACAAAATCGTGACAAATAAAACCATAATGATCGTCCAAAAATTTATATTTTTAGAAAATTGTACAAATAAAACAATTTACTGAAAGCTTCAAATAGATACACAATTATTAGTCGCCATTTGAATAAACAAATTCCTTGTCTCTGACTTTACAAAAACTTTTTCATTTTCCATGGCCTCCTATTTTGTTTTGTTATGTTTTCTTAAATTAGTCCCTTGAAAAGCAAATTTTCCTCGGCATGTGATACATTATTTGAAAGGTCTTTTTAAGCGCAATCTAAAAAACGAAGGACCCTATATGGCTGCCATAAGAAAAACAAAAGTTATCTCATTTATCCTAGAAAACAAAAGACTATCGAGGATTTGTTTTTGCACCAAAAAGTGTCCCAATAATGTAAAAGTCTAAAATTTGTGTGACCAAGGATTATTTGGCTACAGTCAAAAAAAGAAATCACGTGGTTTCTTGGAAAAGCTCAAAAACGGTTTTAGTTAGCAACAATTTTTTAACAGATTTGGAATCAGCATATAATTTGCTAAAACTTTCCCTGGGACTCTCCCCATTTAACCGCCCATGTAGCTCTTACCTACCCGAGATTCCAATGGTGAGCATTTGAGATTCACGGTATAAACTTATACTCTCGCTTATACTCGTAAACTATTCCTAAGTGAGCTACACCAGCTACACTGCATTTTTTTAAAACATTAAATTGACCTATATGAGGCGCTAGGCGCTATAATAATATGTTTTCCAGTTAATTAATAGTTTTAAAAAGGGTCAACAAATTTGATTTTCGTTCAAAGTATCCATTCGGCAACTTTTACAATATTGACAATTTATCGCAAATTGTATTAACGTTCGTTATTTCCGAGGGGTAAACCGCCGGCAAAAATCGTGTACACCTACTTCCACTTTTAAAAAAACTTCCACCTACTTCCACCAAACTTCCACGTACTTCCACCAAACTTCCACGTACTTCCACATACTTCCACCAAACTTCCACCAAATTTCCCTCAACTTTCTTTCGAGCTTTCTTTTGAACTACTCTCGGAACTACCTAATAATAATAATTTTTTAATTATTATTATTAGGTAGTTATTATTATTATTATTAGGACTAAATAAGGCGAGTTTTCGCGCTCGGCTCATAACGTTTATTTCAAAAACAAATAAACTTAGCGACCCAAAAACAAAAAACATTTGAAAACCAGTCTTGTTTCCTAGGGCAGTCGTATAATAGTTTTCGAACTTAATTTGTAATTATTGGGAATTAATTAGTAAAATATGCAACAAAATCGCATGTTTTCAATTTTTTTCCGATATTTAAAATAGGCTTTATTAAAAAATCGGTTACACGACTGAAGTGTGCCACATTACCTTTGCAATAATACCAAAATATTATCGATTTGATAAAAATACTCAAAATTCTATGCTATATCCCGAACGTCTGCAGCACTCGAAAAACCGAAATAATAAAGTACAGCGGTCAATTAATTTCGAAAAACTATTACACGGCCTCGTACACGGCAACCCTAGGAAAAAAGAGCCTTTGATTGTTTTTTGTTTTGAGTCGCTAAGTTTATTCGTTTTTAATATGTGTTACGGCTGCCGATCGTGAAAACGGGGCGAATGAAGGACTCTTTATATTATCTATTTTGGTGATAAGCATAATCTAGGGGATAGGTAATAGACATCAAATTAAATAAAATGCTTTATTTACATGCATTAAGTAGTTTTATTATTATAAATGCAAAACAAGTAAATAAAAATACCTAGCTCTAATTTAATTTAAAAAAAATAACAAGTCTTCCTTCTCTTTGGTTATAAAATGAAGTGCTAAAGTAAAAGTAAAGAGAATGGCCCAACTCCCTGTAATATTATCGGACCATAATATTATATATACAGTGTGTCCCACTTTTCACCACTACACCCCAATATCTCGGCCATTTGTTGATCGATTTTGATCAAATTTGGTATACTTCTTTTCTTTCAGATTGTGTTTAAAAAGTTATTAATAAAAAATTTTTCCAAACTTAAATACGCCTAAGTACTATGATCAAAAGAAATTGGCAAAAATTAGGAATTTATATTAGCAATTGAGATGGTTTTTGTTTTTACAGATTCTTGTTCAGCATGACCTAAAACGCCTGTATACCACATTTCGTTAAAAAATATTTATAAAAAAAGTGATAAAAATCTAAGATTTCAATAATAAAAAATAATAAAAGTTAAGTTATTTGATATTTTCTAAAAAAAAGTGCCCTAATGCTTAATTAGCGTCATTGTATCACCCGACTACCAAGTTATGTAAATATCCGACAATAAATAATTTCAATAGTAGGGTAATTACTCGGGTAATTATTATTGAAATCTTAGATTTTTATTATTTTTTTTTTTTTTTGAAGGCATGAATATTGGTGACTGGTGCATATTCTACAACATTTCCATTTAAAATCATCCCTTTCTTCTAATTTTACAACGGGATCAACCATACGATTCTTCGACATTTCGATCGCAGACTTACTATCACATATAAATCTTCTTAATAGATCGGAATTTACTCTTTGGTTTTCTGTGCTTAACAACCAACACAATGAACTTTTTTTGACAACAGATATTTTGTCCTTGATAAAAGCGCGTACAAATGGCCCCTTAACATAAAAGTTACCTCCTTTGCCTCTGTCTGTATAGTCTTTCAATAACCAACCTTTCAGATACTTCCACCATACTTCTACTTACTTCCACCAAACTTCCACATACTTCCATATACTTCCACCAAACGTCCACATACTTCCATATACTTCCACGCACTTCCACATACTTCCACATATTTCCACCTACTTCCACGTACTTCCATCAAACTTCCAGTGGGTTGTACACCTACTTCCACTGGCGGTTTACCCCTCGGTTATTTCCGAGCAGCTATAAATGAATTTATTGTTGAAATGGTACTAACCAGTTAATTTAATTGGACTTGGAATTGATTGAACTTAAAACTTTGAAATTAAATATTGTTTATGCAAATCAAGTAATTTTTAATTACGCACCTGACATAGCTAACTTGTATGACGTATGAAGTTCTAACGATTACATTTAATTGAATGCATTTAAATTTTCTCTTATTAAAAAAAAAATACCGGAAAATTGTTTCTAATAGACATGGTCAATGGCCATACCTAAACGTGTCCTTTTTTTAAAAATGATATACCTATCTAAATGAAATGTGCAAGAAACGACATCGATATTGTAATTTTAACGAAAATATGTTCTTGCCTTCAAAACATGTTTTTTTTTAAATATCGATTAATCTTCAATAACAAATCATGAGTTATTTAAGACTAATTCGTAGTTAATCAATTTCTGCTAGGGCGTATGCGTATGGGATAGAAAACGATGTAAAACAAATTTCAGCTTTCAGCACTAATAACTCGTTTAAATAAAATGACTCTCCTTATATGTTTGTGTATCATGATAACTTGAAATCACCTTGAGATATATGTATTTAGATAGATTTGTTTTATATCAATATGTCATCAATTTTTAGCCCTTTTTATGCAGTCCTAGAATACGAAACTGGCGTCGGAAGAAATTATATAATTAATTGAATTTTTAAGAAGGCGTAGAGGGGTCATTAATAACAACATACAGTTGTAGGTTCGAAGTTATAATTGTGAGTCGAAGTTACAATTGTAGGTTTGAAGTTACAATTCTAGTTTCGACGTTACAATTTTAGGTTCGAAGTTACAATTGTAAGGCGAAGTTACAATTGTAGGTTTGAAATTACAATTGTAAGTTGAAGTTACAATTGTAGGTTCGAAATTACAATTGTAAGTCGAAGTTACAATTGTAAGTCGAAGTTACAATTATAGGTTCAAAGTTACAATTGTAAATTGAAGTTACAATTGTAGGTTCGAAGTTGCAATTGTAGGTTCGAAGTTACAATTGTAGGTTCAAAGTTACAATTGTGGGTTGAAGTTACAATCGTTTAGTTATAATTGCAACAGTCAAAGTGAATTTTTGGTTAACCTTAGCAAAACTAATTTCTAATTGCCCATAAGCTGAAGGTATGGTGCGAAAAGATAAGTTAAATAATATGCTCCCATGTAAAATTCGTTCACAAAATTCAATTGTTTTTCATGATTTTGAAAAATCTAAAATCTGCAGGGAAAATAAGAACTTTGCGTACTTACATAGAGTAAGAACACGACAACGCGTCAAATCCAACCAACACCTACTTTCTATAAGATTCAAAAATAAAATCCCGCAGGGTCCCACTTGTGTTTTTCAGTTTTTTCACATTTTCGACGCCATTTTTTAAACAAATGCCACCATGTGACATATCACTGAAATCAGAATTTCATAATGAACAAGAAAATGTAAATAATATGCCAATTAAAAAGGAAAGTTGGTGTCACTTCCGGTTAGACCGGATGTAGCATTTTGTACACAATCGTGCCAGATTCTGCCTTTAGCGACCTGTAATCCACGTTCCAAATTTCAAAAGTCTATTGTTTCATAACTAACGAGTTATTCCATAGGCAAATCTTTCGTGGCCACCCATTATAACAAAACTATCTTCGTTATCCTGGTTCACTTCCGTGGGTTACCTATTTTATCTATTTTGTTTTATTATTTTATTACGCGCCATGGTATGTCATCAAAACATTTTTTTTTTATATAGAATATCAGCGATAAACATGATTTGAATTCGTCTTATCAGAAGATTAGTATGTGTATTTTTAGTCACAGCAATACATAAACAAGTAAAGGTTGCAGTGCGAATAACTATTTGCCTAACGTCTCGATTAACGTTATACTCAAAACTACTATGCGTTTCAATTTTGAACGCCTAAAAAAAATAGGCGACCTAATTCACGATTTTCTCGAGAATATCGAAATATTGAGATTATTGAGAAACATCACTTGTAGGAAATACGGTGTCCACCCGGTGAGAAATTAAATAGAAATATTGAAATTAATTAAATTTCTTAGCTACCAAAATATCTAGTTCCCTATTATTGGGTATACTCTGAATTGATTTTAAATCACAAACATACTGTATGGTTATCAAAAGCTCGCTGGGCAACTCCTATACTGACCAGTTCTTCCACATCTAAAATGAGTCGTATGCTCTTTACACCTAGTTCAAACTGAACGTTTTGTTTGTCCAACATGATTTCAATTACAACTAGTTTACTTTTTATTTAGTTCAATTTTATTTTATCTTTCAACTAAAAGTTATTATTCAATGGATAACTGTACTAAGTACTTGTCTTTAAAAATCCTAAGATCACGAGCAAACCGGCTTGGTGGGTATACTTAATAAATATGAAATCTTAATTTCGTACGAGACAATATATTGTTCCTTTGATAATGTGAGGCTTATATATATACAGTTATACTTCGAATATATTTAGTCTCATATTTACTGAATTTTATAGGGAAAAAAGATCTATTTTTAGGAAATCCAACGATCTCATACGTATTTTTTTATTGATTCGTTCAATTAAGTATGAGCGATGGCAGTTCAAATTCGCTTCTCGTGCAAGCATTTTGGGGGCAGTTTAAGTATAGATACATAATCACATACTATGTGGGAGGCTTTTTGTCCATATACTTAAATAAAATTATGGAATACAATACACAAAGATTCTTGTTGTTTCATTGTTGATTCATGTATTATATCTAAATTTGGCTCGTCTCTTTTATTTGTTTGGCCACCAGAAACATTTCCATATAATAAAACATTTATGTGTATTATAAGTTTTATGAGCTGCCTCAGATAACACCTAAAATGTTTCCATTTATCCTAAAATATCACAAATCTATAGCGTTTTAAATGTAAATGAAGGTACTTACAATTTTACTGCAAGTTAGTTTCAGTAATAAAAATAATGAATGAAGCGATGGGTTGTCGTCGCTCTACAGTTTCCTGCGAGATGTTTGGTTGTGGATAAATTCGCTGACGTCTCCCCCACGGGATTCAATGGCCACGAGAGCAACTGTCCAGCATTGGGAAGCGAAAAAAATAATCCTTGCTTTGTACACCAGAGAGATGAGATACAATAGTACAAAAACAACGGAATGTATTTTAAAAACAATAAACAAATGGTGGTAGGCTGCTAAATACAAATTTCGTTATGAGCGGCCAAGTAATTACTAAAATACCGTTAGTATTAATAATGGGCTGAAAATTTATAGGATGCTTTTCAGGCTCTCGCTCGCGTTGATTATTTTGATTATTTGACTTTTCGATCATCTGCGTTTCAGAAGAAGCTTGCAAAATTATTAACGTGGATCTATAGGCAAAGGAGAAAAATGTGCGGCGGAAAAATGCTTCTACTTTTTCTATTTGACTCTTCATAACCGAATTATCAAAGAAAAACAAAAACTTTCAGAAATCTCGAAAACAAGATACAATAATAGGTATACTGCGATTTTTTTCTTCGTCATATATTACTCAGCATAACATTTCAGAATTTTGCCCTAATTTAACCTTGTTTGTATCTCTTACCGTCTGCGAAGATGCCCATGATGAGGCTCGAATTTGACTAACCCTGTATATAGATTTGCAAAGTACAATAAAATGGCAACAAAATTAGGGTAGGTATATAGTGGTCACAGTGAAACTTTAAATTGAAAAATTGGTAACGACGTAATTTTCAAATCATTAAAACCAAAATATTTTACAAATACATCTTTCTTAGGAGTTATGCTTGGGAAATATTCATTATTTGCTTGTTGAGTGCCAGTTCTTCAAATAACTCTTATAAGGAAGTACAGCGTTCTGTACACCAGATTTTTAATATTCTGCAGCTGTAATGTAGCTCATGGCACATAAACATCACTTTATTATCGTGACGATATGACGTCTGATACAGTTGTACCCGAGGTTCTACCTATCTGGTCTGAAATCTAGTTTACATAATGCGATCGAAGGTAACATCTGCGATTTATTAAATTACGAACAATAACTGATTGTTGCAATCCTGATGTGTCCTCTGGTTGATTATGATAATCTGTTTGTCCCTCCTTTGTTTTTCATACTGTATGTATTGTAACCGTGTACTACATTTTTGCATATGAGTTGCAACATCGCTGGAAATGCAACGGAAGAATGAAATTATTACGTAGTAATTTACCGCAAGCACTACATTATTGTTAATTACATTAATTTTGTCATCATATTGGCAAATTTGTTATTGATACGGAAATTATACAATAATTGAGTACAATACAGCCAACTTATAGTTTATGAGATAGGTAATCGTACTATAGATAGTCATATTGCCTCGGATAAATTAAACATAAATAAATGCTTTTTATCTTGCTGATAAAAACATGTGATATTTTTTTAGCGTTATTGACAAATTTTATCTAAATAACAGTCCATTATATTATATTGAAACATAACTGCTTAAAATTTGTGATTTTCTGTAAATAAATAAATATTTCTTCAAGAAGGTGCGTCCTTAAGGTTGAGTTTATCAACCTTAATTACCTTCTCGTATAAAGATAAGATTTCTCATTTTACGATGTTTTTTTATTCCAGCTTTGGAAACCATCTTAGATTAAATTAATAATTTTGTTATTTAGTGCAGGGTATCACGAAACAAAGTCTGACCTCGCAATAAATTTTAATGACGGTCACTCTGATGGCATCGCCAGAATGACATATATATCAGAGAGGCAAAATTTCGCATCAACTGGTTTCTTTTAAATTTACATCTTAATCGCAAGGTTAAATTGACCTCTGAATTAAACTCGTTCATCATTTAAGAAATATTTTACACTGATACCAATTAGTGTGTTGCGCAAAGATTATTACGTGTGTACAATGATTTTTGGTTTGCGATACTGATGGCATTAGGTCATTCTGACGAATTATGTTAATCTAAGATCGTCATTGTGGTGACGCATTGCTGACTAAAATTTTGTACCGCTTGGTACAAAAACTCCTGGCCTTGAAGTAGAAAAAAGAAAATTTAACTGAAAACCTACTATTGTCTAAAAGTTATTTGTGGCAAAAAGACTGAAAAATTACTATTAAGTAGGTATAAGGTGTTCTATATTAATATCGCTTTTTCATTTTTTTTAGCCATTAGAAGAAACATTGATTTCGCCATTAAAACTAATTAAATTGCCGGAAACAAAGTATATTTTGCATGGATGAAGGCCCATGTTGGCTTAAAAATTAATGAAATTGTCGATGTCCTAGCGAAAGATAGCATTAACAAAGACCAATGCCTGATATTTGTGGCACAAATTCTATCACACTAACGTAACTATTTATACTCTTACCTTTGTCGTTCCAATCTTACATCTTTTTTTATATTATCTTCTGCTTCATCTTCATCTTCGTTTTCTTTTTCGCCTTCAACATCACCTGTAGATTATATCTCCTTTTATCAGTCAGACTTCTTCGGTATCTCCAATCTCTTCCGCTGCTGCATCTTTATTTATGTAATGGATGAGTCCAATCTTGTGTCATAAATTGTAAAATAATTTCCGAAGAAGAACATTGGTTGAAAAACTAACGTGCCTCACATGATATCAAGATTTTGCCACATTTTTAAACTGCTGAACAATAATTTGAAGCGAACCAAGTGAATTTTTAGGTTAACTTTGAAGTCAAATATTTTGCGAACGAATAAAGATATCGATGTGCGGTTTGCAGAATTTAAAAGATAATTTAATTTTAAACACGTCTGTTTGTTCCGATTTTTTTGGTTTCAAACATCTTCCTGTCTACAGGGGGTGAAAGGAAAGTATGTTTTTTAACCAAAGTTTCTAAGTAGGTACCTACCGAGTTTTCACAAAATTTTTTTTAAATTTTTTTAATTGTTTTTTTTTTGTCTCTTGTTTATAAGGAAAAAACTAATTTTTTTCTTTACGTTCCTGAAATTTTGATTTTTTTCATTTCACTAGTCGGCAAGTTGTTTATTAATTTAGATAATTGTCTTAAAGAAATATGATCTGATTGGTTTATTAAGCCTTAGACGATGCTGTTGATTTTTGTTGATCAAATCTTAAGTCATAAATAACTTATTGAAAAGGGTTATTATTGATTTAAAAATATTGTTTTATATTAATCAAAACCATATGTTAGACATTGAACCTTCGAATGTTTCAGTACAAGTTGCAATAACCGTAAATGACACGAGTTAGAAGCAAGGTTCGAAAATATCATGATATTTATATAAATATCAAAATTTTGATATATATCCGATATACATATATCAAAATTTTTATATTTATTTTTTTTTCGTTTTTTTTTATTCTGATCAACAAAATTGCCAACTAAAAGCATTTTTATTTTATATTATAATAAACGAAAACAACATAAACATAACAATAATTATTATTTAATGGAATAAAAAACAAAAATAGACTTCTTAAAAAAATATATAAAAATAGTTGAAATGTCAAAATGTAAAAAGTAATAAAAAATAAGAACAAAATTAATAATCTAACAGAACAGAATAATGTGAATCGATTTGATTAAAATTGCAAAATGCAAAATCTTGTGAAAAAAAAATATATCATTGATATATATCAGTCCTTTAAATATCGGATATATATCGTGATATATATCATGATATATATCCCGGATATATATCCTTCGAACCCTGGTTAGAAGTACTAATAATTGCAATGAAATTGATTTTGCTCCGAAAAGTTAAACATATAAGTACCTAGGTACATAGAAGGTTATAAATAATTCTCGAAATAATATTATAAAGAAAAAAATATGGATTCGAGGTCTTCGAATAGGGTAAATAAACTGCACGATGTTTTCTTTTATAAAACATGCATTGATCTATTAAAATGATCACTACTTCTACCGTCAAACAGTCACTATAATAAAAAAATCATTATTAGAAAACTTTTTGTTATAAGTACTGATTTTCTCCAAGATGTATGATAAGATATCTCTTAACTAAATTCTAAATCCCAGAAACAAGAAATACGAAAGCAACTGCGACAAGTTGTGTTTCTTTGTTAATATAGTTAGGTAGGCACAAGAAATAAAATAAGGTCCAAAAATATTATCTTAATTTTTAAAATTATTGAAAGAGTTAATTTAATTTTTTTTAAACCCTTTTAGTGGCCTCGTTTTTCTATGTAGATGAGGAATAGCAAACCGCGCAAACACTCAATGATCATCAAAATTTTGTTTATACAGTGTGTACCTACATAAGTCATAGAATAAAGAAAACTCTTTTTTTAATTCATCATTGCTGAATACGAAAATATTTTTAAAAAATCCTCAGACATCCATTTTTATTTTAAATTGGGCATCTTCTGCTTTAATTATTTTTGCTGACCTTTATAATTTCTTGATGAGAAAACATTACATTCTAATCTAATGTTGGATTTTAATTAGGGCTGGGCCGATACCATGTTTCACATACCGATACCGAAACGATACTGTATTTACCTTTGTGACCGATACCGATACTGTATCTGAAAGCATCTGAAATTCAGATAAAAACTTATTTTCAAAAATAGTTTATTATTAATGTTCTAAATTAAAACTAAAACATTTAATTTAAAAAGTAATTTTTTTTTCCAGACGTAAGCGAAGTTCTGGTTTGTAGGTAAATTAAATTAGATATATTTAAAAATCGTTTTTTTTTTCAATAAGTCGTAATTCATTTATTTTTAATATTAATACTTTATAACTCCGATTTAGAAAAAAATTTACCAAAATTTTGTCTAAACCACTTAGGTATAGTTTCAACACATTTTTAAAATTCATTAACTTTTGAACTTCTCTAAATACGCATATAGAGCACAACCATATTTTACATTAACCCATATGCGTCAATCAATATTCAATATGTTTATTATCCTGGTGGCCGGCCGGTCGAATGTTTATCTGTCCTGTGGCTCGAATGGTGGTGGAGACTGTAGACAGTTGATTTTAGATATAAAAGTATCTGAAATCAGATACTTTTATATCTATATATTTTAAAATCCGGTAACTTTGGTGGCCATTCAACACTACCCGTCTTGCAATTCACCTATTTGGAAATACTTGATCAAGATATCGAACGTTTTTTTATCTTCCCTTTCTTTTTGGCATTTATTGCCATATTTTAGCTTATGTTATTATTTACTGTTTATTTGCTATTTTATTGTAAAATATTACAATAAAACAAGAATTAAGCATTTAACTTAAAAAAATAAAATTTTCAAATGCATAGCTTCAAACTAATGATCCTAAGTAGTATAGGTCTTTGCGAGGGTCTTTGAAATCAGCTTTCCATAGAGATTCTGAAAATGAAAAAATATACATGGTGTTCTATTTAAAAAATATACTTAGATGATGTCATAACCGTAGCAACGACAGCGTCAGTTAAAAAAATCAAAGCAGTAGATGTGCAATTCAAAATAATCGACCTGTCCCAAGTTCTTTCTAAAATCCAGAAATAATGAATTTATTCCGTACTTTACGTACACACTGTCACTGTATAATATGAATATAAAGCGATTGTTATTATTCCTGCTGATAAATCCTATCTAGTATGCTGAACGTTACATCAAAATAGATTAAGTATTAAATAATTCTTATTTATTAAACATATGGCGGATGCGCAGGTTCTGATTTGTGCTGATCTTACATTAGGACGTAGCTTGATCAAATTACAATGTGACCACCCCCAGACAATACTCGTAAAAAATAAGAACAAACCCAAAAAAACCCCTAGGTCGAATAATTGTAAACCTTTTTCCTTGAAGTTGAATTCGATTGTACCATATAAAATATTCTATATGCTCCTGAGATGAAGTGTAAATTTTTTAAATTTCTTTATTTTATAAGTGACCCAAATAAATTGACAATAATATTTAAAAAAAATCGAGTGTTTTTGAGACCCAGGTGTCTGACTTTAATAAATTGCGCAAGCTAATGACCGATTTTTCGATAAAAGTAGTTAGGAAATCATTTTTATAAATAATTTTTTCTACTACCGATCGTAAAGTACCTATACTAACTTTCCACAGGCTGTAGGGTATGTAAAGTTAAACTTTACGCACTAAAGTGTTTTTACCTTACGCACTAGTGCGTAAAGTAACATACTAAACAATTGCATACCTATTAGAGCACCTATAATAATTATATCTTATTTTTAAAACGTTAAATGTGGTTATTTAATTTTATGTAGTCCATTTATTTAATATCACGGTATATTATTATAAAACATACCTACCTAATTTTCAGTATTCTTTAACAATAATGATTGAATTTTTTACAATTTTAAAGTTTTATTTATATTCTTGACATTGACATAGACATTGATTAGTTTCACTCATTTAAAATTAAGTGGGCCATAACAGTATTGTGATTTTTAAATGACATATGAAGTTTTGACGTAAGAGGTAAGTTTGACGTTTCACATTATTATTTGAGAATTTAGGTCCATTTCGGTAGTAGAAAAAATATTGTATGCAATTCGTGCGAAAAGTGAGTTTTTTTCACTCAAAATCTCAACTTACGCACTTGTTGCATAAATAACTATTATGCTTTATAAAAAAAGTACGTATGAATTAAAATCCCATCTAGGTATTTACTTTTTGCAATATTCAAGAAAAATTTCTAAGCTTGCACTAGTTCGTGCATACTTTGAATTTGAAAAATGTGAAATACAAGTTCTCAATATCGGTCAAATCCCAAGATTCTTAAGTGAAGTTTGAAAATTTTCCACCATGCTTGATCCACTTATACCTAATGATAAAGACTGACTGAAGTACATGAAGCCAATCTTTAGCCAAGAAAATGTAACAGATTTACTAAAACAGTGTGCGTATTGTAAAGAGGGCATGATGAAAGCCAATTTAAATTTCTTAAATAGTTTGACAACTTTGCATAAGTTTTCCCTCTATAAGCCCCACCTCCGTATTCATAAGATTACTACTTAGTAACTATTATTTAATACAAACTTTGGTATGAAATACACGCCGTAGAATGTTTGCCTCACTGTACATGATAACTTGTGCGTGACGATATACGTAGAGCTCTGTAAATAGGACATTTTGCATAGGGTGATCATTTCACGTATGAATTAAATATTCTTATGTGAACATGATATTTTTTATTTATCTAATGTCAGGAATCTAGTTTCAGGCAGGTATTACATCGACTAGTAATTAAGCTTTCTAAAGACAAGGTTCTTGGTATTTTTCTGGTTTGTCTCTAGCATTGGATACAAAACGGTTTTAGCATTCTATATTATTAATGCAATACCAAATTCTAGTTGAAGTCGAACCAGAGTTAATGGAGTGGAGCAAAAGTTTGCTGCAGCAAATAAATTGACTCTGACACGAGCACCCACTTATACGAAGAGGGTGCTTTTGAATAAGATTCACAAAATCAGTAAAATCACCCGTATGTTTCTTTAGTCTTGGTAAGAACTAAGAAGTGTTCTTTATATAGGTAATAATTTTTTAAATAGAGTAAAGTTACACCTCTTCCAATCGGCGAGTCCAGTTCCAATATTATTTTTTTATCTCGAAAACTATAAAACTATAAACCAAAATTGGAGCAATATTTTTAAAGATATTTTGTCAATACATGTTTTCCCAATAAAATTAACAGCTTCGGAAATATGGCCTAAAGTATTTTAGAAATTCTGAATTACCTATTTGCTTGTTGTATAGTTGTATACCAATTTTTTATATATGTAATTTGTTTTGCGCCTGATTTTAATCAATTTAGTGCCTTAATCACTGTGATCTCGAACGTTTTCCTATGAGATTAATGGCTTCAATTTTTTTCTTTGATGTAAAATGGTCCAGTCAGATTTAATTAGTATAAAAAATTAGTTTGAAATAATTGAAAATTTAGACGGCTAACAAGGTCGGAGTTTGTAGCGGGCAGGGCTGATAATCCGTTTTTATATCTTACGATTTAATTTTCGCAAAACATTCCGAATTGGTTAATGGTGTAGAATTTAACAGGTCATTATGCCCAATTATAGTTTCAAAACTTTTGTGTTCCTGTAAGAGTTATGAGGGAGATATGTGCGTTTTAATGTTTTCGGCGTATTTAATTAGAGACCACCGGCTCTGTTGTTTTATTTATTTTGTCGATCCTCTTAATTACATGCAAATGGTTACTAAAAAGCAGGGCCGGTCCTAGCGTTCTGGCCGACTCGGCGATTACAAATTTTTCTGTCCCAGAATACACAAACAAGGTATAAAAACATTAAAAACAATAAGAGTTTTACTTTTTGAAGGCTTTTCGAAACAACATCAGTTTTTCCTACATTAGTTTTGCTCGTAAAAATAAATTTTATGTACCCTTTAAGCTATTGGAGATTAACTATTCTCGCGTTAAGATTTGGTTTCTCCTGCACCTGAAAGAATATTGAGCTGAAGGACACACAGCAGGATTTAGTTAACCAAAATCTTACAGTTCAACAGAGCAAACTAAATAATTGGAAATTCTGTGGTCTACATCTCAAGATTAAGAATTTACCTCGGAATTTACCAGAAGCAAGAGTTTTAAGTTTCGGTATTTTACTTTGCTGAATAATAATCATACGGTGGTCGGTTTCAACGTAATTTTACGTAATCTAATACGGTATATTTAGAATTTCAATTTTCACAAATGCAGTTCCGTCTACACCGTGGTAAACCGGTGTCGAAATGTATGCATTGCGCCAACAGGTATATATTCAACTTATTTTAAACATAAGGTAATATAAGTTAATAGCTCCAATTTAACTCTGTACATAATCTTTAATAAAACCGCATTTAATATAATAATTACCCTTTAAGAGTAAACACAATAATTATAAAACAAAATCAACTAAAGCACTGAGTTTAAGTAAGAACTTCAGAACGAAAGCTGTAGTTAGAAAATGTATAACGAAGCCAAAAATCAAAACACTAGTGAAGAAGAAAGCAAGTCAGCCCTCAGTAAAAGAGTGTCGAGTATGATTTTAGTACGTCCAGATGTTTATATTTACAGGTCGTCTTAAATTACTGGTAACATATCTACTCGATAAAAAAATATTCAAAGCTTTCTTCTACTACAGAAATAGTTTAATGCCGTGAAAAGCGGCTCGAGTAAACATTTTTTTTTTTATTTTTGATCAAAAGCAAACCTGACGCTATATCTTTTATATACTTAAATCGTTTATTCTCATTGTACCGTTAATTCGATACTGCCTGCGTAATTATTCATAAGTATGTACTGGTTCAAATGTACTGAAAAAGATTATGTAACAATTATTGCTATACGATCTTTGTTCGGTGAAAAAAATAAACAGATGTTGGGAACGGCCCTGCCAAAACAGAAGAGCGTAGGCGTTGTTTTATAATACTTACAACTTAAAATTTCACTTTGAAAAAAGTACCTACTATTAAAAACGTAGTTTTAAGTGAAATCGTTTAGTAACGGGAAATTAATATAATTTATTTGTCGCGTTATAATATACTCCTCATTTGCATTTTCTTTATTTGGAAATAAAATTTAAAGCCTTGGTGATATATTCTTACAGATAGGCGCCTTCCTTATCATCATTACATGTATTTTACCGATATAATTTACATATTTATTGTTTTTTTAAAACTGCTTTGTAATATTAATGGCTAGCTACTTCAATAATTAAAAAAGAAATCTGTTAAGTGTATTAGGTCAAGGGTCCAGGAATATAAAAGGCACGTGAGCAGTAGTTAATAATTTGTGGAAAGCTATAAATTTGACTATTTTCATACACGAGCCTATGCCAACATTTTTAAAGTTTTTGTGTGTTCAAGTTCGCATATTTTAGAAAATACGTGTGAATCTTTTTATTTCGATGTTCCAGGTGGGCACCAGAGTATTGCATGCGGAATAGCTTTTTACTTGGTTGTTATGGAAGATAGGCTTCCGAAATTTGCAACGTAGATATTAGGGCAGAGTGCACAAAATACCACTTCCGGCCTAACCTGACTGGAAGTGTCACAAAGTATTTTAAATGGAACAGTGTACATATATTTTTGTATTTTTTGTTCGTCTTGAAATTCCGATGTACCTACTTATAATAGCAGTTGAACCGATCAAGGAAATAAAGCTGCCAGCCCCTGCGGGGCTGGCTGACCGGATTAATTAATCGATTAGGGATAAAATCGGGGAAAAAGATTTTTTTTGCTTTTTTTTTTACTTTTTGGGATCAAAAAAACGTCAAAATGACATTTGGGAACGGGTACGGCCCCTCCGGGGCCGCCCGCGATCCACTTTTACGATTTTTTGTCGGTTTTCCAAAAACCTGTCAAAATGACGTTTAAATGTCAAAGTGAAGGAAGGGTGCTATCGAGAAACCGAAAACGGTTTCGTGGTCCTGCAGGGGCATAACCCAAGCGTAAACCGCGGTTGGACCGGTATTGTAAACTGCGGGAGGACGGCGCTTAGACTTTTGAAAATTTCGTCACGTTTCAGTCGTTTGGGAAAATTCACAGCTGCAGATGGATATTAAAGCGACGAAATTTTCAAAGGAGCAAGGGCCCCGAGAAAAGTACCATTTTTCCGTAAAATCGACCTTGAAAAAAATTCGTATGTCGGCTTATGAGCCCTAAAATTTCCAGGGGGGAACCGATTACATTATCGGACTTTTGGGGCGACTGCAGGACCCCGAAACCGATTTTGATTGCTTGATATAGCACCCTAACACCCACCCGGACTTTGACATTTATTTAAATGTCACTTTTGACAGTTCTTCGGAAAATGGACGAAAAATCGTAAAATTCGATCGCGTGCGGGGCCAAAGGAGCCGCACCCGTTGTCAAACATCACTTTGACGTTTTTTGACAACTGTCCCCAATTTTTTTTTTTTTATTTAGAAATTTTACCCGTAATGACGTAACAAATCCGGTCAGGCAGCGTTATTTCCTTGATTGATTCAACTTCTTTCTATACATCACCGAACGGTAAGGACGTCAGCTTTATTTCTTTGATTAATTCAACTTCTATACTTCAAAAATAAAAACTTGCAGGAGCCTCCTTAATATGTCTTTCAGTTTTGTCACATTTTCGACACCATTTTTTAAACAAATGTCAATTTGTGACATGTCGCTGAAATCAGAATTTCATGACGAACTAAAAAATGTAAAAATACAGGGTGGTCCAGGTTAAACGTCATTAATTTTGATAGGTGATAAGTAGAACAACTAGAAAAAAGTAGACTTTCATAAGAAAATTTTGTTCAAAAATGTTTCCTAAGAAAGTTACAGGGTGTCAAAGTAGATTCCATTTTGACAACTTATTAGTGTAATTATTTATTTAATTTGCTTTTTTTTTGGAATCTTTGATGTACATTATGTCTCGTGAGCAATAAAATGTTTAAAGAGATTTTGGCCTCTCATATCATATTTTCTTGGTAGTTCAGTCCTAAGTTTTGGCCTGCTTGTAAAACTTTAAATTAAAATAAGTATCTCAAAAACGAAGCCATAAATCAAAAGTTTTCAAGGGTAATTTTTTTTTCTAAATTGAACAGGGAATCCAAAAATTGAATCTTCTTTGCAAAATATCCAGTGGCGCCGAAGATTGGGAGGGGAGAAGGGAGTGCCGACCACCGGTATCTACGCCACTGGAGAATTTCTTTAAATGATTTTAATCATTACTTAGAGATGTACTACATTAGTCTGTGTGGGAAATTTGAAAAAATCGATAGTGTGGTTTGGAAGTTATGATGAGAAATCCAGATTTTTTTACAACTTTGACACCCTGTATCTTTGTTAGAAAACAGTTTTGAACAAAGTTTTCTTACGAAAGTCTACTTTTTTCTAGTTGTTCTATCACCTATCAAAATTAATGACGTTTAACCTGAACCACCCTGTATACAGTGTGTTCCATTTAAATTAGGAAAGTTGGTGCCACTTCCAGTCAGGTTAGCCCGGAAGCAGTATTTTGTGGACAATTGTGTCCACATTCTGACATTAGTGACCTTTTACCCACATTCAAAATACTATAGTACCTATTTATCTGACTATTTCACTCACCTTAAAATTATCACATAATCTCACCAATCACAAACCAAAGACAGCTTGTATTACAGCGAAAATACCGACTGTCTTTCAATTCTAATTGGTCTATCAGCGTGGTGTTTTCAAAGACGTAACCATGGATACGGATGGCCGTAACCATGGATACGGATGGCAAAGCAAAGTTTGACAGTTTAATAAAAATTAATTAAAGAGACAGACGTCAAAATGAGTCGCTTCGGTGCTACTTCTTAGTGTAGTTATCAACGAAAATATTTGTTCGTGAAATAGTCCAATAAAATACCACTCGTGATTAAATTTATCTTATAAGTCTGTCTTTTATTTCTCAACTCAACTGAGCTGCTTGAAAACACTGCTCGTCCTACGGACTCGTGGTGTTTCCAAGCAACTCAGTTTCGTTAGAAATAAATCGACAGACGCGAAAATTCAATCTCTTGTGGTATTACTACTGACAAATGACAATTACCAAAAACGACTAGTCTTTTTTTAAACAAAGCAGTCTCGAGAACAGTATATTTCAATAAAAAAAATGTTTATAGATATGCATAGCACTAATTTCAGAGATATATATTTAAGATACGTTAAACTCTTTGAAAAAATCCAATAGGTAATTCGGTTTTTGAAATTTTCATATTCGTAAATATCCAAGTTAGAGGGGGGTGAATTTACGGTGGATCACCCTGTACATAAGGATGTGGCAAATCTGTAATTATGAATCCGACTCTTCATTGTCTTAAATAAAACACCATTATTAATTCCAGCTTTAATTTACACGAAATAGGTAGGTATTTGTATATTCCGGTCAGTAGGTGTTTTATTTCCTCTGGCGAAAAAATGTATAAATTCGTTTAAAATTCGCAATACTGTCAATACATTCTTGTTTGCGACGTTAATTACATTTTAGGGGATGAAAATGAAAAAAGGGGCTTTGGAATGTTGACTTATTACATTTTGTTAACAAAAAGTTACGTGAAAACTAGACGTTGAACAAACAAAGCGCTGTTCCGCTATACGTAAAATTTTTTATTATTCATCTGTGCACATTTCCTCTTATTTTCAGACGATAACCGAGATTTTTCAATAAATTTTACCCTAGTTCGCAACTCTGTTGAAGCAAACACTCGAGCAAACATGTGATTTTATAAAAGTCTGCGTTTGACTGTTTAAAAATAGCCCAAGAACATTCCCATATTTCATTTCATGCAGTTGATATTTCCCTTATTTAAAAAATATTTATACCGAGAAATTTTATAAGAAGCCAACTTAATTAAAGCTAATAAACACGGGTGCAAGGAACATTAAGAAAACAAATCTACTGGATACGAAAATATTTCCACAAGTTGTTAAAGAAACAGTTGCTCAATTTTCCGACAACTAAGGCGTACCAAAATTTTAACGAAAGAAAAAATATGGCATGATTAAAATAATAAACCAAACGTCAAGTGCAGAAATTTTTGAGCAATATTTCACATCTAGTTTTAATATAATGTGCAGAAATTGTATACCAAAATCGTTAAAACAGTGTGTTTAATATGATCTAATCACATAATTAAATTGAGTAATGATTTGCATTTATTTTTAGAGGAAAACCTAAATTAACTGAAGTGGAGTGTTAATTGAAGTAACATGTTCGTTTCTCAGTTCCAATATTATCTTATAATTATGTATACATTCGAATAAATTTATCGCCTGTTTGTCCATTTTTATTGAATGTTTATGTGTTTTATTATTTATTGATGAACTTGACCTCTTATACTGCAAGGAAGATCGTTTTATTATGCTACTCATTCAATGTAAGAGTGCACAATAGATCAATTGTTCTAGAAGATGAATACAATTATGATTACATTTATCTGTTGTTCTAACATTCCCTGAAGAATAGCGAGTTGTTGGGTACGTTAACGGTATGTGAGTTACATTGCATGTGTTCATTTGTACATTTTAAAAACTGAGAGAACAGAAGTGTGAATGTAATAAATCACCCATTTGGTCCATGACCAATCGATGACGAATGAAGCATCCAAAAATCAAATGTTTTTAGTTTTGGTTCGATCTGTAAAGGATGTTGAAGATGAAAATGAATGCGTAGACAAATTATATTTTCCTTAGTATCATGGCATGAGTATATTGTCCTCATATTACCGGATGGAAGATGTACCACAAGGTCAATAAAACGTTTATTTTAAACTGTCGTTGTCATTGTTCCAACTGAGATATTAAACACAAATAAAACTAGAGATTTTGCAGATGTGTAAAATAAAGACATGTGTTTAAAACTTTAATTAATTTATTTAATGAAGTTGTTTTAGAGCAACAATGTCATAAATTGATACCAGTGAGCTTTATACGTTGATAGAAATGAGTTGTTTTGCAATGATACATCTTTGTTGGATGCAATTTATTTTTTATCATTAACATAGACGTACGATGGCTGTTTTCTTTAATACAGAGCGCATCATTTTTTTAATTGTCGCGGTTCATCACGTATCATGAATGCGACCGTTTTATTTCTATTGGTTGTAAATTATTAAGTTAACAGTTGCAAGAAATTTATAAAGTCTTACTTTGTTCATACGCTGATATGAACACCAAAAAGGAAAATGGTTAGTCGAAAAGTTTTAGACCCTTTTCAAAATAGAGATTATCATAAAATTCGTCTGCAGACCGTGCTTTATAGGATTAAAATCTAGCGACTAAGTAGACGATAAAAATGATCAAAATGATATCGGTTCATCGACCAGTTAGAATTGCAGCCCACGCCATCACAGGAACTGCACTTTCTGTACAATCGCCAAGACCCTTTTTAGTCCAGGTCTTTTGACTTTTTTGAATCAGACTATCCAAGCCATGATTTATCTGTAACTATTTGTTTATTAATCCAATGTTCCTTGTAGAACACAAGAAAAATTTGTACCTATGCATTTTTGTATAAAATCATTCAGTACAGATAAGTGAATATTGATCAGCTATAAAGCCATTTTGAGAAGCAGCATCCTGCCAAAGTACAGTTATAAAACTGCTACGGTTTGTATATTTATTTGAAGAATATTTCCATAGCTAAAATTGTTTTTTAATAGACTTCAAATGCGTGTCAGCTTCGAGATTCATAATTTCTGTTTCTGTTTTTTCAAATCCCCGTGAAAAGTTCTGAATGGCGCTCGTGCTTCTCACAGTTATCTTAATTTCACCATTATGTCTATTATAGCTATTTTAATCTGCAGGTAAATACTCGATATAAATATTTAGAACTATGCGTAATGCTTAGTTTTTATTATTTCAGTAATAATCTGCTGACTATTCTTTTTCCAAGAATGAAGATTTATACATACATTTGCTCATTATAAACATTTATTATATTTAGAAATTGCTAAATTAAAAACGTGCGCTAATTGCTATTAAATAAATTTAGAACGTTGGCATAATTTCAGGTTTTGAAGCCGCAGGAATTTTAAAAGTTATTCAACTTTAAATTCTTATTATTGAAGTCGTCAGTCATTTCGCTCGGGATATTAATCTTTCCATTAAATTGGAGCTGTTAAATGTCTAAATGGGAATCTATTTACTCTGCAGTAACTAAAGTAAACTTTCAAGGTAGGTTTTTTACTTTATTAGTGAGTATTCTGAGCTCGATTCTGAGACTCTGATTTCAAGTTCTTGAATGTATAAGAGATAGGTAATATACAGGGTGTCTCCTTAGTGCATGCTAATGTGCAGAAGGTATATGAAGATTTGTCTTAAAATGTTTTGTTGTTAAGATGCAAGGCGTTAAATTTTTTCCAATATATGTTTTGTTTTTGTATACCCCAAAACCGTTTCCTGCAAGAATCTTATTTGGTACGAAGTTTTGTTTTCTGTTTTCTGTTACCATTGATTGATTTCAGGAATAAAGTAATAAATTTTTTGACAACATCAGAGCTTTTTATTATTAGCAAAACGAACTGGAGCTTCGCGAGGAAAGCGCATTAAAGTGAATGTTTGATGCATTCCGAGTGTATCGCTATACTATTTCTTAAATATCTCCTGCTCTATCGATCGTAGAAAAATTAAAAAAAAAACTAAAATATTCGTAAATGCCTATCAAACTGTTGGGGTATAGTTACATTAAAAGTGCATCCTAACCTCAAAAAAATCCTCAGAATTACAATGTTGCTTGCAATTATTTTTCCAAAGCATACTGGATTTTATAAATTATTTTTACATTAATTCGAATATCAACATGTTTTTAAAAATTCACTCTATTTTGGTGACACCTTACGAAAGCTCTTTTAATGAATTGAATTTCGTTTTATACAAAACTTATATAAAAATCTGGCATAAAAGATATGAAAAAATGTCAAAAAAGTGAAAATAATAATTATTTTTTTTAATTAAAAAACGACATTTTAACTTGATAAACAGATTCTGGTATATGTTCACAAAAAAGTGCTTAAAAAGAATTTAAAATAAGACGTGTAAAAAATGCAGTTGGTTGAACTTCAAACAACTGTTGAGGTTTGCCCACTACACTTTTATCTAGACATATTTTGGCAATTTTCTTATTTCTATTTATTTTTTAGAATTTGGCGTGATTCCCAGAATTAAGTTCAATGAAAATTTTATTAGGTGGTTATAACTTTGCGCTCCACATTTATATTTTTTGTCTTTTGATTTTCTTCCTATTTTATCGACTTAGTTGTAGCATATTAATAAGGAATTACAAGACTGTATCCAAAAATACCTGGGTTGGTTTATTTTATTATTTAAAATACCACCGGATATAGGATTCGCCGCCATAACCACTTACATTCATAAAAAATTCACTTAATATTAATTATTTTCACCTAAATTTATCATTTTCCGGGTTTATAGACCCGGTTTATGCTGTCTAATTCGAACGCCTCATATTTAATATTTGAAACCTAGAACTAGTTATAAAGCGTTTCGCAGCTTTGATGTAAAATTTAATAGCAATTAGGTGTATCTGCGCATTATTAAAGTGTGCCAAACTCGCAAGATTTATCACAAACTGAAATATTATGTATTACGTAGCAAGTCGTAATAAATGAGAACCTTTTCAAAAGAAAATGGAACTACAGTTTAAGTTTTTGATTTGAATAAATATATACACTTTTCTACTCAGTAGCTGAAGCTCTAGGGCCTGGGATTTGGCAACGGATATACGGCAACTTTGATTGTTTGCCAACTGCAATATAAACTCATTTTGAGAAAATGTCTTCACATAAAAATTGAGTGTCTGCATAGCAGCTAGTGAGTCGCGAACTCGCAACACGTTATTGCTCTTATTTTTAATTTAAAGGAAGGATATCATTCCATAATAACACTGCCAAAGGCGGACGTTCGGCAGCATTATTTATTGATGATACTTGAAATTGATATCGCATACAATCTAGTGCCTTATGTACGAAATCGTCTACAGAAATCACTTTATTTGGATAATACATACATAACAACTGTAAATGTAAATACTTAATAAGTGCATATACCGGGTGCCACAGGATACTGGCTCACCCCTATATTTCCTTTATTTTTTAACTTATTCATTTGAAATTTGGGGGGAATAAACTACCGTTTAAAATGTATTTCTGCACATTACAAACACTATGGTACCACTTCCAGTTTATCCGGAAATTACCTCAACTTTCGATTTTCAAATGGAACACCCTGTATTATTTTACATATTTGGATGCAGGGCAACATTCTGCATACATCATGTAAGGTTCGCGAATTTTTGAGCCGATGTTCAATTTTTTCAAGCATCTTAAGAAATCCGTCTAGAGTGCTTTGGAATTCCAAAATTCGTTATACGGTAGATAAACTTCAAAGAAAAAATATAATTTTTCTTTTCGTTTTACTAACTGTTTGCGAAGCCTCCAAAGTTGAACATATCACTTTTTTATCGAAAACTTTTTTTTTTCAAATGGGAAGGTGGTGGCTCATAGTGTTTGAAAAATTATAATTTTCTTTCTGATTTCATTGATATCTTTTTCATATCTGTGCTATTTATTTTCAATTTTATTTCATTCGTTTAAAAGTATAAAATCCACTTTCACGGATTTCTGAAAATGCTTGAAAAAATTGAACATCGGCTCAAAAATTCGCGAAACTTACATGGTGTATACAGAATGTTGCCCTGCATCCAAATATGTAAAAATATACAGGGTGTTCCATTTGAAAATCGAAAGTTGAGGTAATTTCCGGATAAACCGGAAGTGGTACCATAGTGTTTGTAATGTGCAGAAATACATTTTAAACGGTAGTTTATTCCCCCCAAATTTCAAATGAATAAGTTAAAAAATAAAGGGGTGAGCCAGTATCCTGTGGCACCCGGTATAATTAGATGAATATAAGTAGAATGTATTTTAACGATGAACGAATATAACCAACAAATACATTAAATTAAATCCGAATAGTTGCGATATAAAAATCCCCTTAGAAAATAAACCAGAAGAGAATACTCACTCATTACTTAAAAGTTAGCCTAAAAGAAACCTGATTCCAGCTCGTCTTGAAAAGTAAAGAACACAATGTCTTGAACCAGAAGCAGGAGACAGTCTTCTGACCTAAAATAATAAAATTGATATAAAGAAACATTAAGAATTTCCTAAAATATTGTTACATATGCTAATATTGTCCATATATGCTAATTCAATGTTAGAACAGAGCTATCAACACAGAGATCGGTCGATCCTTAGTAAAATGACAAAAACTCCAAGAAATATAAAAAAATTCTTATAGCAAGAAAAAAGAAATAATATGTTATAAATTTCAATAACAATGCAAATAAACTCTGACCAATGTGTAAATTTAGTCACTCAGTAGATTTACTGTGAACTTAAAAATAAGTGTCTCGTTCGTAAAGTGAAAATCCGTGAAAATCGTTAAAAACAAAAGGTGTCAAAGTGCATATCCAGGAGAGAATGGAAATTTTTTAAGCAATCTAAAGTATGGATATAAGTTAAATACTTACTAGTTTGAAATGAAAATTACCAAGAAAGCTATGAAATACAGCAACTTCCATCAGGTAACTAGGTAACCGGTGAGGTGGACTACAAACAGTGAAGCCTAAACATCCAAACTGGTAAAATTTAGTAAAATTTCAGAATATACAAATTAAATCGATTCGACGCTACATTATTTCTTCGCACTCGCAGCTAAATAAATTGGCACATTATTATGATGGTCAATATTTAAACCCCTATCTAGAGGGCAATACTAAAATAAATTCTAAATAAAGCATAACCTACATATCAATTTACAGCTTTATTAAATATAATTACAAGGCATTGAATAACAAATAATCGAAATTCAGCACCAAAGGTAAGTTCTCCAAAATCTGGTGTACCTAAGAAGGCCCTGAAATCAAGAGACATGGGTTAAAGCTACCCCAAAGTGAGCATTCTCGTCTGGTCCAGTACACAGTGTTACATATCACGATACAGGTATTTGATAGCGGTGCGCAGGCGAACAACAATAAGTAGCTGTGACGTAATATAAATATAATAAAATAAAGATAATAAAAATTACATCTTCTGTCAAAGACGTTCTACTGGAGATCCTCTCACATGCCTCCTAATATAAATGTAACGAGGCAAGCGAAATATATGGATAGTACCAAACAGTAGCTGTAAATAAATTCTACGGCTTACGAGCCCAGTTCTGTGGATAACAAGTTGTCCCTCTAATCGTTCGCTTCGCTTTGTGATTAGCGTAGCGACGCTCCATACCAAATCTGGCATTCCACAAGGATCCGTCTTTTGGCCCACGCTGTTCCTAGTTTACACTAACGACTTATGTCAAAAACAATCTTGAGCGCAATTTAGCGATGATAATAGGTTCTTGTAAGTTCCATTGCGACCAATTAAAATGCTGATTCGACACGTTCAAATGTTCGCAGGTCAATTCGATTGACTAGAAACTAATGATCTTAAACGCAATTCGGTAGGTTCTCTAAGAACTGTAGCAAAAATAAGTCAAACGTACCTAAGATCGTGTCCAGGAGCCCTTTGTTAACAATACTTTTAAACTCTTTGCTACTATAAGGAAGTTCAGCGAAAATTAACTACAATCTGTCTTCAGTTACGTCACCCATAATAGATAATAACTTCGTTCGCATAGCGTCGGATCTTAGTTGCCAACGGGCATACGCATGCGCAGTTTTATTTTAGTATCGTTAAAACCATTCTGCACATGCGCCTTACCATCTGCGCATGCGTCTGATATTTGGGAACAGTCACTGATTGTTCTACGAGGCTATTTTCTTCATGAAATGTAATTTATTTAAAAAATGCTGGACCTGGTATTAGTTGTGGCCTACAGGAAGAATTTTATTGCTCTACTGTTAATTTGATTTTTTACTCTGATGAATCATTTTTGTATTTTTTTTAGCTGATTAGGTTGTACAAAGTTTATTGCACGATAAATATGTGGAGATTTAAAGGCCATTAATTCCCAGTCAAATAAAAAACAGACTGCGAGATGTGAGATGAGACAGCCCCTACGATCTTTTTTGCATTAAGAACAGCCGCGAACAAAATGGGTCACCACCCTAGAATATTACACCATAATATAAAAGTGATTGTATATGGAAAGTAGTATATTTTAGGGTATCAAGAGAAACATTTTTTATGAACGTACGTAAGCATAGATTGCAGAAATTGACCTAGTAATCAAGATGTGCATATTCATTTGTCAACACAGAGATTTAAATGGTAAATATCTGAATTTAGAACGGATTAAAATTTCGTTTTACCTACATCTAAACTACTCAAAAATGTTTTTGTTAAGATAATAGGTCTAATGTTTCGAACAGTTTTCACTTATTTCGTTGACCATCTGCAGTCTAAGAGGACAAGTTTAATAAAACTAGGAGATCCAGAATGGTGCCCTGTGATACCCCTTGTGGTATTGGAACTATCTAACTTAAGAACGATCACTTTGGTCATATTTTTATTAACTGTTTTTCATATTCTTTAATATTTTTAGTCTAATAGACCTGATTTGGGCAATAA
Source organism: Rhagium mordax (assembly GCA_963680705.1). Classification (NCBI taxonomy): domain Eukaryota; kingdom Metazoa; phylum Arthropoda; class Insecta; order Coleoptera; family Cerambycidae; genus Rhagium; species Rhagium mordax. Next base: position 13,800,842 of record OY796658.1, on the reverse strand, counting down.
TACGCTCTTTCAAATCATTTTGATTTTCTAGTTGACTTATAAATCTGACATTTAAAATAACTTCACAAAAAAATAATGCAAGCTATCAGGTCTGGTAACCTGATGCCATTTCAAGGTCCTTTCCTTTCAATTATTTTGTTTTGACTGTTTAATTCTATAGTTTCATTGCGTTCTAGAATAACTCGTGTGGAGCTCAGTAAAAATATAGGGCCTAGAGTGGAGCCCTGTGGCACCCCTTGTGATATTGTGACTTTCTAACGTAAGAGTGGTTACCGTCACGAATTGCTTTACGACTAGGTACTACTAAAAGATTTCTTAAAAATTAATTTTGAATTTTATTTTGCTATTTATTAATATTAATCTGGTTTGATATTTTCCGAGATATTTTCATTATATTTACTTCAGCGATATGGCAAGATTTTTTAGTTTTATGCAATAACCCAAGCATGCTGGCATTGCTAATTGTATAATCAATTAAACATAGACAGGTTTTTCTAGTCGATATCGCTGAAATTACTTAATGAGTACTCTTTAATCGACAGTCGTAATTTACATCGGGCGTTTCATGCATAAGTACGTGCATAATTTAAAGTAAATGATTATAATCGTAGGAGAAACTCAAAGGCATAAAATAAAGCGATGTTGAAAACCGCATAAAAATAATAACCTCACCGATGGGTTATGACCTGTCATCCCATATACGGACGAAACGGGCACACCTACACCATTTTGAAATTTTACGGCGCGGTTTCTAAACAAAGTCTCTCTACGGATTTTATATCACCTTTGTCGGTAATTGATAGTTTAATTAGTATACACTTTAAAATAAAATTGATAGTAAATTCATTGCGCCTCAAATGAATAACGTGAAGCTAAACGACTTGTAAATTAAAGTAAGGTACTCAATTGCTATACAGGGTATGTCAGAAATTATGAATCCTTGGAAGTTGCTAAAGCAAATGTTACACCTGTGAAATTTTTTGTTTTGCTAGTAACTTTTGCCATCAAAGAAATGGAACCCACGGTACTTGAAAAATTTAAAGCAGGTACTGTCTTGGGACAGCGAGGCTAGAAATTATGATTTGTAGTTTCCATTTTAAAATTTAAAATTTTTTTAAATTATTTTCAGTCCTTTTAGGCGTTAAATGTAAAAATGTTATAAGAATTTTGGTTGTCAAAAAGTTTTTAATAAGTGCATTATTTTCAAAAATACCTTGTATAATTGCAGCGCCATATGCGAGGATCTAAATTACTTGCTTTCCGTGTATTAGCTTCACCTAATTTCGCTATTGCCAAGGCAAATCCAGATATACTTCAGTAAATACCGTGCAATAAATACTTTCAACAAATGAATAAAACTTCACTAGGTAAAGATTTTATTAGGGTATACACAGTTATCACTTATCAGGTAATAGCGGTGGTCCAATAAAAGGACTTAAGAACCCTTATAGTGACTATAGATCATTTACTTTGATCTTTGACTTTAAGACCACAAAGAGTATTGGATTCAAAGAAATCATGAATATTCCGATGGAAATTATAAATTTTAATGTACTTATACATGCTTTTATTTCATTAAAATTGAGTCATCCTTTTTAAGAATTCATTTGATGACTTTACCTAATTTCTTTTTATTATTGGTAAAGCTCTTCAAGGTATAAGCTGGAATGCTTTCGGCCGTACGTACTCAAGTAACATTTTCGACTATTATGTGTAATATAACTTTATTGCTTCCGAAGTCTTTATGGCTTTATTATTAATTTTATGAGTTTATTGCTGGGTACTTGGCCCGGCTTCTAATTGACTGTAATTTTAAAAATATCTTCCATAAAACACAGGAATTTAATATTGAACACCTACATATTTTCCGAGATATTTTCTTAGGAAAGACTTAGGGATAATCAAATATCCTCGAACCTTGACTTGAAAACAGATATGTGCTATTTCGACGGTAAATTATTCAATTTGCTTTTTTTTATTAAGTACTAATAAATATATGAATCAGCCCAATATGATTGATGCGTTCAAATAAATCCAGCAGTCATAAAATTACAAAATCACATTACATATATCGCCTCTGTTCGTCGATATTTCGTTTCTAGTACGAACCGATGCCTTTTTGAAATGAAAAATGCAATAAATTATTTATTTTCCAATCAGTTCAAACCTTGTGACGGGCGATAAAATAAACATCCTGTGTGCTCAGCGACGCAGATACTTTTCAGATGTGCATGAAAAATGTTCTTTTCGTTTGTTTTAATCACCTATTACTCCCACCATTGTAATGCTGATGGCAACTCGCGCCATTAAAATGCTGATGGTAAATTTTGTAGCAAATACGCAATTATAAAGATAGGCAGATTGCGTTGCAGATATTAGTATGATTTAGAGAATTTGATGCATTGTATTAATTAATGCAATTTATTATATTACCGGAGTGGTATTGCGTTCGCACAGTTACTGTGTTCATATATTTGTATGATTCCATGAAATGCGAGTGTAGTTTTGATTTAATAGGATAATTTAATTAATTGTTTATTTAGAATGTGAAGGCGCAGTAAGCGAGATTAATCATCGCTACTATAATGATACAAAAGATAGAAAGGAATTATCAAAGCAGAATAGTTCTTACTGCTGCTTGTAGTTATGCCATACAATTGAGCACGAATTAGACTGATTAAAAATAGTTAAGACTAAAGTGTAGGGAATGTAAATTGGTTTAATAAAAGCTTGGAAAATTTCTAAAATTCATACTCTACGAGGATATTTACACGTGACAATGATTTTTCTGCTGGAGTCATCTCCTATTTTTAAATATAGCTAATTTTATGGCTTCCATTTTTCTGTTAAACTTTGCTATAAATCCTCTCTTTTTGGTTTTTCCGTTTTTGCTATTATCCCCCCCCCCCTTCTTCTATGTTACTTTCTTGACATTTTCTTTATTCGTCCTTAAACAGGATGTTGCTCATATTTATAACACAGCTTCCAATATCCTAAAGTTTTGTACTAATCGTTGAAGTAAATCCAAAAACTTGGCCTTTAAATGCTAGAACCAATGTTGCTGTTTTTTCTTATCGATCCATTTATGGAGATAACCTAGCTATTTTAACTTGAAATTTGTTCCTGATCCATCTCGGAATCGGCGGAAGACCATCGTAACTGAGGGCAAAGTGACCTCATTTGGTTTTAATTGTTGTAATTTGAACTAGTTCATCTTCAAATTCACATTTTTCCTTAGACTTAGATTTCTCTAACTTTAGTAACTTCTTCTGTCTTTTGTAGCTTCTTCATCAATTACGCTGACTCTGACAATAGTGGCGTCTCCCTTGTCTAAATTCAACAACCTCGGCCTTCATTTCTTTTGCAGTTTCTTCTTTATTAGTGACTAAAAAAGTGGTTTCCTATTGTTTTTGTGCCTCAATTGTAAATCTTTTATCCACTAAAATTTCTAATACATCTTTTTGGCGTTTCTGTTCTTGGTTTTCTTATTATCTTTATTAAGTATTGTATCTTTTCCTGATCTTCATATTAGAAGAAAATGAAGACCAGAAGAGCAGACCCAGCAAGAATGATGTTTGTTGATCGCCGTTCATTAAGTATTACCATTTAGCTGTGTCCTAGTGCCTCATTGTTTGAATTGTTAAGACACACCAACTGCTTCGAACCAACTTGCATGTTAACTATGGAATTAACTCATCAGCGGAAAGTTACTGGAACAAAGCCAAAGACGGATGATCTTTCTCCTTTAATTTATTAAGTGAATCTGCCTTCTGTCTAGTCTAGTAGTTTCTCTACCGATTTCACTGACTTTGACATTAGTGGTTTCTCCTTTTAACTTCGCTAAGCTTATTTTTTTTTTGCCAGTGACAGAAACAGATTTCTGTTTTTCTTTTAAACTTCTCTATAACTCATCTCTTTTTGGTGTTGGTGTCCCTTCTATGACTCTTTTCTTGACATTTTTCTTCTTGGTTTTTCTTTTTCAAATTGACATGGTTGTTCTTGATCTTCATTATTCCCATTTAGCTCATTACCTCCAGCGCTTCATCGTACCATTTATTGAAACGTATTAGTTGCTTGAACTGTTCCTATTTGTTAATCATGAAATTAGCCTGTTTGTAACTGAGAGCCAGAGGTAGCCCTTCAACTTTATTTATTCTTTATTCAAATTAAGTTATTTCATTTTGTTTGTTTATTTACTTCTCAACCAGTTACCCCCAAGTGGTATTTCTTCTTGACGTGTCTGTTGGTGATCGATTATTATTATTCCTATTTAGATTCGTATTTAGATCATTGACTCCACTGTCTTATCGTTCCAATTATCGGAACAAGCTGTTATATATTCTTTGTCCGTCTTGTCTTCCTTCCAGAAGGATTTACCCGTTGACGAAAAGCTATTGTAACTGAAGGCAGGATGACCTTTCTCCTTTAATTAAGTGACTCCTCTGCCTTCAGTGATTTTTCTTCTGACTTCAGTAGTTTCTTGACTTTTACATTAGATAATGATTTCTTCTTCGTTCTTTTCTATAAATTCTCCTTTCAGTGTTTCCCTTCTTGCTGTTGTCCCTTGTTTGACTGTTTTTCTTTCTTTGTTGTTGGTCGTTTATTATTTCCATTTAGCTCAGTGCTTCATCGTGTAATTATTGAAATGCGTTAGTTACTCGAACTGTCCGATTTGTTGACCATACAATTGGCTCGTCAGTGATTTTAACTAAGAGGGAAGTCGCCCTTCTTCTTTAATTGCTTAAATTTGAATTAATTTTTTTTGTTCATTTATTTGTCAGACTATATTTTTTGCTACTGATACCAATCACGGACATCAGGAGATAAGCTACCCCCAACTAGAAATTTTTGGGGAACTTTGAGAAAGTTGAAGAGGAAAACGATTTTTCTTGACACGTCTGTTTGTAGTCGATCATTATTCTCATTCAATCTCTTCAGTTCCAATTATTGGCTGTCAAACTGTTCTAACTATTCTGTATGATGACCAAGAAATTTGTCGGTCTGTGGAACAAATAACCGTATGGCCATCTTTCTTCTTTTTAATTTGGGTCTTTTAACTGTTTCTCATTGACTTTTTTCTGATTTTCTTATCTTCTCCTCTCTAGTGACTTCTCCGATTTCTTATTTTTCTACCTCCATTAAAGCTTTTGTTCATTCTTCGTTGTCTTCTTTGTCAGTAGCTAAGAAAATGGATTCCTGTTGTTCTATTAAGCTTCTCTGTAAATCTTCCTTTTCCTCAACTAAACCTGTACCAATTTTATTGTTGTTGGCGTTCCTTTTTTTCCTGTTCTATACTTTTTCTTCTTAACGTTTTCATATTTGCTTTTTTCTTTCGTCTTACGACAGTGTCGTTTATTGGCGGTCGATTATTTTCATTTAGGCATTGCCTTTGTGAACTCCTTTCGCAGTATCCATGGGTGACTCCTGACTTCATCTAAATATCTATAATTTGCAGAATAAGGCTCCATCTCATTAAAGTAATCAGTTATTTAATTTGGGTCTTTCCAACGTCAAATTAACTGTTTCTCATTGACTTTTCTTCTGATTTGCTTATCTAGTGACTTTTCTGATTTCTCATTCTTCTACCTTAATTACAGCTTTCATTTATGCTTCGTTGTCTTCTTTGCCAGTAGTTGAGAAAATGGATTCCTGTTGTTTTGTTAGGCTTCTCTGTAAATCTTTCTTTTCCCCAACTAAAACTTACCCAATTGTTGTTGGTGTTCCTGTTTTTCCTTCTATTCTTCTATTCTTTTTCTTCTCAACGTTTTTATATTTGGTTTCCTCTTTCGTCTTATTGGTCTTCCATTATTTTCATGTAGCTCATTGCCTTTGTAATTCCGTTCGCAGTGTCCATGGGTGACTCCTGACTTCATCTATCTATAATTTACAGAATAAGGCTCCATCTCATTAAAGTAATCAGCACTAATTTGTCTAATTTCATAAATGCTTTATTTACGTGGAAATTGTCTTTAGTGTTTTAATTACATGTAACTCAAACTGACGATTCTGAGAGAATGTTTATGTATTCAATTTATTCTTATCGGATTAATCTACTGACAAATAAAATTTAAATACATTAACATTATGTGTAATAGTTTAAGTGTCTATAAAATCCCATAATAACATTTATGTTGATTTTCGACATATGCCTCACGATTTTAGGTTTTTAACGTGTTTTAAAAAATATTCAAATGCGGATTGAAACTCGTGTCGGTTTTTATTGTAATAATAACAAACAATATAAAACCTGACTTAAAAATTGCTTTAAAAGCTTCAACTTCATTTCATTTTATATCGTATTAGTTCTTACGACAGTGTTAAAATTCAAGGCTGCGAGTTTTATGAAGACGATGAATATTTGTGGATTTTTCTGCATCAAAATTTTTCAGCTCTCTTTCCCAGACTATTTTTTACTTATTTCCACCTGTTATTACATAATGCTTTCTTGCTGACGGAACACCAAAATGTATATTTCAGTCAAAAGCAAAAGCTGATCCTGGATAAATAAATATGAAAAGCTCGAGAGATCTAAGGGAATAAAAGTGGTTTTATTTGTGGCAATATAATAAAAGTAAGGAACGACTACCCCTGTCGCAGAAAATCATACGTCTGGAAGGCATTCTCCTTGATTGTAAGGGTCACGCTCAGTCTCAGTTCGGTTTAGGTCAACATTATTCGTGTAGTTAGCGTTGCAGAGGACAAAAATAGCCAAGTTTCGTGCGCTTTACTAATGGAATGCCATACTTGGAGCATTTTAGAATTCGCGGAAGGTACATTTCTGAAGCCGTTTTCTTTATTTTTACTTTCATGTTATTACAAATGTTATTTCAACCTCTCAACGATAAAACGCTTTTTCTGCATAGGAGGCAGAGGACGAGCACTCGAGATAGACAAATGTGATTGTACTCCACGCCTGAATCTTGACGTCGTTTTCCTTCGATAAATTAATCGGATATAAAATACCTTTTCGGGTTGCTTACGAAGAACAATTTTTTTTAAATATTGACAACTAATTTAAAATCATCTGGGAATGATCTATCCCCAAAGAAGCGTGCCGATGCTCCTCCCCAAGTTTACATCCACCCGGGATATTTTTTAGATATATGAACTTTTGTTGCCAACAATGTTTAGAGCACATATAACAGCTAGGGCTGATTCAATTCGATATCCAATGTTGTCACATAGTCACTGCACCACCAATAGATAGTGTAATTGTTGGTGAATTGTATTGGTAAATACGGCTTGAAGCGTTAGTGTGCCATAAAATTGGGAATTTATGGTCTACAGGTCAAGGGTATCTCTCCCACTAGCGTAACACTTATCCAAGTAGGGTTTAAGTTCGTAAAGACACAACATGCTACTTGATTTAGCAAAAGTTTAATAATGGGTATGCATATATACGAGTTATGTTATGTTAAAATTACAGAACAATGTAAATGACTACAACAGGAGTGTGTGAAAATCTGAATGATTTGACAGCAAAGTTTAAAAAAGGGGACAGTTTGGGAAATCGATTTTTGAATTATTGTTCCCATTGGTGAATGCTAAGTTATTCCAACTGCAATTTTCTCTTGTATTATTTGAAACAGCTTTAGTTGCCCATTTTTTACTTATCATTCTCATGAAGATTTTTTTTTAAGGCATAAACAATTTTTTTAACGCTTGCAGTTTTTATTTAGGTATACTTTGTAGAATACACAAATAGGCCTGTAGAATTAGACGATGTGAACGGGAATCTGTAACTAATTCGTTTCAGATAGCCGTAGGTAAAAACAGGTGTATTTAGTTATATAAGGAATATACCTCTGCGATACCTCCCGAATCAAATAAACAGAACATTGTTTAAATGTCACTTTTATGTGAAAAAATCATGAAATTTGGAGTTTTTTAAAAATTGCAGTAAGACTGTAGTAGATTAATTTTTTTGAATGTTTCTGTTTACTAGGTAATTCCAAACCGGTTAATTTAAGCCCCGGTTGATTTCATTTCATTGATTATTTATTTAAATAATTGCCTAAAACCATCGAAAATTTCAAGCATTTTTTACTCTGAAAGGAAAAATGCTAGTCTCTTGAAACTTTGGTGGAATATGTGTCTCATTACCCTCAACTTACAAAAAGAATTTTGTTTCAAAATGTTTATTAGTTTTCGAGAAATTCTATTTGTTTATTAAAAAGGTCCCAAATGTTTAATGAAAAATTGACCTATTAACGTTATCAAAAATAATTCAACCACAACTCATTTTTTTCGTCAAGACGTCAATTTTACGAATCTGTTATGGGCGTATCGATTTTCAATAATTTTGACCGTCAAAATGGCGTTAACAACATTGCTACTTTTCGGAGCAGCGTTTTTTGCAAATAACTTTACAACAAATGAACGTATCTGCACAAATCTTTCATATTTGAGTTGCTGGTATTTTTCTACAAATTTATAAAAAAAAATTGTTGCTCTGGTACATGTAGGAGCCCGAGATAATTTTTTAAATTGTTTAATGCGCCAAACGTTTATTTATTAATATTTATGGCCAAAATTGAAACTGGTTGTTACTAAGATCTTGATTTTGTGAATTCATCAAGTCCTATTGAAAACGGGCCCTTCTTGAGGTCAAAATATAATTTTTAATAATTAATGATTTTAGAGCGTCTTCAATTTGTTTGGCTCAAGGGACAGGTGAATTTTTGATCAAACGAGTTTTAAAAAGATTATATAATGGTAACAATGTATGCACAAACTATTTCTCCATCAAACAATATACGATGTTACAGCATTGTTACCATTATATAATCTTTATAAATTTATATTTAGTAAATTAGCACATTATAAGTTGCTTAAGCCCAAAAAAGAAAAAATTAAAAAAAAAAATTGTTTAACAATTATTTGTTTGGATATTGCAAATGTGCCCATTGTTATTATTTTCGTGAGCTACCCCAAATTAAAAAAAAAAAACGTCGAAATTGGCCGGAAAATAACGTAGATATGACGCATTTTTCTCGCTACCCCAATTTAAAACTCGTTTGATCAAAAATTCACCTGTCCCTTGAGCCAAACAAATTGAAGACGCTCTAAAATCACTAATTATTAAAAATTATATTTTGACCTCAAGAAGGGCCCGTTTTCAATAGGACTTGATGAATTCACAAAATTCAAGATCTTATTAAGAACCAGTTTCAATTTTGGCCATAAATATTAATAAATAAACGTTTGGCGCATTAAACAATTTAAAAAATTATCTCGGCTCCTCATGTCCCACAGCAACAATTTTCTTTATAAATTTGTAGAAAAATACCAGCAACTCAAATATGAAAGATTTGTGCAGATACGTTCATTTGTTGTAAAGTTATTTGCAAAAAACGCTGCTCCGAAAAGTAGCAATGTTGTTAACGCCATTTTGACGGTCAAAATTATTGAAAATCGATACGCCCATAACAGATTCGTAAAATTGACGTCTTGCCGAAAAAAATGAGCTGCGGTTGAATTATTTTTGATAACGTTAATAGGTCAATTTTTCATTAAACATTTGGGACCTTTTTAATAAACAAATAGAATTTCTCGAAAACTAATAAACATTTTGGAACGAAATTTTTTTTGTAAGTTGAGGGTAATGAGACACATATTCCACCAAAGCTTCAAGAGTCTAGCATTTTTCCTTTCAGAGTAAAAAATGCTTGAAATTTTCGAAAATTTCGATGGTTTTCGGCAATTATTTAAATAAATAATCAATGAAATGAAATCAACCGGGGCTTAAATTAACCGGTTTCGAATTACCTAGTAAACAGAAACATTCAAAAAAATTAATCTACTGCAGTCTTACTGCAATTTTTAAAAAACTCCAAATTTTATGATTTTTCACATAAAAGTGACTTTTAAACAATATTCTGTTTATTTGATTTGGGAGGTATCGCAGAAGTATATTCCTTATAACTAAATACACCTGTTTTTACCTGTGGCTATCTGAAACGCATTAGTTACACCGTTTTTTATATTTCTGCAGGCCTAAAACCAATATATCAAATATTGTGGGTTTTGCCAACAAATTATTTTCGAATTTAAACCGCAAAAATAAATTTTATTCATCACCGCAGGGCCCTAAGAATGACTCCTTGTCCTACGCCCGTGTCTTCTCGAGCTATTAAATGACTGTGATGGACATTGTGTAAGGACTAAAAAGGAAAGTCATGTAGGTCTACCCTTTTACTGTATCCAAATAAACCAAAAAACCTATTAGAATATACGCATTTGCCTTCTAGAACGGCTTCATCGTTTATGGTCAGTTTAATTACTATAATACAGGTCTATAAACCAGTAAAGTACAAAGGTGCTTATCTTGAGATAAACACATTAATATAACCTACGTAATGTGTGAATAAAATTGATTCTTGATAATGTTTAATGTAGTAATATAGGTCTGCGTCTGGTTGAAGTAGATCGTTAATAATTATTGTTATAGACCGTCGAAATTTAACAATTTAGTGTACCTACATTTAAATTACCCTTGTTGGGAATTAGTTATATTTGGAATAATATTATGAAATATATAAAATACTAAATAATATCCCAAAAAATATTACAAATGTAAATTTGGCCATCTATTCATTTTTTGTCTCAGAAAAAGTAATCTCCCTCAAAAACATGAAATAACAATGCACATTCTTCTTGCTGATCAGATGTCTATTGATAAATATTGAAGTGTGACAATCCTCTCCAAAAACAAAAAAGAAAGACGGACCCAGAAATTCCCTACTGCTGCAAGTCCTGACCGAAATTACCATTTCTTATCAGTCTTGCCAGATCCGGCCAAAATCTATTAGATCCTGCCAGGTCCCTACCACATTCATTCTATCAAGTCCTGTCACATCCTACCAGATCCTATCGTCCTTTCAGAATCTGTCAACTCCAGCTAGAACCTGCTAGGTCCTACCAGAATCAGTCAAATCGTGCCCCAAGTTGTATCAGAACATGTTAAGTCTTACCAGATCCTGTGATATCCTGCCTAAATTCAACCCCTGCCATCAGTGAAAGCAATCTTGGTCTCGTATCATCTTTTATCTTGGGTACAGTTAAACTAGTGATGAGTAATGAGTCAACAAACCAAAAAAATACTACAAAATTAAGAATTGTAGAAACTTACTACCTTAGTCTCACCTCAAATAACCTGATTACCTTTCTCTCCAGGACCATTTTTCTGGTAGTAAGCTTTTCCATTTAAATTTTTTTTTTTTAAATCCCCAATAATCGAATTTCAATTACATGAAGGTACGTGAACTCCTTTTCTTTCTTAACTGAAGTAGGGAGTTACTACTTTGCTGAGTTCTTAAAGAAAATTATTCGGTTTTGGAAACATCAACAGTTCATTTTTATGGCGATATTCCTCGGGGCAAAAGATGCAACAGTTCAATGTTGTTAAATCCTTAACACAAAAATATCGACGATCTTATTCAGTGACTTAACTCCCATTTTAGCAAATGACTGTGAAGACGGGCGTAGTTCCGATTTAGCTTTTCTGAAATAAGCGTGGTTTATAAATAAATCTCCACGTCCACAAACGTCATAAATAAAATGAGTTATTTCGAAACAGTTTCGGTAGAAATACGTTTTATTTTAACAAGCCAATAAGCGTTATAGTAATTCTACGTTTTTTTACTTGCGTGAACTGTAATTGAGCGTTCAATCTCGCATTCCTTGGCAAATAGCTTTAAACAATTTATTTTATATTGTCGAAGGTCGTGTATCCGTACACTTACAGTAGTTTCAAATAAACATATTTTAGTGGTATTGTTATGACTACCAGCTGCATTTCCAAACTTACGTCTAAATCTAAAATAAATGTTTATTTGTGAATGAGTCAGAGTGCATGATGTAGAGAAATTTATTTTTGCTTGGTCGTTCACTAGAAATATTGTGTTTGAGGAGCAAAGACCTGCTACCTAAATTCCTGGTGCTGTAATGAGAAATTCCAAATTCCAGGTTTTTTGCACAATTTAAACGCCAATTGCAAATTCTGGAGACCAATTTTCAAGACTTTTTTTAATACTTCCACAAGGATTAACATTTTCTTCCTTCATTTTAGAGTCGTATGTAAGTCGAAAATAAGTAAGTTTTTTTTTCGGCATCATTGAAGAAGGAAAAGTGATCATTCCGCTGCCATTGACAGCGGTGGTGTAAGTTGTAATAATAACACAGCCACACGAAAAAAAAAACCGAATCCATTTTTTCCGATGTATTGAGACCGAATCCGGCCACCAAATATTTCAGTTTCACATCATTTTTTGACTACAAGGCCCAGATAGAGTAGAAATCACCTTTCTTATCATTAAAAATTTCAACTTTTATTTTTTAAAATTTGATCTTGAAAACTAATTTTTTTATGTTTAGCCCATCAATACCCACGTTTTTGAGGTCGTTGGCCACGATTTTGATGTGGGAATTTTATTTCGACAGCTGCCAACTGCCAAACTGACAGTATGAAAATTTCAACATTTTGAAAAGCTATTTGTATCACTAGGGAGGAAAGTGCCACTTTTCCTCCCGTGGGTGAAGTTCAGTGATCACCCTAGGGAGGAAAAAGCACTTTGATCCCGTGTAATACATATGATTTTGATACAGATCAAGAGTATTTGATTTTATTGAAACTATTTATTTAGTAAAGAAATAAAAACAAATCCTTAAATATATCTTAAATCGAGTCTTAAATACATTATTTTTAGATGTTAGAATGATTGGTTATATTTATATTCAATGTGCAATACACTTTCCTCCCTCATATGGAGTAAGAAAATACTTTCCTCCCTAGGGAGGAAAAGTGGCATATTCCTCCCTCATATGAGGGAGAAAGTGTGTACCTACTTTCCATTATGGTAGGAGAAAAAATAAGTTTTTTTATGTGTAAACCATCAATACCTTCATTTTTCCGGTCACTTATCACAATTTTAATGTGGGATTTTCATTTTGACAGCTGTCAACTGTCAAACTGCCAGTATGACAATTTCAACATTTTGAAAGGAAGTTTTTTGTATGTAAACCATCAAAACCTAAGGTTTTGAGGTCACTGTACACGATTTTGATGTGAGAACTTCATTTTGACAGCTGCCAACTGTCAAACTGACAGTATGAAATTGTCAACATTTTGAAAAGAAGTTTTTTTTATGAGTTAAATAACTACGTTTTTCAGGTCACTGATCACGATTTTAATGTGGGATTTTCAGTTTGACAGCTGTTGACTGTCAAACTGACGGTATGAAAATTTCAAGTTTCTTTCGTGTTGAAACCATCAATATCTACGTTTTTGCGGTCACCGAACACGATTTTGTTGTGAAAATTTCATTTTGACAGCTGCCAACTGTCAAAAGACTGAAAATTTCTACATTGTGAAAAGAGGTTTTTTATATGTAAACCATCAATACTTACATTTCTGACCTCACCGATACGATTTTGATATTTTAATTTCATTTTGACAGCTGCCAACTGTCAAACTGACAGTATGAAAATTTCTACATTGTGAAAAGAGGTTTTTTTATATGTAAACCATCAATACTTACATTTCTGACCTCACCGATACGATTTTGATATTGAAATTTCATTTTGACAGCTGCCAACTATCAAACTGACAGTATGAAAATTTCTACATTGTGCAAAGAGGTTTTTTTATATGTAAACCATCAATACTTACATTTCTGACCTCACCGATACGATTTTGATATTGAAATTTCATTTTGACAGCTGCCAACTGTCAAACTGACAGTATGAAAATTTCTACATTGTGAAAAGAGGTTTTTTTATATGTAAACCATCAATACTTACATTTCTGACCTCACCGATACGATTTTGATATTGAAATTTCATTTTGACAGCTGCCAACTATCAAACTGACAGTATGAAAATTTCTACATTGTGAAAAGAGGTTTTTTTATATGTAAACCATCAATACTTACATTTCTGACCTCACCGATACGATTTTGATATTGAAATTTCATTTTGACAGCTGCCAACTGTCAAACTGACAGTATGAAAATTTCTACATTGTGAAAAGAGGTTTTTTTATATGTAAACCATCAATACTTACATTTCTGACCTCACCGATACGATTTTGATATTGAAATTTCATTTTGACAGCTGCCAACTGTCAAACTGACAGTATGAAAATTTCTACATTGTGAAAAGAGGTTTTTTTATATGTAAACCATCAATACTTACATTTCTGACCTCACCGATACGATTTTGATATTGGAATTTCATTTTGACAGCTGCCAACTATCAAACTGACAGTATGAAAATTTCAACATTTTGTAAAGAGGTTTTTATGTGTAAACTGTAAACCATTAATACCTACATTTCTGACCTCACTGATCAAGATTTTGATATTGGAATTTCATTTTGACAGCTACCAACTGTCAAACTGACAGTATGAAAACTTCAGCATTTTGAATTAAGTTTCCTCTATGTGTAAACCATCAATACGTCCATTTTTTGAATGACGATTAAAAAAATTTTCACACAGATTGTTGCAATCGGCGGCAGGTGATAGATATTAATTGAAAACCAAATAATATTAAATGCAACAGTTGCAAAGTAATGTTGATAAGCTGGCAGAGTAGAAGAAAAGAAAAGTAAAAGTAAAGTAACATATCAGGAAAGAAGGAGAATTTATATAAAAGAACCTATAAAATGGAATCGACCAGAAAATAAAGTGGAGTGTTATTTTTGCATGACTACATTCAGAAACAATAAGATTATAATCCGAGTTATAATCTAAAAAAACTTGTTTTCAAAATGTTGGAACTCTCATACTGTCAGTTTGACAGTTCACAGCTGTCAAAATTAAATTCCCACATCAAAATTGTGATTAGTTACCTCGTAGGTATTGATGGTTTATACATAACAAAACTTCTTTTCAAAATGTTGAAAATTTCATACTGTCAGACTGACAGTTGGCAGCTGTCAAAATTAAATTCCCACATCAATATCGTGATCATGGATATTAATGGTTTAAACATAAAGAAAATACAAACAAATCTTTTTAAATCTTTTTAAATGGTCGAAATTTTTAATGATTAAAAAGGTGATTTCTACACTATCTGGCCCGTGTGTAGCCTAGTGGCCGAATTTGGTTTTAGGACGTCAAAATACATAGCAAAAAATGGGTCCGGGTTTTGGTAATGGGCTTTTTTTTATGTGGTTGTGTAATTTTTTTTTCAGTAATATACCTACTTCATTTAATAATTATGTACTTGCAAATATTGTAGGTTCGCTTTTTGTAATAAACGATGTAATGTATTATACCATTTCAATTCACATATACTTTTTCTTGAAATATTCTTAAGTTGAAAAATTTGTAGAGTTATCTGTGGAGTGAGGATTATTTCTTCTCTTGGCCTGAAACTTCATTAGGGAGATGATACATTTTCTTCACTAGTTTCGCAAATAGGTACGATATTTGTAAATTTCATTTCAAATCTGTTTCACATTGCCAGAAAGAGATTGTGGTATGAACAAAAATATTTAATAAAGCCAGCTCAATAATTTTAGTGCGTCTTCATCTTTGGTCCGTATTTTCTTATTTTTTGAAGCTTGAAAATAAACAAAAATATATCTTACCTTTATAAAGTAAGGCTTTGAAGATTCCTTCACGTTACAATCCAGCATTTTTATAAAAAATAGGTCTATCCGAACCCGAAACTCATTTCTTATTTCGTGTTGGTGGCTGTCACAGGGCTGGTATTATTTTTCTATTATGACAAAAAGATAAAGAACGCTTAGCGTTGAATTGGATTCGGAATACATAGTGGTTTTTATGTACACTTATTGGTTTTCTATTTATATATTTATTTGCGTATCCAAACTGTATTCAGTTTATAATATAAAAGTTTTCAGTTAAAGTAGTAGCATGTATCTCGGGCCTCCGGTTGTATATAGCCAACGCAACAGATAATGTAGAGTTTGCAAGTTTTTCTTTGTCTTTATACGCCGCAGAATTTCTCGCTCACTTACTTTATCTTAAAATGGAAGTTAGTTGTATTGATGGCGAATCTAAGCTATACTTATTTGTTTCCATTATTGTGACTACGTTTTGTTCTCTCTTTGAGTTTGTAGGAGGCGACAGGATCCATTATTTTTACAAGAAAACTGATAATTTTCATCAGCGTGGTATAGGTATTATATCCAAGTCTTATTAGTATGTAACATAATTTTTATTGATTCATCGGTATATGAGAGAAGTTTTGTAAAAGTAGGTCTCCTCTTTACACCTTTTAGCGGAGCTAAGGTTCTCTTATTGCACGAAAATATTTATCCACACGTCGCCATCGTTAATGATTTCCTTAACTGGATTGGTATTGCTCGGAGTGACCAGCATGAGGTCCCAACATAAACCCAATCGATCATGATAGATTCAAAGCAGAGGGGTTTTTTGATTATTTTCTATTTTGTCTTGGATTTCACCTCCAGCAACGAATTTGTTCTAGAATGCGATTCCGTACCTAGAATCCACTTTTCTCTTTTTAAAACTGTTTTTTTTTTAATATAAAATAGTTTTAAAAACAGAAAAGTGGATTCTAGGTACGGAATCACATTGTTTTTATTTTAATATAAAATAATCAGAGATTTTGTTTTCTTTCCCGAATTTATTGGGTTGAATGAATTTACTGAGATTATTGCTTGTTTTGAAGATGCTATTAACATTTTATTTTCAACAGCAGGAACTTCTAAAAACAACTCGAAAGGATGAGTGTATTATAGCATTTTACCTATCTTGTTACAAACTACTAATGGCCCATAAACTTCAGCTCGAGTGGAATTTATTATAAAGTTTAAAATTTAATTCAGACAGGAGTACGAATATTATGGTGGCTAATCAGCTATTTTAGCGGATTAACAAGATAGTTGCCTTTCGAAAGCATGGTGTCTTATTTCCTCAGGAATTAATTATAGACATTTGCATCTTTTAATTATTTAGTGACAAACCGGGCAAAGGACATAAATTCAAGGCTTCAACAGCGAAAGTTGTCAGTTAGCCAAAACATACATATTATGGTTGATTATAAGCTATATGCTTGTAACTAGTAATGTATATTGTAAATGAATGCAGGCAGGATGATTTTAAATTAAGCACATACATTTAAGTCATACAAAATAAAACGAAAACTACTAATCAAAGTTCATCTTTTATGATATCACGAGGGTATAGAGTAGACCGTCAGTGCTATCCTCGGAAACGGCTAACTTTCCTGCTACTATTTGCTGGTCATATTAGTGAAATTTATGAAATCGAAAGTATACAAATATTAACCTCCAGAATCCATCCTGGGTTCTATTTTATATTTGTTGTATAGATGATTTAACAGCTAACTTTCTGCGTTAAATTTTTAATAAACAAAGTTATTATTAAATTTATATATTTTCAACTTAAATTATATCTGCTGTATACATGGAGGGAAATTAGCTGTTAAATCATAAATACAATAAATATAAAACATACCCAGAATGAATTCCTGTGAAAACTAACGATTAACATATTTTTATTTAGTATAATTTAGTGTCGAATATCTTTTGCATTAACTTTTGAAAAAATAAAGTTAATATTTATAAATTTACAACTTCATAAATTATAATAATATGTACCAACCCTCGTACCAACCTTATTAGAGAAAGTTAGCTGTTAAATCATATATACAATGGATATAGAACAGACTCTAGAACGGGTCCTTATGTAAATATACGCTTAACACATTTTGTTTGTACACCATACGTTATTATTATTTATACAATTTTATTAATTACATTAATATGTATATCTCCGAATAGTAGCAGGAAAATTAGCTGTTAAATAATGTATACAATAGATCTAAACAGACCCAGAATAAATTTTTACTGAAACGAACGGTTCACATATTTTTTTGTACTACAATTTAATGTGAAGCACACTAAGGCCCTATTGTATTGAATTTAGATAAACAAAGTTAAAATTTGTATATATTCAACTGGGAGAAAGTTAGCTGTTAAATCATATATACAATAGATATAAAATAGAACCTAGCTTGGAATCCTGGAGGTTAATATTTGTACACCTTCGGTTTCATAAATTTCACTAATATGACCTGCAAATAGTAGCAGGCACGGTAGCAGGAAAGTTCCTTCCATACATACAGCATACATAATTTATTAAGTTGAAAATATATAAATTTAATAATGACTTTGTTTTTTAAAAAATTAATGCAGTCTCCGACAGTAAAATATATATAGTACATAAAAATATCGTAATCGTTGCCGCAGGAATTTTGGATCTGTTTTATATCTGTTGTATAAATCGAGGTATAAATTATATAACGACTAACATTCCTGACACTATTTGCTGTAGTTTAATTTATGAAATTGAAAATATATAATTATTAACTTTGTTTCTTAAAAATTTAATGCAAAAGTCTGACAACAAATTAATTCTGGGTCTGTTTATATTTATTTGTATATATATTTATTTATTTATTTATTTATTTATTTTCAACAAAGGTAGCCCAACAGAATTACAGAAATCCCAATTACAGGGTTACACATACTAATTTTGTGAGCACACACTACTCACTAGTGAATTAACAACACAAACTCTAAGAATACAGAATACAAAAAAAAAAATAAAAATAAAAAATTCTAGTAATAATGAAAATAGTTAACTACTACTAATAATAAAAAGAGTTAACTAAAAACTGTATATTGTATATACAGGGTGTCCCAGCCTCGCGTCGGCCAAATGTCCTGGCTCTCCTATAAGAGATATCTAAAAATTTCAAAAACGAGATGATAGAGGACACAATGGTGCATAGTATAAAAATATTTGAAATATACAGGGTGATCGATTTAGGCGTGATGTCATAAACTTATGTTTTTTAAATGGAACACTAGGTATATTATTACATATTTGAATTCTCCTTTTAAAGACGACTCAATCGATATGCCACTTAATGGGTCTGCGATGGGTCGGTACCATGATATGGGTGAGTTTGTACCAAAAACGTGCCAACTTTGTGAGCTCACTGTGGCGTAGCGGAAAAGCATTTTGAAATCTAGTTTGTGCCAAAAATTGTCAAAAACCCTGTAGTTTACGCTGCAGTTATCAGATCTAACGAAATCGGTCATTTTATACCGGGTGAGTCAGGAAACGCCAAATCTACTTTTCCCATTTTTTTCAAATGGAACAACCTGTATATTATGACACCAAAGGAAAGCCCTTTGCAAGAGCTTTCCACTGATATTAAGGTTCAAGGGTCTATCTTTCATGGGTGCCAAGATATTTGATGGTAAAGTGGCACAATTCGAGGTTTATTAAAAAATTACCCTCAATTTTCAATTGTTTTGTAAATTTTCGCTGAAATCGGCTCTTTTCAACAAGAAAATTTCGAAAATAATGATATCAACTTATCGGCGACAAAACGTCCTTCGGTACAGAAAAAAAATAAATAAGAAAAATAGGAAACCTGATAATTTAATTTGTATAAGAAACTGTGGTAGGTACTGGAAAGTTTCAATAGTAAAGGATGTTCGAAGAAATGTTCCATTCTCCCTGATACACAGCCGTAATGTTCTTCGAACATCGGCTAGTGTAGCTATTGAAACATTGCGAATACCTACACACATTTCAGAAAAAAAATTAAATTTATCAGGGGTTGACTATTTTATACTTAAGTACTTTTCTGTACCGAAGTACGGTTTTTTTCTCCGAGTATAAGAATTATTTTCAAAATTTTCTTACTGAAAAGAGCCGATTTCAGCGAAAATTCACAAAACAATTGAAAATTGAGGGTAATTTTTTAATAAACCTCGAATTGTGCCACTTTACCATCAAATATCTTGGCACCCATGAAAGATAGACCCTTGAACCTTAATATCAGTGGAAAGCTCTTTCAAAGGGCTTTCCTTTGGTGTCATAATATACAGGGTGTTCCATTTGAAAAAAATGGGAAAAAGTAGATTTGGCGTTTCCTGACTCACCCGGTATAAAATGACCGACTTCGTTAGATCTGATAACAGCAGCGTAAACTACAGGGTTTTTGACAATTTTTGGCACAAACTAGATCTCAAAATGCTTTTCCGCTACGCCACAGTGAGCTCACAAAGTTGGCACGTTTTTGGTACAAACTCACCCATATCATGGCACCGACCCATCGCAGACCCATCAAGTAGCATATCGATTGAGTCGTCTGTAAAAGGAGAATTCAAATATGTAATAATATACCTAGTGTTCCATTTAAAAAAACATAAGTTTATGACATCACGCCTAAATCGATCACCCTGTATATTTCAAAATATTTTTATACTATGCACCATTGTGTCCTCTATCATCTCGTTTTTGAAATTTTTCGATATCTCTTATATGAGAGCCAGGACATTTGGCCGACGCGGGGCTGGGACACCCTGTATAATTTAACAGCTAACCTTCTATATGTACGCCATATTATATTATAATTTATAATATTGAAAATATACAATTAACTTGTTTCTTTAAAATTTAATACAAAAAGTTTCTGGCACTAAATTATACTTAATAGAAAAAAAAATATGGCAATCGTTTCCATAGAAAATAATTCTGGGTCTGTTTTATATCTATTGTTTAAATGATTACAACTAACCTATAATATAAAAATATGTTAAACGCAAGGTTCGACGGGGACTGGGGGAAGTGATCATAATTCAGAAAGTCTCTGACTTATTCGTATTCTTTTCACTAAGTTGTAGTAGATAAAAATCTGTTAAACGCGCTCTTCACACAAGAACTCATTCTGGGCCTGTTTTGTATCTATTTGTATACACAATTTAATAGCTAACTTTCATGCTACTACAGATCATATTAGTATAATTTATGAAAAATTGTAACTTATTCTCTATATTTAATGCAAAGAATTTCTGATTTACAATTAGTATTCTTCTCTCCAAATTATACTAAATTAAATATGGTAAACGATCGTTTCCACAGGTATCCATTCTGGGTGTATTTTATATCCATCGTAAAAGCGAATTAACAGCTAACTTTCCTAACACCATGTGCAGATCATTGTATTGGTCCTTTAAAAATTAATGTAGATAGTATATCTAACTAAGGGCCGGTTTATTCATCTTCTGATAAAGTTACGGATAGCAAATATCTAAAAGATAAGCATAAAAAGTGTTTATTCACTCTCTGATAGATAAAATAGTACGGATAAATGACCTATCAGGCAGATTAATTTATATGTCGGTACATCGGCCAGATTCCCAGTTACCAGTCGATATATAACCTCTTTTATTCAAGTTGTCAACAAATCGCTTATTTTGAAAATGGAATTTATCGAAAATTTTGAGGATATTTTTACCACAGAAGAAGTTGAAATGTTTGAACATTTTAAACAATCGAAAATCCTATTATTCGGTGAATCGCATACAACATGTGGATTATTTTAACGAATTAGATGATCGTGAATTTAAAAAAAGATTTCATTTAAGTAAAGAAAGTGTGCTCGAACTTTGTACTTCTATTGCAGATCATATTAAATCTCCGACTACTAGGTAAAATCATTGATTCAATGGTAAAATATTATTTACATACTTATAAGTTTTATTAATTGAAACCATTTTTATTTCTTAGGAATAATCCATTTACACCACACGAACAATTATTATTAGTTGCACTACGATTTAAGGCCACATGTTCATTTTATATTGTTATTGGAGACTTTGGCAAAATGCACAAGTCAACTTGCTGCAAAATAATTAAAAAGGTAACGAGAGCAATTTGCAGTCATTGTTTTAATATAATGCAGAACGTTATTCACAATACCTATTACAGTTTAAAATTCGACAAGCTGAATCGCGCTCTTCAAGTATGTTACTATCTTTCTTTTACTCATTAGTATTTATATAAGTGTATCCTTTACATTTATCCACGAGTATACTACTCTCGCAAAAACGTCGTTTTCAGCCAGATATGTATCAGTGGGATAAATAAACGTGAATAAACCCAAATAATTATCTGCTACCCGATAAATTTATCTGATAGATAGTTACCAGCAAGATTATCTGAATGTGAATAAACCGGCCCTTAGTATTCTTTTCACTAAATTATAATAAGTGAAAATATGTCAAACGCAAATATCCACGGGGATACATTCTGGGTAGGTACTGTTTTATATTTATTGTATAAATAATTTAACAGCTAACTAATTTATGAAATTGGAAGTGTACAAATATTAACTTTGTATGAAATATTTATTTTCTGTCCCATACCTCTTCCCAACGTCCCCAGCTGTTTCGCACGGTTGTATAGACATGTATCTGTAAAACCCATTCAACGGCTTTTGAATACGAATTTGTCTTTAGACTCTAATTATAAAAATCACATTCCTGCAAATGATTAGATATATTTACTGAACCGAATTTTTCAGACGAGGAGACAATTTTAGCAAAATAATCTTTCTCGTGTATGTCATGTACCTATAATCCCTCCCCAGTTTCGTCATTTCGTTAATTAATTAATAAATTGAACCGTTCCATTTTGTTGGAATATTCCCTTGGAATCAATTAATTAAATCAAAATTGTTAATTTGCTGGGCTGCTCAGCGAATGGAGCCAGTTTTTTCTATCAAAGCGAGGTCATGCGGTAATAAATGAAACAGTTTAAAGTTTACTGTAGCATCTCCTGTATTTTTAATTTAGCAGTGTGGATAGTAGTACAATTTTGGATATTTGTCTCCTCAAAATGTTCTAATTTATATGTTAATGTACTATTTTTGAAAAGCCTCCATGTTCATAATTATTGATATTTTCATCTAATTCTTATACACTTCTTCGTTTAATAAGCCAAAACGTGAATTTCATACGTTAATATTACGTTTTTATATTGTTTCTAAAATCTGTCCACGTATAAACGAGAAGTAAATATTTCTGACGAAATAAATTTGGCACAATAACAGGTATTTCTTCCTACCGTTTGGGTTCAATATTATCCACGTGTGAGTGAACATGACCGGGCCTGTCCTTTTCGAACTTAACTCAATGGGCAATACGACATTGCTTATATAAAATAACCGGTTAGTAGCTGCAGTTTTCGGAGCTTTTTGCTTTTTTTGTCAGTTGCTGCGACGTTTGCAAGCAACGCTAGTTGGCAGATCCGATCCAACATCACATCATTACATTACACGTTCATAAGAAAAGTTGCCAAAGTTGGTATATCAGTATAATTATATTTATGTTGCGGCCGCATAAATGAAATTCGCAATACATATTTGTTTTTTACAGTCATCGTGTTATTCAATTTTAAGCAGATAATTCGACATTTTTCCTTAGTTTGAGACATAAATATAAGCCGATTAGTAGAAAACAAAAATTTGTCACTGTTTCCACTCCACTTCCCTGATATTTGGGATTTTATTTATTCCCTGTTAATAGAATTATATGCTTCCGCCGCTCGTACATTTATTGATCTGTTTTGCGTAACTCTCAACTTGACAGATCTACGAGTACACGTCTGCCAAATTTGATCAAAACATCTCGAAACATTCTTTTTTTTTAAAGAAGTAAAAAAGACAGAGTGTAAGTTTTCTATTAAGCATTGAGTGATACGTAGGTTTACGGAAAAGAAGGGGGTAACATCGACCTCTCTTGGCTCTTTTCCCCAACTACCCCTTTGTGGTGAAATTTTGCGCCTAATTTCTCTCATATAGACAGGGTTGTGGTTTTAACGTATTTTAAATTTAATCGCACTGAGTTTCATTAGAAAGGTTCGGCGTTTTGAGAAATTGAGCGTTTATCGTTTTCAACCCTTAACTTTGTTAAAATGAGAAAAAATAGCGTTAGATAAATCTTATTTTGCAATGTAAAATTTAAAGTATATCTGTGCATTTTAAAGGCCTTAATTTGTAGTGTTTCCAAATTTTGTTACCCCGTCATTATCAATTTGACAACTTAACCAGCATCTATTGGAATTAATGGCGGTAAGCAAATAAACACCATCTATGTTCGTCCCCTATTCGTTCCATTAATAACTGAACCGGTCGGCCCTCAAAGGCAAGTCAAATATTGATACATTCGATGGACCCCGGCTTAATTTAAAATTCTGAAATTTTGGAATAATATGTGGCGAGCGATGACTTGATTGATTAGATGAAAACATTAAACAGTATCCCCTAACTTTGTCCATATTTTTGATCAACATTTCTCTGTTTTATTTAATTAATTAAACATTATAGGTAATACGAATTCCTTTGGAAAGAGGGCTGTACATTTTTAAGTAACAGACACCCAATAACCGAGTATATTGGGATTCCAGTGCTACGACCAGGAATCAAACCCAAAACCCTAGGGTAACAGTCAAACATCTATATAATTATTATTAATTCACTTTATTGTTATTTTAAATAATTTTGAAGGCCTTTATTTATTTACAGGGTGATTAACATATTACGAATCTCACCATGTACGACCATTAATGAAACGTAATATTACCGGATTTGCTAAAGTACAATGACTTCGACTTTTTATTAATATACAGCTTGAAAGTAAACGTGATTAATCATTATTTGCATATTACGAAAGTGAGGAACTGACATTAAAGGAATAGTGCCATACATAGCTTTCGGGCAGTTATGTGACCTGTTGACTTTATCAAAGGCAAAAGTTCTTGAATATGCATATTGCTGCTTTTGGTTCGTTGCTTTTAGATGCTATTTCAATTTTTTGTTGTCGTGTATATGTACAATTCAGCTCTTATCAGATTTTTCACAGTCGTTAGCGATACTTGTACGTAAAGTTATTTCATGCAGAGTTGTTTTTAATATTTATACTGTTGGTAAATATTACATAATGTTAAATATACACTATGTCCAAGATAAGGAGGGCCAATATGGGGGTCTTGTTAATAGTAAGAGATATAAATTTGGATAAATGGACGAACAAAATGACGCTTAGAAATTCTTGATTTGATTTTTCGGTTTTGAATATTTTGACAAAACTGAATTTTTGGATTTTTAATTCTATTTTTTCTGGCGTTCTGAATTTAACAATGTACCACTCAATCTGATTTTTGATTTAATTATGTAAGTATTCTTCTTTTACCATCATCAAGAGTAATCAAGACATTTTTAAGATACGAGCCTGTGTTCTAGACCTAGAGCATTTCGTACGTTGCTTCAGCTTTTGCACCTGCACATAATTCAAGAGGAATTAGAGAGTACTTTTCAGCTAGATTTCCAGAAAAAGTTATCAGCACATCCACCCGATCTGACTCTCCCCCCCAGTTTTTTTTCATTGGTGATGATGTCAAGAATTATATTTGACGAAAAACTTAGGAGATTGGTTCTCGAAGACTTTCAAAGTATAACTCTAGAAATGCTGAATAATGTTTTAAATTCTACATTTAGAAGATGCTATTTGAGAGAATGACCTCTGTCTGTTTGAATACCTCCTATAAATTTAATTCCTGTCTCGATTCCTGTTGAATTATTTCGGTGTTTATTTTATTATGGTTTCTGTGTTCCTATGTTCATTTATTTGTTGTTTATTGGTTGGTTATTAAATTTCAGACATTAGAAAGTGCACTTCGATATTTTAGAGGCATTTAGAATGAAATTTTTCCAAAATTTTGGAAAATACAGGACCGTATCTTAAAAATTTCTTGATAATGTTATGGGTTGGTTATTAAATTTCAGACATTACGAAGTGCATTTCAATATTTTAGAGGTATTTAGAATGAATTTTACACAAAATTTTGGAAAATACAGGACCGTATCTTAAAAATTTCTCGATGTTAAATTGGTTGGTTATTAAATTTCACACATTAGGAAGTGCATTTCAATATTCTACAGGCGTTTAGAATGAAATTTTTACAACATTTTGGAAAATACAGGACCGTATCTTAAAAATTTCTTGATAATGTTATGGGTTGGTTATTAAATTTCAGACATTACGAAGTGCATTTCAATATTTTGGAGGCATTTAGAATGAATTTTTTACAAAATTTTGGAAAATACAGGACCGTAGGTATCTTAAAAATTTCTTGATATGGTTATTGGTTGGTTATTAAATTGCACACATTAGGAAGTGCATTTCAATATTCTAGAGGCATTTAGAATGAAATTTTTCCAAAATTTTGAAAAATACAGGACCGTATCTTAAAAATTTCTTGATAAAGTTATGGGTTGGTTACGAGGTTGGTTATTAAATTTCAGACATTACGAAGTGCATTTCAATATTTTAGAGGCATTTAGAATGAAATTTTTCCAAAATTTTGAAAAATACAGGACCGTATCTTAAAAATTTCTTGATAAAGTTATGGGTTGGTTACGAGGTTGGTTATTAAATTTCAGACATTACGAAGTGCATTTCAATATTTTAGAGGCATTTAGAATGAATTTTTTACAAAATTTTGGGAAACAGGACCGTATCTTAAAAATGTATTGATATTGTTATTGGTTGGTTATTAAATTTCACACATTAGGAAATGCATTTCAATATTCTAGAAGCATTTAGAATGAAATTTTTCCGAAATTTTGCAAAGTACAGGACCGTACCTTAAAAATTTCTTGATAATGTTATGGGTTGGTTATTAAATTTCAGGCATTACGAAGTGCATTTAAATATTTTAGAGGCATTTAGAATGAATTTTTTTACAAAATTTTGGAAAATACAGGACCGTATCTTAAAAATTTCTTGATGTTGTTATTGGTTGGTTATTAAATTTCACACATTAGGAAGTGCATTTCAATATTCTACAGGCGTTTAGAATGAAATTTTTACAAAATTTTGGAAAATGCAGGACCGTATCTTAAAAATTTCTTGATAATGTTATGGGTTGGTTATTAAATTTCAGACATTACGAAGTGCATTTCAATATTTTGGAGGCATTTAGAATGAATTTTTTACAAAATTTTGGAAAATACAGGACCGTAGGTATCTTAAAAATTTCTTGATATTGTTATTGGTTGGTTATTAAATTTCACACAGTAGGAAGTGCATTTCAATATTCTAGAGGCATTTAGAATGAAATTTTTCCAAAATTTTGAAAAATAAAGGACCGTATCTTAAAAATTTCTTGATAAAGTTATGGGTTGGTTACGAGGTTGGTTATTAAATTTCAGACATTACGAAGTGCATTTCAATATTTTAGAGGCATTTAGAATGAAATTTTTCCAAAATTTTGAAAAATACAGGACCGTATCTTAAAAATTTCTTGATAAAGTTATGGGTTGGTTACGAGGTTGGTTATTAAATTTCAGACATTACGAAGTGCATTTCAATATTTTAGAGGCATTTAGAATGAAATTTTTCCAAAATTTTGAAAAATACAGGACCGTATCTTAAAAATTTCTTGATAAAGTTATGGGTTGGTTACGAGGTTGGTTATTAAATTTCAGACATTACGAAGTGCATTTCAATATTTTAGAGGCATTTAGAATGAATTTTTTACAAAATTTTGGGAAACAGGACCGTATCTTAAAAATGTATTGATATTGTTATTGGTTGGTTATTAAATTTCACACATTAGGAAATGCATTTCAATATTCTAGAAGCATTTAGAATGAAATTTTTCCGAAATTTTGCAAAGTACAGGACCGTACCTTAAAAATTTCTTGATAATGTTATGGGTTGGTTATTAAATTTCAGGCATTACGAAGTGCATTTAAATATTTTAGAGGCATTTAGAATGAATTTTTTTACAAAATTTTGGAAAATACAGGACCGTATCTTAAAAATTTCTTGATGTTGTTATTGGTTGGTTATTAAATTTCACACATTAGGAAGTGCATTTCAATATTCTACAGGCGTTTAGAATGAAATTTTTACAAAATTTTGGAAAATGCAGGACCGTATCTTAAAAATTTCTTGATAATGTTATGGGTTGGTTATTAAATTTCAGACATTACGAAGTGCATTTCAATATTTTGGAGGCATTTAGAATGAATTTTTTACAAAATTTTGGAAAATACAGGACCGTAGGTATCTTAAAAATTTCTTGATATTGTTATTGGTTGGTTATTAAATTTCACACAGTAGGAAGTGCATTTCAATATTCTAGAGGCATTTAGAATGAAATTTTTCCAAAATTTTGAAAAATAAAGGACCGTATCTTAAAAATTTCTTGATAAAGTTATGGGTTGGTTACGAGGTTGGTTATTAAATTTCAGACATTACGAAGTGCATTTCAATATTTTAGAGGCATTTAGAATGAATTTTTTACAAAATTTTGGGAAACAGGACCGTATCTTAAAAATGTATTGATATTGTTATTGGTTGGTTATTAAATTTCACACATTAGGAAATGCATTTCAATATTCTAGAAGCATTTAGAATGAAATTTTTCCGAAATTTTGCAAAGTACAGGACCGTATCTTAAAAATTTCTTGATAATGTTATGGGTTGGTTATTAAATTTCAGGCATTACGAAGTGCATTTAAATATTTTAGAGGCATTTAGAATGAATTTTTTTTACAAAATTTTGGAAAATACAGGACCGTATCTTAAAAATTTCTTTATAATGTTATGGGTTGGTTATTAAATTTCAGACATTAGTAAGTTCATTTCAATATTCTGGAGGCATTTACAAAAAAATTTTTACAAAATTTTGGAAAATACAGGACCGTATCTTAAAAATTTCTTGATATTGTTATTGGTTGGTTATTAAATTTCACACATTAGGAAGTGCATTTCATTATTCTAGAGACATTTAGAATGGAATTTTTACAAAATTTTGGAAAATACATGACCGTATCTTAAACATTTCTTGATAATGGCCAAAGAAACGTATTTAAACATTGTTGATTTTGGAATGACAAAAGTTTTTAAAATTAAATACCAGAAAATCAGGACCGTATTTAAAAAATGAGGTTGATGATGGGTGCGTGAAGACAAAACGTCGAATAAAAAAACTGGTAACATAATCTTTAAGTTCATTAAAAGTTGCTATAAAAAGATTTTGTCAGTTTTGCTTTAACATCACTATTAACGTAAAAAAATAGGATAAAATTAAAAATTCGAAAATTTAGATCTTTCCGGATCTTTCAAAATAACCCAAAAACGAAGTCGTATCAAGGATTTTGGGCGTGATTTTATTGGTCCTTTAATTGGACATAATTTCTATATATAATGATTGGAAACTGGCATTTAAATGAAAGCCAAACGACTTAAAAAATAAAGTTTTTGAAAATTAATGGTATAATATATCAAATACGTCATTTCTGTTGTTCTGTTATTAAGTATTTATGTAGGTACCTAACCGAAAATTTCTTACAAATTCGTTACTTTTGACTTACCTACACTATATTTTAAAGAATTTGGCAGGTCGCGGTGTTTAAAAGTCATCATAAACGCATAAAGTGCACTAAAATCCCCATCCGGTTTAACAGGAATTAACTACTACTTGTATTTTTATTGTTGTCCTTTTCTTAGTTTTATGGGGGTTATCGTTAAGGTATTTTTACCTACCTCGTAAAATATGAAACTCTTTTAAATACTGACTATTATTATAGACAATGCTATTATTTAACCGAATATAGCAAAAGCTGAATTCATTTTGTTTTGATATTTATTAAGTATATATAGAAATATGTTTTTATTTTATGCCGGTAAAACCAACTAAATAAAAATTTTTATTAAAATTCTGGGTGATGCAAAATATATAAAGCTGATGTAAATCATATTCAAATAAACTTTAAACTTTTTATGGGTAGGTAAAATATTATCGCTCATTAACTAACAGGCAGTCAAAAATAGAGCATAAGGCGCTTAAGCCGGATGACGATTTTGATATGCTTTATGCTATGGTTTTTTAAACGGCCGCTTCACTCAGGCTCTTTTAAAATGTAGGTTAAACCAAAATAATGCATTTCTGTAGTATTTCCGGCTAAACCGGGCACAAAATGCGTTATAGTATTACGTACTTTATAAAAATAATTAGTGGTTACTCGTATTATGTAATGAAATCCATGATATTAAACTAAAGAAATCTATCGGATTGGATCTCTATTTTTTTTTGAGACATTCGACGTTTTTAGTAATATCTTTAAATTGCGACAGTATGAAACTAGGCAGTCAGGGATTTATTTCTGATTAAAGGAACTCCGTACGTGTCGTAGAAAAATATTTTATATTTAATGCATTATCCGAATGAAATAAAAACATTTACTTATTTCCAATTTTTTTTCCAGGTGGGTGCATAATACATACTTATTAAACAACCCTGTGAGGATTTCTTTGTGCCAGATTCTATTGTCGTAAGTTTTTTTGTACCTCCCTTACCCTAATATTTATTATACAATCGTATATGCATGAGAAATTTCTCATTATTATACCAGATAATTTAATGTTTTGTATACTTTAGTCTATGAGAAGCCGCAGAGCGAAATTAAAATAAGTATATCGTGGGCGTGAAATTATGGAAGAGTAACGATGTGAGCAAATAATGTGTTCTGTTGTGGTCCCTAGTGACTGCGACTAAAATCAATGTATGCCAGCTACAATAGCTTTAATAGTGGAAATGCTTCTAAATGAAAGATAAATATAAAATTTAGTTTTTGGGTTTTTTGCGTGTTTCAAATTTAAATGTTTTCAAAGCTATTTCCGAAGCTATTTCTATGATTAAATGTAATTTTGGTTTTATCATAAGAACCGATTAAAAGTGAACGTGTAGCCATCTTAAATATATGACTTTATTTTCCAAAATTCTTTGATATTTATCGCTCAGGGACAAGTCACCATCTAAACATTTTCAAATGATAACAGGGGGTGTCACTGAAGAGGTCATTTTTCTGTAAACAGTGGTGCAATTTATTATTTATTTATTTATTTATTATTTATTTGATTTAGAGTAAAGTGCCGAAATTACAAATTTAATAATAATAATAATAAATTGCCTTTCTTGGTATTTACCGAAGGGAAGTTCAGATGAGTGCAAACCACTCTCTGCTCTTTCACTTAACTCCATAGGAAAAGTTAATTTCCTGGCAATTGTGTAAACATTGTACGAATCCTAAGGGGTATTTCCTATATAATTTCGTAGACTCTGATTTTCTCTTCCAGAATATTGAACTTTTGACATAAACACCACTTTTCAAAGCCCTCAAAATCAAAAGTCATTTGATGTTAAATCAAGAGATCTTGTTGGTCATTTAGGGGCACGTCCTCGGGCACGTCTTCACCTACTAGGATAAATGATCCAAAAAATCTTGCTAAAATCATTACGTTTCTATTAGAAATCAAGTTAGAAACAAGTTCATTGATACTAAGGGCAATATCATTGTAGTAATTCATGTTTCGTAAAAGTTAACTTTCCATCAATGAAATACCGAGCCAGACATGAATTAATTAACCTTTTGTGGGTGCAGAGTATGCACCTTCTCCGTCCATTATAACTTGCTATCGAGCTTATTATATATATACCAATATTTACAGTTATGTTTGTTATTAATTAAACCCATTGAAACTTTCACCTTGTAGTCTCATCTGAAAAGTTAATACTAATTATAAAATTATTATCTAAGACGTGCATTTCCATTACCTTTTTTATAGAAGTCCAACCTTCCATCGAAATCAGTGCCATTCAATAATACATGGATCTTACTTTTTCAACTAAAAGGACCATTTTTGAGTTAGAAATCACTACCTACTATTGTAATGCGTCATACAAACCCTGCTGCTGTTTAAAAATATTTACGTGGTGGTCTGCCTTCGAACATTTTCGTATTTCCCAAAAAACAAATGAACGTCTAACAATTTTAGAAAAATAAGAAAACCGGGTTAAAAAAATTTTTAGGAAATTTTTTATTTGAAATCAGCGCCCAAATGTAATCTAAATTTGTTAATAAAATTTTTTTGTTAAATCACAGCTTCCTCCAATTTTGGCAATTATTTGATTTCCTATAGTACATATTATGATTTCCCCGAGGATTTCCCTGTTTGATTTATCGTTCTACAGTCTATAACTTTTAAACGAATTGTTTTAGCGAAAAAGTGTAAAGGAGAAAAAATCTATATCGTGTGAGCTACATTTTCGTATTTTCGAAAAAACAAACGAACGTCTAACAATTTTAGAAAAATAAAAAACCGAGTAAAAAAAAATTTTTTTGACAAAAAAATTAATTTCGAAATTATATTTGAAATCAGTGCCCAAATTTAATCTTGGTTTGTTAATAAAATTTTTTTGTCAAATTTTATGTAAAAAGGGGGATAAAACTCGGGGTAAAATTTAAATGTTAAATATTTGAAAATATACCAAAATTTGATTTCTTTCAAAAAAGTAATTTTTTAAAATATGTCATAAATATATAATGAAATGTTTTCTCTTTACACACATTTCCGCTAAAACTATTCGTTTAAAAGTTGCAGGCTGTAGATTGTAGAAGAAATCCTCGAAGAAATCTAACTGAGAATCATATAAGAAATCAAATAATTGCCAAAATTGAAGCAAGCTGTGATTTGACAAAAAAAAATTATTAACAAATTTAGATTAAATTTGGGCGCTGATTTCTAATATAATTTCAAAATTAATTTTTTCCGCAAATTATTTTTGTTTAACTCGTTTTTTTTATTTTACAAAATTATTAGACGTTCATTTGTTTTTTCGAAAATACGAAATGTAGCTCACACGGTATAGAATTTTTTTTCCCTTTACACTTTTCCGCTAAAACAATTTGTTTAAAAGTTACAGGCTTATAGAACGATAAATCAAATAGGGAAATCAGAAATCATAATATAGTGAATGAAATAATTGCCAAAATGTAAGCAAGCTGTGATTTGACAAAAAAAAATGTATTAGCTGAACATAAAATTTCAGGATTTTGCTTCTTATTGAAACGACCCGGTTTTGTCCATAATAGCAACCCTGCAGGTGTCTTATGTGTTTAACCGTTTCAAGTTTCGTTGACTAATCCAATATTGGGTATTAACCTCATTGGAATTTATGACTTCGAGCAGATTTCAGTTTTTTGTGCTTATATAGGTACTTTAATTTAGGATAATATGCGTCTTATTTAATTCAAGGCGTAAGTAAATGCGTTCAATTTAACCACAGTTAGATAAAATTAGAGCATATTATTTGGTACGTTTTACCTAAATTGTCCATTGCAAACGCACCAAGTATTCCGAACAATGAAATCACTTTGCATAGCGTCGATTGTAAAAAAAGCTACTGACGGAGAGTCATTTTTCTCACTTTTAGAAACTGTCAAAACCACACATGCACCGCATCACAGCGACGTAGTGTAGGTGGTGCCTAATTTAAATTTCAAACAGGAAGTGTACATTTGTTGACCTCTTCCTAATTATTCATTCATAAAAATTCCTCTGTACTCATGTACTCGTTTATCAGTGAATCTCAAATTAATTAACTTATCACCGAAACCATCGGTTCCAAACACATCCCAAATAGTCTCTAAGCTAAATCAATCCATCATCATTTCATTTCCATGTGGCTATCGTATCCAATTATCGCTGTGGATAATTTAAATAAAAATCTTAAAGACATTGACCTAAAGAGCTTCATAGTCGGCCGTCCTGTCTAAAAATTAAATAATGAATTAGAGCGGTGCACGCGAATTGTAGGAAGGCCTTAGTGTTGAGACAGGGAAGTATTTCGGCGCCGGTTGTATCGATTTGGCGTCCCGACGTTCACACTGTCCCGTCACGGCTCGGCATTAGTTGGGGTGCTCCTCTGGAATTTAAAATGCGAGGCGGTTTATGTTTATGACCTGTAAAAAATAATTTTTATTTATTTAAGGAATAATGCAGAGCTACGGCGACGGCTTAACTAAGTGCGTCTGTAAAGAAAGACTTTGAAGTCGCTATAAAACTCTGCGCTATAAAAGGTTGATTTAAATATCTGAGTTTTGACAATGTTTTTCAGAAAATGTTGTAGATTTTTTAGATGACAACTCCCATTTTTAATAGCGGCAGTGGTATCTAGTATTTCAAAGAGAATATTTTTCCACAAATGCAGTATCAGAAAATCAGATAATATGTACTTCTTCTTTGAATTGAAATTTTGCAATTTTTTAAAATGGAACACCCTGCATAATTTTCGACGATGTATAAAACTGAAAAACGAATATTTTTGTATACATTTCTATGGCTCTTTGTAAGCACTTTCCATTTATTAACCAATAAAGTATAAAATTCAACAATAAACATTCAAAAACGAGAAGTTTTTTCAAATAATCGAAAACAAAAAAGTTATAAGTGCTCCACATATTCCTTATTTTGATTGACATACATTTCTATATAGGCATTTTTGGAATGAGATTTATACTGTTCTTAAAATTTGTAGTGTAAAACTTCTAAGCATTTATTATTCAGGCGTTCATATTTTGAGTTGTTGATGCATCTGTATACGCAGTTCCCTCCAACTATAATTATTAAGAAAAGAATATAAGAAAATCAAAAATTGAAATTTAATTGAACCGGTAATTATTGAAATTAAAATTGTTGGAATCAATAAAATGAGTCCAAAGGAAAGAGGATGATTTAAAAATAAGAATATAATAGAAAATCAAATTGTTAAAGTTAAAAAAAAATATACAGAGAATAGTTTATTGAAATTTTAATTTTGAAAATTAGAGATAATGATTCATTTTCATTTTCTCTGATGTTTAAAAAGATCTTATTTTTTTGTTTAAAAGGTCAATATTTATGTACATTACATGCATAAAAAACCATAACTGGTGTTGACACAATTTTTCTTGAAATCCATAATCAGTAAATTAAAAAAATTCGCCAATGCTATAGAAAAGATTTTCAGTTAGTATTTCATTAACAGATTACTTGAAACATTAAGGGCCGGTATTTTCACGTTCAGTTAACTTTATCATCTGCATAAAGTGGACATTAACTGGTAGGTCATTGATAAAGACTAAGAAAAATATCGGCCCCAATATTGAGCCTTGTGGAACTCCAATATCAACGTTTAATATATTTTATGATTCTCCTGATTGCCAAGCTACTGTTTGACGTCTATTTTGTAAATAAGACTTTAATAGATTTAATGCATTCCCCCCAATGTCATAATATTCAAGTTTTTGCAACAGATATTCATGACTTACACAATTCAATGCTTGGCTTTTAATAGCGTTACACAAGATACAATATTTTGATCAATTGCTTCCAAAAATATTTCAATTACATTAAAAATGGCTTTTAAAGTAAATGTGCCATTCGTGTGATTTTTAACAAATAAATGATACAAAAAATTGCACAATCCTGTTTTTATTAAAATTTCAAAAATAATTGGTAGGATTGAGATAGGCCTAAAATCATTTAGATCCTGTAAATCGCCTATCTTAGGAAAAGAAACGACTGTCGCTATTTTTAATTCGTTAGAAATATTTGTAGTTTTATGCATTCATTAAATATTGGACACTAGGTTATCTTTAATATATTTTATCACTCTTGCGATAAAGCCACGAATATCTCTGCTAATTGAATTTTTTAAGTTAATTTCATAGGTGTCGGTACTGTCGGTAGGAGCCATATAAAAAACGGAGGATGGAGGAATATGATTTTTATTCTATATTTTAGAGTTTGGTATAACTTTGATATTATATGCCGCATTTACAAAAAAGTTAAAATTTTCCGCTAGAATCTCAACATTAACAGTATTTCTATTTTTTATGTGACTATTCATGAGCTGTTGCTTTACTTTTATTAACTGAGAATATAGGTTTTATAGAAACGTCTTGGCTCGCCCTATACCGGGTGGCCACGAGAACCGGCCCAGGCTTATAGCTCTTTTGTTTATGAACCAACTTTTTTGAAATTTAGAACATGTATATAAGACTTATTTTCCAAATTAATGACGTGTACATTCAAAATGACAGACTTCCGGTTTCGACGGAAATAACATAAGTTCTATTTTTTTAATAGAACACCCTGTATATTTTATTATTTTTCAAATCTATGAACCAAATTCTATCTGATCACGATGCAAAATTTGCATTTTTACCAAAAATAATTTTAAAATTTTTTATTTTATTTTTCAATCCAGAAGGCTGTGATTTGGGTAAAATGTACCTATCTGCATTCTTTTATTCACACAAATAATAATTCTAGTAGTAAGGTTAAGTGTATTGAGGGCCGGTAAATTTTTAAGTGTTGGTTTTTGATAGAAAAATATATATTTTTTTAAATAAAACGTGTACCATCCACAACA
Organism: Rhagium mordax; assembly: GCA_963680705.1. Taxonomy (NCBI): domain Eukaryota; kingdom Metazoa; phylum Arthropoda; class Insecta; order Coleoptera; family Cerambycidae; genus Rhagium; species Rhagium mordax. The sequence continues at coordinate 13,764,694 of OY796658.1, read as the reverse complement.
AGATAGAACATTTTAATTCGAATACTTACAACGATGTATATTATGTCTAGTTTTATTTCCATTTAACACTAAAAAATTAAAATAATTCTAAAAATTTTAAATTATTTTTTAAAAAGAATTAAATTTTGCAACGTGATTAGATAGAATTTGGTCTGTAAATTCCAAAAATAACAAGAATATAGAGTGTTCTATTTAAAAAATCAAATTTGATGGTATTTCCGTCGAAACCGGAAGTCGGCCATTTTGAATGTACACGTTACTTATTTGGAAAATAAGTTTTATATACACGCTAATTTGTTATTTTTAAGTCACTATAAGCGAATATTGTAGTTTTAATAAGCCAAATTAATTCGTCATGTGAGCTTTCATTTAACGAAATTGGCCGTCATCATAATTTTTTCAATTCTTGTTTTAAAACGTTTTCTTTGCACGAAAAATTATTAAAATATATTTAAAAGTAGATTTTCACGATTTTGTGGAATCTCTGGTGCGTAAGTGATACAGAAACTATTATAAAAAACTTAAAAAACTATTTTGATTGAAATAACTGGAACGTCATATTTGAAACAGGAAAGTATGAACGAACAATTTTAATTATTATCGGAATATAGTATGCAATATGCATTCCTACGACAAGATAACGTTACTTGCCCAAACAATGAACTCCCTATTTTTTTTATAACCAACTCCATCGTCCATCACGAACAATTTGTACCGTATGAAAGAAAGACACCTGCGTGAAAAACGATTCTTGGGCAGTAGCCAAAAAAACTAAACCACACAAAATCGACATTAAGGAACGGTGCGTTAAATTTTTACGCAATTAATGTCCGTTCTAACGTTGGAACTGAATCAAAATCTAACAAATAGATGAGGTATCATTATTAAGACTAATTATTTCCATTAGAACCTAACGCAAATGAAACGAAAATTATATCAATAAATAATTTCTCATTACGCCAAAATTACTGTAATTAAGCAAAAATTATTTTAATTTTGTTGGAAACATTTGCGTAAACCAGGTGGTAAAGAAAACCTGTTGGTGTTGACGCTAATTATATTATTTCTTGCTTAACAGTTTATCTAAGATATAAGGGAATAATTACAGTTAAATACGTAATTTTCTAAATAATATATAATTATAGTTGTTTAGTTTACCAAAAAAACTTGGTAGACAGTTTCCTTAAAAATATTGGAATGTTTTGAAATATTAATAGAATCTGTTAGATACTATATAGGTTGTTCTGAAATGTATGTTGTCTTTCAACACTGGCAACTGTTTGATGGAAAATCGCTCTAATGAAAGGTATAAGGAGGAAATTCATATGTGAAAATAATTTAAATTTTTAGTTCGCTTCTATTTCTAACTCTGTTGACTTGTATACTCACCTACCGAAAAATTTCGTAAACAAACTTTAGCAAGGATATTTATTGTCATGTTAAGTTGTGACTCACCACGCAATGTCATCGGAACAAAACCACGCTTCCTGCCAAATTAATAGATGAGCTCTGGCAACAGAGCTCACTTTGTTTTCGTTTCAGTAGAAAATCGACGAGATTGTCGAAACCTCAAAAATTAAAATATCCAACGTGGAACAGCATCTGGAAATCATTCTACAATTCATCAATTTCGCAAAAGCCTTACATATAAAACGTATTCGTACAAAGTCAAGTTTCTGGTTGGTACCTTGCAATGCTGTTATTTGTTGTTTGCCAACTAATTGGTATATCTAGGGGAAAGGGAAATCCTCCAAGAACAAACGGATTCCACTTCGGCTGCTTCCCTAATAGTAGTTGAGGCTATTAAGGTGATTGCTGATGGCCTATAACAGATATAGCATCCTAGGATCCCGGCACTTACATCGATTCTTGAGCGAAACTCAGGATATTGAATAATCTGTCTTGGGGGGCTAAAATACCACGACTAAGTAAATGAATCTCATATGCGTGTATATTGATAATTACGGCGGGTATATAAATTTACATTTTTATTAATTTATGGTGCCATTAAAATTAAACCGAAACCGTATTTATCAGGGATAAATAAACATGACCCGATAGGCAGTGAGAGGGGTTGACTTTTGCTCGTAAATTTCCCAAGTCTACAAAACCCAGTAAAATTTATTATTTAACGTAATGTTTTAGATGGAGAAATAAAATATACTCGTACCTAACAAAAGAACGAATAAGTGTTTTTTTATTTGTAGAGAGTAGAGAGTAGAACTTTATAGACATGTTTTATTATTATACAATTCTCACAAATTGAAGTAAAAACACTAAAAAAATAGCGTTAAATTAGGTATCTTTCAACATAATTAACAGATACTAGATTTTTTTTCCTAAAACAACGAATCTCCTTATTTAGAACTTTATTTAGGTTATGTACAATAGTAACAAAATTATCCAATTTAATATTAGGCCTGTAGAATTAGACGATGTGAACGGGAATCTGTAACTAATTCGTTTCAGATAGCCGTAGGTAAAAACAGGTGTATTTAGTTATAAGGAATATACCCCTGCGATTCCTCCCAAATCAAATAAACAGAACATTGTTTATAAGTCACTTTTACGTGAAAAAATCATGAAATTTGGAGTCTTTTAAAAATTGCAGTAAGACTGCAGTAGATAAATTTTTTTGAATGTTTCTGTTTACTAGGTAATTCCAAACCGGTTAATTTAAGCCCCGGTTGATTTCATTTCATTGATTATTTATTTAAATAATTGCCGAAAACCATCGAAATTTTCGAAAATTGCTAGACTCTTGAAACTTTGGTGGAATATGTGTCTCATTACCCTCAACTTACAAAAAAAAATTCGTTTCAAAATGTTTATTAGTTTTCGAGAAATTCTATTTGTTTATTAAAAACGTCCCAAATGTTTAATGAAAAATTGACCTATTAACGTTATCAAAAATAATTCAACCACAGCTCATTTTTTTCGTCAAGACGTCAATTTTACGAATCTGTTATGGGCGTATCGATTTTCAATAATTTTGACCGTCAAAATGGCGTTAACAACATTGTTACTTTTCGGAGCAGCGTTTTTTGCAAATAACTTTACAACAAATGAACGTATCTGCACAAATATTTCATATTTGAGTTGCTAGTATTTTTCTACAAATTTATTAAAAAAAATTGTTGCTCTGGGACATGTAGGAGCCGAGATAATTTTTTAAATTGTTTAATGCGCCAAACGTTTATTTATTAATATTTATGGCCAAAATTGAAACTGGTTGTTAATAAGATCTTGAATTTTGTGAATTCATCAAGTCCTATTGAAAACGGGCCCTTTTTGAGGTCAAAATATAATTTTTAATAATTAGTGATTTTAGAGCGTCTTCAATTTGTTTGGCTCAAGGGACAGGCGAATTTTTGATCAAAAGAGTTTCAAATTGGGGTAGTGAGAAAAATTCGTCATATCTCCGTTATTTTCCGGCCAATTTCGACGTTTTTTTTTTTTAATTTGGGGTAGCTCACGAAAATAATAACAATGGGCACATTTGCAATATCCAAATAATAAACAAATAATTGTTATAAACAATTTTTTATTTTTTTTATTTTTCCTTTTTTGGGCTTATGCAACTTATAATGTGCTAATGTATTAAATATAAATTTATAAAGATTATATAATGGTAACAATGTATGCACAAACTATTTCTCCATCAAACAATATACGATGTTACAGCATTGTTACCATTATATAATCTTTATAAATTTATATTTAATACATTAGCCCAAAAAAGAAAAAATTTAAAAAAAAATTGTTTATAACAATTATATGTTTATTATTTGGATATTGCAAATGTGCCCATTGTTATTATTTTCGTGAGCTACCCCAAATTAAAAAAAATAACGGAGATATGACGAATTTTTCTCGCTACCCCAATTTGAAACTCGTTTGATAAAAAATTCACCTGTCCCTTGAGCCAAACAAATTCAAGACGCTCTAAAATCACTAATTATTAAAAATTATATTTTGACCTCAAAAATGGCCCGTTTTCAATAGGACTTGATGAATTCACAAAATTCAAGATCTTATTAACAACCAGTTTCAATTTTGGTCATAAATATTAATAAATAAACGTTTGGCGCATTAAACAATTTAAAAAATTATCTCGGCTCCTACATGTCCCAGAGCAACAATTTTTTTTTATAAATTTGTAGAAAAATACCAGCAACTCAAATATGAAAGATTTGTGCAGATACGTTCATTTGTTGTAAAGTTATTTGCAAAAAACGCTGCTCCGAAAAGTAGCAATGTTGTTAACGCCATTTTGACGGTCAAAATTATTGAAAATTGATACGCCCATAACATATTCGTAAAATTGACGTCTTGACGAAAAAAATGAGCTGTGGTTGAATTATTTTTGATAACGTTAATAGGTCAATTTTTCATTAAACATTTGGGACGTTTTTAATAAACAAATAGAATTTCTCGAAAACTAATAAACAATTTAAAACGAAATTTTTTTTGTAAATTGAGGGTAATGAGACACATATTCCACCAAAGTTTCAAGAGTAGCATTTTTCCTTTCAGAGTAAAAAATGCTTGAAATTTTCGAAAATTTCGATGGTTTTCGGCAATTATTTAAATAAATAATCAATGAAATGAAATCAACTGGGGCTTAAATTAACCGGTTTGGAATTACCTAGTAAACAGAAACATTCAAAAAAATTAATCTACTGCAGTCTTACCGCAATTTTTAAAAAACTCCAAATTTTATGATTTTTTCACATAAAAGTGACTTATAAACAATGTTCTGTTTATTTGATTTGGGAAGAATCGCAGAGGTATATTCCTTATAACTAAATACACCTGTTTTTACCTACGGCTATCTGAAACGAATTAGTTACACCGTTTTTTCTATTTCTGCAGGCCTATATATTTATGTTGATATTCTAGGGACTTCTGAACATACAAAAATTGCGTCCAACACATTTTATATTTTTGTACATTCAAAAGCAGAAAATCAATATCAATACTTTAAATTGGATAGTTTTGTTATTATTATGCTTGTATAAAACCCAAATAAAATTATAAACAATATGTAGGGATCTTGGAAAGAAAGAATAATTTGTAAAAATTTTAATTAAAAATTTACTGTAACAAAATTTTCAGGAAACCATAACCATGAGCTTAATCATAAGCAAAAAATAAATCATCGTTGCTATGATTTTCAAGCAGTATACTGTGTTATCAGATGAAATTACTGATTTAATTAGTATTTATTAGAGAATATTTATTTTTTGTATTTTTCGCGTCCCTTTTTTGTAGAGGGCGTAAAATTTGACGGTAAGCGGACTACACTGTGCACCGGGCTGTACTCCCCACCGATTAATTTCCTTTATGTCATTTAGTCTAGACAGGAAATTAATTTGTTTTACATTTAACAGGTTTTTGTGCATTCGTTTGTTTCATTGAGCGTAAATCAACATGCAGAATATGCATAATCCTTGACCCGAATGTAAACCAGGTTTTTTTTGTTCAAAACTATTCTAATCTCAAAAACAGTCAAACCATTTGTAATATAGATTAGAGATCGATTAGTTATGTTTGTAGACCTGGGTGGTCTGGAAACTAAGTTGGTATTGGAGCAGTCTAAATTTGTATTATAATAAATATACATATTTATGTATTCAAATGTCACTTGTTTAATTTTAGACCGGACATGTGAAATTAATAAAGCGTTCTTTATTATATTCCGCGTACAGGCGTTTTTGAGCTAAGTATAACTATTTACATTCAAAGTGGAGCACCTATGTTGATGCTTATAATAATTCTATTTGGTGACTGTTTTTCATATTTAAAGAAATATATCTAGTATTTAGAACAAATGAATATGTCATTCGTTACTAAAAATTGTTAGAACATTAATCCGTGCCTGCTTTAATCCGGTTCTTTTTGCAATATAGTTTAAAAATTGCGAGAAAACTATTTCAGTCTTCAGAATCACCGAGTAATGTGGTTAAGTTATGCAACGCGTTAGGGCTTCGTTGAAAAAGTATCTAGGTATCTATCAGGATCCAACTAGCAGCATCAACGCGCAATAAGAACCGAGCAGGAACCGAATCCTTCGCCACTGCGACCGAAGGATACGTCGAGGACATTTGTAACAAGTTCGCCTGGAACATGAAAAATAAGATTTTTATGTTTTGCTTCTCGAGCTTTTTTATCAAAGAAACAGAGCAATTATTCACATTTTTTCTCTAATGTAAAATTTTTGTATCTGTAGTAGTTTTGGCAGAAATAATTTTTTTAGTTCGACATTATTAATTATTAGATAATTTATGTCCAGTTCGGTAGTAGAAAAAATATTGTATGCAATTCGTGCGTAAGGTGAGCTTTGTTCACTCATGGTATTGTCGTTCTCGCCTTCGGCTCGCGCGACAAATTTCCCATTCGTGATAAATCTTATCTTACGCACTTGTTGCATAAATAACAATTTTATGTTATTTTATAACCGTAAGTTGTAATTTTTTTCTATTCTCTACAATATTGGTAATAACCAACTTTAAGGTAGAATTAACAGTAGAGGGATGATCAATAAAAAAAGTGTAAATTTTTTATTTGTGAATTAATGCTTGCGTCTAAAATTTATATATCTAATGGTCTGCTATTAGAATATTCAACAAGGATTGAAATGGATGATGCTAAAAATTACAAAATAAACGAAGGTGCTCGCTGTGGGGTAATTATATTCTACATTGTACAGCGGAATGGTAATCTCACATAATTGGTTAAAAACTGTGATTTCACATTAAAAATCGTAAAAATTAGTATTTAAATGAATAGGAATAAGTAAGCGTTCAAGTCCTAATTCGTTTATAATATAAGAGGATTATACGAATGCAAATTGAATAGTTCGATCATATAAAAAATGTTTAAACTGCGCTATAAAAGATCTTTCACTTTTATTCCGTTTATAAATGTTTGAAGGGATTTACAAAAAGTAAATACCTACTTTGATGGATTTTCTTTGTCATCATTAATTTTCGTTTTGCTCTTGAATGAGCTCCTGTTATAAATGAATAAAAAAGTGAGCAACAATTATTTATACTCAACGTTTTGAGTGGTGTAGTTATTTTTTATCAAAACTTTACAGAGCCTTTTGTGCTTTCACGATTGTACAGGTATTAAAAAAGTTTTATTAAAAGTTTACACCAGTTTATATCAACTCTGTAAAATAATTCTTTGTTATTAAAAAGAATGGCGTACTGGAGGATTATTTCCAATTATTTTTCTACAAACATCGCGTTGGATTGTATTGTTATACATGTCCGAGAGGAGAAACAATAGGAAAGTAATATAGCTCCTCGAAAAAGTTTTAGTTTCCATTCCTTGACAGACGATAGTACTTCTTATTTTCAGTTTTTCTTGGAAAACCATTCATTATTTCGTAGTAGTCGTTCGTCTGGAAACTTTGTGTCATTTTCAAGCGTAATAATCTAAAAAAAGCGACACAAGTTCTCGCTTACTGAAATCTAATTCTCTTATTTACAAGGAAGCAACGATAAATTAATTAATTTTATGACAGTTTATAAAGTTATTTAAAGTATACTTTCCTCCACAGTCGAACTGTGGCCATTATTAGTAACCACAATGAAAATTGTGTAAGATGTTGAGTTGGGTGAGTCTTTAAACTAACTGGATGGGCGTTACGAGTTTCCCGCTCAAACAACTCATTACTTTGGGGGGATTAACTGAACTACGTATTTAAACGAAGAAAATTTACCCTATAATTTCCTTATCAAACTGTTTACCTTAGTGCCTAACGAGCATAAAGTTTTCAGTAATGCTATTTATTGAAATTTTTTAGCTCTCCTGAATATCTGCAAGATGTATTAATACTCAACAAAAGCAATTCAGTCAAACTAATATAATAATAATAAGTACCTAGGTATCTTTATTCGCCATATTATACTCGTAGTCCATTTTCTAAACGCTAAAAATTTGCCAAAGTTCTAACTTCATTGACTCAATACCGATTTTGATGATTTTTGTTGAAATTTTTGAAAAAGTATATAGAAAAGTTCCCCATAGGTGAGAAGGTGCGCTTTTTATTTTTTCAATTGTTATTAACAAATACGTGTTTTTTAATACACTCGTAATTAAAAAATTTATAACTATTTTATTTATTTAAACAATTGCCTGAAATTCGATTACGTAATGTTTTTGGGGTCACAGATTACGGATCAGGGCTCAAAATCGGTCTAAAAACAAAATGCCGTCGAATGTAAAATTTTTTATTTTCTTTTTATATTTATCAGATATCTGATTTTTGAGCATTAAAACTAAAATAAAATAAAAAATGACGGATACAAAATGGCGGAAAAGGGTCAATTTATTTTATTGGAATTTTATTTCTTATACTTACCGGGTGACAGCTACAATTACAAACCAAAACAAAAGCCATTTTATTCCATTCCATTTTTTTAAATTAAATAAGAAGTAATTTCCAAAAAAGAAAACCAAAAAGGCACTATTATACTACGTAAAGTGATCCACTGGTCAAAAAAATGACAAAAAACAGGATGTTTCATTTAAAAATAATAAGTTCTGGTCAATTCCGGTCAAACTGGTACCTTGAAATTTAAAATTATCGTAAAAAATGTATAATACTAATACTTATCGTCTAATTTAGGTCCTTCCAATTTAAAATTTTTATCTGATATAGAAAAGAAATAATTATAGGTGTTCCCACTTTTAGTTGTGACCCCCGGTATTGCATTTTTTGGGTTTTATTATTTGTTTCCACCATTTTTCAGACACCGTTTTCCATTTTTGAGAAATTGTAAGGTAAAATTTGAGATCAGCGACCCAAGAAATCCCTATACCGGGTGAAAACTAAAATGGGTACACCTGTAATTTCTTTTCTACATCAGATAGAAATTTGAAATTTGGAAGACGTGATTTAGATAATATTACACATTTTTTAGGATAATTTTGATTTTCAAAGTACTTCCGGTACTTCAAAAATAAATAAATTTGAATTGAAAAATGTCAATAAAAAATTGAATTGAAAAATGTCAAAAAAAATTTTGATTTCATAAATTTAAAAAAAAAATTGGATTCAAAAATTTCAAAAAAAATTCGATTTCAAAAATTTTTAAACAAATTTGATTTCAAAAATGTTTAAACAATTTGATTTTAAAAATTACAAAAAAAAATTGATTTGAAAAATTTCGAAAAAAAATTGAATTGAAAAATTTCGAAAAAAAATTGAATTGAAAAATGTCAAAAGAATTTAATTTCAAAAATTTTGAAAAAAAGTCTCAAAAATTTTGAAAGAAAAATTTGAATTGAAAAATGTCAAAAAAAAAAATTGAAAAGAAAAATGTCAAAAAAAATTTCATTTCAAGAATTTTGGAAAATATTGGATTTCAAAAATTTTGATGAAAATTTGAAATGAAAAATAAAAAAAAAATTGAATTAAAAATTTTGAAAAAAAATTATAGTTCAAAAACAATAAAAGAACACGCTTTAAAGGGAAACCAAACTAAAAAGTAAAAAATGGTTAGATATTTTGGCTTTTAGTAGACTGTATAGCGTATTAACATTTGAATCTAATGAGGGGTGGCTTACCTTTGACAGGTCAAAGTTCGCTCTCGACTTGTCGCACTGGGAACACTTTAAGGGCAAAGGGGGTAGAGGAATTTTAGGATCTTAACCAAAGTGACGAGATTATCACGTTGCGTTGGTGAAATTTACAGCACCACTCTTGATTGACCTTTTATTAATTATTTTTGCACCTTTATTGCTTTGACTTCGAATTCAAAAAGCAATTTGGCACAGCAGGCTCTAAATGGTCAGACATCAATACTGGGCGGATTTTAGTGTTGTTTGCACCGTAGATTCGAAAAGAAATAACTTTCTCACTAAACTATTATTCAGGACTCAGGAGCAATATATTTGTAGTAAATAATTGCTTTATTACAAGACGAAGTTTAGCCAAAGACTTCTGAATCCTCAAGAATTATACAATTTTTTAGTAATTAGCCACCCTAACTGTTACGTAAACAAATTCAATACATAGACCTAAAATGGCGTATGTTTTAGAAACTCCTTATATCTCCGTCGTTCTCAGGGACTGTCGACTTCTGCATCGCTCTGGTGCAACTAATTTCAAGTCTTGTTTGTTTCAGGCAAACTTGTTTCCTGGCATTTGTCTTCAAAATTGTACCTTTGAAGTAATTAAACTTGCACGATGATGAGCCAAAATTGCTGGCAATTAAAGTCAAACTTTGACAACAATTTAGCATTTATTAGTTAGAATGTCGGTAGCCTGGAATTCAATATTAATTTAATAGCTTTCATCTTAAGATCCCGTGAATATTTTATACAGGGCGTTTATGATATGCCATAAAACTAGAGAGTTGGAATGTACTTTTATGGGGTAGCGTTAAAAGATTGAGTGAAATTAGTAGATAATTATTACATGTTTATTTTATTTTTGTTTCTGTAGTGCTCCCGCTATGTGAATAATAAAAGTGATTTGAATATTTTTCTTGCCAACCAAAATATACACATATATTATAGAATTTTTACGATCCACTGAAGTGAAGTTAAATAATAACCGAGTTTTGTAAGTCTAAATATAGGTGGAGGTTGATTATTTAATTACTAAGTTGGAAAATTTGCTAATTGGCTTACTGAAAAGGGTCTTTTAGGATAAATGCGCTGGAACAAGGACTGATTGAAATAAAACAAAGGCATATTTGTAATTTAATAAACAAAAGTATTTTTTACAAGGCCCGTCCTCTGTTGAAAAACCTAAATATATCCAAAACTTTTTTATATTTAGCTAAAATATATTGCGCCGTGTAGATAGCTTATTTTCAGTTATGAAGTAACTTATTAATTATTTGAGAGCATAGGTATCAAAGGGTTTCATATTATTTTATTTTTCAATGATTTTATGAATATTTTAAAAATAATTTTTGTCTACTGTTTTTTGATACCTTGAGCGGATTTAATTCTTTTTATATAGAAAAACAAAGAATTTAAAACATAATAGACTTTAAAATTTTATTTATTAATAATTGATTTATTTACTTATTTGCTCGCTTATTTGTTTTGGTTATAATTTAGCAAAATGAGCAAGAATTATTGTGTGCTGTACATTATTATTTATGATATTTATATACATGGATATGATTTAAATTGAACTTCTAAATTGGGACGAGCTTGAGGCATTGTCACAAAGCAACCAAAGAGAGGTCGACTCAATTATTGTGTTTGTTGAAATTACGCCACACGTAACAACGGTTGTTTGTGCTTTGTTATTCGTGACCAAGTAACTGATATTTGCATGTCAGATCACTCGTTGACCTATTGTAAAGCGTCCCGGCAGTCAATTTTAAGGCGAGACAACTGACAATTCAATTGCAATGGACTTGTTTTTTATTTGTTGAAGATTTTTACCCCCTAAGGAGGTAATCTTTGTAAATGTAAAAATTAACAAAAAGTTTAATTCCAGAATACACGGATATTAGGTGTGTGTCCGTTGTTTACAAATGTGCAGCATCCTAAGGGTAACGTGTAAATTTAAGCAAAATACTTGATTTCATGAAAATTGAACTATTTTATTTATGTTGACCGTTACGTTGGCGTACGATTTTTTATTATACGATTTTATTTGAAGGGTTTTAATTTGAAATGATGCAGCCAGTACACTTAAAATTAAGTTTCCTCCATTTAATTTCATCTGCGTGAGTTTTTAATTGCATCGTTACTAATTAATTGCAGCTTTCATGCCTATCGCAGGTTATCCCGTCCTCATAATCCATGGATGTGTTTTTTGCGTGAAACACAAACATTCTGGTTTTTCCTTCATGCTCGGGAAATTAAAATTTTATCACTCACGTATTGTAATGAATTCCTTTCCTAATTAATTCGAGTGGCTTTCAATTGCTCTCGTGATGTTTGAACTGAGGGTTTCATCGTTGAAATCTAGACTGACCGCAAACGATGGTGGGTTCTTGAAATTGTTTCACATGCCAATATACGAATTGGTTTTCATTTGGTCGGTCTATGAGGTTTATTAATTCGTATACGTTATATTAAGTGGAAGGGTTTTGTAGACAATGTAATGTCATCTCATTTGTGGTGTGAAATAATTTCGACCACTTGTGAAACAGAAAACAAAAGAACTTGAGAATTTTTGTATGCTCAAATCGTTAATTTTGTTATTCGTTTAACACCACACAATGTACCACTGCGTTAGTTACTTATTATACAACAGAATATCCTCAAAGATAAACATATCAGATACGTATTTGATACGTGCAGCACTTTGGAATTCATTATTTACTGTCACGAAAACTTTGCATTAAGTTTTCAAGTTAAAGTTACATTTCCTCCGAGTTGTGATAAATCAGATTTTAAAATATGTATGTATCCATGTAGCGATGTTGCGAAGTTTGTGATTTTGTAAAACGAATAAGGTGAATATAGCCGATGAAGCAAAGTTGCAGGATTTGCGGTTTGAATTTTTAATAATTCCCAGTTGATTTGTTAAACTTTTCTCTGTAAAGTGGGTGGTATAGAATACCGTTCCGGAAAATATATAACAAAATGACTCGGTACCTACCTGTAGAATCTTTAACAAGACATCTTATAAATTATTGTGACGGATTATTTTTTTATGTTAGGAAATTATGAATAATTTTTATACCTATTTTTTTATTTATATTACTTGTTAAAAGAAATGTATGATTACTGTTAACATAAAAAAAATTAACATGTAGTTACTTTTCCTGTCAACAAAAAAGGAATTATAGACTATTATTTTTGTTAAAAGTTTCGAAATAAAAATTGAAACACGAATTGCTTCCATACATATTCTATTCTATATTAAATATTTTCCTATCTTTCTTGTGTCGAAAATAATTATGGGAATTATAGACTATGACTTCTATTAAAATATTAAAATTGAAACACGAATAGTTTCTATAAATATTCTAAATAAAATAAATAATTTTTCGCTAAAATATTCATAGAAACTACTCGTGTTTTAATTTTAATTTCAAAAGTTTTAACAAAAATAATAGTTTATAATTATTTCCATAATTATTCCCGACCAAAGAAAGAAAACTACTCTAAATAGAATTTCTGCATAAATTATTCGTGGTTCAAGTTTCAACTTTAATTTATGTAGTTATAAGTTATAACAATAATAGACTATAATAATTGTTACCATAATTATTCTAGATAAAAAACGGTCAAAAACTATTTTACCAAGAATATTTATGGAAACTACTCGTGGTAAAATTTTAATTTCGAAAGTTTTAACAAAAATAATAGTCTAATTGTTTTCATAATTATTCTCGACACAAGAAAACGAAGAAAACTATTTTTTCTAGAATATTTGTAGAAACTACGGCTGTTTCCATATTAATTAATTTCGAAAGTTTTAATAAAAATAATAGTCTATAATTGTTTCCAAAATTATTATAAATAGAAGGAAAATCTAAACATATTTTATCTAGAATAATAATTATGGAAACTACTCTTGTTTCATTTTTATTTCGTAAGTTTAAAAATATTAGTCTATAATTGTTTCAATAGATAATAATTATTCTTGACAGAAGAAAGGTAGATAATTATTCTATTTAGAATATCTGTACAAATCATTCGAGTTTCAACTTTAATTTGGAAAGTTATAACAAAATAATAGCCTGTAATTGTTTCCATAATTATTCTAGATAAAACAGGTCAAAAACTATGTATTTTATCTAGAATATTTATGGAAACCACTCGTATTTTAATTTTAATTTAGAAAGTTTTAACAAAAATAATGGTTTATAATTATTTTCAAAATTATTCTAGATAGAAAGTAGGTTGAAACCTATTTTATCAAGTATATTTATGGAAACTATACTTGTTTCATTTTTATTTTGAAATTTTTAACAAAAATAATCGTCTGTGATTGTTTCCCTAATTATTCTAGATAGAAGAAAGCTCAAAACTTATCTTTTCTAGAATATTTCTGGAAACTACTCAATTTTAATTTCAAATGTTTTAACAAAAATAACAATCTATAATTGTTTAATTAATTATTCTCTACAGAGGAAAGGTAGAAAACTATTCTATTATATCAGCTAAAAATTATTCATGTTTGAATTTTAATTCGAAAGTTTTAACAAAATAATAGCCTCTAATTGTTTCCATAAATTATTCTATATAAAAGAAATGTCAAAAACTATTTTATCTAGAACATTTATGAATACTACTCGTAGTTCAATTTTAATTTTGAAGGTTTTAACAGAAATAATACTTTTTTTCATAATTATTCTTGGCAAAATAAAAAATGGAAACTATTCTATCTAGATTATTTATGGAAAGCTACGGCTGTTTCAATATTAATTTTGCAAATTTTAACAAAATAATAGTCTATAATTGTTTCCAAAATTATTCTAGATAGAAGGAAGGTCGAAACCTATTTTATCTAGAATATTTATGAAAACAACGATATGCTATTATTTTGTTAAAACTTTAGAAATTAAAATTCACTCATGCGTAGTTTCCTTAAATATTCTATTTCGACCCTCCTTCTATCTAGAATAATTATGGAAACAATTATAGAAGATAATTTTTGTTAAAACTTTCGAAATAAAAATGAAACAAGTAGTTTCCATAAATATTCTTGATAAAATAGATTTCGATCTTCTTTCTATCTAGAATAATTTTGAAACTAATTATAGACCATTATTTTTGTTGAAACTTTCTAAATTAAAATTAAAATACGAGTGGTTTCCCTAAATATTCTAGATAAAATAGTTTTTCACCTTTTTTTTATCTAGAATAATTATCTAGAATAAAAACAATTATAGGCTATTATTTTGTTATAACTTTCTAAATTAAAATTGAAACTCGAATGACTTGCACACATATTATAAGGTTAAGTAGATTAGCCGTTGGCTAGACTTCGCCTTAGGTAGGAAAGTTATACTTTGTAATTTTCTTACAATAAAAGCCAGTTTATTATTATTATTATATTCTAAGTAGAATAATTTTCTACCTTTCTTCTGTCGAGAATAATAATTATGTATGGAAACAATTATAGACTATTATTTTTTAAACTTTCGAAATAAAAATGAAAGAGTAGTTTCCATAATTCTTCTAGATAAAATATGTTTGGATTTTCCTTCTATTTAGAATAATTTTGGAAACAATATAGACTATTATTTTTGTTAAACCTTTCGAAATTAATTAATATGGAAACAGCCGTAGTTTCTATAAATTCTATAAATATTCTAGAAAAAATAGTTTTCATTTTTTCTATCGGGAATAATTATGAAAACAATTATAGACTATTATTTTTGTTAAAACTTTCAAAATAAAAATGAGTAGTTTCCACAAATATTGTTGATAAAATAGGTTTCGACCTTCCTTCTATCTAAAATAATTTTGAAAATAATTATAGACTATTGTTTTTATTAAAATTTGCTAAATTAAAATACGAGTGGTTTCCATAAAATATATTCTATTCTAGATAAAATAGTTTTTGCCCTTTTTTTATCTAGAATAATTATAAAAATAATTATAGGCTGTTATTTTGTTAAAACTTTCGAAATTAAAATTGATACATGAGTAGTTTCCATAAATATTTAAGAATAGTTTTCGACATTCCTTCTATCTAGAATACTTATTGAAACAATTATAGACTATTAACATCTTATTTCAACTACGAGATTCTGTGATTATTATTGAATTAATTTGAAATAGTTTTGCAGTATGGGTAGTATTATGAAAAATTGTTAAATATCATAATAATATGGTCTACACCAGAAATGATATTTGCTGAATTCCAGGAATTTTCTGTAGCTTTCTTAGTATACAGAGTGTCCCAAATTGGTGGAAATTGATCGGATTCACAGTTAGTGCGTTAGACAAAAATACACTGATTGTACCTCGGATTGTACATTCTAGAAACTTTAAACCTCGCTTTAAATATTAATTGAATGACCAAAGTTCTCTTCAATATTACCGTTTTGAAGGCCAAAAAAACTCTAAAACTAATTTTTGATAAGTTCTGAAACTTTTTTAAACGATGCAAAAACTTTCAATAATAATTTTTATTCAACTATTTAAAAAGTGATATTTAGTACATTTAGTGCAAACTTTATACTGCATGTAGAAAATATATGGTTTCAGAATCTTAATTTACGTATTTTCCAAATATTTTAGTTTGAAAAAAATCCAAATTATTTTTAAAAACTACGTATTAATTAGTTACAAATCAGTTTGATAATTCAATGATTACCACCGCTTGGTCATTAAAATCAGCCAGTTAAATAATTCATTTCGTGTATTACTTATAAATTAATTACGTTATTTACTAATTAATCTGTTTATAAAAGTACATTAATAAATATTAATGAGATATGGCGGCGCAATTATCATTTAAAAGCCTGCATCACGGAATAATCAAAATAAACATTTCCATATGGATCGTAAATAGATTACAAAGTTCCAAATTTAAGTGGCGATTAATATACGGTTTAATTAAATTATTGTACGCCATTAAAAAAATATACAGGTTACCTATAAAATGCTTTTATTAAAATAAAATGCAAAAAATACATTTTCCTTAAAAATGGCGTGGTTCCCTGAATATTCATGATTTATTACTGTAATCTCCATTTGTTCATGAAAATATAGATCTGGCGACTTAGCTGGCTATTCATTAACGCCAACTGCGTCAGCAATGAAAATTACCTCTGTTAATTTTATTACGGGCAGTACCGAAAAATGCACCAAAGTGTCTAATTAAAACATTGCAGATAATATCACAGGTGATACATCGATGACACATCAATTTCTACACTGTATACCAGAATATCACTTCCATTTATGTACTTTTTAATCTCTTACTTTATTAAAAAAGTAAGTGGTCGTGATCACCTTGCCCTGCCTTGCGGAGCACGTCGTGAGCGTTCCAAATGTACAAATTGTTTATAAACCCCATAAGAGGCATGACTTTTATCGCTTCTCTTAATATTAGCTGGGAAATTAATAATATAATAATTGGTTCGCCGTTGGGCAATAAAAGTATGTTGTACGTTTCGTGAAGCGAACAAAATTAATTTAACTCTTACGTATCGTATTATATCTCAACGGAATCGAAAATGCAGTGAGCTTGTGAGTACATAGGACGCATAAACAAGGAATGTGTGTAGGAGGGACAAATGGAATTCTGATCGGATCAGGTAGATGAGGTTGAAAACGACCATTGGTTTTTCTTCACTGCTGCAATATTCATTATAATAGGATGACTTTGAAGGCGGTCAAGTTCATCGAACATGTTTTATTTTACTTTATTCATTAAGGATAATGCGGGACGTTTATATTATCCCAGAATGACAGTTCTAACTGACAATAAGGCCATTAAAATATATGTGAAATGTTTAATGGTGTTTTGGGTTAATTTACTGGTATTTGCATACGTAAATATTATTTATTTATAGGCAACTATAAGAAATTGGATTAACATAATAAGTGTTGTTTTTTGAAAGTGGCAAGGAAAATGGATGGCGTTGTAATTGCAACGGGATGAAATATTGTGAATTGCTTTAACTCCTATAATAAACCGTTGTCGGGGATTAAATTCTGAAATAAATCTCAGAACATCAGAATAGGCTTGTTCGCTTTATTTTTGGAATTGTAATCTTCCCCTCAAACGAATCTGCGTTCGTCGTTAGCTTGTAAGCAGATTCTAATAAGAATTTTTCTGTAAATATTTAGTTTCTCATTAGTCTTCCGTATAAATTTAATATTGCTTATATATTGGGTGACAAAGTGGGAAAAATAAACAATAAATGTTAAATAAATATTTACATTGAAACTGGCTTATACATAAATAAAATTATATCTACGAAAACGTCAAAAGAAAGTTTTTAAGCAAAAATAAATGAAATGGGCAAAGTAGGTATTTACGAAGGCGCAGAAGGGCCACAACAAATATATATATATATATTTTTTAATGTAAAATTTGGACTTTTATCTCAGAATTCTGACTTTTATCTCAGAATTCTGACTTAAATCTCAGAATTCTGACTTATCTAAAAATTCTGACTTATTTCAGAATTCTGACTTTTATCTCAGGATTCTGACTTATCTCAGAATTCTGACTTTTTATTAGATTTCTGAGTTTTATCTCAGAATTCTGACTTTTATCTCAGAATTCTGACTTTTATCTCAAAATTCTAACTTATTTCAGAATTCTGACTTTTATTTCAGAATTCTGACTTTTATCTCAGGATTCTGACTTATCTCAGAATTCTGACTTTTATATTAGATTTCTGCCTTTTATCTCAGAATTCTGACTTAAATCTCAGAATTCTGACTTTTATCTCAAAATTCTGACTTTTATTTCAGAATTCTGACTTTTATCTCAGGATTCTGATTTACCTAAGAATTCTGACTTTTATATAAGAATTCTGACTTTTGTCTCAGAATTCTGACTTTTGTCTCAGAATTCTGACTTTTATCTCAGAATTCCGACTTAAATCTCAGAATTCTGACTTTTATCTCAGGATTCTGACTTATCTCAGAATTCTGACTTTTATATTAGATTTCTGCCTTTTATCTCAGAATTCTGACTTAAATCTCAGAATTCTGACTTTTATCTCAAAATTCTGACTTTTATTTCAGAATTCTGACTTTTATCTCAGGATTCTGATTTACCTAAGAATTCTGACTTTTATATAAGAATTCTGACTTTTGTCTCAGAATTCTGACTTTTGTCTCAGAATTCTGACTTTTATCTCAGAATTCCGACTTAAATCTCAGAATTCTGACTTTTGTCTCAGAATTCTGACTTTTATCTCAGAATTCTGAAATAGAAAAGAATTTTTAACCGATTTTAATTATTCAAAAACTAAATTATAACTAAAAGATCACGTTATGAGGTAATATAAATATATTTTAATGCCGTTTTGACTAAAATAAATATTGGTGTTTAGACGAGTGGCATAGAATATCAACAAAATTGTGATAAAACGGTTTTATGTTACGGACTATATCTTCGGAACCAACTGGTCGATTTTAGTGTTTGATGTCTTAAAATATTCACAAATGTTTATTCTATTATACTTCCTCAATCTTTTCATTGTTTATTTAGCAAAAAAAGTTCCAGCCTATCTTAAAGAAGGCCCAAGTTTGATGACTAACGCCATCTACAATTTTAATAATAATTAAAATATATTTATTTGACTAAAATAAATATTGGTGTTTAGACGAGTGGCATAGAATATCAACAAAATTGTGATAAAACGGTTTTATGTTACGGACTATATCTTCGGAACCAACTGGTCGATTTTAGTGTTTGATGTCTTAAAATATTCACAAATGTTTATTCTATTATACTTCCTCAATCTTTTCATTGTTTATTTAGCAAAAAAAGTTCCAGCCTATCTTAAAGAAGGCCCAAGTTTGATGACTAACGCCATCTACAATTTTAATAATAATTAAAATATATTTATATTACCTCATAACGTGATCTTTTAGTTATAATTTAGTTTTTGAATAATTAAAATCGGTTAAAAATTGGCGAAACTATTAGAGAAATAAGAAATTCCGGTTTTTTTTGGACCACCCGGTATAGGTAAATAAACGGTAGGTTAGATAATAAAAGAGCATACGTCAGCCATGCACCATAGTGACGACGAGAAGGCAATTAATTATTATAAACATTTATAACACACAGTATTCGCGTGTAAGTTTTTTGTTTTAATAGGTTTAATAAAATAGCTATTGTCTATTGTTTACAATTTAATTACTCGAGTAATCTAAAATCAAACAAGAGGTGCAATAAAAGGCAAAGGAAACGAATGCATAGCACTCTTGAGATTTCTGAAAAGCTTCAGGCTGATTTTGTTAAAACGTTAAGTGGATGTGATACTGTGTTTCACAGAAGTTCTGCACCATAATTAATCTGAAGAATAAACCAAACTAAGTTTCCAACTTAGGAAGTGCTTCTTTAGTTGCTAATGTTTATTCATGTAACATTATTTGGTTCGTGTTAGATATTAAATTTTGTCTATGTCCTGGGTGCCAAAATAATTATATTAAAATATGATTTAAATAAACGAGGTATGCGTTACTTGCTTGTCGTCTCGTAGAAACTGAAATACCGAGTAAATACTTTTCGTTCTCTTTCTACTGCAAAACAATAATGAGTAAAACTACACTATAATAGTTTATAAATAAATTTTGAAAGTAGTGTAATTTAAAATAACTATATTTGAGAGGAGAGAATATAATATAACTAAGCTATAGCTTATAGCTAAGAATGTTTTTTTAAATAGTAGGAAAAAAAACGCAAAGGAAAAACGATTAAAAACATATTGCATTTCTTCTATTAAGTCAAATTGCTTATGTAAGTAAAATATTTTTCATATACAGGGTGGAACAAAAGTATCAAATAATGGCTTTAAATTTGTTATTTGCAAAGTTACAAAAAAATGTTCAATATAAAAGTTGTTTGGTTCTTTACCGTGCATGTTTTGAGTTTTTTAGTTTGTTGATATCTTCTTCTGGTTTGTTACTATGGCAACCAACTTTTTCTTTTTAAATGGCACCCATAATTTTTTTTGTCAATTTGAAACAAGCATATTTTTCTGTATTCAGTCATAAAATTTTGCAATTTTTGGAAAAAAAATAAGTGTGAAAAAAAACTTATTACGACTCAATCGGAACTAAATTAATTAATTTCACATCACAACACTAAAATTTTGTTGTCTGATTGTAAAAATTTAATTGTCAAACTTCCATGGCATTCTTTAGCAAAAGTAATGTTTGTGTTTTATAACTACATGACTTTTTCCATGGCATCATGTATTAAGAGGTGACGAGCGAGTCGTAATAAATGTTTTTTTTCTCGCTTATTTTTTTTCGAAAAATTGCAAAATTTTGTGACTGAATAGAGAAAAATATGCTTGTTTCAAATTAACAAAAAAAAATGGGTGCCATTTAAAAAGAAAAAGTTGGTTGCCATAGGAACAAACCAAAAGAAGATATCAAATCAACAAACTAAAAAATCAAAACATGCATGGTAAAGAACCAAACAACTTTCATATTGAACATTTTTTTGTAACTTTGCAAATAACAAAGTTAAAGCCATTATTTGATACTTTTGTTCCACCCTGTATAATTTTTACAACGTTTTTTAATGTTTTGATGTCTTAACTGCGATGGTAACATTTTTGAAATGAACTGTTCTTTCTACATTGAAATGCCCTAGATATATATAAACTTATTCCCGATAATATCTAAGTTGGCACCCATTTTATATCATTTAATTCATTACGAGTGCATTTTCGATTAAGAACGTTATAACGTGCACTAGTTCACCACTGCACTGCATTAACATAATTTTTATTGCGCGGCACTCGCACTTATCAAAAGTATTTAGTTGCAAGGTCAGTCGAACACGATTCTCGTTTTAATGCAACATCCACAGCAGTAAGCAACATTTCAGAATTTATTCGAGTTAATATTGAAATAGATTTATGCTCTGATTCATTCAAAACTGTTGCTTGGATTTTATATGCAACTGTTCTATTTAAATTCTTTTGATAGATCGTACAATATTGGAACATACCTCAATATTATTCCTCCTAAGCGTATGCACATGCAAGACGTATACTCAATCCAACAATTTTACATCTATGAGTACCTAATAAGAAAAGCTCAGTCGACTACCTGATTTAGCTCAAAATGGTGTTATCCTTAATTGCCCATACTGTTTATTCATTGCCACTTTAATAGACTACAAAAATCACAATATTGTTGTAGCTTTTGTTGAGCAAAGATAATTTAAATGTTCAGGTATGTGTATCGTGAAATATCATGCTACATTGTGGTCCGCTGTAACTAACTGCTTCTTACATAGTTATGGGATGATATTGTGATCCCTGTGGTTTATGACACCAGTGCCGGCGTAGTAATTAAGCAGCGGATATTAGGTATTCATGGCGTTAAAACCAGGGTTGGTTCTAGGTGCTGTGCCGCAGGTTAAAATTGTTGGCGGATCTAACGAAAATATTTTCAACTTTGTATCAATTCCGCTTATACCGGAAGTGGCATCAAACTTTGTTATTTTAAATGGTATATTATTGCATATTTGGTTTCTGCATAAAATTTTAGCTTTGAATAAGGCAAATATTTGGGAAAATACATACCAAGATGACATATTCCTGTCTAGAGTCCTTTGACGAAGGAGATTTTCTGGCAGTACCTTGGAAATAAAAACAAAAGAGAGTTGTTGTTGGACAAGCAGAAGAAGCGTCCCCATGTCCACGTCGCTCCTAAAAAAGGAATGAAAACTTAAAGAAAATCGTGCAGAATATATAAAACAACAATTCAAAAGCCGAGGTATGTTTATACCATTTATATTGAACGAGATAATTTGCCGATATTCCCAGGATTTACTAAAATAGACGATGAAAATATCAGGTACCTACCTAGTTTGTAATTTCAAATAAGTATCCACAGCTGGTTTGTCTCCATGTAGTAAAATTGGATCACTCTAGAATCTAGAACCGAGTCTAGAACAATCCACTTCCAGCAGCCATTTTAGTTGCAATGTCACTGAACTGATAAATTCAAACCGGTGCGAACACTCTGTTACAAAGCAGTATACTAATGATAGAAACTAATTTTTATAAAAATAACTAAAAATATTGGGACTTTTATATTTAATTAACCATTTGTGAAATAGATTAAATATAGTCTTAAGTTGTCGCAGGTTCTTATTATTTATTTATTAATCGATTTACTTTGTCTGTCGACAATTCATTGTATAAAAGCTGTTTAGTTGAGAGACCTCTATGTTTGATCAGTTGAAATTCAAGTTTTATGCTTCACTACCTTATCTAAAGCATTATTTCACTGACAAAAATGCAGTCTGTGTTCCAAAGACCACAGGTGTGGTGTGCATGATCGCTGTTTTAACCGTTCAGATACCTAGTTATAATTACAGGCCACTGCACATTTGGCAGGACCCATATTTGAAAACAAACATCAGTAAAATCAATGAACTCAATTTTAATCAAGTAAATCTTTATTGAATCAAAATTAACAGAATATTGGGTTAAGGTAACTTTCCTCTACCAGGAGATCCCTGGAACGCCATGAAAAGGAAAAGGAGGGGATTACAGCAAACCCATTAGTAAGTCATTCGCCTCAAAGTGCACACGGTCGTTTATAGAAATAGCGGTTGGGGGTTATACCAGGGGCGAACAAATTCGTATACTGTAAATGTAATGTGGGTGGATAATTAACGGCAATAAGTAAAACAAAAAAAAGAAATATAATTCCAAAATAAACGTAACTTACAATATTTCCTACATTAAATAACAATAATGAGTATATACAAAAATCAAGATAAATCTCATCTAACTTCTTGTAATTGAATAATGTATTGCTGAAGATCAACTTTGACACTCATTGCATCAACTAAACTACGCGCCAAATGAAGTGGGACAGCCAAAAAATTGCCTAATTTTGACTAGCAATAACTTTGACATTTTTTTGCCGATGTTAGATTTTTAGCCAAAGATGGAAAGTGTCATCCTTGGTCTATGTGTCGTTGGCGTCGGGTATTTTTCTTGCAATTCCTTCTCGTTGTACAGGGTGTGAATTTAGAGCCGTGAAATATTTCAAATTTTTTACCAATAATTTGGGAAATGTGAGGGGCCCTAGAATTTCTTTTTCGATGTTAGATGAATTGTTAAGCCTATACCTCGGGACGTCTTTGATATGTTTTTGATACATTGCGTTGCTTTGGAAATATCACCATTTTATGAAATTTCGATTTTCTTTAAAAATATGCCCTTGTTTAATTAAACAATAACAGATACCATCTAAACTGCAACAAGGGATAATTTCTAATGAAAATGATTAACACCAGCGGCGTGCAAAAAGGGGTTTATGGGATTTAACAGCAAAAATTGGTTTTTATTGAAAAATTTCAACAGTTTCATTAAGCGTTACAGTTAAAAAGGTGCCATAACAGTAATTAGCGTGATTTTTTGACAAATTCAGAGGCGTGCAAAAGGGGGTTTAGTAAATTAAAAAATTAAAATACAAGTTTCATTCTTTTTTTCATTTATTTTGAAGGTGCGTACAAAAAAGGACCCATAGGTTTACGTACATGAATATAAAAACGTTATTTAACAAATTAAAAAGGAAACATGAATATAGAACAAAAATATTAATTCTAGTAAAGCGTTGGCCCCCCTCTAGCCTGAATAACTGCCTGACACCGACTTGGCATGCTCAAAATTAATTTGTTGATTAGTTCTATAGGAACTGACTCCCAGAGCTCGAGAAATATCTCTTCGAGATCGTTCAGAGTTTCTGGCTGACGTTCCCTTCGGGAAAACTCCGACTTCATCCAACTCCAGACGTGCTCAATGGGATTCATGTCAGGAGATCTGGGAGGCAATTCATTACGATTAACATTTTGCTCTTGCAGATACCTGTTTATTAATAGATAGATAGATAGATAGATAGACTTTATTAATTCTGTATGCCAATTACAAAAATTGGATAGAATAGGTCGAGTATAGATTACAAACATTCAAACAGGAATACAATAATGTACGTAGATACATAGTAAAAATATAAATAATTTGTTAATATATAATGAAATATAAGTAGTTAAAATATAGTTAAAAAATAAAAATGGTTTATAATAACTAACACACATAAAATACAAAACATGAATAAAATACTTATAAAAGAATAAGAGTAAATTATTCCTTAAAATTCCTGAATTCCTCCAGAGAGTAAAAGCAGTTATTACATAAAAAAGATCTTAATTTTGATTTGAATTGTCTTACATTATCAACTAGTTTTAGATCTGAAGGCAGTTTGTTGTACATATAGCTACCAGCATACATAGGAGACTTCTTATAGAGAGCTAGATTATAATTATTTATATATATATTATTGCGGTTACGTGTATTGTAATCATGTTTGTCACGATGTGCTGGTAGATTATTTTTTATATTAAATATGTACATAAATAGTTTATATAAATAAATACTCGTGACAGTGAGCAGTTTGTTATTTCTGAAGGTGTCACGACAAGAGTCTCGGTATCCCATATTAAAAATTATTCGCAATACTCTTTTTTGCATAAGACTCTCTGTAGATCCGATCCACACGTTGACCCCATGCAATTATATTATAAGATATTTTAGAGTAGAAAAGAGCATAATACACATTCATTAGAGATGTCCGATCTAAGCTATTTGTCAACATGCTGATAGCAAAGCACGACTGACTTAATTTGGAACAAAGTTGATCAATATGTCTGGTCCAGGAGAGATTTTCATCTAAAATTACTCCCAGAAACTTTGTCTCTGTGTATAAATTTAAGTGATTACCATTTAGAAAAATATTAACATTTTTATATATATTCCTTGATCGGGCTTTGAACAAGACACACACAGTTTTTTCATAGTTAATAATCAGCCTGTTATTGTAGCACCACATGTTAAATTGATCAAGAATTACATTAGCTAGATCTTCCAATTCTTCAAGGTTTGTGGCCGAAACGATTATTGACGTGTCGTCTGCATAAAGATTTTTCCAAGACTTATAAATTCAGGTAGATCGTTAATGAATAAAAGAAATATCAAAGGACCAAGCACACTGCCCTGAGGGGTACCAATCGATAGTTCATATTCATCCGACAGAGAATCTTCGATCTTGACAAAAAGACTTCTGTCCGACAAATATGATGTCAGCCAGTTATTGATATTTCCACGTATTCCAATTTTTTCTAATTTATCTGCAACGAAAGGTATATTTAGGGTGTCGTAGAGAAGTCAAAAAATAAACCTATTACATAATTGTTTGCATTTAATTTTTCGCTTATTTCTTGCACCAGCCCCGTTGTTGCTGTTTCTGTTGAAGATTTTCCCCTAAAACCATATTGCGAGCTCGTCAATATATTATATTTTTCCAAAAACTTCATTATTCTGTTTTCCATAATTTTTTCTATAATTTTAGAAAAAACACTTAATAATGATATTGGCCTGTAATTTTTAATATTATCTTTTTCACCCTTCTTAAAAACAGGGATTATCAAAGCAGCTTTTAGTTTTTGTGGGAAGAAACCTAATTCGACAGATTTGTTGATTATTAAACAGAAACAAATAGCAAATTCATCAACACATTCCTTAATTAATTTAATAGGGACTTCATCGATGCCGGTAGATTTTTTGTTTGTCATTTCTAATATTACATTTCTTACTTCATGTATGGTAACTGGTTCAAAATAAATAAATAATGCACGATGAGGCCGAGCATTATCGTCCACAAGAACAAAATCTTCGCCATAATTTCGAGCATGCGGTAAAACTTCCGGAATCAGACATTCATTCAGGTCGACTATGCCGTTAACATTGCCCCGAAATACCACAAGATCTGTCTTTCCGTTGTGTTGAATACCACCCCACACTGTCAATCCACCACCGCCAAATGCAACTTGGGGACGCATATTTTCTTCTAAGTAACGTTCTCCCCGTCTCCGCCAAGTTAACAATCGGCCATCGGAATTGTAGAGGTTAAAACGACACTCGTCAACGAAAAGACAGTCTTTCCACCGAAGATGCCAATGCATGTGTTCTTCGGTCCATCTTCTTCTGTTCGCCCGGTGAATATTTGTTAAAAGATAAAAGATTTGATAAATAAAGAAGTTAACAATGGTACCTACTACTGCTTACAGGTACTATCAAAAGGCGGCGCTTAATCGGCCACAGATTAATTAATGCTCGTCAAACATATCCACTATTCTTCACTGGGCGAACAAAGAACAACGTATAATAAAATTATTAAAAATGTTTCCATATCTAAATATCAAACTTTTTGGATCACCCTGTATAATGGATTCTCTTTTGTACGCCAATGAATTACATGTACGCACCTTCTAAATGAATGGAAAAAAGAATGAAACTGGAATTTTAATTTTTTAATTTACTAAACCCCCTTTTGCACGCCTCTGAATTTGTCAAAAAATCACGCTAATTACTGTTATGGCACCTTTTTAACTGTAACGTTTAAAGAAACTGTTAAAATTTTTCAATAAAAACCAATTTTCGCGGTTAAATCCCCTAAACCCCTTTTTGCACGCCACTGGTGTTAATCATTTTCATTAGAAATTGGCCTTTGTTGCAGTTTAGATGGTGTCTGTTATTGTTTAATTAAACAGGAGCATATATTTTTAAAGAAAACCGAAATTTCATAAAATGGCGATATTTCTATAGCAACGCAATGTATCAAAAACATCTCAAAGATGTCCCGAGGTATCGACCCATCAATTCATCTAACATCGAAAAAAATTCTAGGGCCCCTCACATTTCCCAAATTATGGGTTAAAAATTTGAAATGTTTAACGGCTCTAAATTCACGCCCTGTACAACGAGAATGAATTGCAAGAAAAATACCCGACGCCAATGACGCATAGACCAAGGACGACGCTTTTCACCTTTGGCTAAAAATCTAATATCGGCATAAAAATGTCAAAGTTAAAGCTAGTCAAAATTAGGACATTTTTTGGCTGTCCCACTTCATCTGGCGCGTAGTTTATATTAAATTCTTATGTTTTTGACTTTTGCACTACTATACAATGTCTATTTTCGAATGTCCGTGCGAATAGTTCCCTTATTTTACTCGCTGGATTATTCTTGCAATGCAATTTAATTATTTGCTTTCTTTCTTGCAAATTATAAACTTTGGTTTTTCCTGCAAACGAATTTTATGTTTATAAAACTCGCCTGTATTGTTTTTCAAAATCAGAACAAAATGAGTAATAGCCGTTGGCTGTTCGCTCATGATGAAAGCTGCTTATTCGCCGCACATTGTAAATCTTCGTATTTCCACTCGACTACCAAAGAATGCAAGTCAACTGGATAAAAATGTGTCTTCATAAGTACCCGAGAGTACATTCATGTTGAGCCTAAATTAAATCGTTTCATAACTTTTGATTTAATTTCCACAAAAGTGCTATTCTACAGCTTCTACCACATGGTTTTGTGTCGTCAAATTGCAACTCGGGTAAATCGCGAATTTACAATTTCACTGTATGCCCAATAGATACTTCGACTCGTATGTAGAATACTGAAATGGAAATGGAAAATATTTGTTTGTTATTCCGACACTCGTGGCCGCGTTAAAACTCTCCGAGGTGTTTCATTGATTGGGTATCGGTTTGTTTGTTTTTATAAATTGCACATTTTATGCCGGATGCAGGTTATTGTTTCTATGAGTGCAAAATTTTTTATCATCGCAGAAATTATTAACTTTATCCTGTAAATAGCGCTCGTTTAAATTTATAAAATAAAAAATTGCTATTGGCATTTTTTATCACCTGACTAATTTTTCGTTAACTTTTTGCATTACAAAAAATATCATATATTTCTGGATTGGTGCTAGATTGCCGTTAACATGCATAAGTAATATACTTCTTACAATCTGATTTGTTTTACTAACTTCGTTGGTCGTAAGAAATACCAAAATAGCACTGTCAGAAACATACGAAAGTCGAAAAATACTGACAAAATTCATATTTATTCCTTGATAAAAAAACAGCTGTTATCTCTTGCACGTTTTTCCAAAAATACTTAATTTTCAGGTTTAAGAAATCGAGTTACGAAAAATTTATTTAAAGAAGTACTTTCTGGGAGAAAATTGCAAAACGAATAATGGGTTTTCGTTTGATCAAAAAATACACATGAATGTTGTCAGAATTCTTCAACGAAAGTTTTTTAACTTTTTTTGGACGCGGTAAAATTAACCTAAAAATGGTGCCATAAAGCATTTTTTCTGTCGTAACATCCTTTTCTCTATTAGCAGGATAATAAAGGCTAGGGTAGCTGCAGTAAAGAAACGATAATGCTAGGGGTCTGTATTAATCTATAAAGAACACTCAGGAGTTTCGTGTTAAAAATTATAAACAGGTTTTATTTGCGATCAATTAACAGTAAACACTTATTATTACGGCTAAATACACAAACATATCTACAGGACAGAAATTATTTTACTTACTCTCTGGAGTTCTGGTAGTTGCGTGCTGAATGTAAGAGCGGATTGCTAACTAAAATTTCAATCTCGCGGTCTGGGTATCGTAAGCCGATGATTTTACCGTCGCTTAGTGGGGAACAGCGGTTTCTGCGTGCCTTTATGAATTGGAGTGCGCGAAACACTGACCGCGAGGACGATATTCGGTTACTTATTTGCTAGTTCGAGTGGTGTTTCATGTAATCAATCCACTGGTTAAAAAATTATTGACGGCATCAGATTCTTTGTGATTTAACAATACGGTAGCGAAAAAAACGCGGTTTTGTCCTCGTATTCTAGATATGATACCGTAGTAATGAATAATAAATGTGGTAAAAAAAATGTAGCAATAATTTATTATTACGGCTTTTTAACTATTTGTTTGTGAATGTTTCACCAGTTGCTAACGTTTTACTATTATTGCATGTAAAAATAAACAGTAAAATCTAGTAAGCAAGCAAGCTAGTAATAATATGTAAATAATTTTCTAGCAATGTTTTTCCGTGCCTGAAAATCGCTGTTCATAACGTTTTTTCATTTTCCCCTTAGATTAAAATCGTTGCCTCATTGCGCTCGTACAAAACGAACATCCCTCTGCACTTTTAAAATTTATAATTTCATATTTTCAGTTAAAACCCGACATTAATCTTTGCCGTATTTTATAAACAAAATCACGAAGGCATATTTTCTCTTTAAAAGGGATCATGATAACATAAAAAACTCTTTAGTCTCTCCAATTAATCCAGTGTTGCCAACTGTAAACACGAAGGGCAATTAGTTGTATGAATGTACATGCCTGGCCTTAATTTTAAAATAAATTTAACTCGCTGGCGTAATGTTACGTCCAAGTTATATGCCTTTCATATCAATTACCGCAGAAATAATTTTATCGCAAAAAGTAAGAGGAAGGGTCACATTATACAGCAATCTTAGTGTTAAAAATTGATAAAAAAGTAGAAAAGTAGCAAACCTCAATTTAATCCGCTAGGCAAGCAAAAGGACAAATGCGCATGCGCATTATCCTTGTAGTCCTAAGAACTAAAAGTTGATGCTAATACGATGACCAAATAAGACTGCATAAACGCTTAGGTATCAGTTCAGTTTTAACTTTTCAAGATTCAGACAAATATTAATTATAAAGAAAAAATAATATACAGGGTGAGTTTTATTTTTCAGGTACGTGATTTCATTATTAGTGTAGCCATTAAAAAAAGATTCGTCTATTCGTCTATCTTATAACACACAATATTGGCGAAAATGTGGAATCGAACTAAAATACCAATGATTTGTTTGAACAAAGACACAAAATAAATATCTCTATTTGCATGATATAATTTTACTATCTATGCCACTTACGTTGCATAATTACATATTAGTATTATATTTATAAGTAATAACTAAACAAATTATAGATAAATACAACATAATATAACCCAGTTTGCCAAATATAATGTTTGTATTAAACTGGTATGGTCTTATGAAATAATGTGCGATAATTTAATTATAATAGTCAGCAACTTGTGTAATTAACTTCATCTTATAGTAAACCCTTTGGAGAAACTAGCAAATTCTAACTTTAAAGGTTATTAACTAACTGTCAACTATTTTAATTACTCATAATAATATTTAGTTTATTTATTCATTTATTCATTTAACATTCAGCATAAATCATATGGCATGAAATATTTATCAAGCTGATTTTAAATCGTTTTCGAAATTTAATTCAAACTAAAACCCGTTGCAAACGTTTTACGATCTGGCTTCTTAATGGCAATTATTCTGATAAGGAAACAGTATTTGCACTCTTCTTTAATCTCTAACTGCTAAACCTAATCATTGTAAGTTGTTTATAAATTTTTACCACATGTTTGAAGGAGACAGATTCGCACACCAAAATGTATACAGTCTAATATATGGCGCATTAGCAGTTTGATCTTGACTGCTCTTGTCTGAAAAATTAACTGATTTTTTTCATTCAGGTACTTCAAGAAACTAGTTGTATTGTATTAATTGTTACAACCGCACGTTTTCAATTGTTCCTGTTAATTCAACTGACTACACTGCATAAATACGTGAAATTTACATATCTAATTATCGTAGTAAGAAAAATAGTAAATTTATATAGCCTTACGTGTCTTTTTTAATAACCAACTGCATAATACGTATGCACGCTTTTAATTTACTGCAAATATCATCACACGCCGAACTTTTACTGGTGTTTTATAGCCTTTCAGTGACGGCGTAACTAATAAGTCAGCATGAGAATATTGTTTTGCTGCAATAAAAGTGAATAATTAGAATTCCCTTATGTAAGAATGAAGGAGTGGAATGACATGGAATAGACTTTGAAACTACAATTCCTACATTGTACTACAGGGGCGGTTTTACTTCTATACGATTACTATAAAATCGTGATTGGCAGAATGCAATTTGATAGTTTTGATGCGCTTAGTCACCATTGTAGTTAAGAGCTACTAAAAATCAGAATAAATAAATTATGAGATTTCCTGACGGTCCTAGCTACTTTGTTTATCTTGATGATCGGTACATGCATTTTTTGTAGGATCTGGACGATTTGGTTTTGTGGAGCGGAATCTGCTGTCACGGAGGCTGAAACTAAAGTTAAATTTTCTGAAAAATTAAACTTAAATTATCTTTTCTCTTACCAGGCAAAACGCAAAAATGAAGGTGGTATTATTTCCTGCTTATTGTTCCAACAATTGTTAGACCTTTTTCCTTTAATATGTCCTGCTTTACCATCAATGGATATTCCTGGTCTTTGTGGGGAAAACATTTCACTAGTTTCAGCAGGAGAATTTCTGTGCTCATGTTAGTCATATTCAACTCCTTACAAGAAATTAATTTACTGGAGTTCTCGTAGTTCACCCGGCCTGTCTCCAATGGTGTTTGGGACATTCACCGATAATTTGTACTGGTTTCAGCTTTATGTTTAACAGAGTGCACCCAGAACTGCATGTGCATAATGCATAAACATCAATCACTTTCGAAAATATCATAAAATAGCTCAACGGAATCAGGGTGTTACATTTTCTATTTAAACCAGTATATACCTACACACATGAATTAGGCCTGTAGAATTAGACGATGTGAACGGGAATCTGTAACTAATTCGTTTCAGATAGCCGTAGGTAAAAACAGGTGTATTTAGTTATAAGGAATATACCTCTGCGATTCCTCCCAAATCAAATAAACAGAACATTGTTTATAAGTCACTTTTATGTGAAAAAATCATGAAATTTGGAGTTTTTTAAAAATTGCAGTAAGACTGCAGTAGATTAATTTTTTTGAATGTTTCTGTTTACTAGGTAATTCCAAACCGGTTAATTTAAGCCCCGGTTGATTTCATTTCATTGATTATTTATTTAAATAATTGCCGAAAACCATCGAAATTTTCGAAAATTTCAAGCATTTTTTACTCTGAAAGGAAAAATGCTAGACTCTTGAAACTTTGGTGGAATATGTGTCTCATTACCCTCAATTTACAAAAAAAATTTCGTTTCAAAATGTTTATTAGTTTTCGAGAAATTCTATTTGTTTATTAAAAACGTCCCAAATGTTTAATGAAAAATTGACCTATTAACGTTATCAAAAATAATTCAACCACCGCTCATTTTCATCGTCAAGACATCAATTTTACGAATCTGTTATGGGCGTATCGATTTTCAATCATTTTGACCGTCAAAATGGCGTTAACAACATTGCTACTTTACGGAGCAGCGTTTTTTGCAAATAACTTTACAACAAATGAACGTATCTGCACAAATCTTTCATATTTGAGTTGCTGGTATTTTTCTACAAATTTATAAAAAAAAATTGTTGCGATTATATAATCTTTATAAATTTATATTTAATACATTAGCACATTATAAGTTGCATAAGCCCAAAAAAGAAAAAATTAAAAAAAAAAAATTGTTTATAACAATTATTTGTTTATTATTTGGATATTGCAAATGTGCCCATTGTTATTATTTTCGTGAGCTACCCCAAATTAAAAAAAAAAACGTCGAAATTGGCCGGAAAATAACGGAGATTTGACGAATTTTTCTTGCTACCCCAATTTGAAACTTGTTTGATAAAAAATTCCCCTGTCCCTTGAGCCAAACAAATTGAAGACGCTCTAAAATCACTAATTATTAAAAATTATATTTTGACCTCAAAAAGGGCCCGTTTTCAATAGGACTTGATGAATTCACAAAATTCAAGATCTTATTAACAACCAGTTTCAATTTTGGCCATAAATATTAATAAATAAACGTTTGGCGCATTAAACAATTTAAAAAATTATCTCGGCTCCTACATGTCCCAGAGCAACAATTTTTTTTTATAAATTTGTAGAAAAATACCAGCAACTCAAATATGAAAGATTTGTGCAGATAC
Source organism: Rhagium mordax (assembly GCA_963680705.1). NCBI lineage: Eukaryota > Metazoa > Arthropoda > Insecta > Coleoptera > Cerambycidae > Rhagium > Rhagium mordax. The sequence goes on along the minus strand of OY796658.1, from coordinate 13,731,223 downwards.
GTTCATTTGTTGTAAAGTTATTTGCAAAAAACGCTGCTCCGAAAAGTAGCAATGTTGTTAACGCCATTTTGACGGTCAAAATTATTGAAAATCGATACGCCCATAACAGATTCGTAAAATTGACGTCTTGACGAAAGAAATGAGCTGTGGTTATCAAAAATAAGATAACGTTAATAGGTCAATTTTTCATTAAACATTTGGGACGTTTTTAATAAACAAATAGAATTTCTCGAAAACTAATAAACATTTTGAAACGAAATTTTTTTTGTAAGTTGAGGGTAATGAGACACATATTCCACCAAAGTTTCAAGAGTCTAGCATTTTTCCTTTCAGAGTAAAAAATGCTTGAAATTTTCGAAAATTTCGATGGTTTTCGGCAATTATTTAAATAAATAATCAATGAAATGAAATCAACCGGGGCTTAAATTAATCGGTTTGGAATTACCTAGTAAACAGAAACATTCAAAAAAATTAATCTACTGCAGTCTTACTGCAATTTTTAAAAAACTCCAAATTTCATGATTTTTTCACATAAAAGTGACTTATAAACAATGTTCTGTTTATTTGATTTGGGAAGAATCGCAGAGGTATATTCCTTATAACTAAATACACCTGTTTTTACCTATGGCTATCTGAAACGAATTAGTTACACCGTTTTTTCAATTTCTGCAGGCCTAAATATTCCCCTCGTCATTTGCCTCTGCAATACTTACGTCCCTTTTTCCATGCGAATAATTCCTGCCCTTTATGTAAATTTGTAGCTTCTATTTCTGATGTTCCTTATCGTTTTTGATGTGGTTTCGCAGCCTCATATGTGAGAAATATATCTGGCGATAAATTACCTAAAACTTTCCGAGCCGCGTGGAAATCATGTCCAAGTACATTTATCATATGGAAAGAAAATGCGGTACGAGTGGAGGAAATTGAAACCATATTTTAAAGAGATGCGACATTTCTTTTCTATTTTATTTTATTTCATCTTATACATTTTATTTACGATTTTGTTTTTTATGTAATATGATAAGTGCTGGCGAAGTAAGCTCGTAAAGCGTTACCTTGTGTACTGGATACAAATAGGTATGTGCCATTTTCGACATTTATTTTTGTTGTATCGCCCTCGTCATTTCTGTTAGCAAACTTTTTACAACCCCCTGCAACACCTCCATTTTTTATCTGGTATACAAACCGACAATCAGCAAACCCATTTTTAGATTCCTCAATCGCAATGTTTTTATTTTTAATTTTGTTATTTAAAAATTGGAAATATCAGAACAAGACTTCGTTTTTAATCATGTTAGCATACTTACTTACATATTTATGCCTTATTCGATTTAAAATTTCACATGACTGCCTCCAGTGCACTTTACACATCTTTTAAAGCTCCCACTCTACATAATTCGGCGTTGGAGATCGAGTGGCAGTTTAGTTATCAAGTTTAAAACCTTGGAAAATTCACGCTGCGGTTATGAATACGTCAGTGATTGAAAGTGTCTGGAAAATAGGGAGACGACCGTGATTGTTTTTCAGCATTTTTCAACGATGTTTTCAGTGACGCCACGGAATGCCTGACGAGGATTTTATTGTTTTCGTGCTTCGGCTCTCGCATTTTTTATTGCCCTTTGGTGTTGTAACTAGATCAAAAATACGTGTTTTTTGGCGTGATAGATGTGATTGTTCTTCGGAGATGGGAGGAGTGTCTGCCAATTAGTGGCTGCCAGTTTGTAAATGGCATCCCGTTTAGTTATCGCAGTGTTTCGAATTTGCTGAAAGTTTTAATGGAAGGTTACTTATGGACGTCAGTGTGATGTTTTTTATACAGTGCTCGTATAAAACCTTCCCTTAACTTTCGAACAAATTGAGTTAAAGAGTCCGGATCAAATGGAGTTCGAATTATATTAAAAATGAACAATTTTTTGATAATGAATTAGTTTTTGCAAATGAAACGAATTGCACTAGTGGCGCGTTAATTAAATAAGTTCATTTGATTTTTCAAAGACATTATTTTAAAGTATTGATAAATCTACATTTTATCATAGTATACAATAAAACAAGCGATCAAGCAAACTTTTTTTTTCATATGCTTTATTGGTGTGACTCGTATAAATAATTTAAATTCTCATAACTAGAGAAACGGCAGCAAATGTAGAAACGTAGGCGTTTTTGTACTCGGTTATTTCAGCATAAAATAATCTGGTTTTGAATAGCAGAAAAAATATTGGGACGTCGAACAATGGCCTTAAAGTGTATTTTTTCAAATCATTTGCAGGTCTTAAATACTTAAGCAATCGAAATGTATTTTTTTGGACATCTTCATTTTTTAATTGCCTATTGGTCTGTCAAGTCAGATTTTCGATTTTTATTTCTGACTTTTCAAAATCCTCGAAAGAAATTTGAATATCCATAAAAAAATCTTTTTGTGTGTTTATTCCTTTATCTCTTGTAACTACGATAAATTTTTTTTTTAAACCTTCGTTTTTAATTACCTACCTATATCGATATTTCGAGCTATATTTTCGATTTTTACCCCTAATTTTTTAAAACCTTTGATGAAAATCTTCTTTGGAAAACTTTGAAAAATCTCAAAATAAAAAACTTCCCAATTGCTTATGGGTCCGTATGCATACGAGCTGTGCAGACATGCAATCGGAATAATTGAGAAATAATACACCAACTCAAGTAAAAAATTGCACACGCAAATTATGAAGTTTGTGGAAAAATCGAAGTGTCTATTGGGCGTTATCCAACAATAGGTTTTATTTATAATTGCAAGGTGGCACCAGTTATCAATAATAAACTTCTCGGTGGCAAGGGTACAGAAGTATTGGGATAAAAAAGAACCGCTGGAACAATTATAAATTTTTATTTCACAGTTTTATGTAGTAAGGATCATAGAATTGCGCTACAAAAAGATTATTTTATTTAAATGCATACCAAGCTCTCATATTGTTGATTATTTTTCGTTAATTTCGTTAAATAAGTGCTACTAACACCGAGTTAGAAGTTTCGATGTTGTAAACTAAATATATATCTTATAATAAAAAATGTTACATATAATTGAAGAAAACATAATTTCACATTCCGCAGCAAAGCAGTTTTCCTAATTTTGTTATTTAAAAGGTAAAAAATTATCCGGAAAATCCTTCAGAAATCACTCTATTTCTATTTCAATTATTATAAAGGTTCTTAGGTTAATATTAATAATAATATCTTCGTTTATATATTTCTTTAGGAAATATTAATATTTCTAATGCTAGCCATTGCCAAATGACTGACAAAATCTGGCACCATCGTCATTCAATTATAATATTCAGGATTTCAGTAAATGATACAATCTTGTCATAAAAATTTGTTAATATTTTCCGAGATATTAACGATCTCCTCTGTAGATCTGGTAAAAATGAATGCTAGAATTCAGTAAAATATTGCGTTGAAAATTGACTGTCGTTATTCGTTAGAAGAAATCTGCTTCTAGAATCTGTTGAGATTTTTTTTTTATTTTTCACCGGACACAATATTCACGCGATATTCTTATTCGCATGAAACATACAAAATAGACTTGTGGCGCGACCTTAGCGAGTACCTAATTTCAAATTAAATTTTAATGATGCGTTTTTGATTTCGTCAAATTCTATTCCGCAACCGTGATATTTGATACATGAAAAGGTTCATTCATCAATCAAACGTTTTAATAGCATACTCCAAAAATATTTCCTTTGAAGTTAAAATTGCTTTTGTTCTTTTATTTCAAGTAATCAAATGCCGATGTGGAAAGTAGGTTTGGATTTCCCAGGCGTATTTACAACACTTTCAAGCACGGTTACTAGTAAAATGGTTTAGAAAACCCCTTGGAAAACCCAATTTAAAAGGATATGTTACTAAGGGAAATCTTATGCAGGTATTTCAATAACTGCGTCTATTTGTTTAACGGTTTGTTGTAAGTTTTTCGATATTGACCAACGTGATTCTTTTATTAAATTTTTTACGTAAATCATGTCATGTTTTGTTTGGTGCAAAATATCGTGCGTGCAAGTTTACTTCGAAAGAAAGCTAACCTTGTATTTTATACTAACACGCCTTTTAAACACAAATTCAAAACTATAAAATAACATGAGATTTATTTAATTAATTTAATTAAATAGTATTAACGTACGTTCCAGAATTTAGTTGCTTTAATTGTGTTATTAAATCACGTTACAGATTAAAACATAATATTCGAATTACCTAACAAGAATTTAAGTTTTTTGCGTAGTCAGACTCACGATGATTTCCTCCAGAACGTTTCCCGGCAAAAAGGTTGATTATTCGGGATTATTTATAGTGGGATATAAAACAATTCGAGTGAAAGTCTATTAATCGATTTATATTCTGGAACTGATGACGGTGGCGAATGCGGCAGAGGTTCGGAAATTACTTGAAAAGACAAATATATGACATACCGACAGATATAGAAGGGTTTGGTAATAACGCCAATAAAATATATCAGAACCAGCAATTCACAAATTCTGAATCGAATATTTAGAAGTAGGGTTTATCTGTTACCGGCCCCCGGCCCTCGAAGCGTGCGAGTGGATTAGCGAAGAATGATAAACTGGGAGTATATTTCGGAATGATAATAATGCATGTGCCATTCAGATCATTTATCATTTGACAAAAGCATATTGTGCAAAAAATGTGTTATTGAATTCATAATATCTTATTGTACGTACTATGGCAAGTTAAAAATGAGAATATCACATAAATGGGCAACAATTCGTAGGAAAATTCTCCTTGTAGTTATTGATGTTTATTAAAACTTTGTTTGGATACAGTAAAGCTGAATCATACAAAGCTCTACGTGTCTAACTTTAACTAACGAATTTATTTAAAATCCGGGCAATTTAAATTGAACTACACAATTTAACTTATCCGTTCTCTAGTTATAAGCAATAATAATATGGAAATGCATCAATATCACATTTTCCTCGTCTCAAATATCCGTTCTAACAGATTGTATAGATTTCAGTAGTTTAATTGGAAATTTCTTGCTATCAGTTTCTAAAGTCAGATTAATTTCCGATTTTTTATGTGTTATGTTTCGTTCGAGGTTTCGTTTATATTTCGACTATCTGCGGAGCATTTGCTTTGGTGGTCTCGTTTTTGCTTAATGAAAATCCCACAAACATGATCTGTAAAACAAGATTAGAATCCATTCTAATGTCAGAAATACCTCATACACATTCGCGAAGAGTTGAATGTTTGGACGGTTTGGGTCACACCACAGCCATTTTTCTTTGTGGAATGCTTCTTTAAATGCTTATATCCTAATATTATTCTGGAGTTTTTTTTTGTTCCAATTTTCAATAAAATTATTGTTACCAAATTCCAATTAAATTTTTTGATAATATGCTCAAGGAGATTTTCAATAGATTCTTCTATTGCCAGTAGGTTAAAGGTAATCATTATTAGCTAAATATTTTTTGTTTCAAGAAAATGTGTATACATCACAAGGAAATCGTTCCACATTGTGTTACAGAAAGTTTTTAATAGATTCTTCCATTGCCAGACGGTACAAGGTTGTCATTTTGAACAAAAACTTTGATAATTCCTGTTAAAATATTTTTGATTTCAATAAAATCAAAATCTTCTTGATTTCAATGTACTTTTATGTTCGCATCAATAAAGTATTTCAGAATTTGCGTCAAGAGATTTCCAATAGATTCTTCTATTGCCAAGAGGTGATAATTTTTATCAAAATATTTGGCAGTTACTTAGTTCCTGTTAAATAATTTGTCTTTTATTAAAATGTGCATCCATCGTTATTAAAATATTTCAGAATATGTCAAGAGATATCCAATAGATTCTTCTTTTACTAGGAGGTGAGAGGAAATCATTATTAACAAAATTTTTAATAGTCTGTGTCAGAATACTTTTTGTTTCAAGAAATTGTGCATCAGTCACATGGAAAACATTCCACAATGTGCATTGGTGGTTTCCAGTAGATTCTTTTACTACCAGAAAAGGCTGTCATTTTCAGCAAACTCTCTGATAAGTTCTGTTGATACTTTTTGATTTAATTAAAAAGTACTCCCATCATAACTATTTCAGAATTTTTGCATCAGGAGATTTTCAATCGACTCTTTTATTGTCAAAAAGTGAAACGTTGTCTTTTTTGTCGTACCTTTGACAGCTACCTAAATTCTGATTTTCAATAGATTCTTCTATTACCTGGAGGTAAAAGGTAATCATTAGTAGAAACCATATTTTTGTAATTTGTACATTCCACAATGTACATTCCACAATGTGCAACAGGTGGTTTCCAATAGATTCTTTTACTGCCAGAAAAGGCTGTCATTTTCGGCAAAATCAAATAAAAAATTTTGTTGATAAATTTTTGATTTAATTAAAACGTAGGTGCTTCCATCATTTTGATTTAATTAAAACGCACTTCCATCATAAACTGTTATAGAATTTGGATCAGGAGATTTTCAATAGATTCTTCTATTGTCAGAAAGTGAAACGTTGTCATTTTTATCAATACACCTTTGACAGCTACCTAAATTCGAATTTTCAATAGACTATACTTCCTGGAAGTGAATGATAGATAGATAGATTAGTAACAATATTTTTTATAGTTTTTGTTAGAATACTTATAGTTTCAGGAAATTATACATCAGTTACTAAGAAATCATTCCACAGTATGCGACAGGAGGTTTCCAATAGATTCTTTTATTGCCAGAAAAGGCTGTCATTTTCAACAAAATCTCTGATAAATTCTGTTGATATCTTTGAATTTCATTGAAACGCACTTCCATCGTTCCAATAGATTTTTCTATTGCCAATAGGTGAGGTAGAGGGTTGTCATTTTTATCAGAATCTTTGACAACTTCCTAAGTCCTGTTAAATTATTTGTTATTCATAAAATATACATTCAATAATAAAATATTTCAGAAGGTAAAATCTTTGACTGTTTCTGTCAATATTTTTTGTTTCAAATTGTACATCACAAGAAAGTCATTCTACAATTATTTGCGACAGGAAGTTTTCAATAGATACAAGCTAGAAGATACAAGCTTGTCATTTTCAACATAATCTTTGATCATTTCTTTTTAAACATTTTCGATTTCATTAATACATACTTTCATCGTTTTCAGAATTTTCGTCAGGAGATTTCTATTGCCAAGAAGTGTAAGGTTGTCAGTTTTTAACATGCTTTTATTAGCTTCACCTGTATGTTTGTATGTAACGGAATTTTTCAACGAGATTTTCACCCACTTCAAAACGTCAGATTAAACTGAAACTTTGCACACTTATCAAGGATCGATGACAATACAATAATTGAAAAAATTTGGTTTCAGAAATTTTGAAAAAAATTTAAATTGAAAAATTTCGAAAAAAAATTGAATTGAAAATGTTAAAAAAATTGCATTTAAAAAATTTTGAAAAAAATTCGATTTAAAAAATTTTGAAAAAAAAAATCATTTGACACGCTTTTATTAGCTTCACACAGGTGAAGCTAATAAAAGCTAATAAAAACATACAGATGTTTGTATGTAACGGAATGTTTCAACGAGATTTTCACCCACTTCAAAACGTCAAAATAAACTGAAACAATAGGTACAATAATTGAAAAAAATTCGATTTCAAAAATTTTGAAAAAAAAATTTGATTTAAAAAATTTCTCGAAAAATTTGAACTGAAAAATTTCGAAAAAAAAATTTAATTGAAAAATGTCCAAAAAATTTCATTTAAAAAATTTTGAAAAAAATCGATTTCAAAAATTTTGAAATAAAATTTCAATGGAAAAATATCAAAAAAATTTAATTTCAAGAATTTAAAAAAAATTCTATTTCAAAAATTTTGTAGAAATTTTGAAATGAAAATAAAAAAAAAAATTTGAATTGAAAAATTTTGAAAAAAATTTGATTTCAAAAATATAAAAAAAATATCTATAGTTTAAAAAACTAAAAGAAACGCGGTTTAAAGGGAAACCAAACTAAAAAGTAAAAAATAATGTTTATCTATTCCACTAACTGATATAATTAAATGCTTTTTACTAAGTTTAAAATAAGAATAAAGTGAATGACAAAAAATAATTTTATTGTAAAAAAGCGTGGGGTGCTAACTCTACTTTAATCAATAGCTACCAATGAAATATCTATAACAATTGATATCATGCACTCCACGCTTTTTAAAAGTGCATAGGTACAACGCCGAGGTGTAAATAATTAGAACTCACCTAGCCTTATTGTTCCATTATAAGAATTTGGGTATCTTAAAAACGAGCTTAAAAATATAAAGCAGACTTTACTCAAGGATATATCGCATGCACCCTAGGAAATCACTGACAAAGTGTTTGATTTAAAGAAAAATTGTATCAAAGAAATTTTCAGTATATATCAGACGAAAGCGTATACAAGCTAAGCAACCAGATATCCCTTCACTAAATCAATAAAACAAATTTGCTTTTAGAAGAAAAGGATTCTAATATTACAGAATATTGGAGCTCTCTAGATTTACGGTTTCCTCTCGAAATATAAACACACAAAAATAACGCTGTATCGAATGTTCCGCCGTAACATTTTTCTTATTTTATGCACTTCGTTTTATGTTAGCTCAGTGTTTCGGTAAAAAATGGCCTAAATAAATGGAAGTAGTAAATCATGCAGTGCTCATGTATATAATTTAGATACCATTCATCAGGTACCTTTGTACATGATTGGGACTGTAGCAGGAATTTCAGCGTTTACATCATGTAATTTAATTATAAGGTGTTAACGATGATAATTTGTTGAAAGCAATAAGATAATATAATCACACAGTAAGTACAATATTTTTGGAAAAAATTCATTTTAAATAAAAATCAAGTATTTTGCCACTTTAAAGACGTCTTTTTCCATTTTTGAAAAATTTTTACATAATTTGCGATCAGCGACCGAAAACCCCTAAGTCTAGGTATTATAAGAAATAAAATCCGAATTAAAAAATTTACAGTTTTTCGTCATTTTGAATCCGTAATTTTTTATTTTAGTTGAGTTCTATTATCAAATTCGTAACAAGCGACCTCAAGAACTCCCAGACATCTGATAATATAATAAAAAAAAATAATAAAAAATAAAAAAAATTAGACTTTCGACATTATTTTGTAGACTCCATTTTGAGGCCAGATTCGTAATCTACGACTCCAAAAACCTTACATCATCAGATTTCAGCAGGCAATTGTTTAAATAAATAATTAATAAAGTATTTTTTAAATTAATTTAATTGTTAATAACGAGGTTAATAACAACTGAAAAAATAATAAGCACACCTTCTCGCCTATGGGAACTTTTCTACCTTTTTCCGAAATTAAAAAAAAAAAATGATCAAAATCGGTTTTGAGTCAACGAAATTGAAACTTTGGACAATTTTTTGCATTTAGAAAATGGTTTATTAAGAGTACAAATATTACTAATGATGACTTGCGCAACCATAAGGAATGTATTTAAATTATATAATATTATAAAATATAAAATACACATATGTATCAAGTGAAGTCATACTTATCGAAACACCCAGGAAGACATTCTCACTTAATACCCATGAAGCGTTTACACGGAGTAATACTTTATATTTAAATTATTAATTTGATGAAATGAAAGATACATAGTGATATTACAACGTTTAAGCCTCACCGCAGTCACTTCTATGTTAGCTTACACACATACAGTAGTTACGTGCTCGTTATATTAATACATGCTAATTAATTTTCTGTGAGATAATTAGTAGTTTAATTAATGTGTACACATCCAACTACTACGAGTTTTCTCACTTAAAACTTATTTAAAATCGTGCTATTTGCATCACGCATCCAATCAAGTAATCAGTAAGTAAGGATGTAGGAATATAAAAACTGAGAAACGATTTGTGGCCGTTGAGGAGTTGAAAAGCTATAAGGTAAAATTAGTGATGTGAGACTAGGTGTGACAAGCCGTCACGTCTCGTCTTGTCGCGACAAAAAGTTTACTTAATTGTCATACCATAGATAGAAGTACTCTGCGTATTTGAAAAAACGTATTTTATTATATTTTTGTGGCTATGGTAATGTTTTTTCGTTATCTGGTTGTATTTTTAACAGCGACGTTTGGAATTATCAGCAATAGGAGCGAAGAAGGCCACGAGTTTCTTGGTGCAAAATTTGCAATTTTTGTTGCATTTGAAATGAAAAATAAATTTTCATAAATATTAATCTAAAGAAATAAGATTCTAAAAATCGAAAAATATACAAGGTGTTCCATTTAAAAAGAAGTAGACGGCGTCATAACCGAAGCAGCGATGATGATAACTAAAAATTCAAAGCGGAAGATGCGCAAATCAAAATAAAAGGATTTTCGTATTCAGAAATAATTTATTCCATACTTTTTTTTACAGTTAAACAAGGCTAATTCAAAATAAATAAAATCTTATAAATAATGCAAACTGAAATATGTATTTTGAAATACAGAAAAAATATCTCTCGTGTCTCGCACATTAAACTTTGATCTATGCGATGGCTCGTTATGTGTTATACAACTTTTTTATGGATTCCAAGTTATTAAAATAAAATATATCTTTCTCCAGCTATTCGTGTGTCTGATTACAAATTCGCACCGATTGAAAGACTGACTAACGTAATCCCGTAGCGCTGCTTTGATGTTTTGAAATTTATTTTTTATTCGTAGGAATAACGATATTTGATTTGACCTATATGAATGCGTCGTCTTAAAAATCAAAGAAAAAAATCATATAAATAACTTAAATCTAAAGAAATAAATGGATACATGTATTTTTTGCATGCTAAGTAGATATTTAAAACGTCAGTAGATAAGCGGATTAACTCGATCATTAGGTAATTTATTTGATTTCCTTTGGCAATATATAGACTGGTTGATATTATTTTTTAATCCGCTTTTATTATATAGATGAATCTGTTTCGTAGAGTAGGTTTGTGTAAAATTATCGAATATATGAGTTTGAAACGCTTTGAGAACGTTTAGGTAATTAGCAAATCAAAGAAATCTAAATATTACTCTTACTTACTTTAGTATCTTATCTATCTCTGGTTAACGAAAAGTACGTTATAAATTAAACGATAGATGCCTCATTTTAAAGCAATACATGAATACAATTAAAAAACACTTACTATCCATAGGTATAAGAGGCATCGATAGAATTTACCGATATTTTATCATGTAGCACTTCTCATTCATTATTTGCGAGTAATGCAGCCATGAAACCGATTGTCTTAGTTGATAAACAGCTTACTAGCCTTGGATAAACAGAATGTAACAGAAACTCAATTTTTCTTTATTTATTAATCGATTTTAATTTAATTTGGTATGGCCGATATGATCAATAAAAACTAGCATATCAGTTAATTCAGTCATTTTTATTGCATCCGGTTCAACTAAAATGACATCAACGTAAGTGATTTCGATAATACTCCTGGCATATTTTTATATTTTCGCAATTTATAATAATTTTCACAAAGCGACGAATCATTCTTGTTTGATTTTTACCAATTAAAATTTTATCCAGTTTTCAAAAAGGTGAACGAGCAAATATAGAAAATTATCGACCAATTAGGTACAATAGTTAACAATTTTGTTAAAGTATTTAAAATTTTAAATATATACATATTACTGCAAATTGATGTTTACACTGAATGTTCTAAGGAATTCTACACACTTGATCACAACATTGTTAAACTTAAGGCTCATGGTTTCTCTTCGAGTCACCTAGAATTTTTTGAATCATATCCTCGATCCTATCTTACAAATCGTAAGCAATATGTGGAATTGTTCTGGTCATCAGTCTGTCTGTCTGTCTGTCTGTCTGTCAGTAACATCTGGTGTTCCCCAAGGATTCAATCCAGGGCACCTCCTCTTTAACATATTTATTGATGACATCTCTTGTGGTCTAAAGATAAATTGCTTACTGTATGCCGGCGATATGAAACTGTACTGCAACATCAAAAGCATTGAGGATGATTGTAAGGAGCTGCAAAATGACTTATTAAGTATCATTAATTGGTGTTTTGCAAATAAGCCCTTAAAGGCACCTTTAACTAAGATTTCATAAATGAGACAAATTTAAATCGACCCGTTGCTAATCACATCAATAATCTTACTTCAGATTTTATACTGTATACTGTCTACTTTGAATAATGTTATCTGCCCGTTATGTAATTGGATTGTTAATATGTTGAATGGTTGTAAGTAAATAAATAAATAAAACGCATAGAAAAATGCATTGAGATAGATGGTGGACATTTGATAATGACGAGGATAATGATATTAGAAGATAATAACAAGAGGACGACAATGTATGATGCTCCGAGACCATCATTGTTAGTGGACCAGTAGAGACTGCAGAATCTAATAACATCGACTCAAAAGAAGATATGAACCAGAACATAATCCTCAATGACAGTCAAGAATATGATCAGTTGAATCAGATATCACTGATTCTAAATTAGAGAAAATAATAAATAATATTGTATTGCTATCTTCTTACAATGATTTAAATTTAAAAGATTATGGGAAAATGGTCAATAAGCATTAAAAATTATGTATTTAAAATTTTAGTAAACGAAGGAGACAAATTCGGAAACTCCCCTCTCTGTTGGATAATAATAAATAAAAAAATTATCTAGTGACATAATTTTCAGAGGCATGAGATTCAGTGTAAATAACATCGCTTCGATCTCAGAAACACCAAAATCTGCAAATATAAAAGAATCTATCAAAATAACAGCGAAAGTAGCAAATCTAATGAGTATCCTCTGTTTCATTACATAGTGACAATTCTGAAATTGAGGAGAATTTAAACGCCGATTTCAAAATTATAGTTTCAGAAAATAAATATAAAGATGGAATGGTAAAAATTGAGATTAAAATTGATGCCCTATTTTATGAACCCTGCTTGCTCGAGTTGTTTGCATTAAAGACGATATAGGTATGTGTGTAGTAACATGTCTTCATGTGTGAATTTACATTTAGCTTGCTCTCACTGTATGTAGGTATCTTTTTATAAATCTATTTATATTTATTTATACGTAAGATATTATGTTTTGCACTTCATTTTTATGTATTTTTTATGTTTTTTATCATCATTCTTTTCATTTTGAAGGTTGTACGGGAGAGTATACAGTATGAATACCGCCATCTCTTTATAATATATATTTTAAGTGCTACTTGACACATTATTATTATTACATATTTCGGAAATTAAAATTAAACAGGTTTTTGGCACAAGCAAATGTGGTAGTTATTACACATTACGTTGTTTTATTTCATTAATATTATTTTAATTAAATTGATTCATTGTAAGCCTTAAATCTGAAGTTTGTACATACGATTATTCGTCGAACTGACAAGACTTAATTTGTTAATAATTTTAAATTTATTTGCACAGTGTGTACGTAAAATATGGAATAAATTTATTATATATTTGAATACTACGAAAATATTTGGACAGGTCGATTTTTATTTTGAATTACGAATCTTCTGGAACACTGTATTTTTTTTAAAATCTCTATGAAAAGCTGATTTAAAAGACCTTACTACTTAGGGCCTAGACTCTAGAGTGTTTAAATTTGGAGCTACAGACATTTGAAAATATTATTTTTTAAAATTAATAATTCTTGTTTTTGAGCTTGTTTTCTTGTCATATTTTACAATCAAATAGCAAATGAATAGTAAATAATAACATAAATAAATAAGTAATTAAATTTTCAAATTGAAAACCTTCTTGTGTTTGACAGTATCCCAAACAATCAATGAATTATTGCTGAATTTTATTTATTATAGTTTCTTAGGAAATGTTACATTGCAATCTAATATTGATTTTTCATATTGTCAGGTTTACATTTGTACACTGCGTTTTTTTTTGATACCCCAGGAGGAAAAACCTAGCGAGTTGAGATCCGGTGACCGTGGCGGCCATTCAACACTATTACGTCTTCCAATCCACCTATTTGAAAATACAAAATATCTTATGTTATTATTTACTCTTCATTTGCTATTTTATTGTAAAATATCACAATAAAACAAAATTTATTTAACACAAAAAATAATATTTTCAAATGTTTCTAGCTTCAAACTTAGGAACTTTAGACCTTAAGTAGATTCTAAAAATGAAAAAAATATACAGGATGATCCATTAAAATAAGAGTAGACGGCGCGGCGTCATAACCAAAGCAGCGATTGCGCCCTAGCTAAAAATAGTCAAAGCAGAAGATGCACGATTCAAAAATATAAAAATAGACCTGTCCGAGAATTTTTTCAAAATATTTTCGTTTTTAGTAACAATGAATTTATCCCATACTTTATGTACACACTGTATATTCTGGGGCTTAAATGTTAGTTGTCTTTAGAACCTCGCCAGTTTTAAAATTTAGCCATGCTTTAAGGTAACATATTTGCGCTACAATGTAAATTTTGAAGTACGGCCGTGTCAAGCATATGGTCCATTTTCATTAGTAAGGGTAATTAGGTGTCATTTTATGTAGGTAACTGGGGTAGAAACGTAATGTCTAATTACAAAAAAACCGTCGACTAATCTTCATACGAACAACGTACAGTGTATTTCGGCAAAAACAGACTATTTTTTTTTAACACGCTTTTATTATTAGCTTCACCTGTATGTTTGTTTGTATGTAACGGAATCTTTCAACGAGATTTTCACCCACTTCAAAATGTCAGATTAAACTGAAACTTTGCACACTTATCAAAGATCGATGACAATACAATAATTTTACCTACGACCACTACTGTAAGTACTTAAAAACACACCGTCTGCGATCAATGTAAGATTCCTATTACGCACGGTAAAAAAATCGCCCAACTTGGAAAAAAAATCGCACAGTTCGTACAGTTTTCCTAGCAACCGCCTAGCAACGGTCAATACAAACAAACTTATTCTCTAAAAATTATTAAAAATGACAAGTGCAATACTTAATTTTCTGACGCTGTCAAAACTGACATAAGCGATAAATAATAAAAATGAAATACAAACTTTCAATAAATACGGTCGTAGGTAAAGTATAGTACATAATTCGAGTTGTAAAGCAATTACGCTATTTACAACTCTTATTACGTAATATACTATTATAACTTTATCCTAATGTCCTTACCAGGACCATCAGGATAAAATAAAAATAATTATGCAGGTTAAGCATAATAATATGCCATCTACAGAATGACGGTAAATGTTATCCTTCTTTATCAACATAGAAAAAGAAATTTGAAATGAAAAATTTTGAAAAAAATTCGAATCGAAAAATGTCAAAAAAAAAATTGAATTGAAAAATGACAAAAAAAAATTGATTTCAAGAATTTCAAAAAAATTTGTATTCAAAAATTTGAAAAAAAAATTTTGAAAAAAATTTGATTTTAAAAATTACAAAAAAAATTTGAATTGAAAAATTTCAAAAAAAATTGAATTGAAAAACGTCAAAAAAATTTTGAAAAAAATTCGATTTCTAAAATTTTGAAAAAAAAATTACATTATTTTTTAAATCTTTATCTCGATCTTGATTCAGTAAATAAATAATAATGTTCAGGATTTTATATTTAAAGATAAAGAAATATAACCGTTTCTAAAATTATTTGTCACCGATTCGCTGGCATATAAAATTCCCAGTTATTCTATTGGGTTTAAATCTAGTGCGCAAGGGGACGCGGACGTGAGCATAGTTCTGGTGAGGAATTTAAAAATGTATACATTGTGCGTAGGTACTACGAATACTTTGACCATTTTCGATTTATACGGAAGTATACAGTTTTTTTGTGGAAGACGCAGCGAATCGTGCCAATGATACCAATTTGATTGGCGAAACATATGTCAAGTGTTAAGTTTACAGTGTCCAGTGAACACTACTTCAAAAGCAGTGCAACATCAAAGGTTCCATCCAACCTTCTTCAGGATTAAGGGCTTTAAAATACGAAAATCAAAAAGAACATGTTAATAAAAAGTCTTTTCTGTAAAATATTTTTACATATACTTACAATGTGCATCTTCCCGGTTGAATAGCGGAAGTTGCCGAATATTGGTAACATTATCATTTTTATTACTTACTTTCATGGAACTAATCAACTTTAGTAGATTAGAAAAATATGGAAGAAACCGTTTTAATTAAAACAGATCGAACGCCTACTAAAATTTAGCTCGTAATATCGCAACTAAAATAAATCGTTCCCATTATACAGGAATGGCAAACTGCATCTCTAATTGCAAGAACTGGAACTGTTGTTTAATTAATTAGAACCCATTCAATTAAATTATGTTTACAGTTTCAATTTGGTATGCAGATTTAGCGTCACAACATCAAGTAACCTTTGATTGTTCAGTGATAGTTCGCATTTCCAATAAAATCACTGCACTGGTTATTATTTTGCTGATGTGCCTTTACGACGATGTTTAATAACGAATTAATTAATTTGATTTGAATCAAGCTTTCGGCTCGAATAGTGTTTGCTCTCGCCATTGAATAATGTTTGGGGCGTATTTTGATTGATATTTTGTAGAATTTAATATAATTATACAGTTAATTTGAAAGCATTTTAATTGCGTGCCAATAAAATAAAAATGTGGGGAAAACTATACTTTATTTTCCTTGAAGAATTATGTATTTAAAATTGACACAAATATTATATTGAATGACGATTGTTTATACTCACAATTTCTTTCTAAAATTTTAATTGGGTTATACAAAAAGTAGGCCGTTTGTTCCCAACTTTTCCTAATTTCTACATATATTTTCCTGCCATTTTGCAAAATGGTGTAGTTGAATATGCTATTGATTTGGGTTAATAGCAATAATTCCCTTTAAAATGTCACGGTTGTACTATATCACGTTTTAACGCATTTTTCTTTTGCAGGAAGTATATGTAGTGGACAGTGCTGCGACGACAAAACCGAGGCGCTTTTAAGGAAGCAAGGCCAAAAGGATTTCGCGGCGCTTTTACGGCACAACTCAAGGTCACTTCAGGGACTGCTCAGCTCCACGGCTTCGACTTTACAAAGTAAGATTTTGTTAAAATTTAATTAAACATTAATTATGCTCGGCTTATTTATTCCACTTTAACAACAAGGAATTCTACTGCGTCAATTAATTTTATATAGATATATAAAATGGAGAGCTGCTGTATGCGACATAATTTTATAATCAACGAATTAATTAAGTATGCCGTTCAAGGCAAGCAGAGGTGTTTATACTTATTTAATTAAATTTCGCCTTGTTAAGTTGTGATAAAAATAGAAATAAATTTAAGAGCGTCGCAAAGCCCAGGTATGCAAGTCGTATAAATTTTTAACCAGTCACAGTAACTTTTTACATTAACGCATATGATATCGAAAAATCTGGGGCAAAATGGAATGAAAATGGAAACTATTTCCAGATTTTTGTTGTCCAATTGCTTGACGCAGCAACGCTGTTTAGTTGAGTATTAAAAATGTGGCGTCAAAATATTTAAATGCCAATCAATACACGCTGTTATCAGAGCCCTAATTTCCAAAACGACGAATAATAGTTGTACAACAAAAATATTGGTGTGACTCAGATTCCACCCACACCCAGTATATTCGTTCATTTGCCAGATACGGGGTAGACTAAATAGTTTATTAGCTCGATAATTTATCGTGGAACTGGTTCTGTTGAGTGTATCTCCCCCTATATTTTATTTCAAGAATAGAATAATAAGGTAAACATTCCTTTTATTTTTATTTCCAGAAGTAATTACCAGACAGGTCTGTTACAAAGCACAATTTATAAAAGGACGTGAGGTGCTAATAGATCCTTACGACGTTGAATTTTTCATCGTAGACTGCGCCGACACGATCAGACAAGGTATAACAATCCGATAAAAAAAACTCAATGAAGATGTGCGTGACATCTCACAAATGTTTTACAACGCTGGGCTCTTGATTGGCAATGAACGCGTAACGCGTGACGCAACGACATTTCATTTGTACGATAACAGCTGTCTAAGGTTTCCTAAGGCAATTTCTCTGGCACGGTTACGGAACTGATGAAAAAATGGGACGAAAGTCAAGAGACGTTTTTTGAATTGTCCAATAAGAAATCCTGAACGCGAACTTTTACGACCGACAGAGAAAAGTTCCAGATTAGGAAGTTTCTATTTACTAAGCTAACTTTATGAACAAACAAGTGTTTTTTGCTGTCACCAAAACACTGAATACGTATCTATTACTTGATGCACGTTTCAGCAACTAAGTTGGCATTATTGGAAAACGACTAAACTTAATTTAACATTCCAGCCTATTTATACTCATAAACTCTTTAAATCCCTTATTACTTACTGTTCATACTAAGTATATCTTTCAGTGGTTCAATATTTCTATTAACTTTATGAGGCTGAATTATCAATAATATTTTCAGACTTCCCAAATTATCGTTTTAGTTCATTCGAAACTTGCAAAAATAGTCGAAAACGTCAAATTATTGCGGCAGCAGCTCTCACCCCCCATTTTCGAGGGCGGGGAACACGATGGTGATAATAGATAACTTTTTAGCCACTTTCTGGCAACTACCTAAAAAATCACCCCCTTTTTCCGTTTGTTTTTCGGTCCTAGGCTTGCGAGGGCTCGTCGGATCGGGTTTTGCTGAATTTAAGAATTCTGAACTAGAGGAGATCCAACCAACCCCAACTCCTAATAGTGCAACCCTAAAAACCACTGATAGATAATGGAGTGAAAAATGTATCTCTTCTGTTTTCAAAAAGACTCAATCCGACGAGCCCTCCCAAGCCTAGGACCGAAAGCAGAAAGAGGGGTTGCTTTTTAGATTTAGGGGTAGCTGGAGGGTAGGAGAAGAAATATTACCACAATCGTGTTCCTCGCCCTAGAAAACGGGAGGAATACATTTTTCATCCAAATATCAGTGGTTTTTAGGGTTTTCACAATTAGGGGTGAGGTTGGTTGGATCTCTCCTAATTCAGAATTACTAAATTTATCATTATTTCCCGACGACGAACTTCCAGAACCGAAAGACAGAAAAAGGGGTGTTTTTTTCGATTTAGAAGTAGTTGCGGAAGGGTGGCTAAAGAGTTATTGTCACCATTGTGTTCTCCACCCTTGAAAATGGGGGCGTGAAGTCTTTGGTTGCTGCCGCAATACTTTTGGGGTAAAATGCAGTTTCTAATGGACTGTCTTTCCAATATCCTGAAAGTGCCAACACATATTTGGAGTAGATCGGTATTTGTTTCAAAATATGGCAGAAAGTGTGCATCTGTCGAGTAAGAATTAATTTTTAATTCTCCATTGAAACTTCTTTGGAAATTCAACTATACCTATAACACTAATCTAAAGATTACCACTGGCCAACAGACATTTTGACATTAAACTCAACTTCGTTAATTGATTTGGTGATGAGGACATTTTATCTGAAGACTATAAAAATTCCGACCCAGGAAGTTTATGTGGCAAGCAGACAGAACAAATTTCATCTCGATTTAAAGCCTTCCCAAATTGCTTCATAAGTAAGATGATTTTGTTTCTCTTAACTGAAGGTTACGTTTTGATTTTCTTGAACCATAACATTTCTTGATGACCAATTTCTGTTCATTCTTAGCCTCGCTATCCCAAAGGCATAAAAACAAGAATTATTTGTATGACCACTCTGCTCTCCAAGGAGGAAATTTACCATCTTTAGATCAACACAAATCACCCACTGATGTTCTTTATACTTGATTTTTTCAGTACTAGCATTGTCTCATATATTCCAATGTCGTGCAGGCATTTCTTTTATGTCTTCATTCTGACAAACCCATTTTCTCTAAGTGGTCTGTTACAGAATACCAGGTCACTTTCCTGAGACAAAAAGAACAGCAAATCATTTTCTCTGTTACGATAAAATATAATATTAGTACCTTGCATGATAAAGTAGGTTCTCTTCATTTAATCTAGAGACAAGCAATTCAGAAGACTTCTTTGAAAGATTTAGGTTTCTAATAAGATAATTTAGCTCATGTTGATTGAAACGTTGGAAACTCGCTGAAACTCCTGTAAAATCATTGTCAATTTCTCCAGACCTGTTACATTATAGTTCGTCAGACGTTGTTTTCTCTGGAAGTATAGACAGGTTCCTGAATGAAGGTTTTTTCAGAATGCGGTAGAGGCCTTCTTGGTGAATTCAGGTCAGGATTTGTCCATTTGTGGCAATTATTGGGATTGAGCCTTTGAAGTTCACGAGACAAAAATAGCAGTCATGATGATTTTTTGACCTTCAAACCATTGATATTCCAAACTTTAGGCATTTCCTTTTTCCATCTGTCCACTGACCCAAATGTTCAATGCATGTTTTGCATACGAAATGTGGAGCCCCTTTTCACAAAGTCGGAAATATGTTTTCTACTTTCGGTCATCATATACCTGTGTAGCAGAAGCCGTCTGGGTCTGGATGATTCACACAGCTACTACGTCTGCTTGTGGAAGCCATAGTTTTTATTCAAGGTTTAACGTATTTATTATTTGATTATCGAACGCTGAATATTTACAGAACATGGTAACACACATTCACATACGAATTTCAGGTAAAAAAAATAGTTTTGGGGTCTGACAATAGGTATACTTACTCCCGAAGAGGGGTTGAAACTTACACTTGGAGTAGTTTTCCACACACACCAAAACACTTTTGCGCACTCGACGCGCTTTTCGCCAACCAAGTTGGCATCGTCGGGAGATGATTAAAACAGTTTTAATCATCTCCCGATAATGCCAACTTGGTTGACGAAACGCGCGTCGAGTGTGTGCAAAAGTGTTTTGCTGTGTGTGGAAAACTACTCAAGTGTAAATATACTTACTACTTTAATTACCGTAAACTAGAAGTAATAATAATTGTAATTTGACTAGTTTGACATTTAGTAATTGTATAATTGGCAATTTCACTAAAATGTATTCAATGGATTTTTTGCATTTTCTTACACTGTTAGGTCTACCTTTAATGCCCTGAAAATTTCAGAATGATAGCTCTTTTCATAGCTGAGATATTTAAAGCTATTAGACATCAGATTGAAAGTGGTGTGACGTCATTACACGGTTATTAAGTTAGACGTGCTGTCAGTATCGCTTTTCAATTTTGGCTTTATGAGAGTTGTGTTTATGTCTGAGTGCTCTAGTTTGTTTTGTGGTGTTGCATTTAGGTATATTTAGCTAAAATATCTGTAGTACCTGGCTCTATTAAGGCCATAGCACGCTATCGTCAACAATACAATGACGTCACGCTTTAGATTCACGCGGTGGTTATTATAATTTATTTAACGGATTTAACGTTGAAATAAAATTCTGATATTTTGCATAGCTACTATTTTAAGGGTCCTGTTTTGAAATAATAAATAGGTATAAAAATTGCCTATTGTTGCACACTGTTTTTGTATTAGTGTTTTTCTTATAATTAAATTATTGTAACGACTGCAAAAATATAACAAAAAAGAGATAACTCAATAAAACTCGTGTACCTAATCATCAACGCTCGACTTCACTTTAACATATCTTGTTATCAAACACACGTAAACTCAGTGCTGTGAGGCACTATTCCCTTGCGACGCCTACGTTTTTTTTTCAAATCTAATAAGATCGTGTCGTCTTTTAGATATTTATTTATTTTTCCCATCGCTAACACGATTTAACATGATAGGATATAACATTTAGCGTATTTGATACCTTTTTGTTTTTCACGCAGCGAATCAGTTCAAACATGGTACACACCCACAGAAATTCGTGATCGTAAGAAGTTTTCTCGTGGAGGATCTGTTGAGTGACTGCTGTATGTTCAATATTAAAAACTTGCAAATGATGAGAAAATACAGAAACGTAATTAAAGTTCTCTGCAATTCTGACAAAAAAACCGAAACTTGTTAATTTTTATAAAATGATTTGCTCGAAACATCACAAGAAGTCATAGTCTATACAGTATCAGAGTGAATGCCGTTGCTATTATTGCTATATAAAGCACAAATTGGTCCTGGGTTAACATACTGTTCCATACTATCAGAGTATCTTATATTTATTTATTTATATAATATCGTCGTAATGTTAGTAATCTTTTTTTCGTCGTTGTATTTCTTCATTCAGAATTTGCGTCGCTGATGCCACCGTTTACTCTTGGTCTTGATTAATTTATGTCAGAATGAGGATTCAACTGCGTGTTTAAAAGTTGTACTGTCACCTTATATAAACAAGCTGCTGCGTTTTGTTATAGCATTCTTATATTATTGAACCGCACTTCATGAAGGGCTGGTCTATTACTCCACAGAGGTGCCCGTGAGTTTGGTATTGATTTAGCAAATCTAATAATTAAATTTTAAACTAGGCCCTCGACCCAACCATCTAATCCCAGGAATTCGATTTGTCCTTTTAAGTCGTCTGGTCTAAGAACAAATCCTCGAATAAACCTTATTTAACAAACTATATTATGTATAAAGTTTAAAAATAATAGATGCGCATTTTTATGTTTTTGTATTTTTTGAATAAGAAAGAAAATAACGTCTTTAATTTTGTTTGGTATTCGAAAATGCTACACGTATTTAAACGCAAATACACTGATACCGTTTTTTAAAGAGTGTCTTATATATGTTTATCTTCTTTATCACTGACAACAAAACCAGGTAGCTGTTCTAGTTATAGTTCCTCCTCCAAATAACCTCAAGAAATATATTTGCGTGAATAGTAGATCGTCACATTTCACTTTCTTAGCCATCATCCAAGGACATTGTGGGCAGCAAAAAATAAATAAATCAACATAGTTCTATTTACACCTGTAACCCGGCGCTCTCTACTATTCACTATCGTTCCGAAGAATAAGCAGTTGGCAGAAAACGACTATTTTAAAACTCTTTTTATAAGAAAAAGAGCTAAGGTAATTGCAGGACGTTCAGGAGAATTTGTTGCGTTTATTTTTCAAATTTCATACTTCTAATATTTTTCATATTCAAAATCGACCCTGAGTTTCCTTCCTTACAAAATAGAGCATCTAATACGTTATCTAGGTGGACTTTGCTGGCTGCCTTCAAAATAAATTCGAAGATTCCTGAAAGAAAAATCACAAGTCAAATTTATTACACATTTATAACAAATTAAGTATTTTAATGTACTCACCTTTTTAATGCTTCTAATTACAAAAAAGCGTTGACCACATTCACACCACGATTTTGGCACCCCAAATTATTATTTTTTTTACCTAGGTAACGAGGAGGGTGACACTCACATTTTTATCCATTAATATTTTCATTTCTTCTTGAAAAGCAGCAAACCATTGTCTTTGATGACGAGGTGAAAGAAATTGTAGTTCCTCTCAAGAAGATGAATCTTTAAAGACAGCCGTAGGTACTTTAAGACAAAGTAATCTTTTTGATGGAACTCCTTTCTCTTTCTTCCGAAATTTAATCTCTAAAGTTGGAGGTATATATACAATTTCTTGAGATTGTACTTGTTGGTTTACCCTGCTGGAGACAAAGTCACTTCAACCCTTGATTCAGCTATTTCTGAATGAAGTTTCTCTTCTGATTGCTTCAAAACATGATCATGTCATTACCCTCCTCCACAATCCTTACCAATATTTCTACTCACACTTTATTTGAAGGTGAATCTAGATATATGATATCCTTTTGAAAAATTATAGTAACCTACAAGTACTCCCACTGATGTTCTGTCGTCAAACTTCTTACGTTTTTCCTTAGGCACAAACGAATAAATTTTGGAACCAAATGTGACTAATGTTTAGTTTCTTTTCCGTCCGGAGTTCATAAGGAATAGTCCGATTTGAAATTTTATTCTATAGATATGCAGCACAACATGCGTTTCTGGGAAAAGTATGTTGTGTCAACTAATGAGCTATCAGCTGAGTATATTCTAAAATTTAATGGCATGAAAATGGTGGGAAAAAATGTTTGCTACTTGTTATGTGGCTTGTACAACAAGAGCTAACTTACCAGAGATCCACATTCAAGTTACTATTGCCTTTTGGGACAATAAGAGCAACACCTCCAACCTTAAATGACATTGTTTTTGATTTCTTCTCTTAGATCATCACCATGACCAGTCACCAGCTTTCTTGCTCCTCTCATTTTTATTTGTTTCTCTGTTTCTGAGTGAACAGTGAATACTAATGTTACCCGTTTTATGACAAATTTAACATTCACGTGTTTATTTTCTTGAACTGTCACATTTGAAACTAAAAAGTGTTGAAGAATAAGTGTATCCCTCTGGATCCCTCAGTCCTACTACATGTCAAGACATCAACGATGTCTTTGTGACTGACAGTGACCTGCCAAGCAGGTACCTAGAGCAGCGACCTCTAGCCCTGGTGGACTACACTGCATGCTGAAAAGGATTGCAGGAAACAACTACTCGCCCGGCAAATACCCCGACATTGCATTACGCCTGCAAATTGTAATTGGTAGCCAATATTATTTGTTTTTTCATCAGAAAGGCAAACCAAACGTTTGATTTGTCTTTGTTATTTGTATTTTCAATTACCTATGGCATGATACGTTCAAAACCGGTCTATGTCTGATGAGGTAAGGAAAATAATATTGGCAACCAATTAGGATTTGCAGGTGTAATCCAATGCAGGTCGAAGTATTTGCCCGCTGAGCAGTTGTTTTCTGCAGTCCTTTTCAGCTTGAAGGCAATAATACTAATAGTAATTCTTTAAAATCTTTGGAACTAATTGATAAATCTTCGACCTAATTATATCAATTGGTTTGAACTTTATTTAATTTCTCAGTGACAAATTGTACTTGAGTAATATAAAACCACAAGTGATTCGGTGCAATAAAATTGATTTGACATTTGTTGTTTGTATTTTAGGACATATAAAATTCTACAAATCGATTTGTTCCAGATCGTTATCAGTACACGAACTTCGGTTTTATGTAAAAATCTAAAATAAGAACGTGGGAACTGGTCGTTATGAAAACTTATGAAATGTTCGAAAATTATTATACACAATGTTCTATTGAACGTACAAAATGTTTGTTACCTACCTAATATACGAAACGGTGTGTGGAAGGTATTACGTGGGTTAAATGAACCATTACCGCGAGGATAACGTTTGACTGATCATAAAAATGAACATAAACAAAACAAAAAAATGCCTACACATGTTTTAATAAAAAATAGTTATCACTTATCAGCCCATAAAGATATTGATGCTGTTTGTTGTAACGTCAGTTTCAATTTATAGTTCGTAAACAACACATTTATTTCGATATAAAAGTTTTCGGAAAAGTACCGAATTGGAAAACCCAGCAAACTAAAAATAATGAAAAGTCAATCAATCTTATGGCAATAAATAAATTTTCATCTCCCTCAAGAGTATTAATGTGCTTACAAATTATTATTACCTAGTGATGAGAGAGTATTGACAATTAATCACGACAAAGCGTATGCTTTAATGATTTTAATTTTTTTTTTTTATGTCCTTTCGAAGCACTTTGTAATAATTTCTTTGAAGGTAAACAATTTGTTAATATAATCAGTCCAAAAAACGTAAAGCTGATTGGTCAAACAGACTCATTTTAAAATCATGCACTGAATCTGATGCATGACAGAAATTAGAGTGGCATATCAGTGAGATGAGAATAATAATAATAATAATAAGCGGATATTCTTCAACTTCAAAATTTTCATCATTTTTGGTTATATTTTCAAGGCAGCCTCCTCATTTTATTCTCAGTAGCTTTCATAGTGCAAAGTTTCCTAGTGCAAAGTTTCCGTTATTTATTCATTGTAGATTGTAGCAAATATTCCGACATAAAAACAGATTTAATTCACATCGAAAATAGTCTTTTGTGAAAAGCACATCGTCGTCACTGATACAAAATTTCAGATGAAACCTGGAGTCGGAGAATCTGAAGTTTGAAATGGCGAAGTAACGATAGTAAGAGTAAGGTGACGTTTAGTTTCAAGTAGACTCACTATTCAATCAAGGTAAATACCGAAATTGAACATTATTTATTTCTTGGTATAATACATAGCCCAGGGTCGATCTGAAGATTTATATAGGAAACCTTGAACAAATTAGAGACAAGCTGAAATTTGGTATATAAGTTTGTATTGGGGTCCTTAAAATACCACCAAACCCCACCGGTAATCCGCCGTGCCTGTCACCCCTAAACAACCCCCGAAAAGGGTAAAAATCGGACTTTTTTTAGTTTTTTGGCAATATCTTAAAAACAAAGCTATATACGAAAAAATATGAAGACAGAAAAATTAAAGAGTATAAAATTTCCTATAAAATTACGTTTAGCAGATATATTTTGGTTTACCAGTGGCGGAGTTATGATATTTTTAATAACTGGGTATTTTGTAAAAATACTCCCTAGCCATTACTTATTGGATTTTGACATTAAATATACATAACAATATATTATATGGGTATTTTGGTAAATACATTTAATACATCCTTCCGTCAATAAATTAGAAATAAAAAGCATACCAGCGGAGTAGGTACTATATTTCTAATTTCATACATTATTTTGTATTAGCTAATAGAACTTCAACATTTTACGTTCCTATTAAATGTAACAAAATAATTATTTTAAATATCAGTGGAATTTCTGTTAGAAATTGAGAGGAATTATTTTTATATTAATAATATTTAGGACATAATAGTGAATAGCCCAGGGTCGATCTGAAGCTTTATATAGGAAACCATGAACAAATTAGAGACAAGCTGAAATTTGGTTATATAAGTTTGTATTGGGGTCCTTAAAATACCACCAAACCCCACCGGTAATCCGCCGTGCCTGTCACCCCTAAACAACCCCCGAAAGGGGTGAAAATCGGACTTTTTTTAGTTTTTTGGCAATATCTTAAAAACAAAGCTATATACGAAAAAATATGAGGACAGAAAAATTAAAGAGCATACAATTTCCTATAAAGTTACGTTTAGCAGATATATTTTGCTTTACCAGTGGTGGAGTTATCGTATTGTAAATTCCAGTATATTTTAACAAAATACACATTTCCCACAAAATAATTACGTTACATTAATATATTTTACGTCTTTTACACCAAAACAGATTAAAACTATAATAATACATAAAATATGAGTTTTTTATGTAGTAAGTAGCACAGTTGCTTTTTCTTAAATAAACTAAAATACTTACAGGTTATGTTTAAGTAAATGAATGTAATGTATGTTTTTAATTACTTATTATCCAATATATTTTATCTGCATGTTGAGATTTCGTCTTCCGCCTGTAAATCCTCAACTGACCTAATAAAACAGGTTACGACATGAGCATGCACTTTTGCAATCACCTGATGAACAGTTGCAAAAAATTTGTTTAAGGAACCCTTTGGGGTCTATATCTTGATCCATCTGGACTGGAGAGATTCCGGAATCACTAGAAATCCATCCCCAGTCCTGGAGTGGTAAGCTATTATTCAACCATGCTTGAACCTAAAAGTTAATCATACATGTAAATAAAATATGTATGTAGAGTTGCTGGATGAAATGTCCTATATGCATGGTACCGAGCTGCATTTATGATCGGTGGAAGTGAAGCCAGATTAAAATCTTTATTTAAACTTTGCTTTGCTACATACTGCTGGTAGAGAATGTATCTGACGTTATTCAAATCGGTACTAGTTCTATTTTTGACGTATACGGAAATAAAAAATGTCGAAATAAAGGTCCTCAATCTGTCTTTGTATATATTTGGATTGTAAAATTCTTCAAGAAGATCAACCAACTTCTTCTTTTTCACAGTATTGACCAAATTAATTTTTCCCCTGGTAAACAGGCCAGATGTGGTATCACATCCGGAAATGGCGTGCATGGTAATAATAATAATAATAATAAACGTCTTTATTGATGGGCGAAGTTTAGTACAAAATACTATTCTTACACTTTATTTATTTATTTATTTAACATTTATTAAAGGTCCCAACTCATGCTGCAACTTTGAAGTATTAGTAATTTTATTTGGTTTCGAACTTCTTCCTGGGCGTAGCATATACAAATTTTGTTTAGCGTAATGTCGTATCGAGAATATACGAAGAGAGCATACATACAGGGGCGAATGGCGACGCGGAAAACTACTCAGTTGCCTTGACATGCGGTATATGTCCTTAATATTATTAATATAAAAATAATTCCTCTCAATTCGTAACAGAAATTCACGGATATTTAAAATAATTATTTTGTTACATTTAATAGGCACGTAAAATGTGTTCTATTAGCTAATACAAAATAATGTATGAAATTAGAATATAGTACTCCACTGGTATGTTTTTTATTTCTAATTTATTGATGTAAGAATTTATTAAATGTATTTACCAAAATATCCATATACATTGTTATGTATATTTAATGTCAAAATCCAATAAGTAAAGGCTAGAGAATATTTTTACAAAATACCCAATTATTAAAAATATCATAACTCCGCCACTGGTACAGCAAAATATATCTGCTAAACGCAGTTTTATAGGAAATTGTATGCCCTTTAAATTGTCTATCTTCATATTTTTTCGTATATAGCTTTGTTTTTAAGATATTGACAAATAACTAGAAAAAGTCCGATTTTCACCCCCTTCGGGGGTTGTTTAGGGGTGACAGGCACGGCGGATTACCGGTGGGGTTTGGTGGTATTTTAAGGACCCCAATACAAACTTATATACCAAATTTCAGCTTGTCTCTAATTTGTTCATGGTTTGACTGGATCGATCCTGGGCTATACAGGGAATACTCTTTGAATTGTACCGGGAGGGTATTTCGACAAGCCCCCACAATACTCTCGTGTCTCTCGTAGCCCTATAAGAAAAATTCTAGTGGCAATTCCTTTCTGGTGCATTTTTTCACTTAAAAAATTGCCAGCAGATAACGAATTTGTATGCCTATTGTATTTGTAGTTCCTTGTCATACTGCGTTGATACAGATAGCTTTAAATTATTCCCATCTGCTTATTAGTGACACTTCATTGACCTTGACCTTGACTTTGTCATTAGTCATCTGAAATATGAACATTTTTATGTTCATTATCCAATAATCATAAAAACAATTTTTGATAGTAAAAGTTTAATGAACATTTTTACTGTCTTGACATTAGAAATGACACTTTTGGACTGCTACCAGTTTTTGAATCAGTCATTCTTAGAAACTTAGCGCCAATAATTATACAGGCTGGTTTTTCTCTTATTCCAGCGTTCATAAATAAATACAATTATATCTTTTTTCGACCTCGTAATCTTTCTGATTCTATTAACAGTTAATTAACCATCACCATTAATATTTAATATCTATAAATCAACCTTAAATTAAACAAAATAGATTAAATGCCATCTGCTCCTACTGGTTGTAGATAATAAAATAATTATTTTGCCGGTTCATGCAACAAACAGTTTTTAACGTCTGTTTATGTTTATGTTTCACTGTAAAGCGGTACCTCGTCAAATATTTTATGAGCTACCATTTTATATTTTATTTATTTCATTGATTCGACGCGAGACATACAGTCATATTAGGTTTCCCATTGGAATTTTTCAGATGAATTTTTTTAGCTAACGCATTTGACCTCTGGAGAGATTGTAAAATTTGCCAATAGATACAAGGCACGAAACATTTCGTCAAAATAAACTTGGTGTGGCCAAAATCGCCTCAGTTGCTGTCTTACTTATGATGAGGACCCCAAACAAACCGAATTCATGTGAATTTGCACATGTTTGTTCTAAAGTAATGAGATTGAAAATGTTTAATGATGTAAGGAATAAGGATATAGGTTACGCCAATCGAGTTGCTTCAATGAGTATTGGTGTTAATAACGTGCAAAGCACTGCCAGGATAACCCACACGATGGAGCTTTAGAAATGCCCGAACAAAGCAATTATATTTCGGTTACTGTTTCAGATTATAATTGATTTCCCTTGTCCACAAAATTTTTTGTGCGATTTTTTCATAACGACATTTTGAAAACCCAAACAGTGTCGATTTTCTGATGAACCAAAGTTATAAACTTGTATATTAAAACGATTAGATGAATGCAATTTAATATTTTATACATAACAATAACGTCACGATGAAAATTGTTGCTTTATGGCGTTCGCTATATAAGTTATTGATGAAAGCCATTTTGCTCATGGCTGTGTATACAACAGTTTGACCCACATCTTGGAACTTTAAATTGATTTTCTTTCTGTAATGTTTCATTATTTTAAAAATAAATAAGGTCGTTGGGAGGCATCAGCCGAGACATTTTAGCAGATGTCCTGAAACTAACAGATAAAACTAGGATTTTTACTTTTTATACCTCTTTGGGAAATGTGATGTATCGTGGCCATATAGCAAAACGAAATATTAGATGTTATAGATATGTAACTATTGTTTGAAAAAATGTCTCTGTTATTCCCAACTAACGCAAAACGTTTATAATGGATTTATCATCTGGTACATAAAACATTCCTATTTTAAAAACATTTTGTACATCCTTATACGATATTTAAAAACACCAAAAAGGCCTAGATTTATAAAATATAATAATAATTATCTCGATTTGTTAAAGGTTTTATTAATAACTACTACAAAGTAGTTTTGTGTGTGGTTTAGAGCCGTCACAAATATTTTATAAAAATGATTTAAATCCGTGTTTACTTGGTAATTTTTTTACATCGCATTCCTCTGACGCGGTTATGTTGAAGAAAGTAGAAAACTGGTAGTAGGTATCTCTTATTTTTTGAAATTTTTTAAATCGGAAGAACCTGTTGCAGTTAGAATTTTATGCTTAATAAGAAATCATCAAAAAGATATACCTAATAATTTTATTCTATTTAATTAAAAATAATTGAAGTCACTTGGTTCAACCGAAAGTGATATTTTCATTCCCATCTAAAAGAGGCCCTCTTTTGTCTAATTTATGCGTCCCAAAAACTAGAGATGCACCGAGTACTTGGCCAGCCCGGGCTCTCGGTCTAATTTTGACTATTTGGCCGAGCTTTGTATTTCTCGGCCGAGCTACTCGGCCATTTTATAATATTGACACAGCTGATTTTTCCTTCAAGATTCAAAATTTTTATAATTTATTTTTTTCTGTAAGTACAATAAAATAAATAAAATAGTAGTCACTGTCAAGTGTTTATTAAAAAACATTCTTAGTTATAATAAAAAAAACTAAAAATAGTTTCAAAATTAAACAAAACACAGCCACCTCTAAAAGGAACTGAATAACAAATAATACTGATCAAATCCTGAACGAAAATAACAAGATAAAAGTCTGTGCAAAATTTCAGGAGAAAATCTTGAAAAATAACTGAGTGATTAATAAAAATAATTCAAAATTTAAACTTTAACACCCTGTATAAGGAAAACTACGCGCCAAAATAAAAAATCACACTATAAAAGTTGCCTTATTTTCGTCCAAAGAATCTGTGGTTAACGGCTTGACCTACTTTTTCTTAACACCCTGTATATTAGTAACAGTAACTTGGTTCAGAATTTAACCCAAGTAGCTCGGTACTCGGTTTCAGCATTTGGCCGAGAGCTTGTTGGATTTTTAAAAAAAGTAGGGTGCATCTCTACCAAAAACGAAATTTCTAAATTCAATAATTTATTTTTTATTTGATACAGTAATCGATATCAATATAAATTTAGATATCTGACTTGTAAAATTGTAAAGACAAAAGATTTATGTTTTACTCTATATTTTTAGAATGCGTTGTCAGAAAAAACAAATGAACATCGGAAATGTAATATTTCTGCATAACCTTATAGGTATAATAATTTTTCTAAATGAAACACCCTGTATATGGATCCACTTGTTTAAAGAGCACAATTCTCTGATTCCAAAAATATATAGTTTGCCTATGTTTGGATAAGCCGTTTTTGAGATATATTATTTGGTCCTAAAGTTTTAAAAACAATATTAAATAAAAAAAGCATAGTAGCCAAGAATCATCATGGCCTCATCGTCTAAATTTTAAAAACAAATGAATTCAGTGGCGTTTGTGAATATTTTTGTCAAAGTCAAAAAAATGCCTTTTAACGCGGATGATGAAAAGTGTGATATTCTTCGTTTTTTAAAAATATTTGCCGATATTCTGCCCTCGCTGCGGATGCATTATTGTTTTTTTTATACAATAAACGTCAAATAATTCATTTGTTTTTAAAACTTTAGGACCCAATATCTCAAAAACTGCTTATCCTTGATATGACTGATGGTCGAGATGGTAGAGTACCTGCCTCTCACCCAAAAGTCCCGGGTTCGAATCCCGGTCGTGGCAATGGAAAATACTGTGAGAGGGATTTTTCCATTATACACGGATATTGGATGTGTGTCCCTTGTCTTTAAATGTGTAGCCCCTTCCCGCACAAGGCTCAGCCTTCTGGGATAAAGGGGGTCGTAATTACATGTGGTGTATTTATTATTATTTATTAAACATAGGCAAACTATATAGTTTTGGAATCAGAGAAATGTGCTCTTTAAACACGTTACGTGGATCCATATACAAGTTCTCTCATTTGAAAAAATGAAGGTTGTGCAGAAATATTACATTTCCGATGTTCATTTGTTTTTTCTGACAACGAATTCTAAAAATATATAGTAAAACATAAACCCTGCTTTGTCTTTACAAATTTTTACAACTTATCAAATAACTGCTGTAAGTGGGGTGTCAATATTATGAGGCAATGATACTTACAGTTGACTTCACAATTCTTTCATAATTAATTTTACTTTTACATCTTGAGAAATTTGAGAGTGCATTTTTTTAATTTTTTCTTGTGCCTGCGTTTCATATTGTTACATAAAAAAAATAGGTTATTGTACTTATAAGGTTATTTTAATAATAAATTAAAAAAGAAATTATAATTCATACTATTATAGTAATATTTATATCCACATTTATAAAATACTTCGGTAACAGTAAAAATAATAATTAAATTACTCTGGAAGATCAAAATTCTTTTATAGTAAGGCTTTAACCTACTAATAAAAACTTATAATAAAGTTTAAAAAAAAACATATTTTTATGACCATTTTATAAGCATTTTTAAAACTAAAACAAATCAGTAATAAGACTTAGATATGTATCCAAAGACACAAAAAGCTTCAATATATAAATATTATTATGCCTGTTGTCGCGCGACCTTTAATAGCTAGGTGTTTATATTATAAGTGTCATATGAGGTATTTTACAGCACGCGTCTGAAGTTAACAGAACGAACCGAAGGTGAGTTCTGTAAACAGGCGAGTGCTATAAAATACAGATATGGCACGTACCTACAATATGCAATTAAAGACAACGTGTGTCTATTTTGAAGGCTTTTGAATTTTTATATTCTACAAATACGTGTTGTTTATTAAGATTGATGAATTATAAAAATGGTAATGAAATTTTAATGTACAAAATACTTTAGAAAACGCACTTAATCATCAAGGTGTTAAAATCCTGCATATAACTGTATTTACTGCAGTGGCTCGTGTAATAAATTACGATATCTTCTAATACAATTTATTTTACGTTTATTACCTTACTTTTCATCACTCTAGATTAATTAATCAAAAACCGCTAATGGAATTCTGGTTGATAAATACCTATATATACATTTTCAACATCAATGCTTCTGATTGACAAGATAGGGTATTAGTACCGGAAATAACGAAATTAAAATAGATGTTCAAAGAGACGAGCTTCAATTTATTTATTATGCATTATAAACTGCTCTGCAAAATTTAAGGACGACGTGAAATACTTTTTCTCATTGTATATCGCCTGTTAGAGATGGGAGGTTCTTAAATTTTTAGAAAATATAAAGGATAGGAAGCTTATGTGTAAATCAATGGCCAATATAATACATTTCCAATGAATTTTTATTTTTATTGATTTGACACGTATGGCTTATTATTTTGTCTCGAAGTAATCATCAATATCAGGAAGTTGGTATGGTAATTAACCATATTATTATTATTTATTATTTCAGATGTGGAATTGTTCGTGAAGTACAAAAATGTTGTCACCAATACTCTTAAAAAAAAAATAATTAAAAATATGGTTTATGATCGTCGAAACGTCATTCGCCTCGTAGCTGAGCGAATATATTTTGTCATAACTCACTTTTTATGAAATAATAAGGCCAATGAGCTGAAACCTTATGTTTTGAAAGCATTAGGAAAATACTGCAATTTTATTGAAATTGAAGCATTAAAAGAATTTATAATTACTTAAACGTATTTTTAAAATATCTACATATATCTGAGGATTGTAAATTATCTATTATTACATCTTAAACTGAACACAATGTGCTTGTAAAGAGCACTTAAAAAATATTACTAAGAGGTAATTGGAACTAAGTAAGTACTTACTTATGATATAAATTTTATGATCAATTAGAACTTTATTCAGCAGTTTACAAGCGGTTTACGCTTTGTCGATGGTATTTTAAGTCTTAAAGTACCTCAAGAATAATGTTGAAAGGTTCATATTAACGCGCGCTTAAAAAAATCTGTTTCAAATAAGCACAACTCATTACATGTTGTTTATTATTATTGTTCAATTGAATTTTAATTCACTTGCAGTTTCAATTAAATATTCCTCCTATATCTAATATCTAGACTCTCAATCTAAACACAGCATTGATATTTAGTATGTACGTGGGTACTTTGTTATTTACTTACTTAACAACATACGATTTGTGTCTTGAAAGTATGTATACTTTATAGAAAAGTTTGCCAAATGAAAACTTGATAGTAATTAATTTAAAATGTCTAACGTGTATAACACAATTACAGGATAAGTATCTACATTAAAGTAGAAGGTTAATGCAACAATAAAATAACTAAGGTAACAAAAGTCATACTACTCTCCACAGAAAATTTATTTATTTAATTAAATTAAAGTTTCAGAAACATTTTTTTGTTTGAGATATCTTCAAGTTGCCACTTTCTTGCAGTTTAAAATTGCAATTTGATATTTATCTTGCTTACCGGACACGTGACAGACAGACGGACGGACGGATATTTGAAAGTTGTTCAGGGCTCGATAATTAACACAAAGATGATTTGTAAAATATTTTCCAAATTTTTACGATTATGGATCTCAACATGCATATTTAATTTATTGGAATTTAAGGGTTGCAAGAATTTTGTAGAGAGAAACTTACTTAGAGCTTCATATGATCGAGAACAGATTAAATTTATCATAAAACTTGTACATTAACTGTATCTAAGGGAAACCTACTTTGGTTTAGTAGCGTTATCGTGTATGCAATTTGCTAAGATTAGAGGTCCCATATACGAGCCCTGAGGCAATCCAGACTTTGGACAAAGTTCACAAATTTGTAAGTAATAGTAGTATGGTAATCAAGGTATTACTGAGGCAATATCTAGTTTACCCAGCACAGGACAATACGTGACAGTGAAGGTGACAGTATTTATGAAGGTGGCAGGTGTACAACGAATTTGGTTGAGTTATGGGTGTGTTTGCATGTGCATAGTAATTTTTTTTTAAATATAAATGTTTGTAATTCACCCAGTTACTTCCGAAAGGCGTGTCTGCAACAAAGCATAGCTGCTTTTGTCAACAGATTTCAAAATTTATTTTGACACTAAACTTTCCCTTTCAATTTAAAAGTTGTTCTATTTACGTAGTTGTGTCCTCCAAATTTGAATTCTGTGAATTAAAATTATCTCACCCTCATCCAATATCAAGTGTTGTATTTTCATCCCTTGATCATACCTTTGACGTTTCGGCAGTTGTGTGCCATCTTCAAGTGCGTTATGTTTAATCTCTGTCTCTAATAAGAATACATCGATTCAAAAACCCAAACAAAAAAAAAATGTACACCTAGAGATTTTGTCCTTTGAACTACTTTGACATGTCAGTTATACCCTTAGCACTTAACCATTATGTGCCTATTTTAAATGTAACAGCTAACTTATTTCAGCAAATAAGTGAGAAATGCTTTTGCGCCCCTATCACGTACGAGTCAGTAAATAGCCATTGTTTTTCTATTATACAAACTCAATATTCGTGCTTGTTTTAGATATGCGAGAAAACATTTCCATTGTCTAGTCTGTGAAGTAAACAGTAGGGCCCATCTGTTTCGATATTGGCCTGTATATTTTCGATTTAATCAAAATGTGAATAGTTTGAAAATAAGACGTTTGCAAAGGAATAGAATAAGTATGTTGCTTTTATTAAATTGTTTATAATATGCAAGTGGTACTGTTTATATTTTTTAAATTGTGCGCCTACCGAGTATGCTGAATCCTTTAGGAAAATTGACTACTATTTGTTAGTAAATATTTAAATTTAAAGTGTTGTCTTTGTGACTCATTTCATTATTGCTGTAAATATTTCTGTCATTAAAAACGCATATCGAGACGCATATTTTGCTTTTTAATTTATAAATAAACTAGTAAAGGCCAAAATAATAAACTCGATAAAATGTTTTATTTTTTTTACTTTTTTTATTCTCTTCTGTAACAGATGACTGTGATGTAATTTCCCCCTAATTTTTGGGGATCACTGGGAATTTTCTTATTTATAAATATTCAAATAACAGAAAGTATTGAAATACTCAATAAAACGATAGATTATGTTCTCAGTATGTACCCGGAAATGACTTTATTTTTATAAAGCAAAACTGTAAATAATGTAATTTTCCGACCTGTAGATATAAATTGTGCTTCCCATTTTTCGAGTATTTTTATACCAGATCATGGGTCAGAAGTCAGAATAATATTCACCGACAAGTAAAGTAAATAAATCAATATATCAAAAATAAACACTAGATAATAGGTAGCTTTTAAAAAAGTAAAGTACATTGATTGTTGATTCACAATAAAAATTATTGCCGCACAAAAATAATGACATTAGTATTCCTTTATATTCGCAATATGTACAGGGTGATTCCTATAACGTTCTCACCCCAATTTTTTTGTTTGACTTTAGAAATAAACATAATAGTATTTTTTCCAAGGATTCCGAAAATTTCAACAACAAAACAATTGAAAATCAAATTAAACGGAAAAATAAGGCAAGGTTTTTTTAGATGAAACACCCTGTATATTTTCACAATTTTAAAAAAGATTTAAGTTCACTTTCTTCGACGTTGATACCATCGTATGCAGAATGAATCCCTGAATCAAAAAATGTAAAAATATACAGGGTGTTCCATTTAAGAAACAGATGTTACGGTCATTTCCGGTGAAACCGGAAGTGCTAGTTTTATTTTATTAACATGCATAAATTCAAATTTACTTGTTATTGCAACTACCAAAATTTCAAAATGATAGCTGAAAAAACAAAAAAGTTATAGGGGTGAGCCTAATTTCATTTACACCCGGTATATGATATGTTTTATTTTTTAAACGAGAATTCAAATCTTTTTCAAAATTTTAAAAAAATACAGCTCGTTTCAGTACATTACTTTGTTTTTTACCACTTTTATTTGACTTTCAATTGCTTTTTTGGTCCTTGGTCCTTAAAAAACACTATAAGTTACGTTAAATATTTTTATTTTATTTCCAAAGATAAACAAAAAAATTCTCGAAAAAATTGGGGTGAGAACGTTATAGGAATCACCCTGTACATAGTAGTAGATACTAATAATGATTGAGACAAGCTGAAGCTTGGCAAGTGCACCAGAGACAAATCCAATTACTCCTTTTTCCGTCTCAGTCGTCCGAAGCCAATAATTGAGCCAAGAGATGGAAAGTTGTTTTTTCATCTGCTCTATATCCTAAAGTGGGTAAAGTTGTCCCAAAATTCACATAGGGTTATTTTTTTATATCTGGCGAGCTTTTCGAAAGCATCTCCGTACTGCTGAACCAGTACTCTTCTTCACACAATTGCCAGTACAGAGTTTAGAGAAAGTTTGGTTCACGCTCAATCAAATCAAGGATCAATTATGGACATGATTAAACAATATACCTCCCCCCCCCTCCCTCGCCTCCACATGATGAGGTTCATTAGCTTTATCGCGTGGAAGCAAATATATTATTTCGTCGCTTAACTAAAGCCGCCATTTTATAAAAAATGTGAAGTATTTTAATGCCCTACTTAAACAGATTTATTGCACTATTTAGGGAATATTTCAGGTTTTATTTATTTTCAAGACTGCTGAAACAGTATCTCACCATTTTGTACTTAATGATAGATGAATTGATGTCACGAAAATAACTCGTGTTTGCAAGTAACTGTTATAGCCACCCTCACTAATTATTCAGCGTTTTCACCTTAAAATTAGAAATTCCTCAAGTGTGTCTGGCATAGACGTGCAACGTTCAATTTCCAGTAGGGTAAAGAGTAGTAAAGACAAATATTCCTCTTTTATTTTAACAAGTTATCTTCGATGGTAGGTAGTACTCTTCCAAAATAAAAATGAACACGAATAATTATCTGTTTACAACTCTTGCTTTTGTTTTTCTTTTGTGTTATGTCGATTGTACCAACTGATGAAAATAATAAGCACTGCGCCTGCAGTTTCCTTTATATCAAATTTATAATCTCTTGTAGGTTTATGGGTTGATGGTAATTTCAAATCGAGTATATGATGGTGCTCTCAGCTGATTCAAACTGTTGTTACAGATATTAGTGGTTTGACTAAGTTGCTCCTAATCTAAATCTAAATTTACCACATTTTTCTCACTACTTAGAGGTTTCAGGCATGATTTTTGGGTTTTTTTCAGATTTGAAGCCCAAGACGACGAAAGTATATGTATTCTTGAGCACTTGAAAATATTTGACAAAGGATTCTCATTTCCAAAACAGAAATGTTGCTTCTTTCCTGCTTTTCTTTATTGTGGTGTGATATTCTTTACTTCCTGCTTCCCATATATCTCATGTAAATCCTGCATTCTTTCGATAAATTAACCACAGCACATCAGATTTTCCAATTGTTATGTTACTAAAGAATTTATCATTATAATGATGCAATTATTGCAGCAGATGCATATGTATGAACCGAGATAAATCATAAATATTAATATAAATGCAAATAAATATATTGTAATAGTAATGTTCTGTTGAACAATCGTATATGGCAAAATTATTAATACTTTACATTTGCGATTACTTGAAATACCTCCTTGGGACCATATATTTCGTATGGTACCTATTCAATATAAGTAAAAATATTTTTCCCTAGAATACCTACCTTTTTACCTTAAACTTAGTTTCAGCTAAAATAGTTCTTCGTTACTTGTAAAAATTGTCATGGGAAAGTCTCTCCGTTAATATATTGTGTTGAATTTGCACTCACTATACAGAGTGCCCATTTTCGAGCCTCATCATTGGGATCTCGGAAAAGGTAAGAGGTACAAGGCCGGTTAAATGGGGAAAGAAAATTTGGAGTGATTCCCAGAAATAAGTTTAATGAATATTAACTATCCGCCACAAATAAACTACAAACAATATTTGCTATATTTTGTTTGTTTCTAAATTATATGATTTCTTAGGAGAGAAAGTTGATAATTTTATATGGGATACAAAATTCATAAACGACCAAATCGGACCGGTCAGCACCCTCTAACATATTTAGAGTCCCTGCAAATGAACGTATATTTTTGTGTAATAGCCACATTCAGGCGTAGCTGTAGGCGTGGGATGCAAGCGCTGTATATTTATTTTATGTTGATTTGTTGCAGTTGGTAAAAAAAATTGCCATTGTTCTTAAACTTCGCTTATTATAGTCCAGCCCTCAAATGCCTCTCTCAATCATGTCAACGCGACGCCGTTGGTTCTGGAAGTCAGATGTTTGCCAGATTGTTTTGGCATCGAATCACGTATAGGAAAATGTCGACGACCTAAAGTTAGAGATTTTTCAGACGTTTCAAAGGCTTTATCGAATGTCAACTTGTGTTATCTTGACTGTCATTCAAATGGTTACTATAGACATCGTGGAGTTCATTCAAACCCATTTCAAATGCTGGTGGAATGGCGACATTCGCACACTTAACTCAATTTTATATTTTATTTTACCTCCCCTTGGATAACTTTCCCGTTTTCATGGGATTTATGTTTGTTTTGGCAGAGCCCGAAGGGACTGTTTATTTGTAAACTTCAGGTTTTAAGCTACATAGAAATAAATAAAAATACCTCTCTCAACTCGGCCGATTTATCTCTTGGTCAGTAAATAATACTTTATTTTTGGGGCTGAATACACCTTAAAACTTTTTTATTTCGAGCACAGCTATGGAAATCAAGAAAACCCCTAGTATTTTTCCATTAACAAATTTGATATTATTATAATATTGCGATTTTAAAGTAATTCAGTACTTTTTGATAATACGTTTGTCACGCAAAATTGGAATAATTCCAAAATTATCACTAACAATATATTTGCAATACAATGATACTATAAACTATGCAATACTTGAATAATTGTTATATTTAATATGATCAAACAAAATATGCACCGACTGTCACATGTAATATTTATTTCCGTTATAATAATACATGCATTTTGATTTAATAACAATCTGCTACATGACGTTACATTTATATAGAAACATATAAATATGGTACATATTTCAATTCTATTTTGTGGTATAGTGTGTCCCGTTTTCAATGCTAACTTTAATCATTACTCTCTTACTACGAATGGATGAAACATTGGTAGCAAGATCATTAAAAAATGCTTAACTTATACAATTGAATAAAATAAATATGCTAAATTCCTTGGCGTCAAATTATTTCAGATTCACGTTCGACGTGCCTTAAGATTCCACTGTGTCAAGGTTGTTTAAAATATTTTCATGCAAATTTTTGTTTTTTTTCAAAATTCTTGAAATGAAATTTTTTTGACATTTTTCAATTCAATTTTTTTTGATATTTTTCAAAATTTTTGAAAACGAATTTTTTTCAAAATTTTTTAAATGAAATTTTTACATTTTTCAATTCAATTCAATTTCAAATTCAATTTTTTTTGTACTTAATTTATAAAATATTTTTCAAAATTTTTGAAATCAAATTTTTTTCAAAATTTTTGAATTCAAATTTTTTTCAAAATTTTGGAATCAAATTTTTTTTTTATTTTTGATCAAAATTTTTTTTGACATTTTTCAATTCCATTTTTTTTGGACATTTTTCAAAATTTTTGAATTCAAATTTTTTTTAATTTTTGATGACAAATTTTTATCGATATTTTTTCATTTCGAATTTTTTTCAAAATTTTTCAATTATTAAATTTTTATTTAAAAAAAAGATATTCGTTCATCTCTCATGGCCCATGGGATTATAACTTGACATAAATCGCTAACTAAAAAAACTCGGTGGAATTCATGTGGTATAAAATTCATAAAATAAGATAAAAAAATTTGAAGGCTTTGTCTTAAAAATCATTAAAAATGAGATAATTTATGTACTTTGATGGCATTTAGCCAATATCTCAGTAAACTCTGTGGAATTCGTGTAAAATTAAATTCATAAAATGGGATAAAAAATCGCTAAATAATGGAATACTTAATTTATGTACTCGATAGCATTTATTTGAGGAAATTTTCCAAAAAAGGTTCTAAGCATTTATTCATGGCTGCGGTGATTTACGATTATTTATCAAACAGCAGTGAGAGTACTTCATGATAAAATAGGGAATAGGTAGCGTAGTGTACTCAGGTGTCGGCTTCCAAAATTAGATGCTCTCTTGAAAAGAAAATATAATTTATAAAATTTATTGGCTCAAATAGAAATGATAAAAAAGGCATGTTGAAGAGGAAGGCTTTTTCATTTATTTATTACTTAGTCTTTGATTTATACTATTGAAAAATTAAAAAATCAGTTTGGACTTGTGCATTAAATGTAACCATTATATATTATAAGTGAAACGATTCGAAAAAAATTCTTCACAGATCAAATTATACATTTACTTATGAAATGAACGGAAGTAAGCATCATTTACATTTGACGACATAGAATGAGAAGGTTTTAATTTTTTTTTTAATTATCCCAATTTGCAAACTATAAGATGTTGAAAAGTTAATGTAACAATATTGAAGGTTGAAGTACCTTCTTTTTGATGACATTTTTATAACAAGAAAATGAACATAAGGAACATTCTTTTCAAGAAGAAACTGCGGAGAAAGTTCAAGAGAAAACGGATATCTTCGATGACTGTGAAGAATGTGATTATTAGAAAAGTAACAATTTTTATTAAGTATTATCTTTAATAATTCGTTTAAAAATTTGCACAAAGTCAAAGATATTTGCAAAAAATTTCGTTTTGTTTATATTACTCGGTTATTATGACGATTTTCAGTATAAAGCCTGTACTTGCAAACCTTTTTATTTGATAATATCAGAAAACAACGTTGAACGTTGAAAACACAGAAAAATTTGTTTTTTATGTGAGAATGATGTTTGTGACGCTCTTTTCTACGGATGCTGTTTCCATCTTACTCTCTACAAACAGTCCTTTCTTTCTCAACGGCTTTCAGAAAGGCTAAGGTAGCTACAGTGAAGAAACTGTTTTGTCCAGGGGTCTGGTGGATGATTGTCGTTGCTAACGGACTGGACAATTACTAATTAGTTGTGCACTCAATTAATTTAATTCTTGTTTACCGGCTGTACAACTTAATTTAATAATTTTTTTTGTAACAATTTACTTTATATGAGTTTCAAGCCATCATGAGAACTTGTTGCAGGCTTGATATAAGGAAATGATACACAATCTCCGTCGTACATTGTCGCATATTTGAATAGACTATCGTTTATTTACTTACAGTATATATTATGTCAAGCATTTGAATAGAACCTCTAAGCAGAATGCATGGAATATTTGGGAGAGGCACACATTTACTGAAAATGGCTTTCCTGTCGATACCCCTTAACTTATATTGTAAAGTCGAAACTGAATTGTGCAGCGAGGCCAAAGATAAAAAATACAAAAGAGAAATTAAAGGAAAAACTCAAGAGGTTTCGTGGTTTTCTGGATGAATGCCAGCTTTTCAGTGAATAGGGCACAAGGACGTCCGTAACCTGAATTTAAGGATTGTCTTGTTTGGGAAAAAGTGCTACAGCCTATATAAGACTGAACAATTTCATATTTTAAATATTTCTTTATTTAAAGTCAAGGGCAATTTTGTGTTTCAATCTTCGATTTATTTAAAACACCAGTTGAACCGCCGAAATATGTTATTTTTATAATTATCTATTTTTGACTTCCACTTAGAATAAAATTAATATAAGTTAAGGACGACAAAATTTTATTATCAACCACTTCAACCACTTGATCAATAATATTACCTATATATATATTCGTTAACTTTTTAAGTAGGTACTCGCTAAAATACCCAACAATTCATTAAACATGGTACCTTATTCTATTAATTACTTTTCTTCATATAAAATAAACAACAACAATTATGCGGTCATTATTAGTTAGCAACAAAAACAATACGCAAAATAAAATCTAATAGTAAAGAATCTATTTCAATTACTATCTACGAGTAATCAGTTTTCTTACCTGTTTGATATTGCACATTCTAATTTATATTTTTATCGATTTCCGCTGCTTGTTACGCCACTGGTGGAATAAATAAATGTTGCTTCAAAGGTGAAATGGGAGAGAAAATATTTCAGAACTTTTATTTTTGAAAGAAATTTATTGTGCAGTTAGAAACATCCGCGGGTAAACATTCCTGGCGTAATAATTAATTAAAATTGGTAATGAGTGCCTTTTGGTCCAGGCTCAACATAATTTTTCAATTAAAAGTCCTTCTCGCGTGTAAAATTTACCGAACTTTTTATCGAACTCACGGCGGAACAGAGAAAATTTGTGATTTAAATTTTCATTTGGCTTCGTTTTAAAATAATATTCTCTATTTATGGAAAATAAATACATGGCCAAAAATGTGCTTCCCTGCATTGAAAAGGTAGGTATTAAAAAGAAAAATTTACAT
The DNA here is from genome assembly GCA_963680705.1 of Rhagium mordax. Lineage (NCBI taxonomy): Eukaryota > Metazoa > Arthropoda > Insecta > Coleoptera > Cerambycidae > Rhagium > Rhagium mordax. The sequence continues at coordinate 13,687,370 of OY796658.1, read as the reverse complement.
GTGGATTTCAAATATTACTGTTGCAAAAAATTCACATGCGTATATTCAATTAATTTATTATATAGCAATGAAAAAACGACCCTTGATCTCTACGTGACTTTCAATTCACCCATAATGACCTACAAATTACCATAACTTGTTCTTCTGGTTCTGGCTTCGATGTAACCTTGATATAAGAAATTCAAAAAAAAAACCTTCGTAATCCTTCAATGACACCTACATGACCTTTAAAGGACATTCATTCATTCAAGTTTTTGGGGAATGTTGTCAATGAAAATCCTGGAATATTTGATTCACGGTATCAGTTCCAAACGTGTAATAATCAACCATATTTCGACGTGTGTGGGAGCTGAATATGAGTTGCCTGTTATCGATCTCCGCCTTCCTGACACCGTGAATGTATTTATTAAAGGGAACTAAGGCACTGGAGGAGATTTCACAGCCAAGTTAACCAACGGAATTTAGGGACCAATTTGAAGTAAATTAACGGCGGAAATATTGAAATTTTATGAATCATGCCTTTCGCTTTAAACCGTTATGTATCCATTTCCATTTTCAGGTAAAACAGGAACAGCGTTCTGTAGTAGGTTCACGTTTCAGCCATTTAAACATGATACCTTTCCCTTTGCTATCTAAATATTCGAGTTGTGAGGGAAGATAAATTCCATTGTACGACAATCATGACGCCGATGTGTGGGCGTTTTGTTCTTAATAAAATTATACAAATTCCACGTGTATACAGTGCGACCAGTTTACTGTGTTGACAGTTTTGTCGACCAAAAATAAAGAGAAGTGCAGGGTGAGAAGTGGTATATTTACATTTGGTATAAAAAATGTTACTTGCGAGTGAAGTGTGAGGGTAAACAAAATGTCTTTTTTGTAGAACATCCTGTATGTTGGTATGGGGAAGTTAACCAAATTTGTTTTTTTTTCAAATGTTTTCTGCTGGTCATTTTAAATTGATTTGTAACGATAATCGACCACTTCAAGCGTTTCTAACATTGTCCACTTTTAGGTTATAAACCACCAATCATATAACCATAAACACCAATTTTTAAATTTTTCCCTGGTTCTATCGTTTGACCTCTGATTTAAACATATCTAAATTGATATACTTATATTGATGTTTCATCTCTAAACATGCTATTATTAAATTCATTGGACTTTCTTTAATACATGATGAAAATTGGATTAAAAATGATAACATTCAAAACGTCTAAAAACAAATTATTAAAAAAATTTCTTTAACTCACCACCAAATTCATTCATTATGGTCACCAATTAAAAAACAAAGTCTACAAGAAGATGTACATATTCTTTCGCTATAACAAGCTTATCAGGTGGACGATTAATCTCGCAAAACAAATTTATTTACTTGAACTTACATTTTACAATTAATAAACTGTCATTAATTAATTAATCGTCCACCTGATGAGCTTGTTATAGCGAAAGAATATGTACATCTTCTTGTGGACTTCGTTTTTTAATTGGTGACCATAATGAATGATTTTGGTGGTGAGTTAAAAAAGATTTTTTAATAATATGTTTTTAAACGTTTTGAATTTTATCATTTTTAATCCAATATTCATCATGTATAAAAGAAAGTCCAATGAATTTAATAATAGCATGTTTAGAGTACATATATCAATTTAGATATGTTTGTTATTATTATGCTTGTATAAAGCCTAAACAAAGTCATTTATAAACAATGCATATCAAGCTAAGAAAAAGAATTGTAAAATAATGATGATTATATTTTATTGATTTATTTCATTATATATTTTTCTTTACCTCGATCAGTTTTACAATTTTAATCATGATGGTCTGCGTTTTAAACTTGAAAGTTAGTATATTATTCTTATTTAAAACCGGATAAATATAAAAAACAGAGTTTCATTGTAAAACTTGCGTGTCTCCTCTGAAACTTTCCAAACTGTCAGCAAGTTAGGCTTAAAGCTATTTGTGTAAGGCCACTGTGAAAAGAGTAAAAAAAACGAAGTGCAATTTTGCAGAGACGTTCTTTTAACAAACTTCTAGAACTCCTGGAATGAGGTCAGTTATACAGGTTTTTCTTTCTCTAAAATATAAAAATAAAAATATAAACTTCAAAAATAAAATTGATTGAAATCCACCTACATATTTAGATAATAAAATAATATGAAGTTCAGTCTTGTTAGGTTTATAATTCCTCAATATTTTGTGCGTTGAACAAGATAAATAAATCGCTCAGAGGGCCAGGCAGGATCAACACAAACATTACAACTAAATCGTCACTTATTCTGAACAATTGAACTTTCCATTAGGTGATTATGCACGTGGACAGGGCCGGTCTCAAAATTCGAATTATTTACAAAAGCAAGCAATTGTTTTTCAAATGTCACTAAATTTTTTATGCTCGTATTTTTACTATATGTTGTATTTTTTAGTATGTCATCTCCGTAAAACATTGGTTTTTCAGTTTCCGTCCCTGTATGATAAACGTGCCCGATGCATAATTCCGTGTCAGACTTCAACCACACATCACTGCCAAGCAATAACTTTAGGTATGCGTGCAAGGCCAAGTTTATTTTGATAGTGGGTGTGTTAATAAAAGACCCATTATGTTGCATTACGAAACAGATATGGAGCGATGGGGCGATAGCGGCTAATTTAAATTTAGTGATGTCTACCCTCGTTTTTAAGAAATGTCAGATTACGCATAAAGATTCGAAAGAATACAACGTTTCTGAACAAGAAGTTATGAAGTTGCTGACGTACAATAAATCCCTTGTGCACATGCAATAAAATCGGTATTTTGTGAATTTTCGATATTCGCAAGACATGTGAGGTTTCCTAGTGATGACAATGCAGTTCTTATCACCAATCATTTTGAATCCCTATTGGCGTCTCTGTCTTCATTATTGTAGAAAATACAGTTTAAAAACGCGATTTTAAAAGTTTTAGTTTTGAGAACTGTATCAAGTTTTCGATACCCTCAAGACGAGATCTGGCCTAAAATAGATTCAATTCAATTCCCACTTGGACTAACAGCCGACCACTGCATTGGTTCAGTGCCAACATCGTCAAATGGATAAGATTGATTTACAACAACATAAGAAGAACATTTGAACAAAGTTTTGATCAATGAATGGTTCCAGAAAGTCGCAAATGTATCTATCTGTTAGTAGTAAGATCGTCCTTGTGTAGAATACACAATTCCTCAAGGACCACAAAGAAAGGCCAGCTTTGGCAGTTCAAAATATTACAGAGGATCTTTAGAACCATATCACCCACTAAACTGAATGCAAATTGGTCATACATATCGCCAGTTCCTAACACTTTTTTTCTTCTATCCGATTATTGTAAACAAAACCTTGGGCCGTCTGAAAATAGCACCACTCTTGATAGTCTTAATAAATCAGCAGCGAAACTCGAAGTGATTTGCAAGCAAACAAGGAAAGAACGCTCATAGATTAGTGTATGTACTTACAATTGTGCCTCTTGCCTCAGCCCATCGTTAAATCGTTGTGACAAGCATTCCTTGACATTTGCTCACCAACACAACGATCACTTTGGCTTCGACCATCAACTAAAATCATTAATCTGTCAACTTCATCTTCTTTTACCTAAAAGCGACTTTGAGGAACAGAACTTCTTTCGCACATTAGTTTACAGATCTAGAAACTGTATTTTTGCTATTATGAAGATAGCTCGGAAGATAGAGAGGCCACTGGAGAATCAAGTGCTTAGTAATACAAAACTGAACCATCAGCGCTGGGAGACAACACATGCCATTTCAAAATTGCCTCTTTTAAATATAAATTATTTTGAACTGAGATTCTCCAAGTCTCCAATGTTAATGTTTCAACAACAAAAACTCGCTTAAATTAAAGATTTTGGCCAAAAGTTATTGACAATCGAACATTAACAAATTTCAACGGTTCCTTTGAAATACCAGTATCTTCAAAACTCAATTCCCTTCAAGATAAAAAATATTTTGACACATGTATCACCCGTTATGGTATATTTTATTGGGCATGAAGAAGCGATACATTTGGCATATTTTAGCCACAACTGTCGAGACGTCCATCAATTTTGGTATTCCCTATTCACCAACTATACTTGTTTTGCTCTCGGCAATACACAAGTTGCGCTGCTGCACTACTCTTTAATTGCGTTGATTTTAATTATCCTTAATATTTGCGAAAGAATGTAACAAAAATATGCCAAATATCACCAAATCAGAAAAAATCCTTTGAGATAGAAAATGTTAAATGATCTGAGATGATACTCTTCTACATATAACGTATAACACTTTATTGCGAAAATATTTTTGAACCCAGTTTCGCTTACGAGTTAATCCAATAAAATGTTAATTCAATTTGCTACAGTCTAGTTCATGACAAACTACCAAATGTTAATAGACCTTGACTTTGCATTCCCACGCGGCTTTTATTTATTGTAACTAACCTACATACATGTTCAATATTCAGTAGGTCAGTTACGTTGTGTCGCAAATCGAGTCTCGTGATTGGAATAATGGAAACCATCAACTTCATTTAAACAGACCCGAGCTCCTGGAACATTTGTGGGCCCCAAACAAGCAAAACAATCTATTAAGGAAAGTAGATACAGAAATGGGAAAGATCACCCTCAGCGGGTTTCTTTAACCCTGTGAACCTCCTTTAGTTAATTAAGTGAAGTGAATTTGACAAAGTTGAATATTGAAGAAGAAAGCAAATTGAAAAATTAAAATTGTTTCATTCTTTCTTCATTTTATCCAAGAGGATCGAAATTTATGGATTTGTTTGGTTAGTGGTGAAGAGGCCTTACAAATGCATTGTTGATTAGGGGAAGGTGACTGATCTAGTGTCTTCCGATAACGTCTTTGGAGCACGAAGCTCTCTAATCGTCGAATAGTATCCAAAGATTCGTATATCATCAGGCTTTGAGGTTGAGTTTCCCATCCTCAAGACAAAAGTTATGTCTAGGAAAAACTTTTAACTAGGTCCAACGTTCTGTTGGGAAGTACAAAGTTTTGGGAAAACTTTGCTTTTCAGAGGGTCTTTAGTTTGCAAACAACAACAATGCCATGGATGACAGAAACTGAAAGCAGTTGAACTGTTTTAAGACCTGTACATTGTGACGTTTATTATATTTACTAAATGCAATTTTTGGACCTGACGACGGTCCCGAGAGTAAGAAAAATATCAGTCTACTGATTGGCGTTATTATTAGGTAGTACTTATGAAATATATTTTTTTAAAAAGAACTGTTAATCTTTTTCGAGCAACACGTTGGGCGCCACTTTTCTATTAAATGTATCGTCCATACTTACCTTGTCAGAATAAGCGAATGGCAGCTCAGATGTTTGGAGAGTTTGGTATTTGAGACATTTATTAATATGGTGATATGATATGTTTCTTCACACTGATACTTATTTCCGCCAAGTTCCACCAAAACAGCAACATATTTATTTGTGGTTTAAATAGATACATAACTCTTCTTGTGGTGTGGTAAACTAAGCATTACTTAAAGCATAAGTTGTTATTCTTCATTGAAGCTTTTCCTTTGCATGCTCTACTAGATTATGATCGGGAAACTGAACTGATCATGGTAGAGCTGAAATTTGTTTGACTCTCAGATACTCGTTTTCCCTATAGCCACATGGGGACGTACATTGAGGAAGCACCACAGATCGTAGAATCTTATCTACATGACGAGCTACTGTTAAAAATTCTGCGCGAAAATGACAACACCACAACAGTTCGGGCTCTGTAGTTATGAACAAGAACCTTGATAGTTCAGGCTGCCGCCACTCTTCTTATATCAGGTTACACCTTTCGCATACACCCTAAAATTGATTCGTGTGTATGCGAACCTATAGGTTCCATTTTGCCTTAACCCAATTTTGGTGTTCCTTTATCTAATGCTAACGTTTCGTCCGATAAGAAGCGTCTACTTGCAAAACTGGCCTATTTTAGTTTGTTTCTTACAGATCCGGATGTCGGATCCGAATTGGTATCTCTGACAATTTCAGTAAACCTGCTTGATCCTGGAGATATTAATTCTTCTCGATATCTTCATGTTTAAACGTTTCTTGTACCTACTTAATTAATCTTGAATTGGTTATTTCGTCAATAAATTCCTTGATTATGTATTTATTATAATTATTATTAATAGCAACTAATGCGATTTATCGAATAGATGAATAAATTTTTCATTCGATTTTATACGTTTTTTCAACTGGGCCTCGAAAACGACCACTGCCATCTAAATATACACCATATGGAATAAATAATGATCACCATAGCGCCACACATTAATGGAATGATTACCATCGGCAAATCATTACATCATATTATGTTAATCTGACGTGTGGAACGAATTTTAGTATTAAAATTTACTTTATTATTAATGCAATTTGGATACGCCAATTGAATTTTCATGTGATTATGGTTATTAGTTTCAAATTTAATGTACAAATTAATAAAGAATTATTATCTATTAATTAGTCAAAATGTTTCCATTGATTTAATTTATTTAATTAATGTAGTTTGCTGCTATTAATTATTACCGGAGTAAATGTTTGATTGGTTGATATCAGCTATTTGGCAACTGATCGTTTTACGCCATTTTTAGCTGCTTTACCGTTTTTTTAACATTGATGTATTTAGAGATACGCATGCCTAAACCTATATCCATTGTACGCCAATTTGTTGCCAATTTACAACTAACTCAACTAACAGTTGCAAACATCTTAAAGAGAAGTCACAAAGAAATAAACAAACTTCCCATACATACATTGTATGTAAGTAAGGAAAGTTAGTAGTCTGCTCATTTCGTTTTTATTTTTTTCTATCTTTAAATAAATAAAACTATTCTTTGTTTTAACTTATTTGCTTGTTTTCCCAAGCTTCCCCTGAGGCAGCAGAAGTTCCTTCTGGAATATTTTACTGCAAAAAGTTTGGCGTCTCCTTGTACAGAACTTTCCCTGATATCCATTCTTATAAGTTTGGACAAAAAGTAAAGTAGTTAAACTTTATTGTGAAATATTTTGGATGTGTGGAAGTCGCTGAAGTATCATGTATCGACGAATAGCGAATCCTTGTTAAAGTGCAAATACGATTTGGAAAAATCTCGATATAATGGCTAATGTTGATGAGTCATCTAAATTATAATTCGTCGCAAACAATTCGAGTGGATTTTTTGACATTCCTCGGTTTATAAATGCTTGTAACGTGAGAGCTATATTTATGATAGGTATGTTATTTCGCAAAATATATTGCTTTACGTAATATAGCTGATTTTGTTATTTTTCTTAGTTCAAAAATGGGACGTACTCCAGAATTATCATACTTATAGGAAATTTGGAGAAATTGTATTTCGAGTTCAAAAAACTTGGGGATGATTTTTCACCGGATGTCACTAGAACCGGAAAATGTTGCCGTGTTTGAAAATTTACTTTTTCATTTTCGATATTTTAACGTCTTGTATCTAGAAAAGTACATATACGACGTATATTATTTTGCGCTGTTCTTTAAGTCCTGCCCTTAAAAAATGGGACACCCTGTACGTTGGAATTCCACAAGGAAATGAATAAAATTAGCAGAGTGATAATGGAATTCAATAAACCTTGGGAATGTACGTCCAATAATATATTTTCATCTCATAAGTGTTTACAACTTCGTGGTTTGCAATCTAAGCTGCGAATCGCGATATTTATCGTTTTGCATGTTGCAAAATCTATTAAAATTGTATAAATCGCGGCTTTTATTCTAGATGAGTCAGTGTTAGTTATTTCGGATCCGATAGAAGACGTTAAACTAATTAAAAGTATTATGCAAAATTAATTAAGGAAAAATACGTTGTTTAGGAAGGATGAAGACACGCACCATGTGTGAATAGATCTATTAAACTGAAAAATGGCTTATTTACAATATCAATTCAAGTCCAACTCTAAAGTATTTTGTATTAGTAAAAATAACTAAACTTAAAAATATAATGATTTAAAGTTTCCTTAATTTTTTAAGTGAATTCTCGTTTTCTACTGTAACTGAAGAAAAAGTTAACCTCAAGCTAAGTGTGCCAATAAAAATAATATTAAAAAACTGTCCTTAGTCTTTCCACAAATTGGTGCTTATTTTAACAGCTGCTGTTTAACTAAAAGTGTCTTTCCCAATACTTGAAGAGATGCAAATATTATCTCAGTTCTCAACTACTGTGCCCATTCCCTCATTTCCACCCAATTAGTATTTTACCCACAGTGTTTAAAATTTTGGAAAAAAATTATCTTATTTTACTGATAATAAAATATTACCTTCAACTCAAAGTGGCTTCCGTGCTCGATATGGTACCACTGTTTGGAACTAACGGCCTTGGTAAGAATACGTGCTTAAATTCTTATTGACTTCAGCAAAGCATATAAATAAACCGTATTACTTTACGCAATGAACTGAGATACTTTGATTTGGATGATATTACCGTTTCATTTATTATAAATTATTTGCGTAACCATTGTCAAAGACTGTGCATTTATTACAGTGTTTCAAATTTTGAGCCTATTAAACAGGGTGTCCCTTAAGGTAGCATTCTTGGCCCTCTTCTTTTCTCTATTTACGCTTAACTCTGATTTGGAAGCTATTACTGAGGCATCTAGAAGCTCATTTTTGGAAGAATCTAAAACTCAGGCGTTGGTTTTTGCAAGAACAGGAAGTAAATACTTGATGACCCTAAAATGACATAAAAATTAAGATTTGCGCCCTGTTGTTAAAAATTTAGATTTGGATTTCAACATTTAGTTTTTGAAAGTTTCAGGACAAATTAGTAAATTACTTAGTTCAAATATTTGTGACACATTAAAATTATTATTTTTGTATAAATAGGTGGTTAGTTCAGATATTAAGGTAAGTTTGTGTGATTCGATTATTTTATCTCATCTAGCATACTGTGATATGGTTTATTGGTCTGCCCTATTCAGTTTTCATTATTTATGAGAATTCGACCATATTTCTGAACACTTTGAAAGATGTGAATGGTTAAAATTTGAAGAAAGATTTAAACGTGATTTAAACATGTGTAGCGTATAAAATTGACATCCAAATAAAATACCTGATTAATGATTACCTATATTTTTAAAACTTATTAAAGGTTTATACACACATGAATGCTCAACGAGCTTTAGGAACCTTTATAATGTTCCCAAGCATAACTCTGCGCCCAGTTTCAAATAATTTTTTCGTATAATGCTGTTAAAATTTGGAATTAAATTCCCTGGACCATATTTGTCAAACGTTTTTTCTTTCAGCAAACGAATTAAAGTCAGGTTATATTCTAAGAGATCTTTGACTTTATAGTTTAGGTTAGTTTACTTATTTTATTATGTCTGTTACCGCCCATCACGGCAAAGTTTTTAAACTTCTAAATTCGCTGTTTTTACTGCGACCCTAGGTCGATACCACCAACACTTTATACTTACTTTATAACGCATTTTCTTTTGATTTTTTTAACATAAGTCTTATTATTTTATTATTATATGTGGAATATTTTATTATTTTCTACATATTCCTAAAGGATCAGTTTAAAATTATGCTGTAAACTACGACAAAAAATATTACGTACTCTTTTGAATGGCAAGGATAGCGCTGTTTAAAAGAGAAGTGGCTAACAAGAAAAATAGCATTTAAAATTTAAAAACCATATCAAAATGTAAATAGTTATTTTGGCAACTCTTACGTGTCTCTTGAAGCGCTTAAAATGTAATATAGATTGGTTGGGTCAGAAACTTGAAATTTGAGGCTCATATTTTCCATTCCATTTTCGTTTTTTTCGGAAGTAGCTTTAAGTCGAGAATTTTAAATGAAACCCTGTATATTTTTTTACACAGTTAGATATAGCTCAAAATTCCCTTTTTAATGACATATCACAAGTTGCCAATTTTTTTCGAAATGGCGGCGTTGGAGGCATTATTTTCAAATTCAAGATGGCGGCAATCTGACGTTAACAATTAAACTGATGGGAAACAATTTGTTAAAATAACAAACAAAATTGGTTTTTTTAGGTATTGGTTTTTATTCAAATTTGCAAAATTGAATAAATTTTAGTTTTTGTTTAAAATGTTTCTTAAATTTTCTCGAATATTTTAAATAGAAAGTGGTATGTATTAAATACTAGCATTAATGTGTGTCTAATTCAGAATAAATGCCTAACACAATACACTTTCGCGAGGGGTGTTTCGCTGAAAATATTATGTACACTAATTCCCAAGAAAATTAGTAATTCCTCTAATTCCCTACTAATTCCTAACTAATTCCCCTAATTCTTTACTAATTCCCCTAATTCTTTACTAATTCCTCTAATTCTCAACTAATTCCCCTAATTCTCTACTAATTCCCTACTAATTTTTTAGTAATTCCTCTAATTCTTAAGTAATTCTCTTAATTCTTCATACTGATTGGTAGTTAACACCAATAGTGGAACCTATTCATAAGCAATAACATCAAGGTAACAATATCAATATTATACTCTTCATTAAGTTATAAGATAACAAGCAAGGTAATTAGAATTTGTCCAAATTTTTTTAATAAAAACTCATGAAAATAAACATTTTATTGATGTGGGTGTGAGAGTGCTTCACGCTGAGTGGCCTATTAGACGTTTCTGGAAAACCGCAAATAATTTGGACCTGAAAATTTATACATAGGGGTTTTCAGAGGTGCTCTATTCAATGAAAATAATGGCACGTATGTAGCACTTCCGCTTATACCGGAAGGCGACGTCAACTTCCTTATTTTAAAAGGAATGAATGAATGAAAATTTTATGCCAAATTCGAAATCTGCTCATAATTTTGAGATAATTTTCATTAGCATTCCCTATCTCTAAAATTAATAGTTTTAGAGATATTTCGACTTTACTGAAATCATCTACAAAGACGAAGCCATATTTGAAAATTAATAACTTCCGCTATGGTAAATTTTAGTAGCCGAAATTTTTACCATATCTTTTCTAATGTTTGAGCTTATCTCTAAGCAACCTACAATAATGGTAAGATGTACAGGGTGCTCAGAAATGGAAGTCAAACTTCGGCAACTTCAACCTCTATTATGTCGCTTATTTCAAATGGGACATACCATTTAGACAATTTTTTCTTTCGCCATTCGTCAGAACCCTTCTGGTGCTATTCAGAACTCCGATCAGAACTCGTCAGAACTCGTTTGTACTTTTTTTATAATAAAATGACAATTTTTCGAACTAAAAATTTGCAATTGGATTTTTTGCGATAGACAATTTTTTCTTTCGCCGTTCGTCAGAACTCTCCTGGTGTTATTCAGAACTCTGCCAAATTTGAATTTTTTAATAACTTCAACAAATCGATAGAACTATTGTTAAAAATGGTCAGGAACTCCAGAACTCATTTTTCTCTACCGAAATATGCCATCAGAACTCATTTTTCACAAAAAAGTGGTGCTGCGTGAAGTTAGCACCCTTATTTAATTTTGTTAGATTTCTTGCCTTATTTTTGCACAATTATTGTTCTTTTCGGCCAGGAACTCTAGAACTAAGCTTTTTCTACTCAGAACTCTAAAGATTTACTCAATTTTGCAAAAAAGTGGTGCTAACTTCACAGGGGTTTTACACGTTTACAACGGCGATACTAGTACACGTGTGAACAGGGTTCGCAGATACATATCAATTGATACATATCTGATATATATCATTGATATACACATATATCATGATATTTATGCATTGATATGTATCATGATATTTATCAATATTTTACAGAATCTGTGAATCGATTTATAAACTCATATCGATGTGGCAACAGTGTTCTTTTAAGCTACACAGGTGAAAAATTGTAAGGTCTCTATAATATTTAGGTTAACTGAATTTTAAAGCGCGTTTTTTAAATATTGAACTAAATCACCAATCGCGTTCATTCCCGGTCGAAGCCATAATGGGAGGTATAGGCGGAGAAGAAAACTTTAACTAATGAAATTTAATTTTCGTTTTCTGCATTCGGCATCTTGCACGTGTTTTAACGCTGCTTGCATCTTTAAATAAAATTAAAATTTTGTTAACATGCCGAAAGTTAAAAGATCAGTGTGGGCAAAATTTTACTGCATTAATAAAGCCAATAATACTGGGAGATGGGCTAGGCGCAGAAAATGTAAGGCAGATGCAGGGAATTCCTTCACGCTTGGAAAAACATTTGTATGTTGTTTAAAATAAAAAATATTTAAATCAAAAAGTCCATTTAATCACTTTAATAAAGAAAAAATAATAAGTATCAAAATATTGATATATATCGGATATATATCGATATGTATCCGATATTTTGATATTTATATAAATATCATGATATTTACGAACCCTGCGTGTGAATTATTGAATAAACGCGCATGTGTGGTTGTAGTGCCCGCCAAAAAGTCTGTACCATATGGGAAATTATTTTATTATTGACTTTCAGAAAAATTTTTTGATATCAAAAAAATATTTAAAAATATAGTTCAGAAATATCGCGTAAAAAAGTAAAAATGGTAACAAATTTTATTTTTCGAATCGAGCAACTAAATTTGATATTTGGATGTTACTTTGCATTATGAACAACTCGGAACAACTTCTTCAAATAACATTTTTCGACATCTTCAAAAATAAGGGTAGTTTATTCTTGAGCCAATTTTAAATAATTTAATTTTCCGACCTAAGCGCCCCGACTAACACAAACTTGTGTAGACGCTTACTCGTTTGAGACCATGCACAAACTTTTATCAAGTATAAAATTTTTCTGAAAGCCAATAATAAAATAATTTTCCATATCAGACTTTTTGGCAGACACTCTAGATAGAGTTGCGTGCTCTGCGAATTAATTCTCCCCTAATTATGTATGTAATGTATCCTACTAATTCCTTAGTAATTCCTGCTAATTCTCCTAATTCCACAACTAATTCCCCTAATTTTTACTAATTCCATACTAATTCCCCACTAATTCCCCTAATTCTCATCTAATTCCCCTAATTTCCTACTAATTCCCCTAATTTCCTACTAATTCCCCTAATTCCCTACTAATTCCTGGAGTTTGTACACCAAAATTCCCCAGCGAAATACCCCTCGCACTTTCGTTTGTTATTTCGGAAAAAAATTGAGAAAACATTGAGAGGAACATTTTTCATTATAACTAAAAACCCCCAATACGCATTTGTTTCCAAAGCCTTCTTACCGTCCATCTTACTTCCTCGTATCAACCATTATGATATCCAACTTTTATAATTTTGACCTTTGAAAGTAAAGAAAGAAACAGAAAATGTAAAAATAATGAAATTTATCATTATTAGCTAATTTACTGGGAAATAATATCCAATGCATACTGCGTTTTTAGTTATAATGAAAAATGTTCCTCGCAATGTTTTCTCAATTTTTTTGCAAAATGAAAAACCAAAGTGGAGTGTATTAGGTTAAAGCACTTTAATGCCAGTATTTAATAAATACCACTTCCTATTTAAAATTTTCGAGAAAATTTGAGAAAAATGTTGACATTTTAAACAAAAACTAAAATTTATTCCATTTCGTGACTAATTAAATGTTTTTCAAATTTGATTAAAAACCAATAAGAAAACCAATTTTGTTTGGCATCAGTTGAATTGGAACCGTCAGATTGCTGCCATATTGAATTTGGAAATAATTTCTCCTACGCCGCCATTTTGAAAAAGATTGGCAACATATGATATGTCATTAAAAAATGAATTTTAAGCTCTATCTAACTGTGTAAAAAAATATACAGAGTTCCATTTAAAATCCTTGACTTAAAGCTACTTCTGAAAAACCCAGGAGTAAAATTCGACTGTTTTTTCGTGGAAAATATGAGCCTCAATGAACTTGGATTTCAAGTTTCTAACTCAAAAGATTATTGAACGGCGCCTTGTAAAACGAATTCATTGACACCCGGTATATGTAGGTAGATCTTCAAAAACCATCTTAGTGCGAATTTAGTTCAAGTGATGAATTCCAATATCCTGCCTTGTTCTCCCATTCTTGTTACAGAACCAACGGTGTCTAGTCGTATATCTAGAATATATATACATCTAGAACTAGCGCATTCTGTTAGTTATAATGCCCACCGAAATGTGGCATTTTAACTTTATCCGGGCGTACGCAATAAAAAGAAAATCAACTAGTTCAGACTGAATGGCATTGCCATGCCGGCGTGAAACAAGTTCAGAATCGGTTACATTGTAAATAATTAAATTCCGGCGTTAGCCTAAGAATCGTGACAGTGTCAGTTTTAAAGCTTCGCGATCTAACGAGGTTACACCCGACAGTAATACAAAGGCATTTTTTTTACTGAAAACCCTATTGAAAATATTCAAATGTACAATGTACGATATACCGCACGAGAGCGTGTTGTTTCAAGAATGGTTGAACGTTTTATATAAAAGATAAATAACAAATAAATTTTAAAAATGATATCATTTATGAAATAATATTGATTTCTGTGTTTCGATACTGTTGGTTTGACGAGCTATTCAATTTTGTTTTCAAAGAGGTAATTTGTTTAAATTATAAATACATTTATTTTGTCTAAAAGTTATTGGTGGCATCGTTTAATTTCTTTCTTTTCTTATTTGGAATTTATTACCACATTCTTGAATAGCCCCAGATAGTCTAAAAAGTGTTTAAGAAAATAACATTTACGCGTGTGCCTTTACGCCAAAGAACCAAATTTGTTTTTTTTTTACAGTCTGCAAAATAATTTTATTATTATTCCGTTCCACCTCTTCTGGACTATACTGTTCAATTTCGAATTGTCGAATTTTTGTTGAGGTAAATGTCAGCCATTTAATGTTAAACTGGTCGGCTATTTGTATTACATCCTTTGTCTTTTATACAATCGACAAACCGTTAGCTTTAATTCAACCCTACTATATTAAAGAAACCGATCCGTAGGGCAATTATTTCCGAATATCTTTGTCTTTCCAGCATAAAATAAAATTATATTTCCGTGCTGAAAATGTTTCAATCGCGACTGCGTTCCCGATTTATTGATAATATTTATATTGTTCTCGGAAAATGTAACAAAGGAGAGATATTTATCAAATGGTATTGAACTTTGCCAGGTAATATTTGCATTCTCTAACGCTGATAATCGCAGTGTGAAATCATTTCTTACAGTAGCGCATAATAATAGTAATGCTCATTTTTTCCTTGCATTTCTATTCATGGTTCAAACTGATTACTTCTCTAACTATGCCCATATGCCAATAGCTTAAGGTAGAAACGATTACAAAGATTCCATCGTTCTTTGGCCAATCCAATATACAGGGTGTCCCGATTTTAAACCGACAAACTGCGGGTACAGAAACTTCACATGAAATTATCACATACCCCTTCTAACATTTCTTCTCTATCGAGCCTCCTAACGGAGATACAGGGTGTTGAAAATTCAATTTATTTTTTGTTTTTCTTTAATAACTTCCACAATATTAAAGATACTGAAACCAAACTTGGTACACATAGTTAGGTTGTGAGGGTCCATCTTTGCTATGGTTCAGAGTTGAACTGAGGCGCGCCAGTGGCGTGCGGTGTAGTCACGTCGACATAATTTTAAGGAAAAAAGCATGTGCACAAATTTTTTTCGCAATTCTGATCAGATTTTCATAATTTACGGTTTATGATGTACTGAGCGAGCCATTAGTAATTGAATATGGAGTGCCTCAAGGCACAGTATTGGGTCCGATACTATTTTCGATATATGTTAATGGTCTTTTTTCAATAGAAAGCAGAGGAGAAGTAATTACTTTTGCAGATGATACCGCGATATTTTACAAAGGTGAAACATGGGAAGAAATTAAAAATACAGCTGAGTCTGATCTATGTAATATAAAAAATTGGTTCGACCATAAGCTATTAACCATAAATTTTGAAAAAACTTTTTACCTACCATTTAGTTGTAATAAAACAAAACGTCCGTCCTTTGAACAAATAAACATTGACATACAAGAAAATCAATATATCATATCGCCCAAATCAGAAATAAAATATTTAGGAGTCGTCATAGATCAACATCTAAGGTGGGATTCACATGTCAAATATATAACAAAAAAATTACGGTTCATTTTATACAAATTTAAAATTCTACAAAAAATACTGACAGTTCCTCAAATGAAAAGTATGTATCACGCTTTGGTCGAAAGTCACCTTAATTATGGTATACTAGGGTGGGGTGGGGTAGCCAAATCTCATCTTTCTGCACTTGAGGTCTTACAAAAGAGGTTTCTGAAGATAATGATGTCCAAAAATTACAGATATTCTAGCGATCTCTTATATATGGAAGCTAAGGTTTTTGATCTCCGACAAACATTTTATTTTCAAGTAACTGTAAAACAACATTATCAAAAACAATTAGCTATATTACCCACTCACAGTTATGATACCCGGCAAAGAAATAAATACATATATCCCCTTATGTTAAAAACTATCGGTCAGAGATCATACAGCTATTTGGCTCCCAAATTATATAATACGGTTCCAGAAGAAATAAGAAATGTCAAAATAAACAATGTTTTTAAAAAAAAATTAAAGCAATTTATGTTTGGAAATGATAGGAAAATATTTGAAGAATATATTGATATAAAAAATAATTAAAAAAAAAAAAAAAAAAACTGATTTTTTGTTATCGTAAATGTAGGTGTATTATGTACATAGCTTAGGTTGTTTGTGTGTTTATATAATATGTATTTGAATGTATCTATGTATCTCATATTGAAAATATGTGCCATATTATAATTATTAGAATAAGTTACTTCTTTTTCTCAAAACAAGTGTTATTCACTTATTGAGTTATCTATTTATTTACAAATTTGTCAAATTTATACTCTCTATTTATATATTTATATATGGTAAATAAATATTATTATTATTATTATTTTCTAAAAAAAACTTGCTCATGTAAAATTTTGACTGAGGCGTTAGTTTTCGAGATATTTGCGTCTGAACAAAACGATGCACCAAAAACACAATTAATTAATTAAGATAGCCCTTTCAAAATTATTTTCAATCTGATTTTCGAAGGGATATACTGAACTAAACTGTCAATTTAATGTTTTTAATGTTTTTCTTCTTTTGCAATGAGGCGTTTTTAAGGCCTTTTGCAAGTCAATATTATTTCTGTCAAAAGAAAAATTTGTGTGTTACGAAATTGCATAAAAAAATTATCAACATCCAAATATCAAAAAAATCACACCCCGTATTTCCGTTAGGAATGGCTATAGAGAAATTTTAGAAGGGATATATCGTGATTTCATCAGAACTATTCCCGACATGATAATTGTGTTTTTGGTGCATCGTTTTGTTTAGACGCAAATATCTCGAAAACTAACGCCTCAGTCAAAATTTTACATGAGCAAATTTTTTTATAAAATTAACCGTAAATTATGAAAATCTGATCAGAATTGCGAAAAAAATTAGTGCACATATTTTTTTCCTTAAAATTATGTCGACGTGACCACACCGCACGCCACTGGCGCGCCTCAGTTTAACTCCGAACCATAGCAAAGATGGACCCTCACAACATAACTATGTGTACCAAGTTTGGTACCCTGTTTCTCCTTTAGGAGGCTCAATAGAGAAGAAATGTTAGAAGGGGTATGTCATAATTTCATGTGAACTTTCTGTACCCGAAGTTTGTCGGTTTAAAATCGGGACACCCTGAATAGGGTGTCTCTAAATTGTCTGTCCAAAACGCTACCACATATTCTTGAGATCAAAATAGAACGATTTAACCAAACTTACCGCTATCTAATAGTGCTTGGTTAATTTAAGGCGCTATCGAATGTCAAAGACCTTCAAAAAATTTTTTAGTGGTGGTATTAAATTTTGGATTTTCAAAAACAATAGATACAAGGAATTGCGTTTATAATTTGAAAATAGAATATCAACTTTACAGCAAGCTTTGAACACGCAGTTATACCTAGTAGTTCACTTGTTGGAAAATTATTTTGTTACCATAATAAATCTATTTGGAATATTTCCCATCAAGACATTTTTATAAAACGTTACAATTTTTTCAATTGTTTTTTATATGTACTAATAACGTTGATTATCTGTCATCGCCATTTTCTATTCGTTTTCCATTCGTTGCGAACGGACTGTTTATCAAAAAGCAGTCGAAACATACTGACTTGATATTGGCTTTCCTTTAAACATAGTAAACCCAAGAACGACATATTCATATAAGAAAATAGCTCAGCAATTTTTTTTTGAAATCCCTTTAACGAGATTGACCTTTAATCCCTAATAACATCTGCGAACCTACGCCCCTGATCACTTGCACTTGATTAAGGTGAGCGTTGGCATTATCACGATTGAATATTTATTGAAGCCGCTATGAAAACATGCACTGTGTGTCTCTAGACGCCATCATTCTATAAACAATCCTATAAAGTATGCCAGTTAAGCAAAATATTTAAAGCATCGGCAATCAGTATGCAAGCTGCAGATGTCCTAGACATAGTGAATCACATTTTAATTTGGTAATAGATATCTGGTATTGACATTAATACTAATAAGGAACGTGATCGTCTGGCTTGCTTATATGGAAAGAGGTGTCGTCCTAAATGTGATTATTTAAATATTTGAACAAAGGAAGGTGTTAACGACTGTTTTATCTCTGCCCAGCCAAAGTGCAGAAATCAATCCTATACGCCTTGATAATGCATTCACATAATCGCGTATACTTTCTGTATGCCAATAATTAAAATTTAATCGATAGGTTCGCACAGATAACAGATAACTAGTCCTAAATGAGGCTATTCAAAAAAATTATAAACTGTTTTGTGGCACTATCAATTTTTGAAGCAGTACCACCACGTATTGACACATTTTATATTTTGCAATTTCACTGATACATTTTAAAAATTAAAAGTCGCTGTCGAAGCTTTTGCTTTGTCCGTTTTTTCACGACCTGTGCATGGTATTACCATTAGAACGGATTCCTTACTTTGATAAGGGTCAAAGGACACGAAGGTTTTCATCCAGTTTTCATTGAATGCGAGCAATCACCAGGGGCTTCGACAGAAACATAATGCCTATTCATTGAGGCCTGAAATGGATAAAAAGGTTCCATAAATATAATCTTAACTTTCGATCGGAATGATTCATTAAAAGTAACTAAGCCAAGCGGTATTTTCAGAGAATCTTATAGTCCGGCAGATTAGCTGATGAATTGTGCACTTGTAAATGGCGGGGCTAAGTTATTTTTCCGGTCTGAGGTCCTTAAGGAAATTTTTTAAATATCTTTTGGCCAACTGGTATTAACACTTACACATCGACACCTCACAGAAGCAGGTATTCAAGACTTATATAATGGTTAAATAATTTATTAATTGGTCATTTAAGGTAGAAATTAGTTGTTTCATTCACACAGCACGAATATGGCATATTTTCAATATGGAGATTTTGAACTAGCTCATACCGACGTTGTTGTAACTGCAAAAGAATATCCAGTTATGTATGTTTTAAAAAATGTCAAACAAATAAGATGGATGGCCGATTTTCAATCGTCAGTGGCTCATTTATCAAGGGCAGTGCAAAACAAACCAGTCTTTATGCAGTTCCATCTCGTATAAAAATATAATGTTTATTTACCTGAGAACAAAGATTTGGTGTTAAGATATTTATAATTCACGAAATGAGGACCATTTTTCTTTACATCAAAAATGCTATTTTTGAAAATCTCTTGGCGGAAACAAAACATATGAATGTCATCAACGTTTGCTCTATTTGGTATTCATAAGCAAATGCCTTCTTATTACTCGTAGGAGCCAGGAAGGGAAACAACTGTTTTATTGCAGGAATTCACGTTTCAGGAGACACTCAAAAACGAATCAAAATATTGAAAAGTACCAAAATAATTTTTAGTAGAACTCTTCAAGGAGACTTTTCCCATTTCACGCATATTTTTTTAAAGAAATACAAAATTTTTTATTTTCAGGAAAACGTCTGTTATTTTTGAATTTTTTAAAATGTAGAAAAACAGTTATTTTTCTTTCTGACTCTTAAAATACAATTACAGGAATAATTCACTTGCTTATGAATGCCAAACAAAAATAACGTTGATGACGTTGATTTTTTTGTTTTCCAAAGATTTTGAATAAAAACACGTTATTTTTTAGGAAACTTTCGAAAATAAAATTTTTCTACTCCCACACTTTATTTGATTTATTAAACACTTACTACCTATACTTCAATGATATTCATTATACAGTATTTTCATTAAAAATTTTAAAATACAAGTCTATCACCAATAGAAATGTCGCATCACACCAATATTTAGTAAATATCAAATATTGGTCATAGACTGGTCATAGAAAAAATAGTGTATGCAACTTACATTTTTAATGGCTGTTAAGACACGAGTATGAGAATTACGACACTCGCCTGCGGCTCGTAACGTATGATAATGCTCGTTGCATAATATACTATTATAATTTTCATTTTGTTTATTTTTTTCAAATTTCCTTGCGGATTTAGACAATTTAATAAACCCTCATAATTGAAGAGAAAATGTTAATTAGCTTCATATTAAAAAAAAAAAAATGAATTTAAAAAAAAATGGAAACTTTTTAGGGCTATTTTTTTAAATTAAACATTTTTGGCCCAAGATTTTACAAATTTTTAGGTCATAAAAAACACATTATCCAAATGTTATGCTTTCTTAACAATTTGCGCTAAATTTATGTATATCTACCGCTGCTACTAAAAGTGAATTTTATTATGGCATTATACGAAACTTACACCAAAGAGGATCAGGATCATATTTATGCAACCAAGCAGTACCTAAAGTTCTTTATAAAGTATTCTTGCCATCCTGCAGGATATCAGAGGAACAAATTATCGTAGAACTGGGAGAGATCTTCTAGCGCGTTCATCAACAACTGTTCCTAGAAGAAAAAAATAATAATTTTGGGGGAAAATATCCAATGTTGAGAATAACATTTTCATTGGCGAAAAACATCAATATAAGATGTTTGTTAGTGTAATAATTTCCATTAAAAGAAAGGTAGCTGGGCAGCAATCCATGAAATTCGTTGTTTTGACAAAGTTAGAAATAGAAAAATTCTTAAAAAAAACAGACGTACAGTGTCCTATAACGTTCTCATCCCAATTTTTTTGTTTGTCTTTGGAAATAAAATAAAAATATTTAACATTACTATTTTTTCCAAGGATTTCGAAAATTTCAACAAGAAAACAATTAACTGAAAGTCAAATAAAAGTGAGAAAAAACATAGCCATGTTTTTTTTTAAGGGAAATCTCTGTATATTTTTACAATTTTGAAAAAGGGTTTAAATTCTCTTTCCAAAAATATAACATAACATCTATATACCATCTTATTTAGTAAGATGCTGATAATTATTCTCATAATTATTTTAATTACTATCAGGATTTTACTAAATATGAAGGGTGTTCTGAAAAACACTAGCAAAAATTCAGGGGCTGATAGGATTTCAAAAAATATTACAATTTGTTCCTATGAACCATGGGCGTATCTTTTTCCGTTTTCAAGATACAGGGCGTTAATAATATTTTTTAAAAAACTAGTTTCGGTCCTATCTTCCACAAAATTCGACCAAATGTGCTGAAATTTTGCTGTGTGGGGTTTCTGGGGATGCTAAATGCTCTGGGGTTAATAATTTTTGGCTATATCATACAGGCCGTTCAGTACAGTACTCCGTGGGAACATTTTAGGTCCTAACTTTTTTGAGATTAATCTTTTTGCCCCTTTTGTCATTTGTTGTCACTTGCTGTTATGGCAAAAAAGGTGCTCTTGTAAGAAGTGCTAAATTTTGCCCGTTTTCGAGAAAAACCCGGTATAGTGCACCAAAGTCAAGCAGCTGGTATCCCAAATTGTTGGTTTTCATTTCAAGTAGGCTTTGGCACCTAGTTGTTATTACTATTAGTTTCATTAATAAAACTCAAAATCAAAGTTATTATTTGAATGGTAATGATAAAAAGTAGTAAAAAATAATTTTCCTTAAATTTTAATTTTCTGTTAGTAATAATTAGTTATTCTTTTTTTCAATTGTATTCAGTATGTGTTAAACTTTTCCAGAAATAAACTAACTATTACTTTTTATCATTATCATTCAAATAATAACTTTGATTTTGAGTTTTATTAATGAAACTAATAGTAATAACAATTAGGTGCCAAAGCCTACTTGAAGTAAAAACCAACAATTTGGGATACCAGCTGCTTGACTTTGGTGCACTTTACCTGGTTTTTCTCGAAAACGGGCAAATTTTAGCACTTCTTACAAGAGCACCTTTTTTGTTTAGAATAAAATTTGCCATAACAGCAAGTGACAAAAGGGGCAAAAAGATTGATCTCAAAAAAGTTAGGACCTAAAATGTTCCCACGGAGTGCTGTACTGAACGCCCTGTATGATATAGCCAAAAATTAATAACACCAGAGCATTTAGCATCCCCAGAAACCCCACACAGCAAAATTTCAGCGCATTCGGTCGAATTTTGTGGAAGATAGGACCGAAACTAGATTTAAAAAAATTATTTTTAACGCCCTGTATCTTGAAAACGGAAAAAGATACGCCCATGGTTCATAGGAACAAATTGTAATATTTTTTGAAATTCTATCAGCCCCTGAATTTTTGCTGGTGTTTTTCAGAACACCCTGTATATTATGTTATATTTTTGGAAAGAAAATTTAAACATTTTTTATAAATTGTAAAAATATACCGGGATTTTCATTTAAATAAAACATTGCTTTGTTTTTTCTCACTTTTATTTGACTTTCAATTGTTTTATTGGTGATATTTTCGATATTCTTGGAAAAAATACTATAAGTTACGTTAAATATTTTAATTTAACCAAAAAATTGAGGTGAGAACGTTACCTAAATTTAAAAGGTTATAGATAGATATATTTAAAAAAAAGTTAAGAATTAAAGAACTTTTTCAAATATGCCATTATTAAAACTTATTAATAATAGAATACAGAATATAATAATAGAAAATAATTGGCTTTTCTTCAATTTGGAAACATGAGTTATTTATTTTGATTTCTAACCCAAAACAACACCAAAAGAAATTTGCAATTTCAAATGGAAAAAATTGAAGATTTAAATCTCAGTAAAATAACTTTGCTCATCGCCAACTAAAATTACAAAACTTTCCTGTTCACCCAAGCGGTGCATTTAAAAAATTGCCTAATTTTTGCGATAGAAGTTTAACTTTGTTTCATATCCTTTCTTAGTGGCGTTCGTGTATCCATCCACAGTAAAACACCAACCTACCTATACACAAAGTTTCAGATTTTAACGCTGCATCGTGTTCAAGAAAAATTCGTCACCTACAGACAGATGCAAGGATGATGATAAAATGCGTCGCAGTGCACTATGTAAACGAACATTTAAAACAATTGAATTTTATTATTACATTCGTGGTGCAAAACCTGAAGATAATAATAATAATAATAATAATAATAATAATAATAATAATAATATTAGTAAAGATGATATAGAAAATGGCCCACCCATGGAAAATAGATACCTATTATGGTATATTTTCACCCGTTCGGTCCTTTGAATATCTTTTTTTCGTTTTCACTTCCCATTGGTCAGAGATCATCATCAGTTTACTGAGGAACCATTGGAATGTAGACTTAAAGATTTACAGATCATATCATACAAGAAAATACTCACGTAAGTCACGTAACACTAATAAAGACCTTCGGATCCTAGACTTTTGTCTCTTTGAAATACAAACACAAAAAATAGACTCTTTGATCAAAGTCCGAATTGACAGAAGCACAAAATATTTCCTCACTAGTCAGTGGCTAAACGCATGCATTTATACATCTCCTTCGACTCATGACATGACATGCCATTTTAGTACATGTTGTTGTTTGTTTGATTTACATCAATTTTACGTAAACATCGGACGAAAAGAATCGTTTGCAGCGTCGAATAAGAACTTTGGACAAAATCCCCAGAAATTCTCCAGAATATCACGTAGACGCAATCTATTGAGATCTCTGCCACGTGCCTCCTGCCATTCACAAAATATTATATCACTTAAACCTGCACCGCTAAATTTAAAAAATAAAACTCCATGTATTTGCATCTAGGCAGTGGTGTCAAGAAAATGAAAATGGAGTTTTGGTGCTTGGTGTTTCCAGTTTCCATGCCTTTAAATCGTCAGATATATCTAAATAACAATTAAGAGGAAAAGGAAAATGTTTAAAATTGAGGTGGGAAATAATTTAATTTAGGGAGAAGAAATTACCTTGGTAGAATATCTTCTTAAACCATACCATAAAATCATTGTTAACTTGAACAATTTGTGTCTATAAAAATCGAAAAAAATTTGCACATTTCTTACATTATTTTGGGTTATCATCAATATAAAAACTTTATAACCAATTTACTTTCTTGTAGTCTAAGAGCCAGTGACATTTTTCGATGATGATTTAGTTAAGGCCTATTTTTTGAGAGGATGTTGAGGGGGGCATAACTAAGTGTCATCCGCGAGGATTAACCCTGATTGCAGTCGCAGAGGGAGGCAGAACGCCCCCAACATGTAGAAAAAACTGCATCTTTTTATTATTTAGTTAAGGCTGAAATTTTCTCCAGTAGTCCTCTGATAGCCCACAATTATCGATATAATATTTGCAGAACGATTGGCCAGTCATAAGGGGGTGGCAGAACACCCCCAACATGTCGTGTGAGCGATGAACATTTTATTATTTAGTTAAGCTTCATCTTTTAGTATGTTGTTGTGACAACTATTTCAAGTGTAAATGCCAATTTGCAGAACAAAATGGCGGCATTAACACCCTGGCAGAACGATTTGAATTTGTAAAATTTTTTTACTTTCAGCCGCATATATCTTTGGAACTATGCAACATACGAGAAAGTTGTATGGTAGTTTTTTGTAGGAAATTTAATTCTCTACAAAAAAAGTCTTTTGACATTTTCGTGTATCTCCTTTAGTTTCTGAGATATACTGAAAAAAAAAAAAAATTGCAAAAATTATTTACGTTCAGACGCAAATACCTTTGGAACTATGCTAGATGCGAAAATTCGACTCGAAACACTTTTTGTAGGAAATTTAATTTTCTACAAAAAAGATCTTTTGACATTTTCGTGTATCTCCTTTAGTTTCTGAGATATACTGAAAATAAAGAATTATCTTTCCATTGCCGACAAACCGTTGGAGACGTACTAATTAATATTTCCCTAAAACCATGTTTTTTTATTCCTACAAGTTCAGAAACGTGGAAAAATGTCATTTTTAGCAATAGTGAAATTGAACCCTATACCATTATACATTTTTCAACGTAGTCATGCGATGAAAAGTTAAGGACAAGTCACCTTAGCCAAATTCTTTCCGATTATTTTTTAATCATCCGATTTTTTATATATTTCTGTACCTACCGATTGAAAGAAAGTTCAATGATTTTTTTTTTTCGTTGCGATTGTGTTATCTGATTTTTATAATGATACTGATTTCAGAAAAATATAATTAGTGCCGATTGAGAGCCCCAAAATATGATGAATACTATTGTAATTGTATTACTATAATAATTTTAAAAACCCGATTGCCATGAAAAAATTATGAAAATTTTTTGAAAAAAATCGAAATTATTGACGTTCCACGATCTCGATAGATAAAAAACACTGTAAATGTATGTTGAATTATTAATATCTTTTTTTGATCACATCAAAAATGTTCCAAGAAAGGAAATTCACGAAATAAATAAAAAATATCTCAAAATTAAATTAAATCACGAATTCGTTATTATTAAGAAAATTTGCTTAGTTGCACAACATTTATTTGAAATAATTAAAATAATTATGAGTTGAAATTAATATGATTTTTGAGATATTTTTTATTTATTTCGTGAATTTCCTTTCTTGAAACATTTTTGATATGATCAAAAAAAGATATTAATGATTCAACATACATTTACAATATTTTTTATCTATCGAGATCGTGGAACGTCAATAATTTCGATTTTTTTCAAAAAATTTTCATAATTTTTTCATGGCAATCGGGTTTTTTAAATTATTATAGTAATATAATAATTACAATAGTATTCATCATATTTTGGGGCTCTCAATCGGCACTAATTATATTTTTCTGAAATCATTATCATATATGAAAATCAGATAACACAATAGCAACGAAAAAAAAAAATCATTGAACTTTCTTTCAATCGGTACAGAAATATATAAAAAATCGGATGATTAAAAAATAATCGGAAAGAATTTGGCTAAGGTCACTTGTCCTTACTTTTCATCGCATGACTACGTTGAAAAATGTATAATGGTATAGGGCTCAATTTCACTATTGCTAAAAATGACATTTTTCCACGTTTCTGAACTTGTAGGAATAAAAAAACATGGTTTTAGGGAAATATTAATTAGTACGTCTCCAAAGGTTTGTCGGCAATGGAAAGATAATTCTTTATTTTCAGTATATTTCAGAAACTAAAGGAGATACACGAAAACTGTCAAGATACTATTTTTGTAGAGAATTAAATTTCCTACAAAAAGTGTTTCGAGTCGTATTTTCGCATCTAGCATCATAGTTCCAAAGGTATTTGCGTCTGAACGTAAATAATTTTTGCAATTTTTTTTTATTTTCAGTATATCTCAGAAACTAAGAGAGATACACGTCAAAAGACTTTTTTTGTAGAGAATTAAATTTCCTACAAAAAACTACTATACAATGTTGCATAGTTCCAAAGATATATGCGGCTGAAAGTAAAAAAAATTTACAAATTCAAATAGTTCTGCCAGGGTGTTAATGCCGCCATTTTGTTCTGCAAATTGGTATTTACACTTGAAATAGTTGTCACAACAACATACTAAAAGATGAAGCTTAACTAAATAATAAAAAGTTCATCGCTCACACGACATGTTGGGGGTGTTCTGCCACCCCCTTATGACTGGCCAATCGTTCTGCAAATATTATATCGATAATTGTGGGCTATCAGAGGACTACTGGAGAAAATTTCAGCCTTAACTAAATAATAAAAAGATGCAGGTTTTTCTACATGTTGGGGGCGTTCTGCCTTCCTCTGCGACTGCAATCAGGGTTAATCCTCGCGGATGACACTTAGTTATGCCCCCCTCAACATCCTCTCAAAAAATAGGCCTTAACTAAATCATCATCGAAAAATGTCACTGGCTCTTAGACTATTGGTTTCTCATTTTTAATTCCTTCCTGCTCAGGCCGCCCACTAGTACTCGTATACTGAAAATTGGCAAGAACTGCGTCCATGTTTTAAAACGTCGATCATTTAAATAATAAATTTTCTATTAATACATTTGACCCGATTTCTAGAAGTTTTCGTGATAATGTTATTACAACTCTGTCGGGTCGCGACGATTTATTAAAAAGCGTGTACAAATATTTTGGTGTCAATAACATCATTAATGTCATTATTATAAACACATATTTTTATTATGTTACTGTGAAATTATTAAGTTGTCTTTATTATTTACAGTTTTAGATTTTTTTTATCATCTACAATATATACAAGTGTATAATTTTTGCTACCCTTGCATCGACGCGAGGGGTGTATTGTAATCGTGAATAAATCACCCTCCGAGATTTGCTCGGATTTCCACATTTCAGATTGTGCGGATTACAAAAACCACTATTTGACGCAGTAAAATTATATTTGGTATGTAGTTGGCGTTATTGCCAAGAAAACTGGATTCAATATTAGGGAAACTCATACAGGGTGTCTAAACAAGAAACTTCATCATGCGTAATTGCCTTTATTTAATTATTTGTTAGGTTGCTACCTTTAGTAATAATTGCTAATTTTATTAAACGGTTTTACTTTTCCCTTTTGCAATTTTGCAAATCATCATACATATTACCATATATGTAACGAATTCTGCTCCTCTAACAAACCAGTAGCAAAAAATGATTGATTTGTTTATTTTTTAAATCCGATAGTCATGATGTAATCCACAGGTTATCCCAAGATATAACAAGTCGTGATTTAACGGTGTGAGTAGATATTAAATAAATATGCGTTTGGCTCAAGGCAGCATATCAAAAACGAGAACGATAAATAATCCGAACTTCCGTGTTTTGACGTTGCGTTCACTTTTCAGTGTTTTCTGTCATTTAAACCAAGTGATTTACAGAGTGAGCATTAACATTTCCAGTTGTCCACTCTTGTCAGTTTTAACCGTAGCAGTGTTTTGTCTACATTGTCTCACTCATTCCACTTGATATAATTCCGCTGATGGAGCCGATCAAGGGCTTTCTTATTCTCATCCTCAGCATTGCCTCTGTTGCAAACCGCCCCCACAGTATGTCGATATGGATTGTAGAGCGACTTTTATGATTTTTCTGTCTGGAGGTTGCTAGTTGCATTGGTTTAAACTATAACGTCCTTGTGAGTTACGTTCTGGACATTGTCTTTCATTAGGGCATAATCTGTAATTAACTTGTTAAATTTAAGGGTCCGCTAAAATTCGTAACTATAGAGATGACCGTTACAGAATAGGCCCTTTTATGTCCGAGGCGTAATTCAATTCGTTTAAAAAATATAGACTTGTTGAAATAAGATATATGATGTCCTGTTTCAACTGCAATTCGAAGACAGTTAAGTGTACCCAAAAGTGTTTTTCTTGTTTATTAACTGGTGTTCATTGTTTATTTTGTTATTTGGACAGGCAATTCCTGACGTGAGTTTTTCCATCCATTGATGACATTTTGGTCCTTTACAACAGCCATCCTGAATTTTTATTAGTCAAGGAATCAGCTACCCGCTCATTCATGAAAAAAATGTAGAATAAAATTTGTTACTTTGGTTTAAACAAAAAAACTAATCAGTGTTGCCATTTTGTGATAATCAGTAATATTTACTGTACATTTTATTTAAGTGTTATGCATATGCATACAGTGTTTAAGTTTGAAACGTAAGCAGTGAAGCACCGTCGTACGCAAATATATGGCTCATGATTTACGCCAAAGATAGGAAATACGTGCTGAAACAACGGATTCGTTATATTTTTAATAGCTAGCTATTCCAGGATAATTAATTGAATCACTAAAAAAAATGTATTCTCAGTTATTAAGCCGTATTTTAACTTAATCGAATAAAACTGTGTTCAGTGTTGCAGTGCAGATGATAAATTTGACTTAATTCGAAAAATTAATTTCCTCTGTTTAAATCCGTATTTCTTATCTTCAGAATAACAAGTAAATAATTTAATAAGGAATCCGATAAGAAACTGGCGCCAAATTTGCTTGATTTATTAGTACTGAATTTAATGAATGTGTATTTCCCAACTTTGTAGTAATTGTGCCCAATGTAATTAAGAATGGGCCTTTGAATGCATTTTAAGTAAAAATTGCACTTCATATATTTTCTAACGATTTTGTATTACTTACTAATTGTATGATTTTTTGTTTCAGGTAAGACTTTTAAATGATGTCCAATAAATATTTTAGGAAGTAAGGTAAATATATAATTTAAGAAAATATTCATATACAGGGTGACTCATTAGCCTGGGGACAAACTTGAACGTGAAAAGTAGATTTAATTTCATGAAGAAATGTTCATGTAAACGTAGGTTGGGTCTTTCTTTGTTCAGAAGTTGTAGTTAGTAAAAGAAAATTTAGCAACTATGATTTTAAATAATTACCTGTCAAAAATAGTTTGTTAATATAAACTACAAACAATAGTTTGTTGATGTCAATACTTTCTGTCACGATTTGTTAAAATTGGTATTTTTGTGCAATTTTACAATTAATGTTAAAAATTATTTTGATTATAAATTCTGAACAATTTTTTGTAAAATTGCAAAAATACGAATTTTAACAAATCAAGACAGAAAGTATTGACATCAGCAAAATATTTTTGACAAGTGATTATTTAAAATGATAGTTAGGTACTAAATTTTGTTTTACTAAATCATGACTACTATGTTTTTCAACTTAATAATTTTAAAATTGCTATAACTTCTGAACAAAAAAAGATAGGACTTTCGTTTATATGAACATTTTTCCATGGAATTAAATCTGCTTTTCACTGCCGAAGTTTGTCCCTAGGCAAATGAATCACCCAGTGTATAATTGTAATTCTCTGTGAAATGGACTAACACTAATTTTTGCAATTATTCGAATAACATGTTTTTTTAAAAATTATCGTATTTTGGTTACATAGTTTAAAATAAAGTATTCTCTATCTAATGGTGTAAAAAATCAATATGGCGTCCATAAGAAAAAAAAGTTGACTGTCGTTGCTCAAAATCTAGAAGGCTTAGAAAGTTTCTGCCATTGCTATGCACCATTTAATTGCCAATAGTCCAAACCATAATAATACCAAGTTTCGTTAAATTGGCATTAATGATATACATTAAGTTTAAAAAAATAATCGCGGTTTCCAGTTTTTTTCAGGATAAATCTGGAATGAATCAAAATATCCGGCATTTCTTTAGACCATAAAATAGCGAAACTTTGTCTTATTCGATCGTCTATCTCTGATATTTTCCGATCTTCTATCTCTTATTTCCGAGATAATTTTGTCATTTTAATTTTTTTTATATTCCGCAAATATCGGGTGTCAACGAAATTATTAGACAAGTCATAGCACCCACAACTTTCTAGATATAATATTGAGATTTGGAGGGCATAATATACAGGGGAAAATGCAAATTTTTCGATATTTGTCACATTTCTGTCATTTCCAGTTTCGCCGTAAGTGACCAACTATGAAATTTTAAATGCAACACCCTGTATATTTTTACATTTTTGGGTTCTAGAGACGATTTAAAGTGCGATTGCACTCGTTTGAGAAATATTTTAGCCCACTTGATTTTTTTAGACCTATTCTTATTTCTGCATCTAGATTGAATGTAAATACAAATTAATGATTTGCACATTTTTTGAAGAGCTGAAAATCCTAAAATAGAAGGAATCTGACAATTCAATTTTTCTTGGATCATCCAGACCCAGAGGACATTGAAGTTAGCACATTCACGGCAATCTAGATGCAGAAATAAGAATAGGTCTAAAAATATCAAGTGGGTTAAAACACAAATAAGTGCAGTCGCACCCTAAATCGTCTCTAGAATCCAAAAATATAAAAATATGCAGCGTGTTGCATTTAAAATTTCCTAGTTGATATTTCCGGAAATGAATGTGACAAATATCGAAAATTTGCATTTTCCCCTGCATATTATGTCCTTATGTGCTATGACTTGTCTAATAATTTCGTTAACACCCGGTATAGAAGAATATGTATGGGGTGGTTCATTTTAAATGCACACCCCAAAAATATAAAGAACTAGGGGATTTACAGAAACGTTTCAAACAAAAATCGTTTTGAAACTGCTGACTTTGAAGACTTCACAAATGAGTTTCAAGATCAGCTGCCTTATTTAAATGACAAAAAGTATATTTTATTTGAGGACTTGAAAAATCACATTCTTGGTGAAAGTGATTCGAAACATACGCAATACGCAGCCTAATTTAAATATCGTTAGTCCCTTTTTCCTTCACGTTTGAACCGTTTTCTATTATTTAAAAAATCGCTATTAATGTACCCCAGGAAATCTCTTATACAGTTGAAATCCTCAAGGTCATCTTCTGTCCCTTTAAATATTTTAAACTGTTGTGACTTTTGGATGACTGTTCAAAAATTAATAAACGCCATGCGTAATATTTATTAATTATATTAAATATAACATCACCCCGACACCCACTAAAATTGTGAGCGCGTTCTTCCATTTTTGAGAGTGGCTGTTACTAATTTTGCGCTGTGGGACTTGAAATGAACCGAAATGTGGGCTCATAATACTAATTCATTAAACATACATAAGACGTACGTACAGGATGTTTTTCGCAGTTGCAGACGCTTGCAAATCGGCCAGAAATAGAACTGTTATGTACTTCCTCGATGTAATTTCCTTGTAACCAGTTATAGGCGTCGGCAACATTACGTGTTATCTGCCCGCTTAAGATTTGCGAATTTCGTAATTTATTATGTGGCGAGTGAAACTATTAAATTCGTAATTTAAACTGCCATATATAGACAGTGAACATGTACAATCTAATGTAATCAGCGTGCATTCAGAGCAGCGGTTCAACGTTTGGCTTAACATTTTTTATAGAAATTATTACCTACATGTTTTGTTATTTAACAGTGTAATCAATATCTGGCTGAACTTTGACCGGGTAGCCTACGCATTAATTGTCTCAGCATTTGCCATGAACTTGGATAATAGGGTCCGAGAAGGACCATCGATTTATCCTTACCGCGGGTTTGCTACATCAGGAGTTCATACTCAGTCTATGCGAAAACTGTGAACAGGCTAACCGGATCATTTGAAATATGTACCTTATTGTGGTAGGTCAAAACTGTTTTAGTAAATATTGTAAATTGCAAAAAATGCAAGATTCTTTAGACTTCTTGTAATTCAGCCAGTTTAATTTGATTTGATATATTGTTAAGTGTTACACTCTTTAAGTAAACAACTCCAAGCGTGGATTCAATAATTGCAACAAGACTAACACTAAACTATGGTTTTGATAATATTGCTGTGAATTTTTTTGTGTCCTATTTAAGTTATCGCCCTCAATCAGTGGTGATGGAAAATATTAATTCTACCTACCTGTCAAATTACATCTGGAACTCTGGAGCTCCACAGGGATATGTCTTGGGATAAGCTTCGATTTTAGAGGACTTTTAGTATATTTATTAGGATGGCAAGTGAAACATCTCCACCAAATTTCTTGCTTGTGCTCATCTCTGTTACAAACAATCAAAAATTATTTTCAAGGTCTCAAAAATACTGGTACTAAAAACGCACCGAATATTTCTGTTTGGTAAATGAAGACTTTCTGTATTCAAACCAAAATTTTTTTGTGAATCTCATGCAGTGTGGCCAAGTTACGTTTTTACAGACATTTTTGGTCAAAAACACGCTTTTTTAAAACTGTTATATCTCCGCCATTTTTGGTTAATTTTCCTTAAAAATGTATGTGTAACCCAACCTAGACCTAATTTATCCGTAATTACCTTCATTATTTGGTTTCGTCCAAAATATTTATTCAAACATCCCTATTTTTAATACTGATTTATTGATTTTCTTAAATACGTCACCCTGTATATTATTATACCATTGAAAACTTTGTATATTCTCTTTAAACAAATATTATGTGGCGTATCTATCCCACACTGACACATATTTGAGATATTAAGGTTGACTTTGCACAGAAAACTGGCAAATCCTAGACGGCATGGCCCAAGAAAAGGAAACAATTGCTACTACTTGTCATTGTGATTAATTATTTGTGATATCCTGAGTAGAGAATACTTCAAGGTTTTCAATGGTATAAAAATATACCTAGTCGTATTTAAGAAAATCAACAAAATCAGTCAGTATTGAAAATAGGGGTATTTGAGTACATATTTTGGACACCCTGTATAATGAAACCAAAATATTGAAGATAATTTCGGATAAACTAGGCCAAGGTTGGATTACACATACATTTTTAAGAAAAATTTACAAAAAATGACGGAAATATAACAGTTTTTAAAAAGTGTGTTTTTTGACTTAAAAGTTCTGAAAAAAAAATCATATTTCATTTCATTCAAGAAAAATTTTCATTTTCATTTACCATATAGAAACATAGGCTGTTCCATTTAAGAAAAAAAGTCGTTTTTAGTACCAGAGTGTATGCTTGAAAATAATTTTGTATTGTAGCAGAGATAAGACACTACAAATTTTATTCAGAAAATTTTTCCAAGGGTTTAGCGACCACTGACCGACGCCGACGCGCGCATACTGGACTATTCTGTATAACGAAATGCTAATTTAGTCCAAGTCCTAAAAATTGGTCATAGCTAGAGTTCAGAAATTTATATGTTGTTCATCCTATATTACACTTTATTACATGCACAAACATTCAGTACCTATCCTATACTAATATGTACGATTCCCAAGCATTTTTCATTTTATTCGTAAAATAAAAACAGTTTCGGACTTTTTATGCAAATACAACGCAAACAATTATTGAATGTTCATAAAATCAATGTTTTTGTTTTGTGTTATTTTTCATTGTTTACTTTGCCCATTATTTTATAGGTTTTATTTATTTAAAACGTATTTCCAAAAAACTAGCTGAAATGAATTAATTGTAATATTCTATTACATTAGTTATCCTTGATCACAAAATGTTTAAAATGTTATACATAGACTTCCACCGAATGTTCATTATTCCATGAATTACCGTGAGAAGGCGAACCTAATCATCGTTTTTCAAAGGGAAGTATGTTTGCGATGTGAGCACGTTAAAAATACCACAGACGACGAAATTTCCAAGTGGAAGTGCCATTTCTTACACAAACACCAATGAACTTACTTAAATAAATAATTGATTTTTTTTTAACTTTTTTTAAGCAATTTTTTTATTTTTTTCGTACAATAAACTTGTTGGTACCTATTACGATAATAGAAAAATATGATGAAAAATAATGATTGAATAATTAGACAAACAAAAAAAGCTAGAATTTTCCTCCTTTTGTGTCTCTCTTCCAATTTTTCTTGGGTGAACATTCATAGTTGCATTTTACAGCGCTAGCGTCGGTTATAGTTAGATTACTGGGTTTATGACGATTTTGTAACAAGTCTGGTGATTTATTCTATTTGTGAAAAGTGTTATTAACCAGGAAGCTGTTTATTTATTTCTGTGAGTTACGCATGGGATAGTATAGTATTGTATTTAGTGTTAACTGTTTAATGTCCGTGGTAAGTGTAGGTGTCGATTTGTTTATGTATCTGAAATAGACGTAATATTTATAGCCTGATATAGATCTTTGAGTTCGCCAAAAACTATAATATATTATATTACCACATGGACAAGGAATGCTTCATTGACTTTAACCAATAGCAGGTACGTAACAAGCACATGGATCAAGTTAATGTATCAGCCATTTGTTATCTTTCGTTTTTTATGACGAACATAGTGAGTTTCATGAGTGTTTAAATAAATGTATTTTGTTTTGTGTTTTAAACTCACAATGCTTCACAACTTCTATATTAAATTTCGCAAGAAAAATCACAAGGGTATTTTTTCAAATCTAACGTGGTTGTGCCCTCGTTTGTTTTTTGACGTTATCAATTGGCAGGATTAATTCGAAATATGTAGATCTACTACTCTTATTACTGAATACATATTATGATTTCCTGTTGTCGTATGCATATTTTTGTGATTTTTTACCTACATCCTAGTGATTTTTCAGTATCATCTGCAATAGTATCTTCTTCAAGTTCAGGCACATTTCTTGTATAGAAAATGTGCAAGACCGGACGTAATACTTTTTTT
This sequence comes from Rhagium mordax, assembly GCA_963680705.1. Lineage (NCBI taxonomy): Eukaryota > Metazoa > Arthropoda > Insecta > Coleoptera > Cerambycidae > Rhagium > Rhagium mordax. The sequence continues at coordinate 13,652,017 of OY796658.1, read as the reverse complement.
TTTTTGGTACACCAGCTGTACATTCTTTAATTTCTTCTTGTTTATTTCTAAAGATATGTACGATTCCAACAGCTGAGAGTTTTGTTTTGGTAGGTATGTTCTTAATAGAAGGGTTGTAGAGCAGACCTTATTTTCTTCTAGTGATTCTTCTATTATGTTTATAATGGACTTGGTCAATTGTGGAATGTCCCTCGCGAAAACCAAATAGGTAGGACGGAATTAAATTTCGTTCTTCTATGATTGATTTCAATCTCTTAAGGAATAATTTTTCAAATAACTTGAATTGGCAGACCTGTTTTAAGGTTTTGACACTTGTGGTCCAGATATGATGGCTGACTGTTCTAGAATTTATTGCACCGTTTACTGGATTTGTTTAAACCAAATAGGCCTTGGATGCAATTTTGGATTTCGACCAATCAGGTGGCTGCTTATTTATTAGGATAATTTTTTACCTTTATTACTGGTAAGTTGAAGTTGCTTTTCTGTTACTTTTTCGTATTTGGCTTTGACTCATCATTGGAAAGTCCTGGGAATTTAAATTTCCAATTTATATAATGGTTTTACCAAATAATTTCAGGAGCGATCTGGACAAGGGTTTGCTTCTTTCACAGCCCAATAACAACTCTCTTTCTAAGAAACATGCAGAAAATTTGCCAAACCCAGGATTTCTTGATTCCCATCTGTCATTATGGTTTGTATTTGTGCCTTTTCTATCTTTCTCCTATAATTTTCCTATGAAATTATGTTATTTTTAGCATCCTTATTTGAAGACGAATCTGTGGATGCCCATTTGTTTATATTGCGTGAGATAAAATTTTGACCTGCGCCGTTGACTTCGACGATGGATCACTGAACTTTTCGAAAATCACTACACAACACTTCTTAGGATCTAATTTACATTGCGTCTCGTCATTTGACTAGACTGGAGGTTGTACAGGTAAGTCTTACACTATTTATTTACATTGTTAATAGAAATTTTCAGAAATAAAGTCCATCTTTGTTTAACTGTTGTGTTGCATATCATTCAAACTTTGTTGAAAGCATGTATCTAACAGCTGTTCTGTTATTGATTATTTTAAAGAAACATTGTACAATGCATTTCGTTTATTTACGCCTTTAATTTGTTTACGTTTGGTGTATTTTAGCGTAGCTGACCCTTTGTGTACGTGTGGCTCGTTGACCTCTTTTGCATCAACAGGTGTCCTACAGCTGATTCATGGCAGATTGTTCTCCAATGATATCCTTTTTTTTTTAACTTTTATTTATCTATTGAGTATACCATACGTAAGTTTCTCGTTATTTGTTTTATTAAGAGGGTTATTTTATCTTATCCTTGTTTTACCTGCGTTTATATTTAATTTTATTTATTTAAGTCGGGTTTTAATTTCTTTTATAGTTTAAAATACATGACAGTACGTACTTTAATCTGAACAAAGCCTTTATGAGGTGAGTAAATTTAACGATGGCTTTCCTGAGCAGTTGTTTTAACACTTCTCCAGTGATCGTGTCAAATCCAAAAGACTTTTTTATTGGATTAATGTTTTCTACGATTTCTGCGGCCAGTTCTTTAGGAGCAGTTGATCTAATTTCTAAATTTCTTTGTTAAGGGGATCCCAATTAGGAAATTTTTCTCCTTCATTTGATTGAAAAGTATTTTGCAAGTGGCCAGCAAACCGATTGGCTTTTTGTTTGTTGTTTCTTGCCCAACTTCCATCTTCTTTCCTAATTGGAGCCATTGGAGGTATTGCATTACTGGTCTTTCTAGTCTTTTAGTAGCCTTCCAGAGAGAATAATCAAGAAAGTACTAATAATCCATAACATTCCATTTCATGATTCTTAGTATGTTAACCATTACTAGTTTTAGGGATTCACTCTTTGAGCACAATATTTCTTGTTCAATTTCGCCAATATCTGTTGGATAGGTGAATCAATTAGTCGAATCTTGTAGATTTCTTTTCTGATTATTTCTTTCTTTATTACCATCCAATGCCACGGAACAAGTTTTTAGTAGGTTTAGTAGTAGTTGTTCAATTTTTTGCGTTTTTTGTTGGTTTTGAGGTTAGTTTTTTAGTTAGTGTCTGCCTCCATGCATTTTTGGAGACAATTTTTTTTCGTCGTAGGAAGAGAAAATGAATTGATCGATTTTACGAAAAATAAAAAATGTACGGGAAGATTTTCAGAAAACTCACGCAGTTAAATATAGACGTGGACTGGAAAGGACAAACCGAACAACAGTGAAAAACAAAAATATTAAACCAATTTATTTTTTTAAATAGAGCGTTTCGAAGATAATCATTGCGCCTTGTGGTGTGCCAATTATTAAAATAAATCTAGTAAGGAAGTAGTGTTGTTTTACACCAGATTTTACTATGTAGGTAGATGATGAATGTTTGTTTTTGTGTTTTTGTTACATAAATCAGATGCAGAATTGAGGTCTCTTAAGAGTAATTAACCCTCATCATTCATTTTATTTCCATACAGAAAATAGATGGTGCTTGATCAAAATTTCCATTATAATTTCTATAAACTATTAATGCTTGCCAAAGTAGATGTGCAATCTCCAAAAATTGTACATATTTGTAGTAGCACTAAGTAGTAGTACCTTGATGATATTTGTGATTGAGCTAATTGCTGAATCAAGAGTTTATCGAAAAGTGATTTGTATACGTATTAAATTACAAATTTTTTGTTCATTTATTTAGAAAATACAATAATAATTGTCATAACCCCAGTCATAGCTTTCCTGCTTTAAAACGCCCTGTATATTTTTTGTCCCTCGGAGGTAGCACGTGAACCATTTATCCTCCTTGGTCCGCTGGTCTTATTTAAATAAAAATCCATGAATGTCACCTACTACTTGAATAATTCCTATAATATAACAATATTAATGGCACAAACTAAACTGTAATATATTTTCACAGCGGTAATATTTAAAACGGCGATAAAATTTGATGGCCCCCATAATTTGTAATGATAAATTCGTGAGGATTATGTCCGACAAACCCAAAACCCTAGAAAAAGCCTAATCGTCTAATTTAAACCAATTAATTCTTTTCAGTGTGCCATTTCCAACTGTTCGGTGATTCATTTAAAATCACTGATGAAAAAATGACCCGAAACAATAAAGACCCATCAGATTTTCGCTTTAATCTACCAATTAATATTCATAGTCATAAACGGATGAATTGGTGTTATTGGTCTATTGGCGCAGGACAAATAATATTATTCTTCCGGCTTGAATATTTATTTCTTTACTCACTTCAAACATTATTTATTGTTTGTTGCAGCTACACATCGTGCTCGTGTTTAATTTCTTGTCTTTGTCAGCTGCTGCACGTCTATCAAAAGACACTTATCAGGATTACGCGTCATTCAATGAATAACATTTGAAAGACTAAGGACGGCTTGATTCTGTTTTTGTTTGGATTTCCATTGATTTAAAGTTGCAGTAGTAGTGAGTGGATCTATTTCGGATAACTAATGCTTGATTTAAGCTTTAACGTCTAGTCATGCTTCAATTATCGAGCGCTCCAAGTTTATTTAAATATTTAGAGTGAGGGTAGCACGTGAAATCCCGCGTAACGGCTGTATTCTGTGTTTTGTAAAGCTGATAAATTAAAGTGGTAGTAAAAGGATATTGCGTTTGCCAATCCTTGATTATTTGACTATGGCAGGTTTCACCAACCAAGTTGACATAATCTGTAGATGATTAAAATTGCGTTTAATTTAATGCCATAACGAAATCAGTCCGTTTCGTGATTGAGTGAGAACAAAAATTGATCTGTAACTTTAACATTTTTTACTTTACAAAAAATCGACTCAGTATACCTAAGGTTTTTTTGTAAAGACTACTTTTCTAACCAAATATTAACTTAACATTTTCAGTGAGTTGTTTAAAATATACGTAAATTAGGTGATTAATTTGCTAATTTACGATAGCACATAAGAGTATCCAATTTTTAATATATATTTTCTTTAGAAGATAAAATATACTTTTGGCTAAAATTAACTTGTTAAAATATTTGCTTACATATTTTATAAACATAAATTTATTAGCATACGTAAACTCATATTATGTAAAAGCACATTTTACAAATTTTTGCAATTATATGCAATCATCCAACAAAAATATTTTTAATTCAGTATCTACTCAGTCTTCAAGTAATTCTTTGAAGGGTGTGGAATAAATAATAACTAAAGCGGAATATCGCAGCCCAATTTCAGTCAATAAATTTGTCAGGATTAAAACCACTGATTATAACTTTGATTTACGAACATTTGAGTAGAGGTACGTCATTCATGCTGCTTTTTTAATAAACAGAATGATATTAGAAATGGGTTAATTAAGTGGAATTAATTATAATTTATTACACTTTTCGATAATTAATCATCCGGCATTTTCAATCAAAAATACTTTGTTGACATGAAATCAATTATTGAACAACGAAAGTTTGAAATTTGGTTTGTCATTTCCAACGTTGGTTAATAAATAAACGTTGCCTGTCTGTGGGAGTAAAGTGAGAAATTAATTTTGTACTATCTTTTGTTAGAAAATGAAAAAACGTAGGTACTGCATAAATGAGTTTTATTATGCGTATTGAGCAAGATTCAGTGTGTAGTTAACTGACAGATAGACCGACAAACAGATGTTTAAAAAATACGTACCTAATTTTTGGACTGAAAGTTTGAAGGTTGATTTCTTGCTTTTACATCTGCCGTCATTTTCTTTTGCACTAAAAGAGAAAAATAAAACTAAAAATTACTGAAATGCCACAAATAACATTTAAACCGTAAAATAATCGCCATAAATAAATTGATAAAATAATTATAAATAAATTAAATATTATTATTATCATTTTGTCGCTTGAACATTACGGGGAAAGTAAAGCGCCATTAGTGTTTTATTATTATGTATCCTAACCTGCTATATTTATAAGGGGGTCAGTAAAACCTAAATGCCTTAGCCCTTTTCAAAGCTCCATAAAAAGGTCTATTAATACTGGCTAGTGACGTACCTTGTGGTCGAAATACGCGTTAGGAGTTATCGTTGATCCTTCATAAAATATACTTTATTTTTAGTAGCAAGTATCGATTCTCCATTTATATTTTTTTACACGGTGCTCTTTTATCTAGATTATATATAACGTAATTAGATTTTCGTGCAAAAGTGAAGCATAAAATGCTGTTGACAAGCAGGTTGAAAGTTAAACCACCAAATAAACTATATAAAGTGGCGTTCCAGTTTTATTATACGCCCTCCTAGATTGAAATTTAACCCTCTTTGTACTGGAAAATTATGGTTTTATTTCCCCTAACATAGATTGTAACAAATTTCAGAGAGATTTAACAATTGATATAAAGCCTCCCTAACTAGGGGTTTACAGTTGAAAGCCTTGAATGAAACGCCTAGCAAGCAGAATAATTGTGATTTAGTGCCGGTTTTATATGGCTATTAATAAATGAAATTATTTTTATCTAATCTTATACTGAAGTTTAATTACATCGCTCTTTGTTCTGGTTTTATTGGGTTGGGGCACTCCAATTTCCCCGGTACAAGCACGAAAAAAGTTATTTCTTAAAATTACAAGGGTTTTTCATTTTGATACTTTAAGAACCGGCCAGAATCGATTTATATTTTTTAAAATTACTCACAAAAAATATGGGTATTATTCCCATGAAGAGGATTTTATTCCTTCATATTCTTAAAGTATAGTATGGTTCATTTTTAAGGTAAAGCTATAAAAAAAATTATTTTAAAACTACTTATTATTTGTCAATTGACTCAACAACATATATATTTATGTCTAGAGAGAGTATCCTAATGCTTATTTATTACTTCAACTTATTCAAATATCGACCAATACCCATTTTTGATTCTAGGCCTCAAATTAAATTGTTACTTCGGGAAAACATATTATTTCACGTGTACCTCAAGGCTCCATATTTGAGCCCCTTAATATACATGGATTACACGGGATAACACTCTTAATTACAAATAAACCGACAGGTGAACGGCTGACAGTAAACTGGATTGACCTAAAACAAAAATTAAAAAGTTGATATTATTTAAATTAACATAATCTGATGATGTGATGATTGAGAAAAAAAGATATATTTACTTGTGAAATAGCAAAGAAATATGTTGTAACTTTTTTATGTTATATAATAATATAGTAGATATTTTTGCGCCAAATTTGGTTTCTGCAGAAACGATATTAAAAAAGGCACAAAATATTTTTTTGCAATTTTTGGATTGCTGCACTCTCAACCCCTACCTATCTCGGGCTTATGTTTGCTATATTAAAATATGTTTTCGCCAAATTTGGTTTGTACAGAAACGATATTAGAGAAATATTTCTTTGCTATTTTTTATAACCCTGTCACTCACCAATATTTTGGTATTATGGTGGTGAAGATCTATACTAAGTATTCTCCGACCAAATATACAAAATACAAAGCAAAAGGATGAAAATTATACCTACAAGATTGCTAAAAAGATTGCTTTCACTCTACTTGCTAATAGTTTTTAATTCATTCTATAATATATTTTTTATAATAAAAATTATTTTGATAAGAAATATCTGTTTCGAAGCAGTTAAATTTGTAGCTTGGGTAGCGAAATATATTGAGAATTAATATTCTCAATAATTTACTATCTGAATAATTTCAGATAGTAAATTATTTTTCCATAACCGAAATAGTTTCATGATTTTATTAATTTATTTTAACATTGGAAATGTTTTTGTTTTCGTATAGGGGGTTGAAAATCAGTTTCATGTTGCATAATATGAAGCATGACTTATAGAAACAGTGGCGACAACAGAGTGACCAATTTTTTATTGGTTGTCTAAATCACGTGGTACCGGCAGTTATGTTATTATTTTTTTATAGGCGTCTTCTTGTCGAGAAAATCCCAACTGCTATATCTCGTTGCGATTCTTTGAATATTTAAAAAGTTATTAGCGTTTCAATATCCCATGTCGAAGAGTCTTGTAAATTTTGCGAAATTAAAAAGGCCGAATGCGCGCGCAGAACCCTCCAAATTTCATGAGCGTGCAAGTGTTGCCAAAACTTTAAAATTTTTCGTTAACGTCACAAATGTCACTTTTTAGTTAGGATCTGCTGACCTCAAAATCGCAGCTGGACCATTCACGATGTACTTTCAAGTTGGACTTTCGAGCTTGGATTTATTGCCAGAACGGCGGCCCGGTGGCCTGTTTTAGTTTGGGAATAAGGTTTAAAATTTTCGCGTTTTCGCAAAATTCGCCAAAAAATCCATAGTGCGTCCGATAGATTACACCTTATAGTTGATCCAGCGAAATTTAATGATTTCTTAATATCGGTTCTAGGACGGAACCGAGTACAGTTTCGGACTCGGGACGACTTCAATTCAAACAATTTTCTGTTTCTCGATAGTGCCTTTCCTTCACTTTGACATTTAATTGTTAGTATTGTATCCAAGTAAGAAACTGCATGTTTCAAGAGCAGGATTAAACAAATGTTTTTAGTTTCCTAGTAGGGGGTCGAAAATCAATTTCTTGGCAGAATGACGTAACGCGTGAGATTTCAGTGGGTTCAGAACGATAGACGTCAAAATTACACTTTTTCGTTCACTCCTATTGAGCCTAAAATCAGAGCGTGACCGTGCAATTCACGATGTAGTTCTAAGTTCGACCCTCTACCTTGGATTTCTTACCAAAACAGTCTCTCGGATATTCGTTTGCAAATAGTATTAGAAGTTTCGTGTTTTTGCAATTTTTTAAATTTTCTCAATTTGACAAATCATAGGGGTGGATTTAGGATCGGGGTTGCTCTGGCAGGTTGCCGATACCTGATTTGTACGTATTACGGAGCGTTAGAGGTTTGATTGCTATTACTTTAACATGAGGTAGATTAAGCAAAAGTAAACAAAAAATTATTACATGGGAATTTATCGCTGCGTTAGAAAAGTCACGCCCAACAATCTCCACGACAACTTAACATCGAGAAGCACGTCGAACAGCTTATTTCCTTTTGTCTCGTCGAAATATGTATAGCCGAAAACCATATGTAACTTAAAATTTTGTCGTTTTTCGCAATTTACAAAGATAGCGGTGATTTGAAGGAAAATAAAATATATGTTTAACTCCTCTCTCAATGCCTGATCCAATGATATGTCACACGGTTACAGTACAGGCAAAATGTACCGAAATTAATCAAATAAGCAAGAAAATTGCGAAATCTTTGTAACTCTATACTTATTATTTATGTAACTTGAAGGTGGATTTTTATTGCATCCACATTTGTACGACGTATGTTTACTACGTGAAAACCAAATTTAGGCAAAATTCAGTAATCGTAGTTTTTGTTTAATGATATAAACAAAATCCGATTAATTTCAATGTTGCCAAAAATTCTTTAAAACGAAGGATTGTTTGTAAAACAAGCAGATGATATGGATTCACCGATATTGTTAAAATAGCAATTGAAATTTGTACTTAGTTGATGAGGACGTTAATCTCCCTGTTCTATTAATCACTTTAACTCCAGAAGAAAAAGATATACTTTTCATAAGGCCAGGAACAGGAAAAATTATATGGAAAATTCTTTCTTCGTCAGAAATCCAGAAATGACAAGAACGTATAAAAATAGTTATTTACATTACTAGATGCGAAAGGTTACTTTAAGTTGTGAGGTGATTTTTGAATGGTCGAGGCGAAGCCGAGACCTTTCAAAAAACACCGAATACTTAAAAGGGTTTTCGCATCGTGAACTGTATTATATTTTCTCTACTATACCGAAAAAAATTATGGAATTTAAAACTAATTATTTCATGAAATTAATTGACGTTTTTAATAAATTTTATAGTTTAAGAGGCTGCCTGTGAAAATTGTTTCCATGGCAACGAAATATTACACATTTTAATTTCTGGTGGTTTCAAACCAGGGTTGGCACGAATTAATTCTCATGAATTAAGTCAGTGATTTAATTCGTGAATTAATTCAAATGACTTTTTTCAAAAAAGTCACGAATTAATTCATGACAGATATTGAGTGGTGGATGTCAACATTTTCACTAACAGAGATATAGATCCTGCAGTGCAAAGTAGCATTAAACAACTTATGACAGCAATAGCTTCATCCGCAGGTGTGGAAAGAATATTTTCATTCTTCGGATTGGTACATTCGGATCTACGCAACCGACTAGGAGTGGAAAAATCCGGAAAACTAACTTTTCTAATGAAGATTCTTAATAATAAGTAATAAGTTGCCTATTTAATTAATATTTCTGAAGAAAATAAAAACTTGTTTTTTTTGTTGTTTTTTGTATTCCGTTTTAGTAAATAAAATTTGATTTTTTTTTTAAATCTGAATTAATTCAAAAAAGTCCGAATTAATTCAAAAGTTAGACTTTTTTGACTTTTTTATAAAAGTCATGACTTATTCCAACCCTGTTTCAAACTAAAATAAACAAATACATATGTTTTGTGGCGATATAAATGGGAATATTGCTTGTGCCTTGTTTTACCCCAAGAAATCCAAAGCAAGGTATATGCAAACTTATGAAGCGTTTTTAAAATGGAGTAGGTAGGTACTACGTGCCGACAAAAATGTTGGCGTACTTCCTAGAAAGACCTTTCTTTATTAATACAAAATTGTTTAGTTGTATTATTTTGTTCAAATAGAACGAATTAATTTCGTTTAAAATTTGTTTTTCTACTTTTCTGTCCTGGCCGCATAAGTTTTACTTTCGTAGATAGCAACGCCTTAGCAACCAGGTAACTCGAATGTTTACTTTCGTTATCGCGCGTGTTGCTAGGGTTACAAAGTTCATTTATATAGACGGTAGTAGAAAAATACAATTTTACTGACTCATGCCTTCATTGGTTATGATACCACGTCTAGAATATTTCAGAAAGAAAAATTAAAAGTCATCAAACTTCTTCAGAAAGAAATGCAGTTAGTTAATGTAGTAAGAACTTTCAATGACAAGAATTCAACCCCCTCACAAGTAAAATAGGCTGGTGAAACTCTTTTCCTACTTGTATACGGTGCAAGGAAAATCACAAATGTCTCACTCAACTCATACAGATTTAATCAATTAACAACAACAAAAATCAAAGTTGGAATTATTACCACCAACTTCAGAGGCAGTCGCTTAATATTTATTACGAGTATTCTACAAATTTCAGAAATGGCTTGGCAATGAAAGAAATCCACAAGAGTGGGATAGAAGAAAATTAACAGCTCCTTACAAACTGTGACAACACTTTTTGTGCCAACAGCAGAATCAATATTGCAGCTTATCTCCTGCAACCGCAGCAGAAAAGCAGGTTGAAGATGCTCACAAATTTACGTAAATTGTTAGGGAGTGCGATGTCTAAATTCATACATGGATAAAATTATCGAGGATCTAAACGACGCAGAAGATTTAGATGTTATCGATTCCGATCTTCTTTAGATACAAAATGTGTTTCATTCAATATAAATAAAATTTTAAACAACTCGATAATCCTCACTTGTACAATGATTATGTACTTTTCTCATTTTGCAGAATATACTCACAGATAAACAAGCAGAAAGTGAAGGAAACAAACGTAAAATTGGTAAAAAAATTTAATAAAGAAGTCAAAAGTTAATATTTCTCTATATAAATGAATATATTCTTATTTTTTGAAAATTTCTCATGGTTCAATTGCCAATTTTTATTATGCATGTGAAAAACCTAGTTCATCCCACGATTTTTCAAGTAGGCAGCTCCGACACACCCCTTACGATTCGGGACTCAAGTTTCTTGAAACATAGGGTATATATTTTTAAACGTATATGTCAAGTTTCAACGAATTCACTATGTTCTTGTTCAGTTTGGACACTTTTCCTGTACTATTAGCTGCTTTTAATAGTTTGCGATTAATCGATGTCGGTATTTGTAATTGTTAGGAATCACTTTTCATCTTCCCGAAATTATATTAAATTATTACAGTTTTATTAACATTAAACATGTTTGTTAGTGAAAAAAATTTGTATAATACCATTTTAGTTTTCATTATGAGAATGTTTTTGTTAATAAAATAACTTTTTATTTTAATTTCTAAATAAAACTACTGATAATAAGATTTTACTTTTTGAAAATGTTTTGTGTTAATGAAATAACTATTTACTAGGTACTTTGCAACAAATTTTCATTTTTATCACATCCGAAATATCACAAGATTTGCGTTCTACTTCGTCATTTCCAATGTCTCCTCCGGTTGCATCTTTGCGAAGGACTGTGAATTTTTTAGAGAACATTTTTCAGGTTGTTTTTATTTTATTTTATTGCATGATTAATTTATCTCCCCAATAAAGTAATTTTCTTTGGCAATTTTGATAATTTTTTCCAGATATTGAAATATTCCGTTATCTAATCCATCAAACCTCTATTCTTAATTTGTTTTTAAAAAACTTGTTATTAAGGTGCGGATCAGTATAACAAAATTTGATATAAGCGATACATTTTCTTTACTACACCAAAATCAAATTCAGATTAATTGAAATCAATTTGGTGAAAAAAATTACACTTATTTTTGTTTAAAATAAATCTTAGGACTACGTTGAAGTACGATTTTTTTTTCTAAACGCATGTACTGGAAACAATCCAAATTCATGACATTCTAAATAACCAACCGTTTCACAACCTTTTCGTCACATTTTTTTTAAATTCAGAAATGCAGTTATACATGAGAATTTAAAAAAAATATCAAGTCATTGGCCTCAAGAATCACTGGTTTAAATATAACTACGCATCTTCAACCAAACCAGCTTCACATTCACATATTACAATTGCAATCCTCTAAACTCAGTTTCAATCTCCTCTGTTTACATCACGATGTTCAATACATAATAATCCAGTTCCCTAGGATCGTTAATACTGTGATTTATATTCATCAATTACAATTACAAATAAATAATTTCGTAAATTAAATCTCGTTGAAACCGTAAAACGCTCCATTATTGACGCTATAATTAATTATACGCAAGGAGACATATTGTGTCAGGATTTCCTAAAACACGTCTAGTAGCTACATATTTTGTAGAGTGTAATTTATTTTAAACTAGCACAATTCTGGAATATATGCAAATTTTTGTACTGACAACCACGACCATTAATTAATACTGTCGACGGTTTTATACGATCGTGATCTTTTTAGATGTTGACGACAGACATAAAACATCAAAAACAATATCTATACGGCATAGTTTCACAAAGAACGAATTTTAAGCAAACCACAGAAGAGAAATTGCCGATACGCAAAAAATGATATTAAGATGGATTGGACATTTTTTCACGAATCGCTTTAAACACAATTTGTCCAAAGAAAATATTTTAGAAGGACAATTTAAGTATCGAGGTAAGTATAGAAAAATGTTTTACTGAAAATTTGACAACTTATTGAAAACAAAATCCAATTAATTCTTTGTTTTTGTTCATTTCGTTTGAAACACGATACAGTAAAAAGGGATGTTAAAGGATAGTTGGTTCTCTTACTTTCCAAACGTCTGTTTTAACTTCTTGTTTATATTTAGGAAAGGACAAATAATTTTCAAGAGCCACTTTCAAAATGGTGTGCTGTTTGTGACATATTAAATAACAGTCTCGTTCTCTTTGTTCTCCTTCCCTAAATTAACAAATATGTCAAGAGCAATATTGCCATAGGTCGACTGTACGATGTTCCTATTTCTGCATTATTTATTACGTAACTCTGACTTTCATCGTATCAATTATATATAAAGTAAAACTTTCTGAATAAAAATAAGTTCTATAATATCGATCTGCGTTGGGTAATCCATCCGCCAGTAACCATTTTATAGTCTCATAAAATACAGTACAGCGTGTTTTGCTCTGGAAAAGTTCAAACTATTGATAAATAAACTTTTGGTAATGCGTAGACATTGAACATTTTGGTTATTTTGATGTCAACTCTAACGAGGTGTGGGCATGCTTGAGACGATGGATTTAAAAATGTGCGCAGGATGAATTAGAAGAGCGAATAAACAAAAGGACCATGTTAGAAATAGAAGTGAAAATTGATGTACTACATCGATATCAACTGAAAATAATTAGCTATATGATTTTCATCCTTTAGATATTATCGTCTTTGTTTAGTGTGTCCTTTAACATTGAGCTAACGAACTACAATGGAGTCAGCAGTGAACAACGCAGAAAGGGCTGCTTCTAAGGTGAGCATCATGGCATTTCTCCTTTGGCACACTAAAGGTCCACAGTTGCATTAATCAGATTTTAAAACCTGTTGCCGTTACCTTTAAGTATGGCAGTAAAGGCGTTTCACTTTTCACTGACGATTGATGATGCCAATGGGTAAAAGGAAATAAAAAAGAGGTCTAAAATTCACGAAATGATGTAAAAGTATTGGACATTGGAAATGTCCAATTTTAAATATAGAATAAGAAACAAATGATGTGCCTAAGGTTCTGTTCTGTTTATTGGCTGATAAGGGACACCATAGTTTTAAAGATTTAGATTGTTAGATTAACTTTAGTTTTATTCACCTGCAGATGGCAGGAGGACCTTTTCCGTGACACGTACATAAAATATGTCAGTAGATCTATTTAATCCGAAAGACATTAACATTAACGGGATAATTGCTGTGCAGCTCAGCTTAAGACATGAGATTTCATGCATTCATTCAAATATATTTCGCTCTGGGATACAAGTTTGAGAAGTACAACATGCAAATTAACACGAGAAGCTTAAAATTGAGAACTTGCAAATCGATCTTTTTTTGATGATTTCTGTACCAATCTTTCTGTCGTCTCTTCGTTTATATAGCCATTACTGCGAAAAGAAACTGAAAATGATAACTGTGAAATACAGGTTCTTTCCGATTCGTAATTAAGAGTAAAAATACTTATGTATAATTTATATATAAAAAAAAAATGTACTTAACAATTGAAACGCTAAATTAAAGTGATCCAAGTTCAAACCTTTCGATTGATATACGAATGATTTGTTTCCATTTTTCTCATTGGAGGAAGATGTTATAGATGAGGATATAAAGTTCACAATTAATTAAAAAAAATTATTTGTTTTTTAATTTTTTATTTGTGGGCAGAGGCGTAAGTTTTGCTAGTTTTTGAAAGGGGCTTTACAGATGACTTATTAAAATGTGATATTCTTAAAATATAATTCTAACATCCATGTTTTATCGATCAGAATTAGATTTTACGAACACTTTGGGCTTAACAAATCTAGGCACAATGAACGTGTGGTGCACATATGATTCCATTTACAGTTTGTTCAGAAAATTTAATTGTTTTCCATGGATTTTCAAAAATGCCAAATCTGCATGGATAACACGCTTGATTAATAAAGGAACTTTGCGTACATCTCGGCTTACATGGAATGAAAAAAAAAAAACACGCCCATGCGTCAAATCCAACGCCTACTTCCAAATTCCAAAATTCAAAAACAATATCTTGCAGGGGCTTCCTCGTGTTTTTCTGTTTTTTTTTTAATTTTCGACGCCATTTTTTAAATAAATACCAAGTTGTGTTTAAAATAAGAAAGATGGTGTCGCATCCGGTTAGATCGAAAGTAGTATTTTGTGCACAATTGTCAGATTCGGGGTTTAGTTTATCCACGTTCTAAATTTCAGAACTTTATCTTTCATAATAACCGAGTTATTCAGTAGGCAATACTTTCATGGCCACCCGGTATAGAAAATGTAATAAATCAACAACTGCGAAGAGTAGAACTTTATCACTTATTTAGTTATATCCTTGGTTGGTATTTGATCTTTTTTTACAATTTTCCTTTTGTAATTTTATTATTATTGGCAAATATGATTTTGTCAGTTTAGACGTTTCCTGAAGCTAGCAGGACGGTGTGTCTCGGGCGCCAGTTTCTGTTTTGGAGTGTAGAAATGGCACCTTCCTCGTTACCTTGGTGTGCCAAAATTGCGTGTGAATGTGGTCAACGCCCTTTTGTAATTAGAAGCATTAAAAAAGGTGAGTACATTAAAATATTTAATTTGTTATAAATATGTAATAAAGTTGACTTGTGATTTTTCTTTGAGGACTCTAGAATTTATTTTGAAGGGCGCCAGCAAATCCACGTAGACAACGTATTGGATGCTCTATTTTGTAAGGAAGGAGACTCGGGGCCGATTTTGAATATGAAAAATATTAATATAAGTATGAAATTTGAAAAATATACGCAACAAATTCTCCTGAACATCCTGCAATTACCTTCGCTCTTTTTCTTATAAAAAGAGTTTTAAAATAGTCGTTTTCTGTCAACTGCTTATTCTTCTGAGCGATAGTGAATAGTAGAGAGCGCCGAGTTACAAGGTGTAAATAAAACTCTGGATTTATTTATTTTTTGCTGCCCACAATGTCCTTGGATGATGGCTAAGAAAAAGAAATGTGACGATCTGCTATTCACGCAAATATATTTCTTGAGGTCATAAATAATAAATTCTCTTAAGCACCGAATTTCAAATACTTTTTTTTCGTTTGTAAAGTTTTTTATCACTGATACATTTAAATTGTTTGATTGTTCACTTGAAACAATGTCTTTTTTGTGTTGCTTATTAAGTGGGTACTAGGTTTTTTGCAATATCTTTAGTTGATGCACTGAATTTATACTTTGGGAATGAAATTATAACTTCCACTATTGTCTTTTGTTTAAGATTATCAAGTCTTTTGTTTATCTTGATTCCCTAGTATTGAATAACTAGATAGTTTATATTGTTTTTTATGAATTTTACATTTAATTGGTATGAATCTCTGCTGATTTGATTGTTATTTATTAACGTATTATTTTTGTGAGTCAAATTGATTTTAATCTTGCTAGTGAAAACAATTTAGAAAATTGTTCTGAAGACATTTCAAGTGCCGCTCGAGAAGCAACTTCGAGCTTACTTCCTTTAAAATTAAAAAAAAATACGAGAAGGTATATGAAATATTTTCTGTCAAACTATTTTTTTATTAACACTCACATTACTATAATAGTAAAGTGACATTTTCATTTGGTAAAGTGTCACTTTATTAAACGATTTTGAATTTAGGAAAATAGCATATTAGATATCCGTCAAAATGCGAAAATAGTATATTGTACGACAAGTGCAAAAAAGTGCAAATTTCTCACGAGTTTGAAGAAGTTGTGGCACGAGCGAATGCGAGTGCCACAATTCAAACGAGTGAGAAATTGCATTTTTGCACGTGTAGCACATATTTTTAATTTTAATTTTATTTTAATTTATTGATATTTATGTAATACGACAGAAACACCACTTTTCTCTATTGGCAGATGATAATAGAGGCTTAGGTAGCTGCAGTGAAGAAACGGTAATGCCAGAGGTCTGTATTAACCTATAAAGAAAACTCTGGAGTTTCGTGTTAAAAATTATAAATAGTTTTTGGTTTTAAACTAAAAATTCAATCTCGTGTGCGACGCGCTTTTCCTATTACGCCACTTAGTTTGGCACGGATCGCGGTGATAGCGCGGCAAAGCAAAACGTCCCGAACCCAGTCGGAGAATGGGGGGGTAAAACAAAAATTAAGGGCGCCACTAGCTTACTTCCGCCACTTTAAACTAGAAAAGCACCTGTTGTTCGAGGGATCCGTTCCAAGAGAAATATATGTACTTAGTGGCAATCGCAACTAGATCACAAAACTTTGTCTAACAGAACCCGAGAAATCTTTAGACTATTCTAGACCCCAAAGTCCCTAATTTAGATAGCGTGAAATATGCATACCTTAAAATATTTCATAAGTACTACCAACCAAATTTAATACAAATTTATTTATCTACTAGATATTGATAAATGGGCAAGACAAAAAAATTAGGTAATAACAATGTCTTGCACGGCGTACAGTGTGCAGAGTTTTGTGCGAGCAGTGTATATGTTCTTTTGACAAATTTTTAACACAGTCAATTTACCGTACGTGCGCACGTATAGTTTACAACGCTATGGATAATGTTTTCGTTAATAAAACACTCACCCGCACCTACACGTAACAAGAGAAAAATGGAAAGAAATTAAGTACTTATACAGGGTGAATCTTAGAGTGGCGGCCATATTTTTGGGGTTAATAGTACTAGTCGTCATGAACATGAATCCGAATTTTTTTTTTGTAGGTTGTAAAATGGCCGAGTTATGAATTTTTAAAAAAAATTCGCGATTTATGTATAATTCCTGTAATTCCGGTGCCGCTGGGCAAGCACTTGCTGCATTACGTGTGCCCGGTCGACAGTGTTGCCAAGTGTAGATGATATAAAACCAATCGATTACATTTTACATTTTCACTTTTCATTAATAATTCAGAGATACCCAATCACGAGAGAGAGATAAGGGTACCTAGTGAAAATGAAAAATTAATTAATTCAATTGGATAAACAGGTTTATTGAAATACGCAGTTTTAACTTCCATAATGAAAATTGTAATACAAAACAAAATGAAAAAGCCGGCTGCATAGTCTGCATAATTATTATGACACAAAATGAAAAAGATTTTAAAAACAGAATTAGTTAGGACATTTAAAACCACCCATCAGCTGTTAGAGTCGCTGAACTGTTTACAAACTATGACACTGACCTAGTTACTTAGCAGGTGCATTAACAAAAAAGGGTGATAAAAAAAGGTTCTCCTGAAATGCAAAAGCCTCGCACGGCGGCGTGCCACTCGTGCCAGTTGTTTTTCTATGTTTTAGTTTTAGTTTTTAGTGTTAGCGACCAGTCAGACAGCAGCTAGTGTGGTTTATTATGGTTATAAAATTAAATTGTTTCAGTTTTTAGTGAAAGAAATTTATAAAAGTGGAAGTTTTGCGTTTGTGTTTAATAATTGAGTGAGGTGTACCTTCTACGTGTGTGTAGTTTTATTTTAGTGGTGTTTTAGAGGCGACTTTTATCTGTGGGGGCACATGAAAAGTTTGGTGCACCGTACAATGTACGGTGGTTTGGTGTACACGACTCCTGTCAACAACGTTGAAGAATTACGGGAAATAGTAGAAAACGCTGCGAATCGCATAAGGCAGAATACGGACTTCAATAAAGTTAGAGATTCTATGATGCGGCGAGCTACAGCGTGTTTGGAAAATAACGGAGGACAGTTTCAACACCTGCTATGAGAAATGCCGATCCAAGATAAGTAAAGATTTATTGCTATTAGAAAAAATAATTTTCTGTTCATTATTTGTTACTAAGTATTAAGTTTTTTAGGTATTACTTTTTTTATTGTTACACTCACGGAGAATAGTTTTTACTTTGTTATTGTTTAGATAGTTCATTTTATTTAGTTTCTTGTTTGCTTTACAATAAATTCCCCGTATTTTATTTCAGTCGTGAAGTTTGGCAACAACGCACTGTTCTAGACAGGCGTGTGCGTCTCAGTTATTAGACGTTACTCTCGCTAGCGCATTCCACTGGCGGGGTACCCAAATTCAAATAAAAAGGGTTTAAACAATATTCATTTTTCATAGCGGTTAAAAAAAAAAAAATTTGTAGTTTTGTGTTCCCATAGTTGAACGGTGTCGCCTCATATAAATATGGCCGCCACTCTAAGATTCACCCTGTATATACGTACATACATATAAAAAAAATAGTAATTAGTTTCACCCCCCCGTACTGATGAACAAAACTACCGCTTAAGGACTTTAAGATTATTTAAAGCATATAAACTGTTAATAGTACAATTAGTCGTTTCCTTTTTTTTTTAAAAAAAAAACACTATAATTCAATTTAAGTTACGTAAAAAAAATCAAATAAATAAAGCATGCAATTTCTTATCTGAAGCCTAGAGTTCTCGTGCTAGAAATCCTTAGGGGGTGCTGGAATTTTCTAGAAGACTTCAGATGCTAGGTTCTTTTTTTGCAAACTTGTGAACCACGAAAATTGGAGAACGGTGCTGAAGACTATCCGTTAGGTTCCGTAAATTAGCTTGCAATTAGGACCATAAAATTTTAAAGCCTCAGACTAAAACCCTAAAACAATTGTATCTTGGTACCTAACTTTTCGACAACAATAACGGAAAAAGGGAAAGTAAAAGGACTTACCTCGTTATGAAGGTTTTCTCTTTCAAACCAGATGAACCTTTAGTTTATGATTGAAATGGTTCAGCTAAATAGGTAGGGATATAGCCCAATAAATTAAATCCCCCTTGAAGAAGAAAAGTTTCCACTACACACTCCACACAAAAAAAATGCTCTACGGCAACTCCAAACAATGGAAACTTGATTTTAGAATTTTACCAAGAAGATCCCAAGCAATATGGCACAATTTAACACTTGGTAAAACTTTTATTAGACCTATCCAATATGGCTAATTTCTACCGTCTAAATCGTATCTCACAACGGCTTACTAAAAAAAAGTCCGATGGGACGAGATTCCGTTCTTTTTCTATTTCAAACAAAAAAATCTTATATCTAATTGATAAGGCGCCCACTATATAGCTAGTGATAGATTCGACCAATAGCCCGTATCTGCAACCAAGTATACAATTAATTGTCGAGTACCTGAAATCTCTACACTGTTACTGAATTTGTAGTTATGAAAATTACGACGAGTCAG
Source organism: Rhagium mordax (assembly GCA_963680705.1). Lineage (NCBI taxonomy): Eukaryota > Metazoa > Arthropoda > Insecta > Coleoptera > Cerambycidae > Rhagium > Rhagium mordax. The sequence goes on along the minus strand of OY796658.1, from coordinate 13,632,468 downwards.
TAAATAACCCAGGCAATTATACGGATGGTTTTATTGAATCGTGTGTTTGTCAAAGGTTGTCCCCAAATATCTTAACTGATATAATATGATTGTTGTAACGATTAAAATAAATCGTTACACGTGATCTGCTAGCTATCTTAAGCCGACGATTCGATCAAAGCGGCGGGGATAACCTTTTATGCGCGCGCGGTTCTATGGACGTCATTTGCTATCGTTGACTTTCTAGGAGCATCAGAACCTTACTTTCTATACAAATCATAAACCTTGCATTTGAAGTCAAAAATTGTCTTACCGCAGTGCATTTCATTTGCGACACGTAACTGCTACACTTCTTCAAACTGGGCAATTGCATTGAGGATTTTTTGGCCACGATAGTACGTATACCCTCAATGGCCCCGGTTTTTAATCCTAAGCATTTTGGTTTTTCTCGAATTTACATGTAAATTCGTTTTAATAGTCATAGTATAAATATTTTATGATAATATATGCCTCTATAAATATTTAATGTTAATTACCCACCAAGCAGTAATTATCCAAATGAAACGTCAGCCTTAATTTTAATTTAATTCCAGGAAATTATTTTAATGGAACAAAATTCTGTTCGGCTCATTTCTGATCTCAGCCATCTCATGAAATGTAATAACAATAACAAACGGTTTGTTGTAGTTAATGGGCATGCACGAGTAGATGTATTTAATTATCAACGTTCAAAATGTAGTTATCGAAAGCTTACTTTTATTCCGAGTGCAAGCTAGTGCTTAAATTATGTGATTAAAATTCTTAGAAGCCGTGATTAAGATTACTTAATTCAGAAAAATGGCGCAAGAAGTATTTTTACACGCAAGTGCCTGGCGTCATCATGTTACTACAGACACAGTTGGAACGTGTCTGGCCTACCGTATTTTTCCTACGCACGTGCGACTTTTAGCTACCGGTTACTTAAACCTCGACTTAAACTATCCCATAATTGCCCACCAATTATTCAGTAGAATTACGTGCTTGTAGTGTTTATCATTTTTATAGGATAGTTTTTATGTACTTTATAGTATGTAATTGTAGATAATGTGTCCATTTAGAACCGCTCATCTAAATTGTATGTATTTTTTAAGTTAAATTGTCCGTGGATAAGTGAGTTAGGACAATTTAATTTTAATTCGTGACTATTTTGAATCTAGTAAGACGAATAGAACATTCCTGCGGTGGCTGGCCATGCCAGTGGCATGATTGGTTTTCGTGATATTCTGTTTTTAACTTTTTAACTTGCTGTGTTTTTAATTGTATTAATGTATTTTTTTTTTCAAATCTAGAAAGGATTTTAATATTTAATAAAAATTAAAATGCGTTATATTGGCCTTCTGCTCCATACTCTTACTTAGCATTTATTTTTCTTGACTGACAAATACGTATACAGGAGAGTCTCCTAAATCGGTGGGGATTGACAGTTTTCACTAAATTATGTGTTAAATAGAAAAATACTAATTGCTCATTCTGTAGATGAATTTTTAATATAAATTGAACGATTCAAAATTCTTTTCGATATGTCTTACCGTTTTCGAGATATAAGCCATTGGAACACCCTGTACAACTTACAGCTTTCGCGTTTTATCGATTACATATTAAAGTAAAGAAGGTATAAAGTAGATGTTTGGTAAATTTGAATTAGATGAAAGTTTAAAACAGCCTTTATTTAACAACTTACTTTACTCCCAGGGAAATTAAATTGGTTTTAAAGTTTAAATGCCTTGTTCTTGCTATTTCTTGAACTTCTGCTTTAACGGAAACTCCCGCGAAAACTAGTTAATTTTATTTAAAGAAACATTTCATCTACATAGTACGAATAAACATAAATCAACGATTTCGGTCATACCGCCATAGAACGTATTTATGAACAAATGTACTGTACTAGAGTTTGCAACAATCTGTAGAGTAGTGTTGAGGATTTTTTACATGCTGCCATTGCTGCTGCGGGTCATCGAAACATTTTGATCTCCAATATATACTTCGATTTAAAGAAGTTTATGGTTAAACCTCCATATATACATGTTTACCTCAATAAATCTAGCGGTATCTACAAACCCACACCAAACGAATAATAAAAACGTTATCAAAACTACATAAAATTTATAAGATGATGAATTTATCAAGTTGTCACTAACAAAGATCTGATTCCGTAATAAGGAAAACCAATTTAAAAAACAATTTAAAGTATAATAAAAGTGTTCGGATGACTCTATAAAACTATTTTATTGCTCATATTTTATGAAGAATATGACCTTGTCAAAACCAGAGACATCTCTAATCTACCCCGATGCTATCATCACTTTGTATCGTAAAAAGTGAATCAGTTTTTTCCGTTTGGTATTTATTAAAGCACGACACAGGAAATGCTGTATAAAAGTCCTACATTTTACGAAGTTAAATCAATAAAATTAAGGGAACAGGGCGCGGATTGATTGATGAACCTAAATGTACCTACACCCTGTTCCTAAGAACTTATGGGAAGGAACGTTTTGTACTTTCATATGAATGATGTTACAGCGGTATAAAAATAAGGGAAATGTTCTTCGGGTAATGGGATAGGGGTAAGGAAAAATGGTCCGCCTAAAAATACGTTCTGGCGAGTCTATACTTCGTTTTTTCAGCAGCGAATGGTGCGGTTTCAAATGGTTGATAATTCAACTACTTCGACGACTAATATACAACAGTTTTGTACTAATGAGTGAAAGGAATAGGTAGATGACACCTTAAGGGATAAAAATCACAAAAATGATTATATTATTATTACAGGATGTTTGCTTTATCATTCTACAGCCTGTAACTATTAAACAAATTGTTTTAGCGGAAAAGTATAAGGGAAAATAAAATCTATATCGTGTGAGACACATTTTTGTATTTTCCAAAAAACAAATGAACGTCTAATAATTCTAGAAAAATAAAAAAACCGAGTTAAAAAAATAATTTGAGGAAAAATATTATTTTGAAATTATATTTGAAAGTCAGTGCCCAAATCTCAATTTGTTAATAAAAATTGTTGTCAAATTGTATGTAAAAACCGAGGTAAAAACGGGGTAAAATTTAAATGTTAATAATTTTTAAAATACCAAAATTTTATTTCTTTCTAAGAAGTTATTTTTTTAAATATATCAAAAATATTTTTTTTAACATGAAAATGTAGCTGACATAATATTGAAATATGCTTCCGTTTACACTTTTCCGCTAAAGCTATTCATTTAAAAGTTACAGGCTGTAGAACGATAAATCAAACAGGGAAATCATAATATAAGAAATCAAATAATTGCCAAAATTGAAGCAAATTGTGATATGGCAAAAACATTTTATTAACAAATTTGGATTAAATTTTTGCGCTGATTTCAATTTTGTATAATTTAAAATTAATTATTTCCTCAAATAATTTTTTTTAACTCGGTTTTTTTATTTTTCTACAATTATTAGACGTTCATTTGTTTTTACGAAAATACGAAAATGTAGCTCACACGATATAGATTTTTTTTTCCTTTGCACTTTTCCGCCAAAACTACTCGTTTAAAAGTTACAGGCTGCAGAACGACTGCTGGGAAAATCTAGTTTTCTATGAGCTAAGTTAATTTAATATAGTACTGATGTCATTTTCGGCCAGCTTAAACGATCTTCTTGAGTTCTTGCTTCGTTACTTCCACTTTATCATTACTACATAATTCTTGAATCATACACACAAATTTATATTATCTGGAAATGAGACGTAATGAACTCTTTACAAATGCATTGAACTTTGTTCAATGCTCTTTCCTTATTTTGTTACCTTCTTTAATGTTTTCCTCATTTTGTCATCTTGGTTGATCTCAGTATTCCAGAAGAAACTAATGACTTCGAGACTGTCGCTAGATTCTTGTCATTCCTCATCGTTCTCTGAATTTGAACAACTATACATTTTTTTTTAATTGTTTATGATTTGCAAAATTTGCAAACTCCCTTCTTTTTTTACTCTCTCATTTCATCTTTTCCTGTTCTTACTTTTGTCGTTTCCTTGCTTCAATTTTTTTTCTTATTTTCTTGTATCGATTTTTCCTTCTCCTTTTGTCGTGGTATTTTTGCCATGAATTCTCTTTCTTAACCCGTTTTGAGTTCGCTTCTTTGGGCTCAGGCCAAAATAGAGCTCTTTTAAAAAGAGATGGAATCAGATATGTGGATGTTGATCGTTGATTGGGTTGCACAGTTCCTTTACAGTCTGGTGTAATTTAATCTATATTAATTGGAGATTTTAAAAGAGTTGATGGTTTTTTAAATTCTTCTGAAATTAATGATTCCCCAACACTGATACTGTCAATGATTTCATTTACAGCGATGTAAATCAGAGACCACTAATTAGGTTCTACCTTAGAGCCTTGAGTTGTGTATTTTCAGTTTTTTGTCTCTGAGGATTTAAACTTTTTAGTTCAAAAGTGTTCTCTTTGAACAAGTTAAATAGATAGAATCGTGTACGTCTCCTTCCTATACATCACAGCTTTTAAATGAGATTTTCTCATGATCAATGCTGTCTTTCAAAAAAAAAGTTTAGACCAGCTTCCAAGTCATTGGTTTCCAGGTTCATTTGGATTGATGCCAATTAATTCAACAGCATTTGGATTCTAAAAAAAATCGCCTGATTTCCTATATCCATTTTGGAGCTCAGATCGTGTTAACTCTTTCTTCCAAAGGGTCAGACCTTTTTTAATACAAAAGCATCATAATTAAGTTGAACTTTTTCCAATCACCCTTGAGAGTTCGAATTATAGGTTGGATGAGATGGGTGGTATTAGAATACAGAGCTATCAGTATTATGCCTTTGTTTTCACAAACCTTGTTCAATATGGTGTTAAATGAGAACCGTGTCTATCAATGAAGATTAAAGAGAATGTAATACCAACTTCTAACAACCATGGGTAAAAAACATTGGTGAGATATTCAAAGAATGTCTCCCCTGTCATCCACCCGCTTTCACATTTTTCAATACCCCAAAATCCTGAAACTCTCTCAGTTACTTCTCTTGAAATCACCGCATATCGAACAATCTATGTCTCCAGCTGTATTGACACATTCAATTATTTCTCGTCACTATTGACTTAGGTATCATTTTTTACCAGAACCTTATTTCCGATCGGGTTGAGAAAAGAGCACTTCCATCTCCATTAAAAACACGTTTAGGATCATTTAGGACTTCTTCAAACCTATGATCAGTTAAATAAGTTTAGTTACCGAGTTACGTTGATAGATTCTTAGTTGTTCACTTGAAACATCAGTGCCCCTAGTAGGGTCTTTATTTCCTTCTGGGGTATATGCGGGTATAATTCTCATTTGCAGTTTTTGGTCGTTACTACTAAGCCAGGATTGCAACTCGAGTTTGATCTTATTCGAAGTACGTAGGTATGTATGTATTTTAAATTAATATTTTCTCAGCAAATTCAAATGTCATTACTGTGTGGCATTTGTTAGCGCGTTTGAAATTAAAAAGAGCAAATAACGCGTATTTCCGCATTTTTGCCTCCGCCTTTTGAGCATTTGAATGTGTCCTTGAAAATTGCTGTATTGGCTCTTAAAAGCAATTAAAATTGATCTCTTCCGCTGTACTATAAATTTTGCCGATCGAGCATAAATTAAAGTTTAGAGCTTAAATCTGTTAGAAATGTAATTTCCTACGAACCTTTTCCATTCGAGAAGCTATAATATGAATAGAAGCTTAACCTGATTCTCTAATATACTTATTCTGAAGGCTTTTAAGAAGTTTTAGTTTTCTTTGAGACTCTTGAAACTTAATGTGTGCTTTGGTTTTGCCCTGTTTGTTTTACCTTGTAAACACAGACATTTTCAACAATTACTGAAAGCAAACAATATGAAAACGAAAACATTAGGTATTATTTCCATGATATCAAATTACGGCACAAATATCTTTCAGTGTTTCGTGAAAAGTTTTAAATGTAATAGTAGATATGAATAGAATTTCAGTTGTACAGGGCCATTCCTCATATATTGACACCCACTTATAGCAGTTACTTGATGAATTATTGAAAAATTGCAAAGACAAAAGATTTATGTTTTGCTCTATATTTTTTGGAATTCGTTGTCAGAAAAAATAAATGAACATCGGAAATGTAATATTTCTGCATAACCTTCGTTTGTTAAATAAAACACCCTGTATATGGATCCACGTGTTTAAATAGGTAGCACATTTCTATGATTCCAAAAATATATAGTTTGCCTATGTTTGGATTAGCCGTTTTTGAGATGGGTCCTAAAGTTTTAAAAACAATATTAAATAGATAAAGCATGGTAGCCATGAATCATCATGGCCGCGTTGTCTAGATTTTAAAAACAAATGTTCGTTTATTGTATAATAGTATATTATTCAACGACCGTATAATGATGGGTATTAATCACGAGGTGAAGTTTACGGCCACGAGCCGCAGGCGAGTGGCCCAAATCACCGAGTGGATAATAGCCATTATACGGGAGTAGAATACTATACTTTATCCACGACTACTAAATATTTTTGTTGTTTGTAGCAGAACAATATAATATTATAGCTAAATCAAGGAAGCATCTGACAGTAGTGATTAATGACTCATTAATCACTGCCGTGATTAATGGGTATTATTAAGGTCGAGCAAACAGACGTATAATGGGTACATTATACAATAGTCGTGGATAAAAATAATAATGTAATTATGTCAATTGAATAACATTTTTCTGAGACCAATATCTTCCCACTTTGTTTATATGGCATAGTAAGCGTGCATTGTTTGAACAAATGAAGCTAATTCCATCAGTTTTAATTTGTTCCCGATGATGGCAAGTTGGTAGGTGAAAAAAAATCGCTTCGTTGTTAGTAAAATAACCCTCTTCAAATTCAATTTTAGAAAAGTCCAGACGACTTCGATTGAGCAGATGCCAAAAAAAAATTTGCAATGATAATTAATAATAATTTTATTTATAGTTGAATAAACCGAGGAATAAACATATCCTTTAATTTGATCATCCCTCTGTCTGGAATTATTAAAAATTCTCCGAATATTCACGCAAACGTAACCGCACACAAAGTCAACAATATTTACATTGAATTTGCATGTAAGAACGTTCAACTTTCAAGGTGACAGTAAATGTGCTAATAAATAAAAACAAGCCATAAATTAAAACGATATTATTACTTTTTCAAATAATGAGATGTCAGTAAATAATTGTTGAAAACTTATTTGATTCGTTATTATTGTGTGCAAAAAAATTGTCATCCAATTTAACGAAGTGTGATTGTACTCGCTTTAATATAAGAATTTTGACCTCATGTTTTGAAGGTTAATTAATTAGCCTTGAAGATAAATAAAAAAAGTTGGGGAACGTCTCGGTATTTAAATTAGTCTACTCGGAAACATATTGGGGCCATTAAACTACTTGCGATGAATAATCTGCGAATCCAGCGGGCCCTAGTACTTTATTTTACACATTCCTCATATTTTCTTATTGTTGAAAAAAGTTCAGCATAGATCCCGAATATTTGTTTTATAAATGAATATTTACTGTACTATAAGGAAAATACGGGTAGATTTGACTGAAAATACAGTTATACCCCAAGGATTAATCATTTGACCCCTCTTTATCATATTATTTATTAATAACATTGTCAACGATGTTATTAATTATATTTACTAGTGTCGATGCCAGTAATGTTTTCAATTAATTTTTTCACGTAGGTAGTTAATTGTTTCTGTCGACACGTGACTCAGATTCTTTTCGCGGATGATCTAACGTGTCGGGTCAGTATCATCTAGCCAGGTTCCTAGTTTTGGTTGCTAAGTTGTCTGATAGTGTAGTGCGGAAAGACGTTTCATAGACCAGAAATAGAATTGTCACAGGGGTTCATATTTGGTCTCCAGCAATGTCTTCATTTCTAACACATTAGGACACCTAACCGTTCTGGTTTTGCTGAAATGGTCTATACTAAAGTTTCTTTACGGTTCTTCAGAATGATACTATGTAACTGTTTTTATATACCATAATATATAGGTACTATTGTTACCTTCAAAATAGATACATGTCGGCATTCATGTTGATGTATCCTTGGCGACGAAAATACATTTTTTGGGTGACGAAAATGAATTTTGGTACTTTCCTTGAAATTTTTTCTTTTCCAGATTAAATGGGGTCACCAATTACTAATAGACCACAGACAACGACGAACAACCGGCATTTTTTTTGATGAGCTGTTCATGGCTCACAAGCCGCCAAGAATGTTCTCAATTCATCGGTTCTTTTAAAGGAATTAAACCAAATATTGTGTAGACAAACAAAGGCCGACTAAAAACCACAAGACCAATATTTTAGTAGGTATTTAATTTAAAAGAAATATAAATTCAAATTCGTTACCCCTGTCACGGCGTATTGTCTACATAAAAGTGGGTATGCTGGTCCTTGACCATGAATATCATAATTTATTGTGTTGTTACTAATCTCATAACTATCTCGATAGTTAAGTGTCATATATATCGGAATTACTATTTGCAGTCATAATTAAAAATATTTCGAAGTTAAATTTTAAAAAGACATTTATGAATGTTTGCGCAAAAATGTATGTATTGTTTGTTTTTTATTTTTTGAGGTCTTTCAAATTTTTTAACCATCCGGAAGAAAATTTCTCGAATATTGAATTTAAATGTTTCTTTCGCTAGGAAGGTAGATCTATGATTGTGCCAAAAAAAAAACGAAAAATCGTGATTCTCGTTTTTATAATTTTTAAATTGAAAACTACTATAACTACGTATTTTAAACAAAGAAATTCTTATGGCACATTTTCTGAGGAGTCCAATGACATTGCATTTTTCATGACGAATAAGACGGTCTAAGATGGCAGAGAAACAACAGTCAACTTTATTTTTTCTTATTGGCGCCATATTGGGTTTTCACATTTTTGAATACATCTTTTTTTTTTCTGATTACGGTGATGTCGACACATGATAGTTTTAGTTTTATATTTCGACCGAAATTGACCTTTATTCTTTTTGCAAAGGGTGCTTTGGAAACAAAAGCATCATTTTCGTTTTAGACAAACTATTGGCAGTTCAGCTTAATTTTAAGTTTCAGCGTTTACACTTAAGCGAAATTGTATACGATTTACAAGTAAGAAACAAGCGATTAAGTATGCTGAGAATGTATTCTTTCGAGTATTCTTTACATTAAAGCAAATTGAAAACAACAAAACAGGAAACTATAACAAATGCTCAAAATACTTTCTTGGTGAATTTCGCAAAATTGTCACTCAAGTGAACAACTAAGAATCTATCAACGTCCTCAACAAAAGCAGGAATATTAGTGAGAAAGAGGCGCTGATGAGTGACAAAATCCAAAACATCTCTCTCCCAATCTTCGTTCATAATTTTTTTTGTAGTAATTCGTTCATTCGTTTTACTAATTTTCAATAATTTAAATATAGACTGCCAATTGGAAAAGAGGCATTACTCACAAGCTTTCAATATCTGATGCGAGAACTTAATCGGATCTTTCAAAGAAGATAGACCTGGGAGGAAAATAGTATAGTTTTCTAAAGCGAAAGTTTCTGTAAAACTTATTTATCTGATCATAGGTTTGAAGAAGTCCTAAATGATCCTAAACGTGTTTTTAATGAAGATGGAAGTGCTTTTTTCTCAACCCGATCGGATATGAGGTTCTGGTAAAAATGATAAGTTAATAGTGACGAGAATTAATTGAATGTGTCAATACAGCTGGAGACATAGATTGTTCGATATGCGATGATTTCAAGAGAAGTAACTGAGAGAGTTTCCGGATTTTGGGGTATTGAAAAATGTGAAAACGGGTGGATGACAGAGGAGTTGGTATTACATTCTCTTCAATCTTAATTGATAGACGCGGTTCTCATTTAACACCAAATTGAGCAGGGTTTGTGTAAACAATGGCATGATACTGATAGCTCTGTATTCTAATACCACTCATCTCATCCAACCTATAATTCGAACTCTTAAGGGTGATTGGAAAAAGTTCACGATCTGAGCTCCAAAATGGATTTAGGAGATCTGGCGATTTTTTTTAGAATCCAAATGCTGTTGAATTAATTGGCAATTGGCACCAATCCAAATGAACCCGGAATCCAATGTCTTGGAAGCTGGTCTAAACTTTTTTTTTGAAAGATTGATCATGAGAAAATCTCATTTAAAAGCTGTGATGTAAGTATAGGAAGGAGACGTACACGATTTTCTCTATTTAACTTGTTCAAAGAGAAAACTTTTGAACTAACAAGTTTAAATCCTCAGAGACAAAAAACTGAAAATACACAACTCAAGGCTCTAAGGTAGAACCTAATTAGTGGTCTCTGATTTACATCGCTGTAAATGAAATCATTGACAGTATCAGTGTTGGGGAATCATTAATTTCAGAAGAATTTAAAAAACCATCAACTCTTTTAAAATCTCCAATTAATATAGATTAAATTACACCAGACTGTAAAGGAACTGTGCAACCCAATCAACGATCAACATCCACATATCTGATTCCATCTTTTTAAAAGAGCTCTATTTTGGCCTGAGTCTAAAGAAGCGAACTCAAAACTGGTTAAGAAAGAGAATTCATGGCAAGAATACCACGACAAAAGGAGAAGGAAAAATCAATAGAAGAGGAAAATAAGAAAACAAAATGGAAGCAAGGACACGAAAAAAGTAAGAACAGGAAAATATGACCAGAGATAGAGTAAAGGAAGAAGAGAGCTCAAAAATTTTTCAAATCATAAACAATTTAAAAAAAGTGTATAGTTCTTCAAATTCAGAGAACGATGAGAAATGGCAGGAATCTAGCGACAGAGTCGAAGTCATTAGTTTCTCCTGGAATGCTGAGAAAATGATCAACCAAGATGACAAAATGAGGAAAACATTATAGAAGTTAAGAAAATAAGGAAAGAACATAGAACAAAGTTCAACGCATTTGTATAGAGTTCATTTCGTCTCATTTCCAGATAATATAAATTTGTGTGTATGACTCAAGAATTATGTAGTAATGATGAAGACGAGACAAGAACATATACCTTAGCTCATAGAAAACTAGATTTTCCCAGAAATCGTTTAAAATATGAATTTGACAGAAAATTTAATTCCTGGATGGATAGTTAAACTACCTGCCAGCTACCGGTTATTGAAGGTGTCAATTACCGGAACATTAAGCAAAACTAGTTCATTTTATATTTTTTATCGGTTTCAGGATATTAATCCTTTGTTTACATATGCAAAAGTAGGCTGGTAAACAAGTCATAACTAAAGCTGTACAGTTATATTTAAAACTTGTACGGTAATAATATTACAAATACAGATCTGTCAATAACTGTCAACAGATGAAATAATAAATAATGAAACTATAATATAGGGCTATTTATTAATACATACAGACAGAAAACTACAAACAATAATAATTAAGTACTGAAATCCAACTGAAATATATTTTCAGGCAATCCAAGGTCCATTTTTATGTAGCCGTTGTGACACTCAAAATGTAAACATTTATGTAATATGAAAAAAAGTAACAAATAAAAACAAACAAAATATAACTGTAACCATGGCGACAAATCAACCCATACAGACTTGACCAACTAATGAAATGAAAACGTTATTAATAAGAGAATATCAAAAGGTAATATCAATTAATAATGTCTTTATTTTCTGAAACCGATAAACTATTGAACATATCACGGATGTTATGAATCATAACAGCCTTAGATGTCTTAAAATCCTCGCTCTGACATCTGCGGCAGTTATGATAGTCATAACATTCCTAGATATGTTAATAGCTATTACTTAATATATACATATAATAATAATATAATCATTTTTGTCTACCGATTCCTTTACCTCAGTTTATGATCGAAAGCGGCACTTAGATCTAAAAATAATTTTGGCCGTTCAAGAATTGTTTTTATATATTGTAGTTGAATTCAATGGCGTTATGCTCCTATGTCAGACATTACATTTCGCAACATTCAAGATCAAATTATATTTCGTACACCAGCCCTAATTTTTTTAAATCTCTTTATATCTTCATATAATCATCTATAGATCCTATACGCCAAGGCAGTGCACATCTAGAGTATCTACAATATTGTTAATAAAGATAACAAATGGAAGAGGTTCGAGTATGGAACCTTGAGGTATGTACGCCAGAAGTTAAATTAAGAATTAAATTAACCTAAGAAAGTTTTGAAGACAATTTTCGTTTTGTATAGAAAAAACTTTCAATCAAATAACTCTATTTGAGTTACAGGAAGTTTCATTTCGATCAAACAAATTTTAAAAGTTCTTGGCAAAATGACATCGGCAATATAATAATCCGTAAGTAAGTCCACAAAAATTCCCCAGAGATATAAACCAGCCTCATGCTAAGATTTTAGAAGAATCAAGCTGCAATCCAAAAAAAAAGAAGATTGAAATCGGGGAAGTAGTTCAGAAAATATTAAAGATTGAACTTAAAGTCACTTAAAATATTCCATAATTTTGTCCATGAGTGTATTAAAGATTAAAGGTATTGAATAAATGACATAAATTTAGATAATTTTAAAAATCACGCAGTATGCAAAACTTAAAATCTACCCCTACCGCTTATTTCAACTCAGCATAAAAAACTTACTTTCTTTTAAAAATTATAGATTTCGAAAAATTTCACGTCTAACCTTTTAATTGTGTAAACTGGTAAATTGCAAAATACATTTGTACCTACAAGTAAATGTATTTTGCAATTTACCAGTTTACACCGGTTAATTTGTTTCAGACCATCGACGCCCTGCCTGCTCCTCACTATTAACACCCATCCTCCCCAATATCCTTGCCTTGGCATCATAAACAGAATCTTGGCGAGATGTTATTAGATTCGTCCGTCCTACAGTGATAACTTGATTATAACAGATTATGTAACCGATAACGGAAGCAAGCATTAATGCTTATTAAGGTTCGTCCCAGTCACTTTGTCTGGCCACGTCGTGCCGCAGCACCTCGTTCATGGCCCACTTTAGATATCGTGAGTAGTGAACTTGAAAATGGCGACGCATAGTCTATCGTAACTTTTGTCTAAATAGTTTCCAACAAATTTCTGGAAATTAAAGCGTTATGTTTATGTTCATTATAAATATATTTTCAAGGGAATCTTGGCACAATTTGCAAGCGTAATGTTACATTGGTGAAACCGACAAATAAAAATTACTGTCTACTTATACTTAAAATCGAGCTTAAAATAAAGCAGATTAATTATGTGGCGTTTTGTAAATAAATAAATAGTGTCTGTATTTACTTTAAACATCGAATTTAGTTAAATATAGGTACACTGAGAGGTAATAATTATTATGTATTAACGATTTTGTTTTTTTGTTTTTTGATATTAACGATTTTGTTTTTTTGTTTTTTGAGGGAGTAGTGGAATCTAAACCTAGAGGTGACATCTACCTGAATATTGCCGCTTAGTTTAGTTCGGTTAGATTGCGTGCGCAGACGACGTTGGTTGGTAACCTATGCACAGGCCGTTACTTAAAATTTGAGTAATTCTTGTATTCAAGCGTGTTTTTTTTGTTTCTGCAAACCAAATTTACCTGCAATTGTTTTATGCAAAAGTTACCTTGCTTTGGATAGTGAAGTGAAGTGAAATAGCGCGGCCATGATGTAGACAGTTCGAGACAAGCTTACGGCGACGAAAGACGGAAGTGTACGAGTAGTTAAACGCATGTTTCTATGCAGCGGCCCTTCACATCGGAGAGGTATATTTTGAGGTTCCAATGTAAAGTTGCCCTTTCGTTATCTGTATGTTAGATCATTTCTGCTCTCATATTAAATGTAAATGTATTTCTCCAAACAAACAAAAATAGAAATAAAGAATGATACTGGTGCAAAATAGGATAACCAATCCGTGATGTTGAATACTGGAATTGTTTAAAATACCTATTTAAAAAAGTGTCACTAACTTATAAAGAAATTCCAAAATTGTCAATTAGTTTCAACTCGGACACCGATATCTAACCCTTTTTCTTAAACTTGGACCAATATGAAGTTCGATATATCCGAAGATTGATTAGTTAAGTAAAACTTACTAGGTACACTTTTTAACTTTGGCTTCTGCTGTTAATTTTGTGAAGAATATTAAATGCTATGGATGAAATAATTTTTCGTTAATAAGTTTGGTGCTCGTTCCGATATATTTCTAAATTAGAAAACTGTAAATGTAATTAATCAAAGTCGATAAACTTCCACCTTGACTGTGGCCCAAATAAATTAAAACTTTTAATAGAACAGTTGTTATTAATTATGTCTATACATTAATTACTTAATTAATTACCTAGCTCTTCAAACGTTTTTTCTTTAGATCTTCCGAATAAATTATGCGTATAATAATTGTATACCGTATCTATAATTATTTTATCAAGAAATGTCTTGGATTTATACAGGGTCCGGCGAAACATGTTATTCAATGTGTTCTTTAATAAGAGAAAAATTAATCAACTAATCGCTAGAACAGCAAATTTTATATGAAATGGTAGGATCACAACCTGCTTGTAATGATGAGCCTGAAATAACCTAAACAATGCTAACTAATGGCCAGGAAATTCTGGGTCGACATAACTTTTCAGCCGAATTTATGTAATATTTGTTATTTAAAGTTCCTCATATTTCTAATAAGAAAATTTTCTTTTGTTTGGGAATTTCATAAAATTTTCAAATAAAGATATTTTAATGGACTAAATATATTAAAAGGTAAGCAGTAGCAACCTTTATTATTGGTTTGAAATAAATACCGATGATACGTTTCCACAAGGCTTACCACGTTCCACATTTACTTATAGCATCACTTTATTCACTAATATGTTCATCTCGAAATTTCTGCTTCGCATTATACAATAAATTATGCAATACGAATATTCACGGTCTGGTTATAAACTGTTAATTTTAATTTTGGCAATTCTCTGGTTTTGTGCCATGAAAATAAAGCTGTCTAAACGCAGCCAGTTATATTTCAGTACACCTCAGATGTGATTAATGACATAAGCATGCCTTCTTTAAAAAGGGCAAATAAATATGTTTTTTTAACACGTGTGGCGATATATCTGTGAAAGTTGAAACTACGTAACCTGTCCTGCTTCCTGCTAAGTTGCGAAAAGATTCATAATATTTTTGTTACGTGTCTTTCATGTTTTTTTTTTTTGACTCATGGCACACTTTGAACCCGACTAAACACGTCGGAGTTATTTATAGTGTTCAGTTTGATTTTCCTTTCAGTCCCAGAGATTGGCATACATAATCGCTGCTAGTCCCCATATATTGCTTATACGAAGGCCCAGAAATCAATAGACATGGGTTAAAACAACCCCAAAGCAAGCATTTTCGTCTGGTCCAGTACACAGTGTTACATATAAATATACAGGTATTAACGTAACGTTCAAAAACAAATATTATATTAAAAAGTACCATTAAAAGAACATTTCCATTACAATATGGGGACTTTCTGTTGAGCCAAAAATGTCGAATTTAAAGAATTTACGACCACACATATAGACCTGCAGAAATAGAAAAAACGGTGTAACTAATTCGTTTCAGATAGCCGTAGGTAAAAACAGGTGTATTTAGTTATAAGGAATATATCTCTGCGATTCCTCCCAAATCAAATAAACAGAACATTGTTTATAAGTCACTTTTATGTGAAAAAATCATGAAATTTGGAGTTTTTTAAAAATTGCAGTAAGACTGC
This sequence comes from Rhagium mordax, assembly GCA_963680705.1. Classification (NCBI taxonomy): domain Eukaryota; kingdom Metazoa; phylum Arthropoda; class Insecta; order Coleoptera; family Cerambycidae; genus Rhagium; species Rhagium mordax. The sequence continues at coordinate 13,616,727 of OY796658.1, read as the reverse complement.
AGTAGATTAATTTTTTTGAATGTTTCTGTTTACTAGGTAATTCCAAACCGGTTAATTTAAGCCTCGGTTGATTTCATTTCATTGATTATTTATTTAAATAATTGCCGAAAACCATCGAAATTTTCGAAAATTTCAAGCATTTTTTACTCTGAAAGGAAAAATGCTAAACTCTTGAAACTTTGGTGGAATATGTGTCTCATTACCCTCAACTTACAAAAAAAATTTCGTTTTAAAATGTTTATTAGTTTTCGACAAATTCTATTTGTTTATTAAAAACGTCCCAAATGTTTAATGAAAAATTGACCTATTAACGTTATCAAAAATAATTCAACCATAGCTCATTTTTTTCGTCAAGACGTCAATTTTACGAATCTGTTATGGGCGTATCGATTTTCAATAATTTTGACCGTCAAAATGGCGTTAACAACATTGCTACTTTTCGGAGCAGCGTTTTTTGCAAATAACTTTACAACAAATGAACGTATCTGCACAAATCTTTCATATTTGAGTTGCTGGTATTTTTCTACAAATTTATAAAAAAAAATTGTTGCTCTGGGACATGTAGGAGCCGAGATAATTTTTTAAATTGTTTAATGCGCCAAATGTTTATTTATTAATATTTATGGCCAAAATTGAAACTGGTTGTTAATAAGATCTTGAATTTTGTGAATTCATCAAGTCCTATTGAAAACGGGTCCTTTTTGAGGTTAAAATATAATTTTTAATAATTAGTGATTTTAGAGCGGTCTTCAATTTGTTTGGCTCAAAGTACAGGTGATGTTTTTATCAAACGATTTTCAAATTGGGATAGCGAGAAAAATTCGTTATTTTCCGGCCAATTTCGACGTTTTTTTTTTTTAATTTGGGGTAGCTCACGAAAATAATAACAATGGGAACATTTGCAATATCCAAATAATAAACAAATAATTGTTATAAACAATTTTTTTTTTTTAATTTTTTCTTTTTTGGGCTTATGCAACTTATAATGTGCTAATGTATTAAATATAAATTTATAAAGATTATATAATGGTAACAATGCTGTACCATCGTATATTGTTTGATGGAGAAATAGTTTGTGCATACATTGTTACCATTATATAATCTTTATAAATTTATATTTAATACATTAGCACATTATAAGTTGCATAAGCCCAAAAAAGGAAAAATTAAAAAAAAAATAAAATTTTTTTATAACAATTATTTGTTTATTATTTGGATATTGCAAATGTGCCCATTGTTATTATTTTCGTGAGCTACCCCAAATTAAAAAAAAAAACGTCGAAATTGGCCGGAAAATAACGGAGATATGACGAATTTTTCTCGCTACCCCAATTTGAAAATCGTTTGATAAAAAATGCACCTGTCCTTTGAGCCAAACAAATTGAAGACGCTCTAAAATCACTAATTATTAAAAATTATATTTTAACCTCAAAAAGGACCCGTTTTCAATAGGACTTGATGAATTCACAAAATTCAAGATCTTATTAACAACCAGTTTCAATTTTGGCCATAAATATTAATAAATAAACGTTTGGCGCATTAAACAATTTAAAAAATTATCTCGGCTCCTACATGTCCCAGAGCAACAATTTTTTTTTATAAATTTGTAGAAAAATACCAGCAACTCAAATATGAAAGATTTGTGCAGATACGTTCATTTGTTGTAAAGTTATTTGCAAAAAACGCTGCTCCGAAAAGTAGCAATGTTGTTAACGCCATTTTGACGGTCAAAATTATTGAAAATCGATACGCCCATAACAGATTCGTAAAATTGACGTCTTGACGAAAAAAATGAGCTATGGTTGAATTATTTTTGATAACGTTAATAGGTCAATTTTTCATTAAACATTTGGGACGTTTTTAATAAACAAATAGAATTTGTCGAAAACTAATAAACATTTTAAAACGAAATTTTTTTTGTAAGTTGAGGGTAATGAGACACATATTCCACCAAAGTTTCAAGAGTTTAGCATTTTTCCTTTCAGAGTAAAAAATGCTTGAAATTTTCGAAAATTTCGATGGTTTTCGGCAATTATTTAAATAAATAATCAATGAAATGAAATCAACCGGGGCTTAAATTAACCGGTTTGGAATTACCTAGTAAACAGAAACATTCAAAAAAATTAATCTACTGCAGTCTTACTGCAATTTTTAAAAAACTCCAAATTTCATGATTTTTTCACATAAAAGTGACTTATAAACAATGTTCTATTTATTTGATTTGGGAGGAATCGCAGAGGTATATTCTTTATAACTAATACACCTGTTTTTACCTACGGCTATCTGAAACGAATTAGTTACAGATTCCCGTTCACATCGTCTAATTCTACAGGCCTAATATGAATAAGTTGGGGTACCTAATTAATTTGAGTATATTTTTACATATTTGTGAAACAAAACTCCAGTGAAGACATATTTTATTCGGAGATTTGACCGTGACAAAAGTTGACAACACTCCTTTATTGCCTCTAATGAAGTCTGCAGATCTTTAGTTTTTTTTCCGTTTCATTCGTACAATGGTTACAACTGCTTCGCTTGACAAATTAGAGGTATAAAAATTAGTCACCGAGCCATTACGGTAGACACAACAAACTGCGCTGTGGTTTTCCTGGAAATAAATTACGAACTATCGTCCTTGCATCCTTGAGAGCGCTCAGTTAATGACTGTTAATTGCACAATTGCCTGTCTTTGATGTCGGGTGAGGCGAAAAGGGCCCGTATGAAGCCCACATGTGTTCAGTGTACCCTCATCGTGTCGGAAAGCGTGCTCTTGTGTTCGTAGTTTCGTAGGTAGGATATGTCAATTGTCTTTTATTTCTACCTAATTAATTGCCATGCCTACTATCTTATCGTTCACGCTCGCATCACAATACACTAAATTACACGAATCTTCGTCGTGACGTTTAATTATAACTTTATAAATGATTTCATTAAAACTCACCGTTGATAAAATACAACACCGGTTGATTTACATACTGCTCTGTAGACTTTCGTGCAAACGTAAATAAATGTGGGGCTGTTGATGAAACTGGAATTAGTAAACCTCCTGCTTATGAAAATCCCATATATCACTGTTTACAATAATTATCTAAATTCAGCACTATTCAGTACTTTTTAGTTACAGTTATAATAATAATAATAATATTGATCGTGTCTATCTAAATGCTCCTTAAGAGTATTTTGTCTTTTTGGCTAAAATCTTCGCTTGGTAATCGATACTTATCATTTATTATGGTTGTTCTTAGAAACCACACGCTTCCGAATTACGTTATTATTTCATTTCATGGTTATTAAGGATGATATCACCGCCCCTTATTAGATATGATACGTTAACCCTCAGTTATCAGATTTGCAGTAAGTTATTGGGAAATGCAAAATTCAACCCGTTCCGGAGACCTCTTTGTATTAATCGTCCGTGCATTAATAAAACGAGTTAGATGTTAAAATGGTCATTTATTTGCTTTTCGAACAATAAGCGAGTCGGAGTCTGTGTAATTAATTAAAAAATGTTTTGCACTTTATTTTAAATCGTCATAGCCAGATGTATACTTTAAAATTAGCCTCAAGACAATGACTACAGTTTATTTCTTTCACGACCTCACAGCCAACAAAAATAGCGGACCAGGTAAAACGTTTGATGCTGTTTATAAACTAACTGGATATGCAGATTTTAATCAATGATGTTTTGGTTTCTCCTTAAAACGGTTTCATTTATGAATTGTCATGTAGGAAAATTATCCTTTGATTTAATTTAATTTAGTAAAAGGAAAGGTCTTATACAATTGTGTTCAAATTCATTCTAGTAAAGACGTCTTGAATCTGGTTGTTTGCTGAAAACTGAAACGCTCATCCACTATATCTTAAGGCTGCGAATTGAGTGTATATTTGGTTGCCTTATTTATTAAAATTGATTCAAAATACGACTTACTATTTGGTAAATAACTCCTTTATAAATATAAAATAGAAAAATACTTGCGATGTGTCCAACTTAACAACAGAAGATACTTACATGTATTTTAAACTATAAAAGAAATTAAATCCCGATTATTAAATAAATAAAATTAAAAATATACTCAGGTAAAACAAGGATAAAATAAAGTAATCCTCATAATAAAACAAATAACGAAAAACTTACGTATGGTATACTCAATAGATAAATACAAGTTAAAAAAGGATGTCATATTTGAGAACAATCTTCCTAAATCAGCTGTAGAACACCTGTTGTAGTAAGAGGGGTCAACGAGCCACGCGTAAACAAAGGGTCAGCTACGCTAAAATAAACCAAACGTAAACAAATTAAAGGCGTAAATAAAGTAAATGCATTGTACTATGTTTTTTTTAAAATAATCAATAACAGAACAGATGTTATTTACATGCTTGGAACAAAGTTTAAACGACTTTCAACACAACAGTTAAACAAATATGCACTTTATTTCTGTCAATTTCTATAAAAATGTAAATAATTAGTGTAAGACTTACCTGTAAAACCTCTAGTCTAGTCAAATGACGAGACACAATGTAAATTAGATCCTAAGAAGTATTTGTGTAGTGATATTCGAAAGGTTCAGTGATGTTTCGTCGAAGTCAACGGCAGTTCAAAATTTCATCTCTCGCAATATCAACAAATGGGTATCCACAGATTCGTCATGAAATAAGGATGCTGAAAATAACAAAATTTCACAGGAAAAATATAGAATAAAGAAAAAATAGGCAAAAATACAAATCATAAAGGACAGATAGCAATCTAGAAATCCTTGATTTGCAAAATTTCTGAATGTTCCTTAGAAACGAAAACAAAAGTGGAGTTGTTATTGGGTAGTGAAAGAAGCAAACCCTCGTGCAGATCGCTCCTGAAAGATATTGAGAAAATTATTATTTAAATTGGAAATTTATATACCCAGGACTTTCCTAGGGTGAGCCAAGGACAAATACGAAAAAGTAACGGAAAAGCAACTCCAACTTACCAGGAATTAAGGTAAAAATTATCCTAATTAGTAAGCACCCGCCTGATTGGTCGAATTCCAAAATTGCATCCAAGGCCTATTTGGTTTAAACAAATCCAGTAAATGGTGCAAGAAATTCTAGAACAAGCAGCCATCAAACCTGCTCCTCAAGTGTCAAAAGCAGGACTGCCAATTACGCGCAATTAAAAAGACTCCAAGAGGACACAGTCCTTAATTTGTTATAGATTTAATAAATTTTAATTATCACAGGGACTTAGATATAAGGAACGTTAATTCTTTTGATCATCTCACAATATAAAAAAAAAACGTTATATTTTGAGTGTCATCTATGTTTAATTGTAATAACCAAAGCATTTAAATTCATCTCAGCTTAAATAGTTAAGTGACATTCAGTCTTATAAAGATCTCTAATTTTCTGAGTCCAAAGAAATCTAAGTAAATAAACCAGCACGAAATTCAAATAACCTTTATTCAAAAATAGCACAACAGCAGACAGGTAAGATATTTCTTCGTTAGTAGAAGAGAACTCCCAAAAGGCCCTGAAAAGTAAAAGAGTAATTGTAGCAAACCTACAGTAAGTTTCACGTTAAATTATTATAAAATCATACGCACTGTCGCTTATTAATAAAACATAGAAATAATTCAGCCCAGTGGCGGACTGATCGTATACCATATAGTCGATAATTCAAAACTAAATACAAGAACAAAAAAAAATCTCTCAATGTCAAAATTAAATACTAAACATGTATAAAAAATTATACAGATATCTAAACTTACCTTAAAATAATAAAAAAATGTAAATTCAAAATTTAAAAAAAATCCAATAACGATAAAAATCAATAAAACAACAATATTTCCCCGAAAATCCCCTCTACATAACAATTAAATTGGCGCCCAACGTGGGGCCCAGAAAGAAAGAAAAATATCATCAATAAAATTCAAAATTTAAATTTAAAACAAAATAAGTTAAAAATTAATAAAATAAAAAAAATTAATAATATTTCCCCAAAATTCCCCACAACATAACAATACTAACACCTAATGAAACAACGCTTTTTTCTCTAAACTACAAGATTGTCCCGAGAAAAATTATTGAAGTTCTCCGATTTACGTAATTTGCGAAATCATAATTTTTAACTACACAAAGTAATCAATTTCAATAAAATATGATTCATAAGATACTCTGAACACCCACAAGTTATTTATCTGAATAAAAAATGTAGTAAAAGTTATTTTGTGAAGTGTAGTTTACTGAATAGATTTTACTAATAAATGGATGAATCATCACAATATTTTAGCAAATTGTTCAACATATCGATCGCTGAGAGAGGGCGCTATTTCTTCTTACAATTGAACTGAGAATTTATGAATGGAAGAAATAGTGCGGCAATTTTTTAAATTCAATTATGCAGAAAAAGCAGTAAAATAGGTACTAAAAACTAAAACTTATACTGATAGGTATCAAATAAAAAAATAAAATTTATAAACTTATTTACCACTATGTCTAGCCAGGTTGATGTAGTAGATATTTAGAAAATATTTAGATATTTTATTATTCTCGTAATATTCTTAGTTATTAGCAATATTAGCATAATTTCTGTTGTCAGCATGAAAAATATTCTACCTAGTTATGCTTCAGAAGAATTAGAAAATATTTTATTAACTAAAATATTGCAATTATTTATTTATGTTGTGGTTCTCTGCTCACTGCATTTTATTGTAACGAAAAACCTTACATTATTGCAATTTTAAATTCGACTTCCACTACGATTACCACTACCAACTACCAAAACCAAAGCCGAATTTTTACGTTTTACCGTGAGCGAACAGTTTACTTGTATAACTAATCACGGAACAGGAAATTTGTATTCAATCAATCAGCATTAATTGTTAATAACCATGTTCCAGTCGCAACGCAAAAATATGCCTCAAATAACTGGTTTATTCGTTGGGAGAAATAGAAAGAATAAAACGTCGGGTCGTAAGCAGGTAAAACTCCTGCGTTCAAGGTCAACTTTACAACTCTTTACTAATAAGACGCGCTATTGCCAAATCGGTTAGAGTAATTATCGTTTTCACATTACACATTCTAAAAAAATTCCTTTTTGTGTTTTTCTTTCCTGTCTTCAAATACTGTTAATATATTTTAATTCCAGCTTTCACTCTTGACATGTAATGTAGTAGCGTAACGCCAGCAATTTTACTAGGTATAAAAACATTTTTGCTGCTGTTTCAAACCTATTTTAATAATGGCGTAACAACCTGAAGCTTAAACTCGCATATTTTCACCGTACAAAAAATGTAATTAAATTAAAGCTCCCGTTTACTCTAATTCCAGTTCCTGGCCTTTACAACACTGGCTTTATTAATATTTGATTTAATGGCAAATCTACATAAACGCGTAAAAATACCAAAATGTTTTTTACTCCTCTTTGAAGTATTTTTCGTGTTTATTACTCTAATTGAATTATCTCCTAAAAGAATTACAATCAAAACAGCATTTTTGTAATGTTCTACAATTTCAACATGTTTGTGCTAGTTTTCATCCTACGTAAAACACCAAGCAAAACCAGGTGATAAATAGCTAGAAAGTAATTAGTAATTATAATTAATTACTCTTTAGAAATGGTAATTTGTAATTATTTACAAGTTTTAACATAATTGGTAATTGAAAATAACAACGTAGGTACACAATTTTTTTAAATGTTGATTACGTCAATTTGACGTGCACAAATATACGCGTTTCGTGTGACGTTCGATTTCAAACCTTTTATCATAGTAAAAGCTAGGTTTAGTTATTTTGTTTTCCAGCAAAAATGTTTTTCTGGTTGAAAGGTTTCCTTTGTGAATATTATATTTTCCCCTTGTAAAATTTTTTTTTGTGTTTTATGTTGAATCCCTTTGGTAAATGTACTATTTCTGTAATATTGTAAATTAAATTTTTGTTGGATCAAAATTATATTTGTTTGTTTTGTTAAACAATTGGTTAATTATTTACTAATTTAATGCTTTTGTTCCAGGTAAGACTTTTAAATGAGGACCAATAAATATGTTAAGTAAGGTAATTACATATAACCATTATTTAAAAATATCTCTTAACATTTAACCTTACTAATATTCGCTTATTTGAGAAGTGCTTTGAGGCAATTGATGATTAATTGTATCCTCGTTTGGAGTGTGTGAATAGCTTTGTTGTTTCGCATATTATTTTAATAAGTACTGTTAATTAAACATCAAAGCCAACGAATTCCGTTCCACAGTGTAGACTTATCATTAATAGAATGTTTATTAATATATTGGCATTTGCGGTCGTGTAACTAAATTACATTCGAACTGAATTACAAGGCATGTTAAACTTATAGCATGTATTATTACATGTATGTTGGATCAATAGTGGTGCTTTTACACCAGGAATTTTAGCTAAAATTTGGGTTAATCAAAAAAAGGAAACAAGTACACACAACAGAACAGTAACTGATCATTTTTTTAAAGGCTTTAAAAATAAATAGTGAAGTAAAAAAATGTCTTTAGAACTATTATCCATCTAGTTTACATACCCCTACATGTGTAAATAACGGATAATTTTTCTAAATTATCTTCAATGAGTCTGTGACGATTACTGGTCATGGTCAATATACTGTGAATTTAAAAATGGGAAATTAGTTTTATTATTATATAATTATTAAAATGGAAAATATTTTTGTTAATTATTTATGAGAGTTTCATATCAGGGGGCCATTAAAATAAACACACCACCATGATTATTTCAAATATTTTTATTATTTAAAAAATGCACTAAAAATTTTAGTTGCTAAAAAATAAACTGGGGAGGTGTAGGTACCAAGTACAGAGTGATTCCTATAACGTTTTCACCCCAATTTTTTGGTTTGTCTTTGGAAATAAAATAAAAATATTTAACTTATCTTACAGCATTTTTTTTTCCAAGGATTTCGAAAATTTCAACAAAAAAACAATTCAAATAAAAGTGGGAAAAACAAAACGATGTTTCTTTAAATGTTCTGTATATTTTTACAATTTTGATAAAAGATTTAAGTCGATTTAAGTTTTCTTTCCAAAAATGTAACATAACATATATATTTACCTTCATATTTAGTAAAATACTGATAATAATTGAAATAATAATAATAATAAATATCAGTAATTTACTAAATATGAAAGTAAATATACTCGTAAATATATGTTATGTTATATTTTTGGAAATTAAAATTTTTAATGCATTTTTTTAATAATAAAAATATTTTAAATAATCATGGTGTTTAATATTATTGTTTATTTTAATACCCCCCCCCCCCCCCCTGAAGGGCCTTCTGGATCCTCCTGTGCTCTCATTTCCATATATTTTGTTTTATTTCGTTACGTTTTTAAATTATTTTATAATATATAGATTATGATGATAATTATTATGATCGTGATAATGACACAAAAAAAAATGAAACAGAAAAGATGATGAAGTTTCAAGATCCTTAAATGATTTTATTGAAATTTTTTTAGATTTTTTGCGGGAAAACTATTGCTCCTAGAGAGAAATATTCGAAAATATTTTTTTTGTAAAAGCATCTAACAATCAAATTATGATCGCGATAATGATGACTTTGAGTCCTTACAAGAAAAAGATGGAAGAAGAGAAGATGAAGAATTAAGACCCTGAAATTTGATTGAAAAAATTTATATACAATTTTTTTGCGGGAAAACTATTGCCTCGACTATTGCTGTAGAAAAAGTATAGAGATATTTTATGCATAAAAACATCTAACGGCCAAAGTATCATAAACCAATTTACTCTACAAATCTCAAAATAGCATTGTTTTTGGATTATTTTGCAATTTTCCAATTCGATACCTGTAAACTATTTTCTTGTATCTTTCTGGCAATTCCATAACCATCCTTCTAACACAGCAACTACTGTATCGGAAGCTCCAAGTACATTTTAATAATAGGTACAGATTTTGTGAAGATATTTTCAACTTGGATTTTCTCGAAAACGACTGATTTATGATACAATGAATAAGAATCATGTTTCATGTAAAACTAGTTCCTTTCAAATAATTGATCATTTAAATTCTAAGGAACTCTCTGCGTGCGAAATATAACTACATATAATGGAGATCTCACAAGTGCCAGCCATAATATGCTGGATAGACAATTAATTACGTTACATTTTATAAATAATAAAATTTTATCAAATTTGAAATATAATCTAAAAGAAGGGCAAAAAATTTATTTTTGGGTCTGTAACTACTCTGTACGCCTTCTTAGAGAAGAAAATTTGAATTGCTGTTATCAGTCAAAATTTAGAAATTTCAAAATATTTTATTTTATTAATTCATATATTATACGCTTCAGGACACCTTAAAATTGACCAAGATTTATAACGCTGTAAAACTGTCAAACATGTATGGATTTTGCCGGGTTTTTAGCGTTTCAAAAGAAATTTAATTGGCTTTCATATTACCTATTTAACTTTAAGATAAAGTTACAAAACATGCTTATACAGGGTGTTAAACAAAAAATGCCTGTTTCTTCAGTCAATTTTTATCTTGTGCACAGCGTAAACCAAACACCAAACACATTAGAATTTTGTAAAATTTATTTGTCAAATGTGTCTGCTTTAAAACACTTTTAGAATTTTGCTCCTATCTTTTTTGTATAGAAAAAGTTATAAAAGTTTTAGTAAAATGTTAAATTTTCACAATAAAATAACAAAAAATTTCAATCTTTTATTTATATGGACATTAACATTAACTTAACCCTATAATTAGCAATGAGTTGGGCCACCTCTGGATGTTATAATTTTATAAATTATAACATCCAGATCAAATCAAATTATTATCTCGTATGGAATTTGATTCCACTCTTCTACAAGGGCTTCTCTAAGTTCTCGCAATGTATCAGGTTGATTGTTTCGACTTAATATTCGTCTTGTAGAACTTCTCAAATTTGCTCTATGGGGTTTAAATCTGATGATATTGCAGGCCACCACATGCGGTTTATAAATACCCTCTTGGTAAAAAAACTCGTGTACAATAAATGCTCTATGTGGTCAATCACGTTATACTCAAATTTTAGTAATCAAATCCATCCGTTATTTTATTGTGAAAATGTAACATTTTACTAAAACCTTTGTATCCTTTTTCACAAAAAAGATAGGAGCAAAATTCAAGAAGTGTATTAAAGCAGGCATATAATGCAAACAAATTTTATAAAGTTCTAATATACAGGGTGTTTAGTTATTGCGGTGCACAAAAAAAACAGTCATTTGTGTAACACCCTGTATAAGCATTTTTTTGTTACTTTATCTTAAAGTTAAATAGGTAAGGTGGAAGCCAATTAAATTTCCCTTGAAACGCTATAGAACCGGCAGAAATCCATACATTTTTGACAGTTTTACAGCGTTATAAATCTTGGTCAATTTTAAGGTGTCCCGAAGCAAATTTTGACGAGTATATTTTGATGAAAATAAGGCCACAAGCATATAAGTATTATAAAAGAACGCATTATTTTTCATTTGATATATATATGCAAATAAGATTCGTTCCTCGAAAGATCAAACACTACAAGAGCGTCCTTTGTCTCAAAATGTTGTGATTTAGCACTCCAAAAAAAAACTTAATTTTGTACAAGTTCATTTAACTCGTTAAAATATGTTCATTAACATCAGACGGGTTCAAACGGACAATAAAACAAACAAATTAAATAGTTAAGAGTTAATGAAGACATCTATGTTACATGGAAATATTAATCTTGGACACCAAAGTCTCATTAGTCCGAAAATGCAAGCAAATATTTTAGGTCGGCGGACCGGCAACATGGGATTCGGTTTGATAAATTCTACCCCATATCTCATTCCGTACAGTAATCACTGGTTTAGTTCATAATACACTTATTAATTATCCTGGTTTTGAAAAGTCTATTACTGAGTGAGGTTTGAACGTAAAATATTAGTTAAGGCCAAACTCAAAATATTTGATGGTAGATATTTTGTAGGAATCAAAGTTTATTTAAAAAAAAATGTAGAAGCATAAAGCCAGAGTAGAGTCGAGCAATAATTAACAACGCGATGGACACTGTTGGTAATTAATTTAGATGCGGTGTCAGGAAATTGGCCAAGTGAGTTACATTAATATTAGTTTGATAAGAAACTATTGATTTGGCCGCTAAACCGATTAACGGGTCAATAATTTTCTCGAATGATTCTATAATTTTATGGGCAAGTAAACCATTCACAGGATATTTAAAGAATAGGCTGCAGCTGACAATGTTCATTAAATTTATTATAAATTTGTAATTGAAAAGACCATGTTTGCATGATAATAATTTTAATAATATCCAGTATTTTAAAGAGAAATAAATTACTTAATAACCTTTCTCAAAAATAATAAGGTCCTAGCATATTGTTTGAATTTCTTAAATACGCTCGAATTTTTAGTTCTTGGGTTATGGGTACTTAGAAAAAGGGTGAATATATTTTATTATATTATTCATTGTTCACAATTTACTTGTACAATTATTAATTTAAAGGACCATCTTCAGGCATATTTTATATATCGAATCCATGAGGGGCTTTTTGATTTTTTTGGAATTAATTTATATATGGGTCTCCTTTACATTGTTGTTTTCATATGATTACGGTTTTCATTAGCATATATTATAAATAAAAGTAGCCCCTCTATATAACCTTGAAGCACTCCATGGCTTACTCTTACTGGAATTTATTCCATTATGCATTTTATTTCCAGATATAATGGTAGATAAATATTGCTATATTACTTTTAATGTATTTGTATAGGAATGCTTAAACTCAAACTTTGTTTTTCTGTTATTTAAAGGATTTTTAAAGACATAGAATATCAATCAAATATCGTTGAATTTCCTTTGCTTATTTAACACGTGTGCTAAATTTTACACACATCCGACGCGCATTGTGTTTCATTCAATTTGATAGGACTTCCCTCGGGATTTCTACGGATTTTCTTGAATATCATTGCCTTGCGTACAATGTTCTGATTAAATTCGCGAACCACCCTTACCAAATTCTATTATATTTTTTTTAACTTGTCAGCAAATTTTACACACTTTATACCTTAATCGCGAGTAATAAATTTCCCAAAACAATACATGGAGTAACTGTTACGATCAACTTTTTCTACAATAAAAAAATGTATTTTTGTTCGTGACATTTTCCTAAATATAAATCTGTATCGGAAAAAATAGAAAGTAGAAATAAGTTCCAATTTTTATGGCTAATGTATATGCACGTATTTGGTATCCAGCTTATAAGGTTAGCATAATTTATTCATATTTCTTATTATATTTATGTCACACCTGTTCTCATTCCAGCGTCAAACACAATCAACTTAGAAATCCTTACCACCAACTAAGGCAATATGTAAAGTAGTAGCGTAATTGTTATTTATGTAACGTGAACAAGATTTTACAATGTTGGTGCGTATGTTATTAATTTGTGAAGGAATGTAATTTAAAATGATAAATATATTATTATTAATCAACATAAAATATACGACTGCCAACCATGGGTTGAATAATATTATACAAATTGCGACCGCTGTAATATTGCTAGTAATTTTTAAATGTTATTCGTATCGCCGCAAATAACCAGTGAGCATTAAGGATATGGTCAAGCTATAAGATAACAGGAGACTCAAAAATGCAAAGAGTCCATAAATTTTCATAGAAATTGATTTCATTATTAAACAAAAAATAAATATTGTTGGTGGTTATGTTATAACGAGGGGTAAACCCTCGGGTAAACCACCTATCCAATTTTGTACACCAAAAATTCTAGAATTCTAAAAAATGCTAATTTTCATATAATTGTTTCAAAAAATTCTAATAATTCTAAAAAATTCTAACAATTCTAAAAAATTCCAAAAAATTCCAAATAATTCTAAGTAATTCTAAAACTTTATAAGAATTCTGATTATTTTTCGGTCATTCTAAAACACTAATTTATTATCTGCATTTTTATTTTCTGTATCATTTTTACGTTCATAATTTTCAAATACTTTGTTATTTATGCAACAAGTGCGTAAGGTGAGATTTTTTCACAAATGCGACAATCCCATGAGTGAAAAAAGCCCACCTTTCGCACGAATTGCATACAATATTTTTTCTTCTACCGAAATGCATCTAAATTCTCTAATAATAATGTGAAATGTCAAAACTTCATGTCATTTAAAAATCACAATACTGTTATAGCCCACTTAATTTTAAATGAGTGAAATTAATCAATGTCTATTATTTCTTTGTCTAATGTCAATATAAATGAAACTTCAGAATTGTAAAAAATTTAATCATTATTGTTAAAGAATACTGAAAAATAGGTGGTACAATGTTTTATAATAATACCGTGATAGTAAATAAATGGACTGCATAAAATTAAATAAACACGTTTAACGATTTTAAAATAAGATATGATTATTATAGATGCTCTAATAGGTATGCAATTGTTTAGTATGTTACTTTACGCACTAGGCGTAAAGTTTAACTTTACGTACTCTTCAGCGTGCGGAAAGTTAGTACTTTACGATCGGTAGTAGAAAAAATATATTTATCTAATCTGTGTTTAACCTTTCTTTCCCTCATAGAGTAATCAAATTTTAAGGAGTCGTACTTTACATATTTTGAGGTCCTACTATACTGGCTAGGTATGCTAAGTAAATTTTTTATAAAAGTTATTAACGTTTATTCTATCTAATTTCACGAATTTTGGAGCAAAAACATTTATTTTTAATTTTCGTAAAATAGAGTTAATTTAATTTTTAAGGTAAATCCCCTTGAAGCATCTTAAAGTACACATTTCAAGCTTTAAAAATCACACCTACAGAAATCTAATAAACGTGATTTAAACCAGAGAGGTCAAATTTTGTCACTCTCAAAATTTTGAAATTTTGGAAGTGTGCATCGAGGTGTGCATCTTCTAAATTAAATTTTTTAGATTTTTTTCACTCATAGGATATTTTTATACATTACCTCTATCAAGAGTAATATGTGAAAATTCCACGTTTTTATCTAAAAATTGTAGAAATGGTAGAGATTTTACCTCGGATTTTACCGATTTCATCGGAAATCTCTTTATGTTCCGATTTCATATATATGTACTATTCCTACATACAGGGTGTTTCCTATAAAACTATACCCCCCCTTATTTCGGTCAATTACCGCCGATTTTAATTTTTCAAAACCCGGTCTAACACAGAATTTTCCGTAGATTTTGAATATGCTATTACTTTTTTCCTATTTCAACCGTATACGAGGGGCAGAAAAAAGTATGGTTTTTTTAAATGAAACACCCTATATATTTTTACATGTTTGGATTCGCCTCGTCCTTCTAATCTCGCTTCTAATTACAAATATATATGACACTTATATATATATGCTATAAAAATGGCGTAAATAATTGAATTTAAACTTAGGGCGTTTCCTTCAAAACTATACCCCCTTATTTCGATCAATTATTAACGATTCAAAATTTTCAAAACCTACACAGAATTTTTTGTAGATTACTATTACTTTTTTTCTCCCTTCAACGGTATACGAAGGGTGGAAAAAAGTATGGTTTTTTTTATGGAATGCCCTGTATTTTTTACAAATATAAGTATTATACCTATATATTTATAATCAGAAAGATAGGGCGGATCTAAATTTTTCCGAAGTGAAAACCTCTTGATTGACTCCACTAAAATGGTTGTTCACGCTATTGCGCAAGTTCGCCGCCCGGCGCGATGTGGCAGACAAATTTGTATAGCTTGCGCATGCTTTTAATAGGTAAAAATTCTGATTAAATTCTAAAAAATTCTAATTAAATTCTAAGAAATTCTAAAAAAATACTAAAAATGCTAATAAATTCTAAAAAATACTGATAATTCTAAGAAATGCTAATGAATTCTAAAAAAATGCTAAAAAATTCTAAAATTCTAACAGCTTGTACACCAAAATTCTAAGGTGGTTCCCCCCTCGTGTTATAACATGCATATTATGTAAGAAGGTTGTAGAAAATAACTGAATATATCTTCTAGATACTGTTTAGAAGCCGACATAAGAGCCGATAATTTATTAGCGTAAATATTTTACGGTACATCGCCGAACAGTTGTTAAATCGTGTAAATTACAATAATAAACAAAAGTTGAACCTGCAGGATCTGAGCATGTTAAAAATGTAAAACATAAATGGTTGAAATATTTCTCTGAATACCTACCTTTTTTCTGGGCTTTCCCTGTAAATCTACCAAATTAAGATGTCACAATAACGTACCGTTTTAAATGCACCATAAAATTTGTGTGAAACCGAGATTAGATGTAGAGATTGATATAGGGCTGCGTGAACCAATTTGTAAACAGATATTTTTAAATGTCTAGGTAGAATTATTAACACATGTTCCGCTTCCGAGATATCTCAAATTAATACGTTTGGTTTAGTTTAGCTCATTTACTGTTACTTTACTGAAGGAGTTAAATATTTTATTTCTCCGCGGCGGATATTGAAATTTTGACGAAAATGTACATTTTCGACATGTAATTATAAAAACTTTGAAATCGATTTTTGAAAAACGGATATTGTCGTTCTGAATATACAGATTTAACACAAGTGATTTATTTCTGACTAAAAAAGTGGTATATAACTTTTTAATTTCCTTTAACACCCTGTACAAGAAAGTAAAAACTTAAAATGTGGAAACAAATGAATATCGCAAATTGTTCTTTTTTACCCTAACCTTCTAATAAAATTAAAAATACATCACCAGTGTTGCTAAATTCAAACCTACCATCTTACAATAAGAGAAACAAACCGTCACGTAATTACCTGAATTCGAATCAGCTTTATATAAATAACTCCTTGTCTGGGTAGGAAAATTTATTTAATTTTCCCCAGCGTCTTTCGTGCTAACGGCAAATAAAACTGTCAAAATATACTAGGAATAAATGACGGCAATAACATATATTTAATATACTACCCTGATAAGCCCTGCTCAAAGTGAAAAATAAATTTCTGATCCCCGTTTCATACTATTAACTTTTATGTAATTGTAAGGGTTCATTGTGGATTTTTCTTTAACCAGTTTTAGAATTCATTAAAGTATTTCTAAGCAAGTAGCAATAAGTGAAAAAGTTATTTCTGTTGGTTAAAAAAACGCATCATTTCGAAAACATAGATTGTTGATTATTGAATGCAACAATGGAACATTAACTATTCATTTCGATTGAGTTTTAAACAAAACACATTTTTATCAATAATAACAAATTAAATACCTACATCGAAATTCTCGTGACGAAGAGTTTTTCTTCTGAATTTCAACGTATTTTATGAAAATCAATTTGAATAATTTAAACAAGAAAAGTGCTTACATCTATAAACTACCGAGAAATGTGGAAATCCATATCGCGACACAAGTCGATGGTTTGTGTATAAAATCTTGTTGGCTATCAAGAGACAGGATTTTAGCTCTCCCACTTCATCTAAGCCCCGTCCCTAGCCAATCAGAACGCTCCATTTGCTTAGCCTCGCTCCTTCCCCACCCCTTTCGTCCAGGCCCCCCCTCATGCTGTCAAGCATAACCTAACTTTTCGTACCCCCCCCCCATCGAACGGTCAAAGTCTTACTAATTTTTCGTTGCTCCATCGGTCAATCATAACCTTACTTTTCATGACCTCATCGAACTGTCAAAATCCATAACATTACTTTTCGTCATTGTAGACAATTTTTACGAACACTATCTAATCTGGTGGTGTATTTACATATTTATATTATGCTATCTCAAGTCAAAAATTAAATTATTCGAAAATACACATATTATACATTACCAACTCCGAAAAACGTGACAGCAAACCAGCAAACCAAATAAGGGGTATACTTTCTTTTTATTTAAATAAAACTATTTCAAATTTGTATCACGTTTACAAACTTCATTACAAACATTGTATTATTAAATTTTCTCCTCCAAACAAAATACTTCAAAATGAAGCCTGTAAATCGAACGCTCTGACCACTAAAAACAAATAACTTCAAGTCCCTCAGTCAATGGCACTTGTAATTTTATTTATTTGCATTGTTATTTATTTTTATTTAAGCAATCGGAACACGCATATTTAATTAATTACTGCATGCATCATAAAGCGACCACCTCTGTATATTTGCTTACTTTCGTCATAGATTTTTCAAAACGGTTCTGCCCCCCTGTACTACACACACTTGATACTTCTAAAGACGCAGTGTGAATGTTATTCGTTGATCACTAAACAAACTGACTTTTCCAAGTCTTCCCGACAACGTTATAATGTGAAGTGTAAATATTTACGCTGTCTTTAGTGGAGGATGACTTGTTTAAATTAATTTACATTTTTAACTACATTTACATAGGCAGGTTGGTTTTTAAAATAAATTTCCACTTAACAGAATTAGTAAAACTACGTGCACTGTGAGGTACGAGGATCGTTAATTCTCTAATAAGTTATTTCTGATTACCACTTAAACTTAAAAAAATTTAGATAATGCAATTTCCATAATATTTAGGCGTTTGACGATAAAGCTATTATCTCTCTAATCCCGTAAAATATCATGACACCTACTTATCCCTCGATGTTCCCCAAAAGATTGTAAATAAAATTGTTTTTCTAATTTATGGGTACATAGCACGCACGTTTATTTTATATTATTCATTCTTAACGTTAAAATATGTAAAATAAACTGCCTCAGTTGTAAACTTAAAAATAACGTGTTTCCTACTTAAATAAAACTGTCATGTGTTTCATTCTGTGATATTTTCTATTTTGCTCGCGTAAATATCACAATTTGAAAAATATGACATTAATGAATAAGTTTATAGTAAAATCTCGTAATTATTTATTTTGTTACTATCCTTAATTAATATTGTTGGCAATTTGCTGTGATCACATACATTTTGATAATCTGTTACCAATTAATTATAGAAATAGGCAACCTCGTCAAGGACAAAAATAACTAATTTTAATATGTAGCCATTTTGGGTACAAGTACAACTTCTATATAACATTTTTGGCCCTATTATCGATAATAAAGGAAGTGTTGGACTTTATCGCACCGTTGACTCACCCTGTACAGTTTTGACCAGGTAAAAAAAATACGTGTGTATCAAGGCTCTTCATATTTCCTAAAAAAAGTGCAATGATGTATAGTATCCTAATTTGACTTAAGAATGGAAATTATTACCCAGGTAAAATGAAACACTCTGTATGACAAAAAATTAGTTTAGAGAGATTGACACCTTGTATATAAAATTTACATTGTCGCCTAAATATATATTTTTTAAACTTGTATGTAGTATCACAATGAAATTCAAATATTGAAACTAAAAGCCAATTCTCGATAGAAGCGAATTATTCATTATTGAATGAATTTTTAATATATTATCTGGATGTAAATTTTATCATATTCAAATATTTTCACACGGTTCATTTATACCAATACCTCATAATGTTATGTTAAACTAATATTTATTTTACTCGGTTAACGTATTTCATATTTAACACTAATTGAAAAATTCAACATCAATTACCATTTCTTTCAGTTTGAAGTTTTATGATCCTAAAAAAATTAAATCATCGTGATAGAAACCAGTCGACAAATTTGTCTACCGGGATGTTTCGTCGGTTGTGAAGTGTAACATGTTTTTGAATATATTTACAGAGTCGGATTCTCGATAGTGGGCGAATAGGCGGCCTCTCGAAACCCCAGACGTGGGAGGCCCTAATTGAATTTTTAATTGAAAGAAAATATCTTAAATTTGCCTGGAGTACAAGAAACTTTGCGAAACTTTACCTCGTGATTATTTTCTTTGTTGTTGTATAAATAGACATTCTATACCAACCAACGTAGCGTGTTTTATATTTTTCTAATGGAATCATTTCGGCATTAAGGTGTTAACAAGTAATAATTGCGACCAATACATAATGTGTAAAGAAGAGCCATCGACTTATCTTCATAAGCCACATAAAAAATAGGGAAATTGAAAGGAATTGTCACACCAAATAATCACCAAATAAAAAGGGAAAAAGGACGATCAGATGGGGAATTATTGTTGGTACTATCTTGTAACGACACTTACTTTCGATGTATTGATACTTACGTAACCTTTCTCTTTTTACGGAAAACTCGGGCGCCAGTCCTTTCCCTTTTTGAAGTGTAAAGAACAACACTTTTGTTTCCTGGCGGTGTCAAGGAAAACCCTAGACAGCTAACAGTTGAAGACACGGTTTTTTGCCAGAGGGTCTTGAGATGATCATTATGTCAGTATGACTTGAACAATTTCTCAAACGGGTTAATTAGAAATTTAACATAAATGATAACTCGGAACTTCTGATAGGTATTATAACAGATTTATTCAATATGCAATTCGGACGTTTAATACAATGTTTTATGACGAAACAGAATAACATAAAGTAAAATGAAGTATCCTTCGTTGACTACACAGTCGACTATATACAAAAATGTGACAACGATTTTTCAGCTGGTAAAGGAAATATACTAAAATTTCGGACAACGCGGGCTCGCAGTGCGAGAGAATCGAAATATATACATGCTATTGAATGAATCGGCCGGCGTTGACGGGAAGCAAGTTATAGACACCCAAATTAACGGAGTGCGGTGAACAAGGCACAGAGATTCTTTGACTTTTATTTCAGATTTGAAAACTACTTAATACACGCGGGTTTCTACGGCCTCAAATACAGAGTTTTGTTAACCAGGAATTATATTTCCTTACCGGAAAATAAAGATTTAAACCATACACTGGGGCCATAAGACTACCAGACTGATTAACGAATTATTTTGCCAGTGTATGATAAATCCACGTTTTGAAAATACACTCGTTGGTGGCTGTACCCAACTACCAGACTGATTATCGGAAGGTACACCCGACGAATGTGTGGTATAACATTAAATACAACTCAACGGAAACTTTAAACCGAACTCTGATTTGATTAAATAGATTTACAATATTTACTCAATACAAACTGCAGTGAATCTCGGTGATTATTCAAGCTACGGAGCAGCGGTTGAATTACTAGTGTTC
Source organism: Rhagium mordax (assembly GCA_963680705.1). Taxonomy (NCBI): domain Eukaryota; kingdom Metazoa; phylum Arthropoda; class Insecta; order Coleoptera; family Cerambycidae; genus Rhagium; species Rhagium mordax. The sequence continues at coordinate 13,595,678 of OY796658.1, read as the reverse complement.
TTACCAATATGGCTTACGGAAAAAAATTGAGGAAAAATACGTTTCTGGTCGGACTTTGCTTTCGAATTATCGATACCTAGATAATTCGATTGATGTCGATTTGACCGTTCCCGGTGAATTTATTATCTTTTTCGCTGACGTATGCGGTCGGCGCGCTCATACAATATGTGGAACTCGGACAGGTGGCTTGCATGAAGAACTCGGTTTACTAAGTCCGAGCGGGTTATGCAATTTATCTTATTCAACCGGGCTAACGGAAGACGGAAATGCATTGCTAATAATTTTTAAACTATATTCCAAAAAGAACCGGCTTGAAACGGACACGTATTAATATTTTAGCAAGTTTTCGTAACTAATGATTTTTACTTCCGGCTTGAACATTATTTTTGAATAATTAACGGATTTTAGCTATACAGGGGACTATCGAAAATTAATCAATTAATTTACCAGCTGATTTTACAATTAATTGATGCCTTAACTATAACTTAAATGATAACAGAGTTACAGGGTGTACCCAAGTGACGAAGATAGTGAAATAAAACAGGCAATCATTGACAGATAAGAATCACTTCGTTACAATCTTTTTGTCTTAATTATTATATTTTCAAGAAAATAATTGCTCAACTAAGTAAAACTATAAGAATGAGAAAAATAATTTGCCAAAATTTGTGCAGTAGAAAAACTAATTTTTTATGCCTGCATTAAAAAAATCCACTAAATTTACTCTCAATGATCCAGTCTTTGGTTATGGTCTTTGGTAAACTCACATGACATTACGCCGCAACATTTTAAGCTGATATTCCAATACACACGTAATAAACTACCGATCTGTCACCTTTACTTTTATTTTCTTATTTATTTTTCCACGGTTGGGCCATTTCGTCCCCTCTATACAAACGGAAACATGATATATAGTACGTTTTTATATATGGAAGTGGAATGCCTTTCAAGTGAATTAATTTTGAAAACGGGTTGCTCAAACGTGAAAAAAATAAAAATAGCACATTGTGCATCCCCATCGTGTGAGGACTAATAATAATTTCAAAATTGGGACGTGCAGAATGTTTGTAAATTTGTCTTGCATCGTATTAATTACTGACGCATGGCTGTAATATATCACCCGCCCACATAATTTCAAGGCAGAAATTACGCGGACGACCACAATAAAAATAAGTTTTATGCGGATTTTGAACTCGCAGTGAATGTATTCAATTGAAAGTATCGTATTCAGGAAAAACAAATTGGCTTTGAGTAGATTCTATTTAAAAATATTTGGCTGGTCACTCCGAAGTGTGAATTTCAAAACATTTTGAGGCCAATGTTCGTTTCGTTGATTTATTGATGGAAGTTTTTTTATAATCGCAGCAGCGAGAGAATTCTAAAATAAAATTCCGCATTTTCATCAGGAACAGTTTTAAGCTTATAATTGCGGACAGATGATTCGATTATGCACAATTCAACAGATAAGCACTACGTGTTGAAGCAAATTTTTTGTCCTTTAGAATTTAGAGCGTAGACACCAAATAATACTTCACTGTGATTTGGTTGAACTTGCACAAATGCAAATACGTGACAATTGATGGAAAAGCATATTCTACATGGGATTCTATATGCAATTAATTAAATAAATTCAAACCGCTTTAGAAGTTTAACTGCAAGTTGCAAGCGCCCATAGAGGATACGCTGTATGATCTTTTATATATTGTGCTTAAGCGAAGTTAAATCAATATTTTCCCCAAGAGTAGTTACGATGTAATAACTTTCTAGACGTCGTCAGATTTTTCGATTTACCACCCGTCGATTATTGTGTATAAAGGAACTTTAAATATCTACAAGGATTTAATCGTTTGTCCAAAAATAACTGCTATAATTATTGTTTTAATCCTTCCCGATTTTTTGTTAAATGGTAAATAATTTAATTCTGCCAGTTGGCATAAACATTGTTGAGCGACTTCGCAAAATGATGCTTAATGAAAAACTCTGGAGCTGCGGAACTGGATCTTGTACCAGTTGAATGAAGAATTTTAACAATGCACAAATATAATTCCAGAAAGACGTAGTCGGATTGTAGTTCCTGGAGGAGTAAAAAAAGGTCAAGTTTAAAAACTGTTCGCATTAATTTGATTATATCATATTCGAATGGGAACTCCTAATTACCTCATTGGGCTCTAATCCTGTCTTTAATTAAGTTCCATAAATGCTCATGATCCTGCAGTTGCCCAGTTTTGGTGTTTCAACCACCATTTCCAGTCGATTTTGTTTTGTTTGGATAACTCGTCAACTCATAACTATCTCCTGTTAACTAAACTCTTCTGGATGGTTCAAGTGAAACAAATCTTTTGTTTCTTATTCCGATACCAAATGATAAAAAAATGTTAGCAGGAGCTACTGATAGATTCCATATAGGTTTGAATGTGTGCAGCAATGTATGAAAAAAATTACTACTCTGCTTCCAATAATTATTTCTAGAGGTATACAAAGGTCTTGAACAAAAGTCGGCTTTGAATAAAGAGAGGTCATCGCTTTTCCCTATTAACATCAAGCCAGCATCTGCCTTCATTTGATGTTCATAAGAGGATATTGATCGATAGCATCTTTTTATGTAAATAAGAGCTTAAAGTGGAGTGGTGTAGTAGGATTTGCGGCTTTTGTAGCTGGATTTTGTTCGTTGTTATTAAGTAGTCGGCTTTGTACATACCAATATATTAATTACAGTGTTTGTCAGGGGATTATGCTCTAGGTTTGGTCTTGTGAATGGCATTTCCTAACAGGCTTTAACTCATATCTTTTCAGGCAAGCATCCGTGGAATTTTAAACGTAAATTTAAATTTAATCGGTATCGTTTCGTCCTACCTCAAAGGAATGATTTTAATCAAGCCCTTTTTTACTAAAACTCTTTAACGCTGCGCTGCTCCAATATTGATTTAAACGATTTATTAAGTGAACAATCATTTAGGCCAATATCCCATCAATTCAACAAAATATGTTGTAGATACTGTACTGTACTACTCCAATTATTCGAATTCGAAAGTTCTAGTGCGTGACATTTTTAAACCAGTTAAATACATTTTTAAATTGCAGGAAATTGGAGAATCGATCAAATACGAACCATTCAATACGTATGAAAAATATAGAAAATCAGTGAAAATATGTGCTTACTAGCCTAGTTAGACTGTTTTCATCCTCCTGTTTTTCGCTGTTTACTGCCACTGATAATTCAACCATGTGTCTCCTGTTGTTTTTCCGAGAACAACCACGCACCTTCCACGTTTTCGTTATCTATATTGTGCTCCCACTCTGTCAATAATCTATAATCCAGTTGATAGAGACTGCGTGCCAATAAAATTATAAATACAACTGAGGTTAAATAATATATCAGCGTCGTTCTAGATATATTTCGGTTACATTCATCGATTACAATAATATTATTATTAAACCACAAGCCACTGTTGATAATATTTTATATGCAATTTCAATAAATATTTACATATTTATTTATTTACGTTGTAAATGACGTATCATATTGGATTACTTTTAATTTTTTATTATTAATCAAGGAGTCAGTGTTAATGTTCAAACGAGTAAATAAAACTGAAATAAATCAAACTTTCCCATCAATCAAAATGGGATTATTATTGCATAAAAGATTTTATTTGCCAAAAAAAAAATACTTCCAGATATAAATTGAACTATTTGATGTCAACAACCTTTTTATGGATTATCAAAACATTTCTGTTTTATCATCTATTACGGAAATATTTTGCTAAAAGCAATTGTTTAAATACCTATAAGTATGATTTGTGCTATACTACGTTTGTAGCACATGAATTATTGTCAACAATTTCGATCCATGTAGTTCTCACCAATACTAGGCAGATGAAAGAAATGAACGTGTCTGAATTTTAATCACATCATAAACATTTTTTTGAAAATTGATGATTGAATTCCCATGGAGAATAAGGATACAAGGCAGGCACGGCTGGCAACTGGATAAAAAGTTCAATTACATTGTTGTTAAAAGTAGGAGCTAGAAGGAATGTCTGGTAAACTAAGAGTTATGGATCTCTTATATAAACAAATGAGTTGCAAAGAGTCAACTTGTAAGAGCTGCATCATCAATCATTGTGCTCTGTAAGTTATTTCGTGGAAAATCGATACAAGGCATGAGCGTGTCTGGGCTTCAATTGCACCTTCATCGGCATTTTTTGAAAATCAGTGATTTAGACTACTAATTACAACGCTGGGTTTCCATGGGTGCGGAAAATTAAAGACCAAACCTTCCCGTGGAAAATAAAGACACAAAAAGTCTGCCAATTGAATTGGAGTTCCATTTCTTTGCTGTTGAAACTTTGCCTGGTGAAATGGTACTAGAAACTAATGGATCTTTTAGGTAAACAAATGAATTATGAAGAGTCAGCTCTAGTCATGATTGTCAATTGGGTTGGAATTCCATTACTTTGGTGTTGAGAGATTGTCAGGTGAAATGGTATTAGAAACTAATGGATCTTTTAGGTAAAAAATTAATTGTGAAGAGTTAACTTTTAAGAGCTGGATTATCAATCATAAAATCACGTGCAGCTTCGTATATCCACGGCTATGCGCTTTGTGGTTATATTATGAACTGACAACCTACAAGTAAAGTCTGGAATGAATGAATGAACGACACGAGTTTGGGAGGTTTGGAGAAGATACCTGTTCAATCTGACTTGAAAGTTCTAAGGAGCATGCTCGGGCAGGGAATTGTGGTTCGAAGCAGAAAAAAGTTTGATAAAGCAGTTGTCGACAGTTATGAAACATCAGGATAAAGGGATGCCGTCTACATAAAAGGACGATAAATGAAACAGATCACAGAAACAGTGTTCTTATCGATCTCATAAGAACTATCATCAACTAATCTTTGGATTTTGACTTGATTCAAAAATTTTTAATGTCGTTTCAGTTGCAGGTCTCCAAATGTGAACAGTATTCCAAACCAGGAATAGGAGTTGAAAACTTGGTCAGCATTTTTCTAAGATAATCACAGACGTGCAAGTAGCTGAGGTACAGTTTTGTATAAAAACCATGTTTCTGGAAAACGGAGTACGGAGCTGTAGTTGATTAAAACCGAAAGCGCTAAAATAGCTCGCAGGCTTTATAATCAATCACAATGTTTCCCCAATTTACAAATTCCCTGCTATTAAAATGCACTCCAATTTGTATCTATTATATGTGTATTTATATAAAACCCGATTAATTCTAAATAAATTAGTGTCTATTAATGCCAACTTCATAGAACTTTCGTATCGTCTAATTAACTGCCAGCATTTAATCTCTACATTTTTTCGTCATTAAAATTACTCTGATCTGATTTATATATGAAATATTGACCTGCTGCGTTCAGTGTGGGTTTATCCCAGATTATATTTCTGTCGTGGTTATAAATATCATGAGTACGAGTTTGAATATTTTGACATTTTTTTTAATAAAACATTTTATGAGCCATGCAGACTGGGAGTTTATTGTTACGAGAAAAGTAATCAAAATATTAAAAATATGAAATCGATCCGTTGAATGAGCGTATGTCTTACCTGATATAAAGTTTCTAATAAATAAAATATTATTACACTAATAAAAAATATTTATTACATGAGAGAATTGTTACCGCACAAGTAGTAGTACTTTCTTTAATAATTTCAGTTGTTTATTTAATTTCCAACTTTAATTTTTTTAGGAAACAGGATATGCTACATATTTTTAACAGTAATGATAATAAGAATTATTCAAATTCTTTCATATTAGATGACGTACTGCTTTAAAGCGAACATACAAAATCAGATACTGCTTTAGAAAATCAACAAAGTATCCCGTGCGTATTTCAATCTTTATTGAATATAACTGCATAATAGGTGGTGCCTGTATACTACTATACCAGAAAACACTTTATTAAACTAGTTGAAACAAGAAACACCTCCATCGAACAATTCAAAAAATCTACCTGTGCATTCAACTAGCGCCGACATCAAAGACTCTCGTATAAGACGACAAAAGCCTAGAAAAGGATGGACTGCCATGGGCGTCCAGAAGATTAAAAGCTGAAGGATAACTGACATTATTTACACACGATTTTGTAAGCAAAATTGATGAGAGCGATGTCACGACCAATCAAGATCAGTTTCTAGGTCCTTTTTAATAAAAGCTGTTGAAGAAAACTATGAAAAAAGATAAGAAAAAATCCGATTCGTCTAGCTAGAGATTACACTGAGTTCAGACAAAGTTGAGGTTCTGGGAAACTGTGAGGGCCTCTATAACTGAAGTAAGTCCACTTCAGGAAATCAGGATGTCTCCATTCTTCTAGCTGGATCATCTTCCTCCAACTCTTGCACTTTTTAAAAAGAGACTCTCCAGAAAACCCATATGCATATATCGGATAAAAAAAATATTGAGAATCCATTCTGACGCATATAGCAATTGCATTAATTTTATTCTCAAAGCTATGAATCATTTTGCATCAAATAGGATGAAATTTTTCAAACGGAACCGATTGGGAAAACTTTGTATTCTGTCTCTAAAATATCTATTGGATTTGGAACACATAGTTGACAACGAAACACATCTCAGCTTTGAATTTTTTATAATAATAAAAAAAGGATGGTTTTGCATTTGGCACAAAAGGATTTTGATACTTCTGTTTATAACTAGTGAACCCGTAATTGGATACTTTTCAAATTGTTAAATTTTCAATTCAATACCAAAACATATGATTCAAGCTCAATTTTGATTCAGCCTCGTCTGATTCACATGTTCAAGCTTTTAGCTATTCCTCGTCCTTCTTACTTTACAATCCGATAGGATAGCTGTAATTTATGTAAATATCCAGCAAAGCGCTCTTAAGACCGTACATAAACATTAATATAACTTCATATTTACTCCCGGATAAGTTTATTCTAAGATTGCATCCAAGAATGCGCGGATTGTGTCGTTTTATGCAGCTTAAAGTTGAAAACATGGTAAAATAAAATGCGGTGAGCAATTTGCTTTTCTACCTTTGTAGACGGTGTATATATTTCTAAAAGTGATATCATTCTGCCCCGTAGAACGCCTCTGCAGTCAGAAGTCTGGTGGAATGTCTAGACAAGGAACGTGAAGGCGTGCTGTAGAACGTCGAACGAAGAAAGGCGCAGTTTTTGAGACAGGAATGTACAAAAAGTCGTTCGTGGGAAAAAGGTTCGCACGTAGTAACACAGGTCGTCGGAGAGAGACGTATAAATACGGAGACGGATAATGCAGGAGGAAGATGGCACGATGAGGGTGGATGGCCTAAGCAGCATTCTTTACCCACCCTGTGAATTAATTTGGTTCGAAGTAATCTTGTCCAGCTGATATGAGCTGGTGCGGCGACTTTTCGTCTAGCGTGACTTTGTTTAATGAATGTTAAAAGGCTGCTCATTATCTCTGTAATTATTCATTATGGTTGTAATTTAGAGTTTTGAATAATATGGGCACGGTCATCGTCATTGTTCACATATTTCCGGTTCATGTCTTTCTTAGATCGTGCTGTCATTTGACTTGAAATTGGGTGTATGTACATAAACGAAGTGGCAGACTAAATTATTTACTGGTAATTAGCATACGTGACCTTGACGACAACAATTTTCATGGTGTTATGTATGAATATTTGAATTTGATCCAAAGGAATGTAAAATTATAATACTTCAAACCAAAACGGTTGCCCGTTTAATGTTCGTCACAAATAGGAAAGCCCGCTCTGCCTATAAAGACAATGCAGAAGATTTCGATCATAGTATAGGAAAATCTAATGCAATTAGCAGTTACTCAGACCCAATGTCATAAATATCTACCATATTTACGCATTAGTTGTTAAAAATCCATAACCTTACTTCCTGACCCCATAGAGCTGCCAAAAAATCCATAACCTTACTTCGTGACCCCATAGAGCTGCCAAAAATCCATAACCTCACTTTGGTGCATGCTACCAGCCATAACCTCACTTTTCACGTCATAGTAGCCTCACTTTTATACACACACAGCACCCTCTACGTCGACCTAAATAGAACGAATACTTACTGCTTATAGTAAAAGCATGCGCAGTAGGTTTTCAATATGCGTGCATTTGTTTTTCCATGTAACTCTCGAAAAACTGGAGAAAATATTTAAAAATTTCTCCAGATAGACCCAAACAGTCTATTTCGATCGCAATCAGCAAGTCTGCAATCAGATACCATCGTAAAACGGTAGATTTTGAAAAATATAGCTCCGTCATTTGTTCTTTCGCACACTGCCTGGTTTGTCATAATGAAAGCGATTTCCACTGTATGTACCATTAGTCTTATGTCCCTTATGGCAAAATTTCAGTTTAAAATAGAACAAGGAGGACATATTTACGATAGTCATTCGGCAGCGTCTACAGTTCCATACGCTATTTCCATTTGCTTTTATTCGGTATAAAGATTTCCATTTATGTTCATTTCTCTTTGAAAATAACACAAACAAAAATCCCAGACGGCAATTCAGTCAGCGCATTGCAAACATAGCGGTAAAGTATATGTGGCGGCCCAATTCAGCCATAAATTCCGTACGTGATACACATTTTGGGACCGAAAAGTAAATCTGCAACAGTTTGCAACTAAAGCAATTTAGTAACGGTCTGGTCCTCAGGCAGTAGCTCATGAATTACCCGGTAATTATGTGTATACAACCCCCAAACGAACCTCAGAATTTGTAAACATGGGCTACCATCCAGTAAACACTCCTTTACGCGTTATATATAGATAATAGGCGAGTATAGAAATGTTGCCAGATTTTTTTTGCTGTCTTCACAGTGTTGGAAGATTTATGTTTGTTAACTAAATAGACATTTAATTTTTTTGTTGTATTAACCTATAGATATCTATATTTCATTGAGTTTTGATACGAATGTACGTTCAGTTTTAATATTACAAAAATTTGAATTTTAGTGAGCCGTTCTCCGTTCTATACAGTGTGGCCCGTTTGAAAGCGGGACCCCTCTGTAAAGTGGTGATTTTGATTTTTTTTTAGATTGTTGCTCATGGAAATCGATAGATTTCTACCATAAAAACCAAGGCCTACTTTGCAATTTTCTTGGAGCGATAATTCAAGATATCGTATTGGCGATTTTTTTACATGAAAACTAAGTACGACACTGTATTCAGCGTCCCCTAAAATTTGTCTGTACCAAATTTCATCAAAAAATACCGCGTGTTAAAAATTGATATTACTTTTAAAAATTAATTTATTAGTGGAGGGAAATTAGAATTTTATAGTGATGTAATCGGGAAGTTGATTTTTTTTTGTTTTTTGTTTTATACATGTAAATGAGTCGAAAACCTAAAAAATTAACAAAATCGGGCCGGGGCTTCGCGAGAAAAGCGTATAAAAGTGCATTTTTTATGCATTTCGATACATGAATAGCCTATAAAAAAATCCTTGCTCAGTTTATTTTTTTTTACTAATACCTAATGCAATAAGTGGGGTAAGGATGTACTTTTAATGTAACTATACACCAACAGTTTGATAGACTATTTCATGTACGAGTTTTTTGTTTTTAATTTTTCTATGACCAATAGAGCCGGAGATATTTGAAAAATAGTGTAGCGATGCACTCGAAATGCATCAAAAATGCACTTTTATGCGCCCCAGTCCGATTCTGCTGACTTTTTTTGGTTTTCGACTCATTTGCATGTATAAAAAGAAAACGAAGAAAAAATTCAACTTGCCGATTACATCACTTTTCATCAATTATTTTGACACTAATTTCCCTCCACTATATACCCGGAAATGCATTGCGAACATCAAGTAACTCATAAAATAAGCGAATAAAAACAACTCAAAAACAAATTATTTTATTGAGAAGATTATTTGAACATAATTAGTCCAAATAAGTCAAAAATAATAACTTTTGGACCAAAGAATGCTGTTAAACATGTTTTAAATATTGTTATAGAAAACACCTACTAAAAGAGAGAGACACGTCAAAAGTAACAAACAAAATGGTTGAAAGTGAAACATGCTAATAATCATAACACATTGTCATGTATTTTAAACTATAAAAGAAATTAAAACCCGACTATTAAATAAATAAAATTAAATATAAACTCAGGTAAAACAAGGATAAGATAAAATAACCCTCTTAATAAAACAAATAACGAGAAACTTACGTATGGTATACTCAATAGATAAATAAATACAAGCTTAAAAAAAGGATATCATTGGAGAACAATCTGCCATGAATCAGCTGTAGGATGCAAAAGAGGTCAACGAGCCACACGTACAAAGAGGGTCTGCTACGCTAAAATAAACCAAACCGTAAACAAATTAAAGGCATAAATAAAGTAAAAAATGCATTGTACTATGTTTCTTTAAAATAATCAATCACAGAACAGCTGTTAGTTACATGCTTTCAACAAAGTTTGAACGATATACAACACAACAGTTAAACAAAGATGGACTTTATTTCTGAAAATTTCTATTAACAATGTAAATAAATAGTGTAAGGTACCTGTAAAACCTCCAGTCTAGTCAAATGACCAGACGCAATGTAAATTAGATCCTAAGAAGTGTTGTGTAGTGATATTCGAAAGGTTCAGTGATGTTTCGTCGAAGTGAACGGCAGGTCAAAATTTCATCTCACGTAATATCAACAAATGGGTATCCACAAATTCGTCAGGGGATAAGGATGCTGAAAATGACATAATTTCATAGGAAAATTATATAATAAAGTTAAAAAAGGCAAAAATACAAACCATAATGACAGATGGGAATCAAGAAATCAATCAAGAAATGTTTCTTAGAAACGAAAACAAAAGAGAGTTGTTGAGAGTGAAATAAGCAAACCCTTGTCCAGATCGCTCCTGAAATTATTTGGTAAAATTATAATTTAAATTGGAAATTTATATTCCCAGGACTTTCCAATGATGAGTCAAGGCCAAATACGAAAAAGTAACGGAAAAGCAACTTCAACTTACCAGGAATAAAGGTAAAAATTATCCTAATAAAAAAGCAGCCACCTGATTGGTCGAAATCCAAAATTGCATCCAAGGCTTATTTGGTTTAAACGAATCCAGTAAACGGTGCAATAAATTCTAGAACAGTCAGCCATCATATCTGGACCACAAGTGTCAAAAACTTAAAACAGGTCTGCCAATTCAAGTGCGTTTAAAACGACTCGGTAACCCAAAAGTGCAGAACTTATTCTGAACTGAATTCTTAAACCTTAAGTTTATTTAATTTTGTTAATATCCAAGAGGACACTGTCACTGTCCTAAATCTGTCGTAGATTTAATTAGTTTTACTTAGCACTGGAATATAGATTAAGAAACGTTAATTGCTTTTGATTATCTGACATTCACAATAAATCTTATATTTCGAGTGCCATCTATGTTTAATTGTAATAACCAACGCATTTAAATTCATCTCAGCTGGATATCTAAAATACAGCAGACTCAGAGACATCTAGCTGTCAAATAGTAAAGTGATATTCATTCTGATAAAGATAACTTTTCCAATCCATAGAAGTCTAAATAAATAAACTAGCACGAATTTTAAATAACCTTTAAAAATAGCATAACAGCAGATTTATAGGTAAGATATTTCTTTGATGGTAGAAGGGAACCCCCAAAGGCCCTGAAAGGTAAAAAGAGTAATTGTAGCAAACCCACAGTAAGTTTCACGTTAAATTATCATAAAATCATACGCACTGTCGCTTGTTAATAAAACATTAAAATAATTCTGCCCAGTGGCGGACTGATCGTATGCCATAAGCTCGATAATTCAAAAACTATAACAAGAACTAAAAAAATACTTTGAAAAAATTATTTATAACTACTTTAGAAAATAAAAATAAATTTCAAAATTAAAGAACTAAATACTATAGCATGCATTAAAATATAAAAATTAATATCTAAACATAAAATAAAAAAATAAAAATTTAAACTTACCTCAAATTATGAAAACTTCAAAATTAAAATAAAATTCAAAAATAAAATCAATAAAAATCCGTAAAAAGAATAAATAAAAAATCAAAAATTATTATTTCCCTAAAAATCACCTTACATAACAAGCTTTGATTCGAATATGTTCTGATCATTGTATCCAAAATGTCCAGTTTTAAACCCTCGCACTAATTTGCAATTTTCACATCATCGCTAACAATGTCCATGTAAAATTTGTAAAATAACAGCGCGTCAGTTGTTCACAAAATCATGAATTGGCCAACAGTGTGTAAAGTTTCTGCCGCATGTCCTAACTAAACGTTATTTTATGCACATTTTCACTACCTACATGGTCTGTATTATTGTTATTAATTGTAAAATTTGCGGTTGCGCTGAAAAGTAATTGAAAGAGGAGTAAATGGCAAATAACCGGTTCAATAAAAATTAAAACGAATAACACTTCCTCCCCAATACAAGGAAATGCTAAAAACAAATTCTGTTGTTACATTTTTCTTAGCTGTTATATTTTTTTTCTACTCCCATACTTTATTTGATTTATTAGACATTTACTACCTGTACTCTAAATAAATTCATTATGACACAAATTTTTCATTAAGATACAAGTTTGTAACCAATAGAATGCCACATCAGAGCCACAGACTTCAGAGATTCAATACTCAGTTAATATCATCTTGCCTTGAGGATGACAGATCTAAAATTTATCAATTTTGACAGTTCCATTATTTTTTTCTGTCATTTATGATGATTTAAAGCACTCTAATTCAAAACAAAACTGGGCTCAAAAAAATTAGGTCGGCGAGAAAAATTCACCAAAATAGATCAAACCTATTAAGAATTTTCCAGGGATTCTGAAAATATAATAATATAAAGGGTGTTCTATTTCAAACTTAAGAATTGGTGTCACTTCCGGCAAAACTGGAAGTCCGAAAAATCTTCAAATACATTAAAATCGAGAATAAAATGTGGCATTTTACGTCGATTTAGCTATGCCGAATTTCATTTTGATATCCTGAAAAACGAGGTGCAAAACAGGGATGCTAAAGATATTGTGATGACGCTTAATTACGTAAGCCGTACTGTTTGCAACTTACTTCCACAAACACTATTTCTAGCTTTACAATACCTCTATTTTTACACGGAATCTCGGGCGCCAGTTTCTTTGTTTTTAGTGCAAGAAACAGCACTTTATTTCTTGGCGGTTTCCAAGAAAACCCTAAGTAACTGCAGTGAAGAACGGAGTGATACAGGGGTCATGAAATGAATTACGTACCTTACCAGACATGAACGACATTTATTCATTTACCAAAATAACCTAGCAATATTTACAAGGGAGTATTATAGAATAATAGAGCGTATACGGTAAACAAGAATGGATTAGCGACGGAAATCTTGTATTTACGTAGTCGTGGTCGGTAGAACGCGGATAGCGGGTTTCAGGTATTTTATTTTCCTTCGACGGGCAGTCAAAGATACTAGCGAGATTTTATTAATTAATAATGATAGACTTTTACGGGGCCTGTGGCTTCAAACTAGAGTGATACTATGAAAAGACGTATTTCATTTATTTCTACCCTCGGACGGATCGTTGAGACTCCAATCGTTTTCACGCAATGAAGTGTCAATTCTCCTATTATCTAACGCGGCGACCAATGAGATAACTGTTTTCACGAATTTGATATCTCACGGGTTGGTGTCTCCTTAATTAGGGTTACGCGACTACCGGTTGGTTCAACTCTAATCTTGATTTAGCAGGTCTATTATTTAAAACGCGGATAAGTTTTATTATAATTATTAAATTTACTATTTAATTCTACGGTAACAAAATGAACAATGCTACGTATCTTTGCTGGTACCGGTGTAAATTTTTTTTGTCTTATATTTTGTGTATCGTCATAATTCGTCGAGATTCGTCCAGAAAAGCAATAAAAATTACAAAAAAATTTCACGAATGCATACATTCCTCACTTTTTGTGAGGAAGCAAAATGATAATCGCCACAATAACTCTAACAAACATTCTAAGATGCTTTACTCTGTACCTAACTATTAATTAACCAATTAATATAATAACAATCTAGTCTGCTGTAATTTATGATGCGACTAGTCACCCTGGCCTGGGGCGTTATATTTTACCACGCAGATTGTTTGGCGAGTCAGAGTATGTCGGATGCCGGACCTGCCGAAACACGTTCGCAGACATACCAGACAATGGATAGGTACCTGCTAAAACACGCCCGGGAATACACTTGTACCGTTATTACATCTCTCAAACCTCCAGACAAAGCGCTGGGGAGTCCTACGACTGCCGTTGAGTTTGTTTTATCTGTATAAGCTTTTTACACGGACGAAGAAATATGTAATGTTTACCTTTAGTCTACGCCAAATAGTTATCTGGCAGTGCACGAGCAAATAAAAGATAAAAAATACAAGAGCACAAGAAACAGAAGGAAATTAAAGATCCTAGTCGTCATGTTTTATTTAGCGTTATGCCCAAAGGCGTTATTACCTGGAAATGGTAATCGTGAGGTTTAATGGGAGTAAGGTGCTAAGCACTTTAATAAATAACATAATAATATATACAATGCTGCGTATTAATCATAGGTAATTTATTACTAGGTTATTTAAACCGCATTACCAGAACCTGCTATTATTTGTAAGCCCAATCGAGGTGGAACGGAAGAACGCATAGTACATGTTTAGATGGAAGTAGAAGTGTTTTTGCTTGATTGAATTATTTATTGTGTATTCTAACGCACCAGGAATGTGGAAAAAGCAATCCTCTTCCACAACTTCTTAAAGTTAAAATGAAACAAGAAAATTGCGAAACTTGCAATCTTAAGTTTAATTCGATTAGGCCCTGGATATACATATTTTTTTAAATACTAATTTTTTCCATAATTTTTTATTAAAAAAAATTGAAAAATAATTAATAACGTAAGTATTTATTACCACTTCTCTTATATTTTGATGATTTTCATCAGTTATTCTCTTGGTGAATCAAATTTTTCCTTTTATTTTTACCAATGTTTATATGTTGAATTTCACTTTTCTGTAGCCACTTTTATTCTAATTTCTTCATTCTTTGTTCATCCAGATTCTTTTTGTTTAATGCAATGTAACTGCTTCTATTTTCGTTTGTTAAATTTCTTTTTGGTCCTGGTCGACATATTTTGAGGTACTAAGAATGTTCAAGTCATTGGCTGTTAGTTAATACTTTGGAGTCTGATGAGATCGACAATAATTTGCTTTTGATCTTTGTGCAGATTTTCCTCTTCTTCAGGATCCTTTTTAGTTTTTTCAATGAGCTGAGTTTTTTCTTCTAGCAATTTGTTCCAATCGTTCTTTATTTTGCTGGATATCGAAAGATTTCTTATTTCTAACAAAATGTGATAGCGGCCTATCAGAATCACTCGAATCGGTCTTGGAGTTGTTATTGGAGATTTCTAACCCCAGCCTTTCTTCTTCCAGATTAAAACCTCATGTGTCGGCGCAAAATCACATCTGGAATCACGAATGGGACATATGGAAAGATTCCATTTGTCCAGAAAGCGGATTGTAAGTTTTCAGATTTTTTGTTTCTGGAAAAATGTGGTCAATAATTTTAGATTTCTTTATCCCAGTAATGTTCATGCTACCTTTACGCGTCATTACTATCTCTGTACCATCCATCAAATCTTTCACACCGAGATTTTCCGCGAGGATTTGTTTATTTTGTTCAATAAATCTGACACAGGGTCGCACTTCTAATTTTTTGGTATCCAAATAGGTGAAGTGTAGATAAGCAGTTTTTATTGCATAAAGAAAAACACCTAGGACTATAAGTTCAACAGAAATGCTAGCCATTTTCTACTTGTATCCCAAAACTAAATAATAATAAAAATATTGTTCTAAGCGCGTTGGATTAAAAACCAAATAATTTATTAAATTATTCGATTTTCATTGGTTTTCAGAAGCTGTAAATTGTTAATGATAATTTTATATCATATAATTTATCGCTGGTAACTTGATACGTAGCTCTGTATCAATTGTGTCTCATATTACCATTTTGATATTGAAACCTGCTAATATAATTGATTATGTTTATGTCCATTCCATATTAAGTAAAACTGGAAATATGCGTTTTACGTCTTGATTATATATTATGTATTCTAGAACAGATACCTCGTATCATATATAATTTCCAGTTACTTACCCAGCCAGTCATTGTACGTAATTACAAATTGACCTCGTAATATTAAGAAACTATTTATTTCGTCGCATAGCAATAAACAATTTGATTAAAATGAGGGCTGTTGCATTCGTTATGCATCGCATTTTATTTTCAAATGCACATGGTTTGTTAGAACCACATGGTTAATCATGGGTAATGTGTCGTCAGGACGAGTAGTCCAAAGCAATAATGCAAATTGTAAATAATATTGAAAAACTGTGGGTGGCGAAAAGTAGAAATATTTTTTTAATAGAAATATATTTTTATCAGAAAAAATGGTCCTGTTGTCCGTCAGGACACTTTAAAATAGATAATACAAGAAAGATGATGAATGGCACGAGGAATGGCAGAGGAAAGAAAAGAAAAATATAGGGAAAGACATGAAGAGAACAAATCTATCCAAGTTAAGTTTTATTTTGGTTTCTTTGTTTCTTCTAAAAACATCTAAAGAAAATGTGGTTGCATTACAGTTGAATTTCATTAATGAAAAATGTGCCCTCCAATACGAATGTTCAATTATTGTACCTTCAATATTGGCACGTGTGCGTTTTAACAGACTGGGAATAATCTTGCATTTGTATTATTTACTTCTTAGTGAATGATAAACGCTTCAGCTGGTGAAACAGATAATAAGTGTTATTGGTGCCAATATTAGATACAGCAATGGGATTAATCAGCCACTATATCATATTCAGTGCTAAGGTTCAGCACAGAGAGCAATATTTATTTTTTAGTTCTATTTTTATTGAACTGCTAGAATTGTATTAATGTTGGTTGCATTACTTATATATTATGTCCAAAATGATCCTTGATTTTCTCTATTAATCAAAAGCACGAAAATATGTTTGATATAGGAATATATTTAGTAACAATTTATGAATAATACGTTCCAATTTCTAGATAAAAACCTAAATAAAAATTCGTCTAAAACATTCGTTCACGACCTGTCCTGATCGAAACAACTGAGAAGTTTGCTTTTTCAAAGAGTGAAAAATCATTCATTTAGAAGTTACAGAAATTCCGAAGAGTAAATGTTGAAATGTATCCCAAAATGACTAGCTAATGGATTCCTTATCCAATGCCAAAAAAAAAAAAAAAAAAATCCCAAAATGTTTTGAAAAGTAAACTATGTATAGTATTTTTTACAAGAACGAAACACTAGGAAAGGGAAATACCCAAAAAATTCTTTTCTTTTTTGTGGTTAATTAAGATTTTCTTAAGAATGCAAGTAGATCCAGATATTTTGTGGAAAACCTTAAGAGAATTACATTTCCTCTGGAAAAAGAGTAAATCTACTGCAGCTAGTTCAAAAGTTAACCTCCTGAATTGGTCTAATCTAGCTGCTCATTTAGTCCATCCAATTAACTAAGAAGTAACCAAAAATATCCAGTTAATGTAAGGTTAAATCAACTAGATACGCTACTGAACTGTTTTTATAACCTTCCAATGATATATCAGGACAGATTTGTAAAGTTATATGCTGGAAGAGGAAAGTTGTCTGCATATACATATAAATTTCGATACATAAAAAATCTCCTCGTCACATTTTTACGAACGCTCGTGTGAATATTTCACTATTAATAATGCGTTTTATTGGCTCAACAAATGGGTCAATTGATAGCAGAAGCAATTTAGTTGAGGCAGAAATATAAATTGTACGAGCGCGATTGCCTTTCCCTATTGCAAATAAAATAGCGAGTATTTTCCGTGAAACGATATAATATGAATAACAATGAAACAATACACCTTCAGTTGTTAGACTTTATTTATGATAAGGTTATTTGCTGCACAGATCTAATCTATTGGAACTGTAATGCGGTATCAATAAGTCAATTTTTTTTTAATGCTGCAAGGTGTTTGTTTTATTCAAATGAGGCAATAGACCAATAAATCAGTTGTATAGATAAAGTGAATGATACCCTGCGATTCCCAAGAAGTGTCTTTTGTCTATTGTGGAAACACAAATAGGCGGAACTGAAAAACGTGCGCATCAGTTCATTTCAATCCTGGTCGTGGTGGAATAAAACTGCGCAAAAACGTGAAACAAATTGCCGGATAAACATTTTTTTACAGGCAAGGTAAAACGTATAAAAAATAAACACAATTACAATTTTGATTTAATGATTCTAATATAGTTTTCAAATATTTTTTTTGTTCCATTTTCATTCATTGTTTAATTCCTTGTTTCTATTAGTGTTTCAACTGTTTTTTTTTACGTTGGAGAATAATCCAAAAATAATAAGATCCGGCAAATATGGCGGATGCGCCAATATTTTTTCCGGTAGCGACTTTGATTTAGTTGTTTAGTACTTGCAAGTTTTTCCCTTCCCCAATTGGCTGACACTCGAATAAAAAGTAATCCTGGCCTAATTGAATGGATCTTAAGTTTTTGGCGAACATGAAAAATAGAAATCATTTAGCTTTGTAATTATAGCTAATTAAAAATTAAATACCCAGCACGGACGCCAATTCGTGTGGAAATTCTCCTTCAAAGAGTGATAAATTATATGATGCGTGTCTGTAATCATCTTTTGTTTAATTGTTGGATTGTTATTTCAATAACAGTCATCGAAAATAAAACAATAGCATGACTCAAATACCTAATGAAATTGAAATCGTAATACACGTTTATCTCTTGCTCTGTGCAAGATTGCAGATTGTTCGCGTCGCACGTTCATAACAATTTGATAATTATTAAATTTTCTGCGAATTGGATTATTGATTGGCTTTAATAATTACTATTTTTTAATTTATCGAAATAAAATGGGGAATGAACTGAAGTCACTTTTGAGGAAATTCTGTATATTATAAACAATTTTAAACGAACGGACTTGGCGCGTTTTAGTCGACAACGCCCAGGTGTATAAATTATTGTTGTTCCTACCAGTAATGTTATCATTATCAACATAAATGGCACGTTAAGTGGATCGCTGTTGAAATACTAATAGAAAAATCATACGTTTCATTCCGGCCACGTGCCCATCATGGTCGGTACCGTGCTAAAACCTACGCCAAAACAAAAATAAAATCTGAAGGATTTCCAGGACCATTATCGGTTTTCCTACGTTTCACAAGGGTGTTGTTTGAATTATATTTTTTCGTCGCCAGTTCATTCTCGATGTTTCTTTACTTTACTAACAATGTAATTTCGTTGAATTGACTGAGGTTTTTTTAGAGTAAATCTAAAGTTTTTACCAGGAAAACGTTGCGATTTAATGCTGTAATACAATGAAAATGTTTCTTGTTACTTTGCTAAAGAACGGCGCCTTGTTTGACGAAAATTGAGCAAGTTGCCCAAGAATGTTTTATACCCAGGGTTATTTATTAGGGGAGTAAATGTTGGCAAAAAGTCGTTACAGCGTAAGACGCTAACGAAAATCTTAGTATTAAGTGATACAATATCATGTTTTCGTGTAAAATTTTATCATAAAGCAATATTACTTTACAATTTATGGCACAATAGAAAGCACAAAGTTGCATATCAATGAATTCAGAAAAAATTGTTAATGGTGATTTTTGTCATCATTTATACAGTTTTGTATGCTTAGCAAAAGGTAGCAATAGAATTGAAAAAGAAATTACATTTTTCTCTTTGAATTTATCTCCAGCGAAACGAATTTTAGAGCTTCAAAGCATTCCAATTGCCTTGAATGCTTTGAAAAAAATAGTTATTGATTCACGATATTTCCAATGGCATTTACTCGAAATTTGTAGAAACATAATCACCTCACAGGTCTGGCGAAAATTGTTTATTTTGTTCAACGGGCAGAAGATTATCTGGGAGGACCCCATTCCTTATTATTTTATTGCGTAAGTAAGTTTTA
Organism: Rhagium mordax; assembly: GCA_963680705.1. NCBI lineage: Eukaryota > Metazoa > Arthropoda > Insecta > Coleoptera > Cerambycidae > Rhagium > Rhagium mordax. The sequence continues at coordinate 13,575,677 of OY796658.1, read as the reverse complement.
AAAATAAGGTCGATGTACATAATGCTCTCCATGTTTCCTTCTTTGAATTTTTGTTATCTTTTGTTTCTTTGATTTTTCAGTGCCATCAATGTTAGAAACCGATTTGTTTACTATCAACGCTCTGCTATTTATTGTCTCTCTTTCGTTTAGATCCTTGAAATATTTTCCGAGTTTCCAGAAATTCATCAAATGACTGACTTTTCTGAGGATTTACTGTTTTCATCTTAACTCCTAACGATTAATTTTTCTTATCTTCATTTTCCACGTCTTCCCCACTGCTATCTGAATTTCCTAAACTGTCACTGGATGATGATTCTGGGTGTTTGTTCCTTAGGATTGAAGGTTCTATGCTGCAACTGTTCAGCATTATCAAGACATCGGAAAGAACAACCTGGTTGTTGATGCCCTTTCATGATGAGGGCTAATGGTTGAGGTGCCACATGCATAGTAGCACAAGCAAAATTTTTTACTATATCGTATCGTTTTAACTTTTTTTTTTGCAGAACAACCTCCTTGAAAATATTGGATAACATTATGACGATATTGTAGAGAAGGGAAGTCGTCAAAGTTTAATCAATATTTCGGCCCTTAGACTTATACAGGAAAGCAAACTCCTTTATTTTAATGGAAATTTGAACTGTTTAGTAAAGGAACTTGTAGTGGGATCTTTTTCATTTGTTTTAAAAAACCACAAAGACCTTTTTACTTGAATGCACTCTTTTAGAAAATAAGACGTAAATTATGTGTACCTTCTAAATTTTGATAAAATAATCCATTGTCTTTGTTTAGTCTAATTTTGTCAACTTTATTTACTCTTCCACTTACTGTCCCGGGACACCAGTTCTGTCGGTATTTACAAAATATATACAAAAATAGTCTGAACTTTATTCTGTATCTCAATCCTCAAACCACACTTTGTTTATAATTAAAAAACGACTTCCTTCGTTTAGACGCCAAAAAGCAGTGCCTTTGAGAATTCGCGGCTTAAACTGAGTACGGCCCTGGTTATTTCTATAGAATCAGAGTATATTGTCGTAGATGTCACGGCTTGCTGGCCGCACTTTCCGCAAATGTAGCTTTGATGATATCGACTCGAGTCAGGCAAGTATACGTAGCAGGAAAGAAGCACGGCGATTTATTAGACTCCTACTACAGAAACCGCAATACGTCTGGTCTGGTCTCCCCCTCGTAAATTTGTCTCTAGACCTGCAACAGCAGCACTGGCTCGGTTTGCTGAATTGCCGTACCAACAGAACATTCTGACTAATTAATGTCTTCATCAACTCTAGCTATGGACGTAATCCGTTCAGTTACAGAAACAATACCACATAGTAAGCCTAGCCCGTTTGATCCCTCTCCTCAAATACTCGATACGTAATTACGGCCTAATCGCCTGGTTGAGCCACAATTATTAAAGTGTTTGTATTATTAACCGTAATATTATATATTGCGAAAACTATAATAATTGTATTAGCCAGCGGGGTTCTAAAATCATAAATATCGACCGTAGAACAAACATTTCTCACCATTGTGTTATTCCATCAAGCAACATCTGAACAACCTTAAGCATTTCTGATGTGCATTTATTTGTCTAAAAATGTTGTCTTAAGGCCCTCTATACAGTGCGTTCACAATGAAAGGAATAAATTCAATATAATCTGAACCACGTGGTTGTGCCAAAAACGCTCGGACACGTCGATTTGTAATTTTGAATTGGCACATTTTGAGTTATACGGCAAGTCAATGTCACTTCCGGTTTTTCCGGAAGTGACATCAACTTTGTTATTTTAAATGCAACACCCTGTATTTTTGTACTGATTTGTATAGACGATAAAAAGACGTTTCCAAAAATGTAGTTAACACGTTTTTATTATGAAACGTTATTGTATTATTTACAACTTACTGTAGCAACTGTCTTAAAAATTCCTAAATTATTAAATGTGCAATGTGTTGCATATTTTGAGTCACGCGGCAAGTCAATGTCACTTCCGGTTTTTCTGGAATGTCACTTCCGGTTTTTCCGGAAGTGACATCAACTTTGTTATTTTAAACGTAACACCCAGTATTTTTGTACTGATTTGTATAGACGATAAAAAGACGTTTCCAAAGATGTGGTAAACACGTTTTTATTATGAATAATTACTTTTTGTATTATTTACAAATTTACTGCACTAACTGTCTAAAAAATTACTAAGTTAATAAATGTTCAATATGTTGCCCGTTTACGTGAATGCATTTTTGAATTCGAATAATTATGTCTCTTTGGATATTGCGAAACATTTCTGGTGATATAGTCGGATTTCTTGGCGTATTCTCTCTCTTTTAAGTCATTAAGATTGTTAGGTCGGTTCACATAAACTTTGGATTTTAAATAACCCCATAAGAAAAAATCCAAGGGAGTTAGACCAGGTGACCTCGGCGGCCACTCAATCGGTCCCCTTCTACCAATCCATCTATTGGGAAAGGTTGCACCTAGAAATTGACAAACTTCGATCGCATAGTGGGGAGGTGCCATATATTTTTATCGTTTTATCTCAAAGAAGGAACATATTAGTTTTATGCGTATTCTAGATTTCAAACATTACAAGTTCCGCGAATAAAACGAATATGTTCCTTCTTTGATATAAAAATATACTGCACCCGCCCGCCCCCGGGCGGGCGGGTGCAAAGAAGAAACATATTCGTTTTATACCGTACCCTAGATCTTACGGCACTATCATAACCTCGAATGATCTTAGTGTTGTTTGAAATTTTAGGTTATGTTTTCATGGCTTTTATAAGAAGGTTCAAAAAATAGTTATTGATTGGAATAAATGTGTTGAGACTATTTAAAAGTGTTTAAATAAGTCTGTATTAGAGGTGTTCATAAGCATAAAATGAAAAATTTGGTGAAAATAAGTGATTATGGCAGTGGAGAAATACGACTTTCAGAGACTTTGGGGCCAAATATCTCGAAAACTGTTGACGAGCGGCGATTTTTTTTTTAAATTTATTGTTCAGGAGACAAAACTACGTATGTTAAAAGCAAAAAAATTCCGAAAATCGGAGATTCCGTTATCTCAACATTTACCCATTTAATAATTTATGATTTTTAAGACAGTTGCTACAGTAAGTTTGTAAATAATACAAAAACGTTTCATAATAAAAACGTGTTAACTACATTTTTGGAAACGTCTTTTTATCGTCTATACAAATCAGTACAAAAATACAGGGTGTTGCATTTAAAATAACAAAGTTGATGTCACTTCCGGAAAAACCGGAAGTGACATTGACTTGCCGTATAACTCAAAATATGCCAATTCAAAATTACAAATCGACGTGTCCGAGCGTTTTTGGCACAACCACGTGGTTCAGATTATATTGAATTTATTCCTTTCATTGTGAACGCACTGTATAATAGAAATTTTGTTTTTGATCTTGCAAAAATTGTTCAATTGTTTTTCCGTTTGTGGATACGTTCCTCTGAAAAAAGAACTGTTCATAAATTTGCATTCTAGTTTTAACATAAAGCAAAGAAATAAGACGACCTTGGTTAGTGTCCATCCAATATTTTTGCAGAAATGTTCACAATTATTCACCTTTTGTCTAAAATTGTCTTCTGAAGATAATGAATAAATTCTTGTTAATTTGTAGATAGCTTACCATTTAGGAACAGACCAGAACCCACTCTATCATGTCACTTATAATATGTATCCTTCTGAACAGTTGTTCTGGTGGAAATAGTCCGATTTTCATTTTGAATTTTCTTCCATGTCTTCTACAAAAAACGGAATCATATTTAAAGGAGAAATTTTAATAAATAAAGCAATCATCAATTGAATGTCAACCAGAATACCAAAATGTAGTTTAATTTTTTTCAATCACCTCAGAACTAGTTGGAATGTTGGAAACGTCAGTGCAAAGCTAAATTCTCCAACACTACCGCAAATCTGGAATTAGGAAAGTAAAAGAAGACTTAGTAATGAAATGGAAAAACCAATACATTAATTAATTTAATACAGGCATGTCCCCAGATGAGTCTCCACCATAAAGTCAACAAGTTACTGTGGTGCACAGCTTACCAATCAGTTCCTTACAGAAATCACTAGGTTGGCAATTTTAGTGTTCAGGAAATTCATTAGTTCGAACCATTGCATTGGTCATAATTTTGTTTCAGTTGTTGATTGATAAAATACACCCCCTGCAGTACCTAAATCCGTTTGCATACAAAATATAAATACAATTCCAATGTTCACTAGATGCCATGCATAACAGTTTCAGCTTTGATAATAAAATTGAACGAAAACAAAACATATTGATCGAACGAAAAATTATGCATTCCGGAATTTTGTGTAGAGCCGAATGTAAATTTAATAACTGACGTTGATATGAAAATTTATAGAAAATTTCAACGCTTTTAAAACTGAATAATTCCTCCCATATTTCACTCGTTTGCCATCATCATTCTATTATGTATGATGTCACTCATATTTCTAGGATGTTTAAGCGAAAACTAAAATTGATAGCAGCAAATTATTCATATTCATTTTATATCACTACAAACCAAATTATTGGGATGCAATTCTGCCTATGAGAGCCGTCACTAATTTATCCAATTTTGAATTTATTTTAGAAAATTTATTATTTTTAGTATAATTATTCTGATAATCGATTAAGTCGCAAATAAAATGGAAACAAAAAAAGAAGTGGCTAAAATTTTTCATTACCCATAATTTTCTTTGCAATTATTTTATTTGTATCATTAATTTCATATTTTGGCGAAACGCAGCGCAACGCGAAAATCCTAAAACACGAGCGTTATGTTGAATCCTCACGATATTAGCTGATTGTAGACAGATATCAGACAAAAGTCATTGGCCCTCAGCTAATAAAGTGCAGTGAAACGTGTCGAGATGACTTGGTGTGTGGGCAAATATTAATTGGTGTTTACTATACCAATGAAGTTAAAACTTGTTCTCCCACTTGTAGTTATTTATTTGTCCAGTTTTGGTCTAATAATAACAACTTCGAGGTAAATAAATTGTCGTTTTCGGACTCTTCATTACGGCACAACAACTTCTTAATGGTCTCTGAAAACTTTTAGCGTTTGTTTAATGAGTTTCAACTTCGTGCGAGGTTTAACAAATTGCGATGTTTACCTGGTTGAAATAATACGTTGCGTTTCGCACTCAAATTTCATTGTAACGAAGTGTACGAAGCCGTTTCAAAAAGAATAAGCAAAATTATTAAGACATGTCTTTGTGACGCATATTGTTGACCAGTCAGTGGTTAACGTTTTTTAAATTTATTTTCTTACCTAATATATTTGGTTATACAGGTTATAACATATTCTGATTTAGAAAACTGTTCTATTGATACAAAAATAGAAACTGTAAAAGTTATTGATTATACATCTTTCTCCTTATGAAAATAAATATCTTGTTCTCATAACAAGGATATAAAAAATATGACAAGACATGCAAAATCTCTAAAACTTATGCAATATCTCGTCATGTGTCGTCATGTCCTATCATATCTCCCTTTTGAGAATATCTGAATATTCTTACAGATTATGCATCGTTTTGTTGTGTTCTTTTATATTCTTTTGCAAATATTTGGGTGTTCTCAAAAGAAGGATATAAAAGGATATGAAAAAATAATGCAAAATCTGTAAAACTTATGCATTATCTTGTCGTCTCTCCGTTTGGAGAATATACGAATATACTTACAGATTATGCATTAATTTATAATATTTATATTTTGTTAGGTACCTCCTTTTGCAAATATCTGGATGTTCTCAAAAGTAGGATATAAAAGGATATGCGAAATCGATGAAACTTATGCATATTTTTCACGCATTCCTTCATATCTCCCTTTTGAATATATCGGGATATTCTTACAGATTTTGCATCGTCCTATATTGTTCTCTTATATCCTTCTTTTGTAAATATCTGGGTGTTCTCAAAAGCAGGATATAAAAGGGATATGAGAAAATAATGCAAAATCGATAAAACTTATGTCTTTTCTTGGCGCATTCCTACATATCTCCGTTTGGAGAATATACGGATATAGGATATACACATATTTTGTTAGGTACCTCATTTTGCAATTATCTGGATGTTTTCAAAAGAAGGATATAAAAGGATATTCGAAATCGACGAAAAGCATTTTTTTGACGCATTCCTTCATATCTCCCGTTTGAAAATATCGGGATATTCTTACAGATTTTGCATCATCCTATTGTGTTCTCTTATATTCTCCCTTTGTAAATATGTGGGTGCTCTCAAAAACAGGATATGAAAGGATATGAGAAAATAATGCAAAATCGATATCCATTTTTTGATGCATTCCTCATATCTCCGTTTGGAGAATATACGGATATACTTACAGATTATGCATTATGTTACTATTTTGTTAGCTACCTCATTTTGTAAATATCTGGATGTTCTCAAAAGAAGGATATAAAAGGATATGACAAAATAATGTGAAATCTTATGAATTATCTTGTCGCCTTTATCTGTTTTGAGAATATCTGGATATTCTTAGATTATGTATGCATCATTTTATTGTGTTCTTCTATATCCTCCTGTTGCTAATGTTTTGGTATTCTCAAAAGAAGGACATAATAGGATATCTTTTTTGATAATGTCTGGATATTCTTACAGATTATGCATCATCTTGTTGTGGGTCTTTATCCCTTCATTTTGCAGATATCTGGGTATTCTCAAAAGAAGAACATAAAAGAATATATATGACAAAATAATGCAAAATCGGCAGAATTTCTGCATCATTTTATTGCGTTCCTTCATATCTCCCTTTTGAAAATGTCTGGATATTCTTATAGCTCATGCATCATTTTGCAAATATCTGGATGTTCTCAATAGAAGGATATAAAATGATTTGACAAAATAATGCAAAATCGGTAAAATGTATGCATTATCTTGTTGCATTCTTTCATATCTCACTTTTGAGAATATCTGGATATTCTTATTGTGCATCGTCTTGTTATGTTATTTTATATCCTCATTTTGTAAATATCTGGATATTCTCAAAAGGAGGACTTGAAATGATAGGACAATATAATGCAACATCGGTAAAATGTATGCATTATTTTGTCGCATTAGTTCATATCTCCCTTTCGAAAATATCTGAATATTCTTACAGATTTTGCATCATTTTGGCATAATAATGCAAAATCGGTATAACTTATGCATTAAGTATCTTGCCGCATTCCTTCATATATCCTTTTTGCGAATATCTGGATATTCTTACAGATTATGAATCATCTTGTTGTGTTCTGTTATATCCGCTTTTGCAGATATCTGGGTGTTCTCAAAAGAAGGATATAAAAGGATATATACAGGGTGGAACAAAAGTATCAAATAATGGCTTTAACTTTATTTTATTTCAATATAAAAGTTGTTTGGTTCTTTACCGTGCATGTTTTGAGTTTTTTAGTTTCTTAATATCTTCTTCTGGTTTGTTCCTATGGCAACCAACTTTTTCTTTTTAAATGGCACCCATAATTTTTTTTATCAATTTGAAACAAGCCTATTTTTCTCTATTCAGTCATAAAATTTTTCAATTTTTGGAAAAAAAATAAATGAAAAAAAAATATTTATTACGACTCAATCGGAACTAAATTAATTAATTTCACAACATCACAACACTAAAATTTAGTTGTTTGTTTGTAAAAATTTAATTGTCAAACTTCCATGGCATTCTTTAACAAAAGTAATGTTTGTTTTTATAACTGCATAACTTTTTCCATGGCATCCTTTATTAAGAGGCGACGAGTGAGTCGTAATAAATGTTTTTTTTTTCTCGCTTATTTTTTTTCGAAAAATTGCAAAATTTTGTGACTGAATAGAGAAAAACTCGGAGAAAAATATGCTTGTTTCAAATTAACAAAAAAAAAATGGGTGCCATTTAAAAAGAAAAAGTTGGTTGCCATAGGAACAAACCAGAAGAAGATATCAACCTCGATATCAACAAACTAAAAGACATGCATGGTAAAGAACCAAACAATTTTCATATTGAACATTTTTTTGTAACTTTGCAAATAACAAAGTTAAAGCCATTTATTTGATACTTTTGTTCTACCCTGTATATGACAAAATAATGCAAAATCGTCAAAATTTCTGCATTATTGTGTTGCATTCCTTTATATCTCCCTTTTGAAAATGTTTGGATATTCTTACAGAAACTATGCATTATCTTCTTATCTCGCTTTTGAGAATGTCTGGTAATGATAGTTATCTATTTAGATAAGCTAAAGACAATCTTGTTGACTCTAATCCATTTAAAATGCAGCTTAAGATGTTCTCCAAACAATCTAGCGAAAATGGACCAAATAGTGTACATGTGTAGGAGCTCTTCGATATCTATGTTCAATTTAACAATCTGATAATTTTTCTTGATGTAACCCCTCCCCACGGCATATAAAAAAATTATTCGTTGAAAATGTAAGACTTTGTGTTAAATAAAGAGAAAAGCTAACCGGAAATCAATTATGTAATAACGTTTTTCGCTTCGAATTTCACTAACGATATATCTTTGCTTTCCAGATCACGTCTCGGAGCTGGCGCGTCAATCAGAGAATAAAACTTTGCTTCTCTTCTCCCAGGTGTATCGAGGGATGGCAGTTCTATCCAGAGAACCTATAGAGAATTTATACAAGGACATAAGGAATTACGTTCAGATTAATACGACCGACGCGAAACCCCCCAATACTCCGGAAGAGATTGTAGCGAGCGTGACACTTTTTTTCACTGACCTCTTCCCACTGGCCTACCACCATATAGCAGACATATCCAACAAAGACTTTACCCTAGACTATAAGGAATGCTTAAAAAAGTCCATAGATACCATATCGCCTTTTGGGGATATCCCAAAACAAATCGCTCAATCTTTATCGAAGAGTCTAGAAGCCACCAGATTGCTGCTTCAGGCGTTTCGTATCGGTACTGAAGTATTAAATACCACAGACTTGTTGCTGATAGATGAACATGGTGCCAGCAACCCCGAGTGCCATGATGCCTTAGTCAAAATGACGTATTGTCCGAAATGTCTTGGTATGAGTAAACATACCAAACCTTGTACGGGATATTGTCTAAATGTGTTGAGGGGTTGCATAGCGAAATACGTGGCGGAATTAGATCTGCCATGGAACGGTTACGTCGAGGGCATCGAAAGTCTCCTCAGTGCGATGAAGAGGAGTAATAACGACGCAGGTGTTAACGCGGATATTGTTATCAGGAATCTGGATACCAAGATATCCGCTGCCATTATGCATTCAATGGCAAAGGGGAAGGATATTGATTCAAGGGTGAGTACATTTTAATTTAGTTATCTAGTATTGGGTGAACTAACGGAATTATATGCTAGTTACTCAGAAACTCTACACAAAACTGGGACATGAAGTGTCTAAAGTCTGGATATATTAATAATTGCAAGAAATGGTGCTTCTTGATTTAAAAATCATGACGGATCTGCCGGTTAAACAGAACTGAGGATTGCAAAATGGTTTAATTTAAATTCAAAAATTTTCTTTTAAAATACTCTAGTTAAATATAAACTCGTATTAATTTTTGTTTAACTAATTTTATGGTTGGTAACAGTTTAACGGATCAGCTTAATTCGTTTTATGTTTTATGCGTATTTGAAATCCTGCAGTCGTGAAATATTTGTGATAATTAGAAAATCGCAGCACATGACAGGATAAATTTAGGGTATTGTAGATACGTCTAAAACTGTTAATACACTACTAAATGCTGAAGGAAATAATTTATATTTTAGAACAGAAACCATATGGAATTTGGCTATTCCTGGCGCATTCGCCAAATTCTAGCTTTATAAACGCATCCGTCAAAAATTAAGAATTTAAAATATATAATAATATATTGAGGAACAAATAATTGTTGCTACTTGTTTTTATGATTATTCACTTATTAATAATTATTATGGATCTATCCATATTGACATTTAAATCAAATAACATAATATTGAATCCATGCCGGACCAGCCAAAGGTGACTTTAAATTATAAGCTCGTTAACTCCATCAAACTATAGTAATAAAGTATAAAAAAGTAAGTATAAAAAGCAAGTTAGGAAAAATAGAGGCCATGTTTTATGATAATGAAAATTTTCCTGTTAAAAATTTGTTTTTATAGAGCAAACTTTTGCAATTTATAAGATTAATATTATTATAATGCGCGAAATCGATCCAAATTTTGTTTATAATTTATATGAAGTAATTCAACAATTATTTTAGATAATGATAATATCCTAATTGTTGTATTGAAAGGAATATCCTAATGAAAAAGTGGGTCAAACTCCAGCCTAAACTGTAGTTGACTGTGACTATAAGTTGCTCAAAATTTAGGTCTTGATTCCCATTCGATGATTTAGGAAAGCCAATAAATACTATTTAAAATCTTTTTTTATTATTGAAGTAGATTGTGTTATTCTACTTAATTCTAAATTTACTGTACTCGACAACAGTCATTCCAGCAATTAATTATGTTGATACTGTTCTTTATTAAATATTCATCTAAAAAAAGATATTACAAAAACTCTTTATTGTACCTCATGGTCTGTTTATTGGCACGACGCGTACAACATATTTGTTACATTTACATACGTACATTTTCCGTCGTTGAAATGTTTGACCAGCCTTAACATTTAACGGCACTACCTTATGCTAAACTGACTAGGCACTCAGCCAAGATTAGCTCCATTTTTTATTCTAAAATCGGGCACCTTTCGGTAAAAATAAACCAGCCCGAATAAAAAGAATCGTTAATTTATTAGGCCGCTGATTCATTCACTTTTATCTGATCGCTTTTGGCCGATAGAAGATACATTTCAGGTGAGTCATGTTAGTTTAACGCCCGGTTTTCTTATGAAGCATAATGATATAAAAAGAAAGAAAAATTATTATACTATTTATTTAAAAAAGTAAAAATGTGCGATTTTCAAATTTTATTAAGTATGCATTTTTTTTGTATCAAAATGTTTGCAATTTAAAATGAAATTTTCTATAATATTAAAGAAACTTTTATTTTATATATTAGTCTAATTTTATTGTTATTCAAAGTTCCTCAAAGAGCATATAGAATCCAAGGGTTTTAAATCTGGACTTCTTAGAGACCTTTATCTATATCGAAATACGACAGGCCTGATTCAGGAACGTTTTTTTTTTTTTTAATAAGTGTAAATTCCTGATATCTGTAATCTCTGCGATTGTATCCTAATGAAGTTTAAAATCACTGTAGATTTTGTGAAAATTTTATGCGAATAATTAATAGGTATGGATTTTAGTTTCATAAGTAGAATTAGGAGGAACTTCAATCATAAAAATTATATTCGTAGCTATATCATTGTTTCAAATCCACGCTGGTTTTGAACACCCAGCTCGTATACGGTTTTTAGGTTCAAGTTACTACACTCAATTGTTTTTCATCTGTTCCCAGCAGACAAGATGACATAGTTCGCTTGGCATATATTTTTAGTTAAGCAGTGTTTCAGATCCGCACATCCATTTATTAAAAATACTGGAAAATGTTGTAACTTTCGACAACTCGTGTCATCACGTAGTTAAAGGCATGTTTTTATAGCTAAGTGGATATTAATAAATTCAAACACATGTGTGTAAAAAAATACGTCAAGTCAATTAATTTATTAGTATTATTTTTCTTGCTCAGCTGCTGCGCACTCACACGACGTGTTTAATTAAATAATTATTGTATTACCCAGTTTAACGTGGCTTTACCGTATTTGTGTAAGCCTCACGGAATTATTCTTGACATTTTAACAAGTAATTTTCGGTTTAAGTGTTTCTAAAGTGTATAATTAATTGCCTAGCGGAGGAGCATTATTTATGTTGTTTTGCGAGGCAGTTTCTGTAGATTAGAAATGTTTGGGTACTATTCCTAGTTTGTCTAGAATGACTGTACTATTAGATCATCGAAATGAAGTGTAAATTTAAGCGGATACCATAGGAAACAGGTCTTCGTTAACAACTATTGAACAAAAGATTTAGGTTTCCTCGTGGTTGCTTAGTCATCACACTGTGCTGGTAAATTATCGACACGATGTTTAAACTAAGGCACTTTGAATGCCGGACCCACTTTGAAGTTTGCCAACAACCACAAGGCCGACCCGGTACAACACTTTAAATTATCTCAATCATTAATATAAACTGACGGGATTTTGAAACATGTGACATAATTGTGAACATTCAAGACGCTGCGGTCGTTTTGTCATCCTTACATTTCTCGTCTATTGTTTAATATGTTTGCTTACACTTTCGGCAATGCTTCACATTATTAGACATGGGTGGTTTCAAATTTTAATAGGTTAATTAAATTCGTTGTAGGTTTAGTAATTCCGAATAGGGTAATCCCGGGAGAGATGACTCAATGGGTTAGATGAAAATCGGTGATCGCGGCAACGCAGTTCAGTTGTTTATTGTGGACAAGAGCGCGCGGTTTTATATCTGCAGAGGTATTTTGGTGGCGTTTGTCGATAAAACAAGCGGGTTTATCAAGGTTTTTTTATTTCGTTGGTTTTCAGAATTTTTTGTAAGAATTTAATTTTGTACTGCTAGCTTTTTTTAGAATTTTCAGTTTTAGCATACTTACATATTTTTAAGGTTATGTGAATGCAATGTTACTGTTTAAAAATAAAGAGTGAGCCATCTCTCCCTGGTATGTCGGGTTAGCCGACCTGACCTCAAACCAGGAGACGTGACTCGATCAACTTGAATTTTATTTTGGTTTTGTTACGTGAATACTGACTGCATTCTTTATTTGTATTCATGCCGACAAACTATAAACGGAAAGGTAACTGCAAACCAAACGAGGTGAGAGACAGGGAAGTAATTGAAAGTGTCGTAAATGCAATAAGACGGAGAAAAATGGGCGTTTATGCTGCTGCTAAGCATTTTGACGTAGGTACAAATAAACAGGCAAGACATAAGCTGAGAACGCAGGAAGGGTATGGAGCATTCTACAACAACAAAAAAATGTTCAAGGATAAAGAATTAAGCAGAAAAACGAAACTAGGAATATGACTCTAGTAAGACCAATACTACCATACGCAATGGAAACAATAACACTGACGTACAAACAAGAAAAAAACAAACTTAAAATATTGGAAAGAAAGGTATAATAAGAACAATAATGGGCCCAAAGAAAATTAGTGAAAACAAGTAGGCAATTAATGAATCATGAAATAGAAGAGATTCTGGAAAAGGAAAACATTGTAAGAGCTATTAAATCGATGAAAATCAGCTGGTATGGATACATACACAGAAGAAAAAGAAAGACAGCACAGATGGAACGCAGTATACTTATAATAATAGTTCCAGGGGTATACCAAAATGCAGATGGAAGTAGAAAAAATAACACAAGAATGAAGAAAAATAGTAGGACAGGCAAAAATACTATAAAGACAAATAAGGACGTATCCACCTTAAACTTCAACAAGAATAATCTCAGTTCTGAAAAGAATAGCTGGAATGAAATGTATTAGCTTATATGTATGTAGACATTTTGGCTTACCTTGAGAAAAAGAATCCAAAATTGTTCCAAAAAATCAGCACTAGGTTAAAAAAAAATTAACTAAGAATCAAAAACCACAGAATAAAGTTGCAAAAGGCTGATCTTGCACCAACCGGGAAAAGCAGCCAAGAAATGGGTCAATAAGCAGTTGAGGCTTGCAGATTCCAATTGGCTGCCTAAATTTTCATAGGGACACCCCGACTTGAGCATTTGGAAGTCGGAGGAAGTTTCTTTAGCCAAAGGCTTAAGCATTAAACCGAAAAGATGCCCAAGATTATTTTCAATTTTAGAAAACGATTTAATGGACAAAGCAGATCATTTGTTTAACATGAACGAATCTGAGCTTCAGCTAAACAATAAACCTGCTTCGGTGGTTGCGCAAAAAGGCTTCAAGATCGTTGCAACTTCCCCTGAAAAAGACGAGACAATAACTTCCATTTGTTGTTGTAACTCCGAAAGAAACTTTCTTCGCCCTTGTTTTATGTATAAATTAAAACATAAGAAACAAGAGTTTGAAATGGACATGCTAGAAGGTTCGAAAGTTTTTATGAATGAAAAAACAATCGCTTTATTTTTGGTAAGCAACTCGCAGAAGCGTGGTCGGAATCAGTAGGTGTGTAAAATGGTCTGGCTTTAGGGCCTGCGAGATTTACCCCTATAACCCGAATGGCTTTTCTTGAAATCTCACAGTTGAGTTATCTTCGATAGTACCCAGTCTTTCACAGTCGAAAGACAGGGTACTATCGAGGATAACTCCCGAGATAACTCCATTACAGAATAATCCAGTTCTACTAACTTTATTGCAAGGTAAAATTACTCCCAGGTAAAATTTTGGACAATATTGCCCCAGTACCATCCACGTCAGGAGTAACGAAAGCAAAAAAGCATGCAAAGCAGCTGGCGTATTAATCAGTAAATGACATGTAGCTAATCACAAATCACCCGAAGAAAAAATAAAATGCTAAGAACAGGAACAATTACTTCGAGAAGAAACAAGGCAGTGAGTCAAGAAAAAAAAAATGAAGAAGACGTGTTTCTTCCTCTTCATCTGAAGATACCGATGCAGAAATTAAATGCAATGACTCTAATAAAGATGATGAAAAGAAAGACTAGCTTCACTGTCCACTGATTCCCTGAAAACTGTTCCAACCACGTAAACTTATGTGACAGATGTGACAAAATCGAAATTAGGGAATGAGTTACCCCTGACATGTGAGCCAACTCACCCTTTTAAGAAACTTTTGAACGAATTGATATAAAACGTCTAGCCAAAATTGAGGTTGAATCGCATTCATTGATGATTACTTTGTTTTTGAAAAGTCAAAGATTACACCAAGTGCATCTGTTCAACGTGTATCAAGTTGCATCCCATTTTAAAAGTATTTTAATTCCCTGCTGGTTTTTGAAAACTGTATCCTTTTGTCCTTTATCAAACTTGGTTTATAGTGAATTTGTTATTATCTGAGTTTTCAAGTCAGTTTAACTTATCGATTTTGCTCCTTTCAGAAATTGTGTATTTGATGCAAAATGACCTATAGTTAGTTGTTGCCTTGAGAACAAAATTGATACCATCATCGTCTTTGAAAAAAGACTTATTTGCAGCAAAACGCACCTCTAATGAGAGACATCTTGAACGTTCCATCTCATGAAATATTTTAGAAATTCAAACTTCTGGAGAACCGGTTCCGTCCACATTGAGAATCCTTTAAAAAAATAAAGTTCGTAATGATGCTACTGCATAAATTGGCGGAAGACGAGTTAAACAGAGTAATTGAGTTCTGTGAAATCATGACTGAAATAATTGCTGACATCTTGATTACCTAAAGGGTATTTGCTTCGATGATTAGCGTTCATTGCTCAGTGAAAATGTGAAAAAACACTAAGATACTGGAGTGATTAGAATCCACTTTAATATAGGGAAAGTCGCATACAATTTTCTTAAAAGATAGTTCATTGATTTATTCATTATGGAAGACTTAACCGGACTCTTATACTAATACGTTGGGGAGTTTCATCGAGGTTGAAATAACCTAAACCAAACAATCCATTGCTCAGGAATTTCAAGGATAGAAACAACGTCGTTTTAGACAGATCGGGAATAACCTTGGTAAACTGTCAATATGGGGGTAATGACCTGCTCGTTCACCAGATTTTACATTTTTGGTCTTCTTTCTGTGGGTTTTAAATTTTCAAAAACATTGCTGTTACATACCCTACTATTGCTCTTCTTTTTAGATGGCCAAATGCTTAAAAATTGAAACTAACTTTAGTCTCGTATTGATTTCCGTCCGTTTAGAAAAATGACACAGATTCAAACCGGACTATTACGTTTTGTTTTGCCATAATCCCACACAGCCCACATACCGCTGACATAATTGCCAATCAGGTCGCATCAATTTGTAAATATAGGAGCTTACGTTCTGCATGCGTCCAAAAGCTACTAATCTGTCGATATTTTAAACATTCAAAGCTTAATAGTGACTCATGTAGCAAGGCATATTAATAAAGAGCCTATTTTGCACGATAAATATGTCAGATGAATAATAGGAGTTATTTATTCGAGTCAACAATCTAATGTAGAGGGCCATTATATAATCAAGGAAATACTGTTAAGAAATATATATAAATTGACCCATCCCTATTCATGACATCACCCAACAAACGAACGACGTGTGTACATAGAACACATCCTCTGTACTGTGTGAGTAATATCTGCAATGAGAGGTACCAAATGAAAGGTGAATAAAATACACTAGGATAGTGGTTAATTAAATATTATGGAGCCAAAGTTCCCAAACGTAGAAGGTTTTTATTTTCTTGTATCTTGGATAGTTCGTCAGAGATTCTGGGAAAGCATTTAAAGCTTGGAGAATTTGGAAAAGTGTGTAACAAAATTTGTCGATCTTGAATTTTAATCTTCAGCATGTTTGTTTCTAATCAGAATTGAAAGTCTCGTTCTGGTAATCCTCCCGACGACGTGTCATATACTCCCATTTTGTCCTTTGGGTTGCCCTGCCCTAGAGATTTAATTTATTTTGTAATGGAGATTATAAGTTCGCCAATTTTTTTTTTCTACGATGAAACCGGGTTTCATCTTATTTCATCACGTTGTGTATACTCGTTATCCGTAACAGAGAAAGATTTATTTATTGGGGTATTAAGGGAATCAACAAAAAAATCCATTATTGTGTCTGAGAAACAAAATAATCTTTGAGGAATTAGGTGAAACGAAGAATATACTGGATAAGTGGTTTGGGATATGATTGTAAAAAAGATCTGGAATTAATTTCTTATGCTATTATTATTTACTAAATCGAGACCAAATGAAGTAGCATTGGAAAAATGTTACAACGTGATGAATTTTGTTTGTCTTTCACTGTTCTGTTATCGGTAGTTTTTTAACTGTACAATATTTTAAGTTTCTACAAATATAGATGCATGAACATGATAGAAAATTTGGTTTGTTTCAATGTGTGGTGACTGCTTCATACAAAAAAAAAATTACTACAATATACCGGGTGACAACTAAAAGTGGGTACACCCTGTAATTTTTTTTCTACTTCAGATAAAAATTAAAATTTGGAGGACTTTAATTAGACAATATTTCAATTTTTTTGGGATAATTTTTAATTTCAAAGTGCTTCTGGTTTGACCGCAATTGACCAGAACTTTTGATTTTCAACAGCTGTATTTTTGACATTTTTGGGACCTGCGGCGTATAACAGGGCCTTTTTGTTTTTTTTTTTTGAATTATATGTTTTTTATTTAATTAAAATATTTTTTCGACCTGTTAAATTATTTTTGATTGATTTTATTGGGTTTAGGTCTATTTAAAGAAAACTACTTTGATTAAAAAGCCGACGTTTCGATGTATTACACCTTCTTCAGGGCCTACAATAAATAAATATAAAATTACAAATCTATAGTACATAATTAAAAATACTTAAAAATTCTTTAAATAAAAACAATTTTTATTTAATTTTTAATAACAGAATGAGGTGGCTGTAACACGCATAACTCTTTTGTTTTAGTTTGTAATTTTGAGAAAAATTCTATACCTGATGTTTTTTATTCCTTTTAGTAGTATTTCCGCCCAAAATTACAAAACATTATTTTTTTAAACTACTATTTTTCAAATGCAACCTGGGTGGGTTTTATTTATTTAAAGAGATTTTTTTCTTGAAATTTGTGTACAAAAATTTTTTAAAATTCCTTAAAAAATAAGCTTTAAAAAACATTACAAACCAAAACAAAAGCCGTTTATGTGAGTCACAGCCACCTAATTCTGTTTTTAAAAATTAAATAAAAAAATTGTTGTTTCAAAAAAGAAAATAAAATCCAAAATCATACGTAAAATGATCCATTGCTCTTAAAAATGACAAAAAATACAGGTTGTTCAATTTGAAAATAAAAAGTTCTGATCAATTCCGGTCAAACCGGAAGCACTTTAAACGTTAAAATTATCCCAAAAAATTTATGATATTGTCTAATTCACGTCCACAAATTTCAAATTTTTATTTGAAGTAGAAAAAATTACAGGGACATTCACTTTTAGTTGTCACCCGGTATGATTAAATAAATATGTAAATTATATTAACCTTGATCCATATTATGTTTTAGTGACTGACGATAAATTTAAAATAACCAGAGTTTAATTAAAAATCTATATTATTTTATTGGTCGTTCGAGCCGGATTATGAAAATATACTGCTTGCTTGGCTTTAGTATTTATTTATAACTTCGCACTTATTAACACTATTTGCGTCGCGTATATAATTTATAGGTTGGAAATCTGCGATATTTCGCGATTTTTCTTGGTGAAGAAGACTTGAATGTAAAATGTTTCAAGTAAAGGCATTTTAATTAATTTAATTACCTATTACAATTTTTATAAATTTTATTATACTTAATACTCAATATTAATACAATAGGGCAACAAAATTTTAATTCTAGAATTCTATCGGTATAAATTATTTTCGTTTTATGCAGATATTAGATTTGGTAATCTTAAATTGTTAGCCAAAGAAGTAAGTGAGGTATTCGGGTACTTCACAGCCAGTGACACGACACGTAGGTATTATAAAGTTATTGCTTTTAAAATTGCTTGGAAATTAATCTTTCGGACCGTAAAAAAATCAAGGTCTGTCTAGGCAAGCCAAATTGTTCCGTGTGTATAAAAAGTATTAACAATGTTGTAAATTAGAATTTATATTTTATTAATTCTCCTATACCAATTTTTTCTTCTGGCAATTAGAATTATAAAGCAATTAATAGCGTTAATTTATTTTTATTATTATTCTTACAAGTTACTCCTACGTATGTTTTTATTCTGCCGATTATGCTAATGCAAACAAAACATTGACCATAAATGGCGACACCCTGTACATTGAACTTCTTATTTATATACATATGTATAATCTTTTAATATACGCTTTAAAAGGTGTATGACATCTCTGGATTTATGACGAAATATCCGGAGTTGAAACGTTAAAGAATAGCGTTGGTAAATTTATTGAATATTTTATTGGTTTTGGTATATGTTGTGATAAATATTATTATTTGTTAATCTTATATTATTACTTGACTTATACCATGCTACGTTGTAAAATTTAAATGAAAATAGAATATAGCCGCGAGTGTTAACTGTCCCATTTTGATAAAATGCCTAGATGTCGTTTATTACAAATTATCATATTTTGCACATACGTCAAACGTTTATTATTCGAGTTCGTAGAGCGTGTGCTAATTAAATGAGACGCATTTAGCCCAGGCAACAGGGCCCAAACATTCTGTAGAATGTAGAATATTGTTGACGACGCCGCACTGTGGGGAAAAATACTTGTTCTTCTTTCAAATCAACATTCCATACGCAATTTTTAAGATAAATTCAAGTATTTTTTTTTAATACTCGTCATATAATTCCCTATCCCATCTGAGTGGAATTTTGATTAGTTTTCCATTTTTTTTTATAGTTATGGAAAGTCTGGATAACTGTATTTTTTCCCTACAAGTATCCCCAGATATTTCTAGATGCTTAATTTATGAGAGTTCAAAATTGGCTCTAAGGGGGAGTTCGGGGTCGCTGATTACAAATTACCTAGATGTGAAAACTGGAAAATTCCGCGGAGAAAATCCAATTTTCCGTTTTAAAATTACAGTTTAAAGAATCGTGTAATATGTACAACAAGGGTTTTTGAGGTTGCTGATTCTAAATTTTTTGCAAAAATTAGAAAATTTTTTTCCAGAAATTCGCCTCGATGAAAATTTTATGGTAGGAAAACTTTTTAAAATTCACATCTTTAACAAAATAGCTTGAAATTCTTATTCAGGGAATTTTTTGGCTAGCTGATTATGAATTTGTTATGAAAATTAGAAAATTCTATGAAAAAAATTCAATATGGCGGATTTTCCGGATTTTTTAAATAAGTTTACAGAATTTGCAAGTTCAATAAAGGGAGACATTCAAATAATCTGTGTGCCTTTGACATTCTAAACGACCAGGGAAAGTCCAGATTTAATGCTTCTAAATTTTTGCTTGGACTATCTTTAAAATGAAACATAAAATTGCTGTGAATAATATAAAAGAGTTAAACCTCGAGTTAAACTAATCGATTAGCTAAATAAAATTTTTTATTTCGGAATAAATTTGTTCAATGTTATTAGATGCTCCCCAGTAATTCTCCGTCTGTGGAAAAACTGTTTCATTGCCTTCGTAAGGAAATAATTGAAAATAATTAAGCTCTGGATATGGTCCTGTGGTTTACTATTTCTAGATTTAATTAAAAGATTTTTCCTATGTAAAACTCCGAATCGCCTAGGCTCTAGGCTATGCTTCTACACATGATAATAAATTTATAAATAAGCTTCTTACTAGAATGTATGGCTTTGTTGTTCTATAAATCAGCACTTAATTAGTATTAATTCTAAAAAATATTTTCCGCGTTCTCTAATCTTTCTTAATAAGTGCCACTTTGAAATTGTCGAGTGTCCTAAATTTAGTAGGCTAATAATAAATCATTTTTAAAATAATAAAAAATAAACAAAGCTATAGAGATAACTGGTGCTAATCGGATTAAGTCATTATGTAAGTATTTATTATTTCCACAAACGAGAGAAGATTTATATTTTTTATAATGTTGGGGGAATAAAACAACAAATATCAGTTGTAATAAAAGATCGCGCGTATTTTTTGCCTGAATGAAAAACAGTAGTGTACGTAAATAAATTGTTGGGTGGTTTAATGTATGTGATAGGAAATAAAAGTTTTGTTTTGCCTTCCTGCATGTTTGATCCGTATACTTTGCCAATATTGTAAATTAATAGCAGATACCTTTGAGACACGTATAATACGTTAGGTAAGAAATTATATTTCACATTTTTTGCGGGCAGAAATATGTTAGGCAATTTACAGATGATTGGAAAAACTACGCCCACCTATGTCTGTCAATTTATAAAAATGCGAGGAATGTAACTAATATAAGACGCGATTTTTTATAGGAAAAAAATCATTTAAATATAAATTGCTAATAGAGTGTGTTGATTATATGTTATTAATGAAAATTGCCGTTATATTTGCATAAAAATGAAATAAAGACGTTTTAATTGCTCACAATACAATAAGGATATAAAATAACTAATAAAATAATATATAGGTACCACATAAATATGATTAAACATTAGGAATCTTGATTATTCCAATTTTCCCCTGTTTATAATTTTAAAATAATGCTAATCTCGCTAACAACATTTTTTCTAAACTTCTCTCTGGTTAGGTTCTCCTGCATAAATGATTTGCTTAAAAAATTTCATTTTATGACATAACAACATATATATATGTATCGCAATATACAGAGTGGTAAATATATACAATATTTGGTAGCAAATATTAAAATCATCTAGTCATAGTCTAATTAATTAATTGAAGAAAAAAAGCATAGAAAGCTTTTCAAATATAATCCTTTTTATTTCTCTACAAAATATTTTTAATCCATGGGGATTGAAATATTTTATGTTTTTAATCCCTAGAGATTAAAATATTTTATATTTTTAATCCCTGGGGATTTAAAAATATTTTGTACATAAATAAAAAGGGTTAACGTTAGTTATCCTTCTTTATGGACATAGAAAAAGAAAATTGAAATGAAAAATTTTGAAAAAAATTGGGTTGGGTTTCAAAAATTTTGAATAAAATTTAATTTTAAAAATTACAAAAAAAATTTGAATTGAATAATTTCGAAAAAAAATCGATTAAAAAAATTTCATTTAAAAAATTTTGAACATAAATTTCATTTCAAAAATTACAAAATAATGTGAATTGAAAAATTTCGAAAAAAAATCGATTTGAAAAATGTCAAAAAAAATTCATTTCAATAATTTTGAAAAATTCGATTTCAAAAATTTTGAAAAAAAAATAAATTTCAATTGAAAAATGTCAAAAAATGAATTGGAAAATGTCAAAAAAAATTTCATTTCAAGAATTTTGAAACAAAATCGATTTCAAAAATTTTGAAGAAATTTTGAAATGAAAAATAAAAAAAATTTTTTAAAAAATTATAGTTTAAAAAAACTAAAAAAACGCGCTTTAAAGAGAAACCGAACTAAAAAGTAAAAAATAATGTTTATCTATTAAGATTTTGTTCAACAGTGATAAATATTCCACTATCTCAATATAATTAAATGCTTTTTACTAAGTTTAAAATAAGAATTGACAAAAGATTGACAAAAAATAATTTTATTGTAAAAAAGCGTGGGGTGCTAACTCTACTCTACTTTAATCAATAGCTACCAATGAAATATCTATAACAATAATTGATATGCAGAATATTTAAAGGGTGTCCCATCTCAAAAAATATTAATTTCTTATAAGTATAATTTTTTATTTGACTTTCAATTTTTTTTCTACAAAATTTCTGGATTTCTGGGAAAAAATCATTTCGAAATATGTAGTTATTGAAATATTTTTTTGTATAAGGCCGAAATTAACTCCCAAAGAGTATGTCGAGAAAGAAATAAGTTGTAGCGTGACTGGATGAATTCTCAACGTTGAAAACCGTCTTTAATCCAGTGATGGCATTTCCTGTACACTAACAAGAACAACAACAATATCCTTGCGAAACAAATATTTACCAACTGAATTGCCTTCCTGATGCAAGTAAACAGAACCTGATTTTAAATTTAAAATATCTTCAAATGTAAATATACTGAAACTTAATTAGAGTTATTTTTCAGTTAAACAGCTTAATATTATGAGTACTATTTATCTTTAAAGGAAAGTGCAGATTATACACCTGATGGATCCGGAAATATATGACACCTAGCCATTCTTACTCAAAGCTTTGATCTCTTGATGTTCATGTGGCATTCGCAATATATTTTCATCCTTAGGTATTCAGATTCTTCATGAAATTCCCTTTTCATTAGATATATTCTGTAACGTTATTTGAAAGATGTAACGACATATCATAGTTTAATCTGACGAAAAGAATCTATTGTTCAAATCTGTATCTTTTGGTTGATGTGCAATTCTTCCACAATGATTTAACGAGTCTCTGTTACGTTATTAGAAATTAGCAACATCAACTGCTTATTGAGAATAATTGTTATTTCATTCTTAAAATCTACTTCGTGATTCATTTTCATATTTTTAGTTTCTCACGCCTAGTTACTGACCACTTCTTGATGTAAATACTGGATGATTCAGATGACATTGATGAAATAGTTAATTGCGCTAAGATGTTTATTTATTAATGATAAGTATTTGCATTTTAAATTCATTATAATGTCTGCATAATTTCACTCTACATCAGGTTGTAAGATTCTTTCGTTGACACAATTTATCTCGCTCGTGAGCAATTTAAATAGTAATTCAAGTTAAAAGAGACTCATAAAATGTACGATGACATTTGTTTAGACTCGACACCGTAACCCCTAGAAACAATTATGCTTTTAATTATCACCAGGGGCAGAAATATCAATCTCCCTCGTCTGGGATGCAAAACAAACAACTTGAATAGCCATATTTTACTTCCCCGCCATTGTACACTGCAATTTCATAAGCTCTACGTCGTCACCAGGAAATAAATTATAAAACTATTGATTGGAAACAATGAGTGGCCACTGGCGTACGTTTATTTTTTTCCTGTTTTAATTATGAGATTGGATGTATGTTCACTTTGCTGTACCTAATACCATAAATAATTGAGTTTTCTGGATGTTTCAAAAAGGTAATACGATTCATGATAAAGCTCTTAAAATCCATTTAGACTCTAATTTAAATTATGTTGTAGGCTAATATGCTTGTAGGTATGTGTAACTAAAAATTTAATCTCTAATCCCTTAAGATATCATTGACTTGTTGATAAGAAGAATAATTTTTTCACTCAACGCTTATACCAAACGTCTTTCTTGTTCGATGCACCGCTATCGTATATTAAATGTAATTGTTGATTATATTTCTATCAACGGTGTAATTAAGAAGTGTACAGGAACCTTGTGGGCTTGATCCAATCGTCACCGAGCAAGTAGAGTACATTTTAAACTTCAAGTCATTAATAGACCTGTCCGATATGCAAACATAATGATAAATGCTCTCTAAAGTAATTGACTATTAATTTATTATAATGGTATTCGTAAATGTGTCTTTACTATCGATTACAAACTATTCATTTGTAATAAATTTTACGCCTACATGAAAAATGTTGACACCGAATTGTCTGCCGTAACTTTAAAAACATTTGTTATTGTAGTGACGCATGAAAGTAATATTAAAATGCATTTATTTTTAATGTGTTTATATGGAAATAATAGGATGTATTAAGAATTTGTATTGGCTCGTAAACTGAATTTAATTATCAATTTTCGCGCAGAATCAGGCAAACGTGAGTCGTTTTGTTTTGAATTACGTACATAAGCTACATAAGACGGGTTGGCGTCAGCTAATAAGATGTTTACCATTTGCTAGACAATTGAATTAAAAAAAATATTGTTTAAAAAACTAAAAAAACACGTTAAAAACTAAAAAATAATGTTTATTAAGATTTTGTTTAAGAATAAAGACGGGTGTGAAAACAGCAACGGTCACACCAGCCACGGTTTAAAAAAAAATGCATTTTGTTGCTTCTAACACCCTTCAAAATTTTTGTACAAAATTTTCATACTAAAGAGAATCATTCACATCGCAAAAAAGATAAGGGTGCAAATCAACCCCAAATTCGTAAAAAATTCGCGTGTAGTGTTCTGTGGCGATATCCGTTGAATTTTATACTGCGGACTTGTTGGAACGGGGTAATTAAGTTAACTTGCATCACAAAATTATTTTCGGGGTCCTATTAGGGGCGCGGGCCACCCTTAAATGAAAAAATCAATTCGTCATTGTATATAGATGTCAGTTGAATTTTTTGATGTGGAAGCATCGAGAGTATCGTGTTGAAGACTGCCTATGCTGCAGATTAATTCTCCGGGCCGTACTAAGGGCGCGAACCACGCCCAAATAATTAAAAAAATCATTGCGTCGTAGTTTATAGATGTCAGTTGAATTTTTTGATGTGGATGCATCGAGAGTATCGTGTTGAAGACTACCTATACTGCAGATTAATTCTCCGGGCCGTACTAAGGGCGCGGACGACCCCTAATTATCAAAAAAAATCATTGCGTAAACTAAGACGCAATTTTTTGTAGTCACTTTATTCTTATTTTAAACTTGATAAAAAGCATTTAATTATATTGAGTTAGTGGAATATTTATCACTATCTTAATAGATAAACATTATTTTTTACTTTTTAGTTTGGTTTCCCTTTAAAGTGTGTTTTTTTAGTTTTTTTAAACTATAATTTTTTTTTATATTTTTTTTATATTTTTTTCATTTCAAAATTTCTTCAAAATTTTTTAAATCGAATTTTTTTCAAAATAGATTGAAATGAAATTTTTTTTAACATTTGTCGATTCAATTTTTTGGCATTTGTCAATTGAAATTTTTTTTAAATTTTTGAAATCGAATTTTTTTTTAAAATTTTTAAATGAAATTCTACCAGTCTACGTCACTGGTTAAAGCTGGGGCAGTCTTTCAGCGTATGGTGCGGAATTATCAATGATCAAATAATCGGCCCAATATATTACGATGGCGCTTTAACAGGCCATAATTATTTTAACTTTCTAAGAAATTAAATAAGTTACTGCAAGATATTCGCTTTCCAAGAAGATATGGCATCGTAATCTGGCAATAAGACGGAGCACTCCCCACAAAATCTTTACCGGTGGTTAATTATTTAAACAATACCTATGGTCAATGGATGGGTAACCGCGGTCCTATAGCATGGCCAGCTCGAGGTCCGGACTTGAGTCCGTTAGATTTTTTCTTCTATTTGTGTTTAGAATGAAAAACTGCACCAACTACGATAATTAGATACAGGGTGTCCCACAAGTTGAAAAAAAATATGCAACACTCTGTACCTATATGACGAGATATAGGAAATTATGATTGACATATTTGAAAACTACGGAAAAAATCGTATAGGAACGAATTTTTATTTTTCAAATTGTGTCAAAGGGGAACGATCTATGCGGGGGGTTCACATCTCGCGTGAACAATAAATATCGGTCGTTAAGAGTGATGAGCGACAAACTAATCAATAACTATAAATTAACGTTCGACAGTGCTGGCTGAGAATTTGCAACATATAAATCTAATATGGTTAAAATAAATCCAGTTCACGTAACCTTAGGCAACATAATGTACTAGACGAAATACATAAATCTCGGCGCGAAACAAATTAGATTGCATCAAGCCGAAATAAATCAATATAAACCCGCGAAAAGTATGCTATAATTTTAGGAGTCTGTGTATAGGAAGCATTTGCTGTAAATCACGAGAGGTGCGGTTTTTTTTCTACGGCCGTCGATGTCAAATCGAAATACTTAGAAACTCACTTATTTACTATGTCAATTA